>CM057449.1:636022884-636627307 GCA_016271365.2 Neoceratodus forsteri | reverse complement strand
CAAAAAGAAAGGAGCCATCAAAAGGCAGCGCCATCACCTGCTGCTGAGCATCATTCGTGAAGCCAGAAGTACGCAGCCAGGAATGGCGCCGAGTACAAATCCCCGCGGCTGCTGAGCGAGAAGCAGTGTCGAAAGCGTCCATGGCGGCTTTGACCTGTTGGTTATTGGACTCAATACCTCTAATAACGGTCAGAAGAAGCTCTGACTTGAATCCAATCTGAAGAGCTTCAACCATTCTTTTCATAGAGTGCCACAGGATATACTCATACTGAGAAAAATAGCCTTGATAACTGGCATACGAT
Source organism: Neoceratodus forsteri (assembly GCA_016271365.2). NCBI lineage: Eukaryota > Metazoa > Chordata > Ceratodontiformes > Ceratodontidae > Neoceratodus > Neoceratodus forsteri. Next base: position 636,627,005 of record CM057449.1, on the reverse strand, counting down.
ACTTAGAGTGGAGGCAGCAAAGACTCTTACCTAATGTATCAATCTTACGAGACTCTTTGTTAATAGGTCGAGCTGTAGTAGTTTGAGGAAGAACGACCTTGTCATTCTCTGCCAGGACTACAATAGGATCCTGAAGCCTTGGGATGCCAAAATGGGACGATCCTTGGGAGCTGAATACTTCTTATCAATGGATTTAGCCACTGAGGGAATAAGAGCAGGATTATTCCATACCATTTGAGACAGCGTCTCGAAGGAAGGTTGAATCGGAGGAGTCAAACCGTAGGATCTCCGAAGCATGAAGATACTGGAGTCTTAATATCTTCCCAGGATCGATGTCTGTAGTCTGGAGAGAAGAGTGGATCCCAGGTTCTTCAACAGAGACTTAAAGGACAGGTCCTCGACCACAGGCTCTGTAGCAAAGAAAGATCCTGTTTCCTCCACTTCATCACCAACCGAGGTCTGGGTCAGGCTCAAGATCATCTCCTGATGGTCCAGAAAGGACTGTTTGGACAGGAAAGGAGTGAAAATTAGTGAGGAGGAAATAGCAGAAAACAAGGAGAGTCCCCAAGGGCTGCAGGCGCCGAGCGGCAAAACAGGCTGAAGACGGCACAGAGGAGGTGCACGGCGTCAAGAGACGCAGCCGCAAGCGCCCCGGTGGCGCCGACGATACCCGCGGCACGGCGTGGCCGACGACGCAGCGCACGTACGCCACGGACGACGCCAGAACGGCATCACGGACGCCACGATCGGCGCCACGGGATGACGCCACCATCAGCGCCGGCAGACGACGCCCGCGAACGGGCTAGAGAAGGAAAAAACCAAGGAGATAAGGGCATCGGTGAGGCCCCCTGCGCCGCAGCCATGTGAGGGGGGGAAACACCTAAGCATGGAGTCGCTGGCACCGAAGAAGGCGCCACGCGACTAGGAAGGTCCAACCGCCCTACCTGATCGCCGGAGGGGCCCGAGGGCTCCGAGGCAACCGAGCCAGGCAGAAGAACCAACCTCCGAGCCCATTGCTCCATAAGAGCGGCCCACTGATGAAACTGCTCATCTGGAGTCCTACCTATAGGCGGGGAAGGACTCCGATGTCGAGGACGACGATTACCGGAAGTTGGCGACTCGGAGAAGGAGACCGCAACTAGCATAACCCGAACTCGAGCCGACGCCAGACATACACCGAGGCTACCTCGAGTGATGCCTTCTTTTGACCTGTGGGTCAAGAAGAGCTCGAGGCCGAACGGTGCCGAGAATGCGATCGCTTATTTTTATGCCGCTGGGACTGCCCATCCCCTGGCATCGGACTGACCGCTGTCGGAACCCCGCTGAGGAGAAGGAGGCTGACCGGACCCAGCCCGGCTGACTGAACAGCTTTCATACGAAGTCTCCCTACCGTCACCTGACCTGCTCATGGTCGACTCCGTCCAGTAGGCCGAGACTTCTTCAAGTAAAATTTAATATTAGAAAAATTTAACGAAAATAGAATAAAATTAAGCGATACTACTTATCGTTGATAAAGTTAAAAACAAACTGAAAACTATGCGCTAGTTTGAAGTTTGACTCCGACAGGCGAGCGGCGTCGTCACTGAAGCGCACTCGGCGGGGAAAAGGAACTGAGGCAGTTGGAGGTCGGCCAGCTGAGATGGTCATTACCGCTCAGAAGGCCGCTGTCTGTGGCGCTCCTGTTCATGGCGCCGCTTCTCGGCCGACCCTCCAGCAAAAAGTTTGTTCGATGGGTCTTAGTGCCTCCGGCGCTAATCCCACTAGTGTGAATGAGTGGTGGAGACTTATGTCCAGGAAGATCTACAGTATACTGAATGAGCAGAACCAGAGCAGAACTGGGAGTGACACAGTAGAAATCTCTCGCTGTCCCATGAAGTCGTGCAGCCTTGGCGGGAAAAGCAGAACTGAGGTATTGGAGTGGCCGGTGTCAGTTACTGGCCAATCCGCGAGTGTCAGCCTCGAGGGAGGCGCTGTCCTCGACATTGGCCCCTCCTCCTAGAAGGGAGAAAGTTTTGAGCTAAAAGCTTCCCATGGGGTCCTAGCACTTCCGGCGTAATACCCACCAGTGATGAATGGTGAAGACTGATAAGTTAAGATCTTATCATTTCTATTGTTTAGTTAGCTAGACACATTCTGGGCATTCCTCCATGACCTCAGCTTACAGCTAGGAGCAAATGTTTTACTGTCCATCCAGTTGTGTAATTTGCCAGTCAGCGGCTGCGGCTAACAACTGAACGGTGAAGGTGTATGCAAACTGCTGTCTCTGTTTATTCTTACCTTTGCTTGCCTTGTCCCCTACCTTGTTCTCCAACCACAAAATAAACCCACTGATTATTTATTTGCAACTGCTGACATATTTTGCCATTATTGCCTTGCTATTTATTTGCATGCTTAGAGTGATAAGTGGGAAGGAGATTGTGTTACTGTGTTACCTGTCACAGAGGGGTGGGTTGTATTTATTTCCTGTGGGGAAGCATTCTGGCAGTGCTCTGTCATAAGGATTCCCATAGGTGGAGGTATTTCTAACCATGAACCCAGGTGCTATTCAACCAAAGGAATAACAGACTTTGCCCTTTAACAACTCCAGGCTTAGTAAGCACACCTTGTGGGTGGGAGCGATTACAAATTTAGAGGCACCATCCAGATTCCTGGAACATTTCTGCAACATCTCACCCTGGGGAAGGAACAGAGTTTGATACCCCCACACACACACTTTCAACTTTATGATGGATCACAACTCATTGCTAGAATGGCGCAAAGATGAGGATGCTGATCTTAAAAAAGCCATTTTGGTGCACCGGATCCTGGAAGTAACCCCCAGGGACAATTTCAAAAGTGAATAGGCAGCATAAAAAGTTTGGGATAAGTGACTGTTTGCGGGAATGTTTACAATTTGACTTGACGGACATTATGGGCCCGATTTTCAAAGCTGCCTGCGTCGGATGCAACTTGCAGCAACGTAGGGGGCTGCATCCGACACAGTCGTGTTAAATACAATAGGTGCTATTTTAGAAGGTGTGCCACTTGTAACAAACCTCCTGGAATAGCTGCAAGATGCGGCCCTGTGCCAAGAAGAGTGGCGCATTAAGAGGCTATGGTGCAGGGCCAGCATGCATCCCCTGATGTGTGCACAGAGGGCACCCCAGTTGCCCCAAGGAACAGCAAGCCAGGAACCAGGGCACAGACAGGGCAACTGATGCCAGACTGTGGCACAGGCCAGTCTGTCCCCACAGGGCACTATCCCAGTACTAATGGGGCACCCTCGTACCACCGGTGGAGAATGCCTGCTGTGGCCAACCCACTAGCAATCCGCATAACAGCCACAAATGGAAAAGCAATGCCATCACCGTAATTTTGATCTTCTCTGTATCTTCACCATTCATTACTGCTTGGGTGTAAGCCGGAGGCATGCACCCACCATGGGAGCTTTTTTTTTTTTGGAGAGGAGTAGGCACCAACGCGCTGCCCCCGAGAGTGACGCACTACATGGTGCACGAGGGGCAGCAGTCAGGTGCCGCAGACTCCTCCTCCATCCCAGTTCTGTCAGCCGGAGAGGCAAAAAAAAGAATAAGAAAAGGAGAGTGAGGCAAGAGAGCCGAGGGATAGACCAAAGAAAGGATGTAAACTGAAAAAGGAATAAGCCAATAGAGGACACGAAAGAGGAACGCCTACCCTATGTGACCGCATGGCCTCACTCCTGGGGCGGTTCCGAGGGAGGAACAAATAAGGGAGAGAAAGAAGAAGGAAGAAAAAGAAGAAGGGGGGGGATGTTGGGAGGGAGGAGAAAGTTCTGCCAAATTGTGAAATTTGGTTTGAAGGCTTGTAAGCTCGGAACCAAAGCAAGGGAGCAAGGACGCCACTCAATTAAACTGATGAAGAAAGTTCAACTGAACCGTTTACACAGCTTGGTACACAAAAGGCAGACTTTCTCCACTTCCCGTCACCCCCAACCCCCTACATTCAAGCTGAGAGCTCACAGACTGCTACGGCAGAATCTGTTTCAAAGAGAGAGAGATCCCAACAAGAAAGGGGAAGGAAGCCCACTAGCACCTTGTTGTGTGCTAACACAGATGTGTGTGGGGAGGGAGGGTATTTGAAGCCCAATAGAGGGCACCCCCCCTTGTGAGAAAAAAAGGGTACAGAGTGGGAACTCAATCCGACTCCCTCAAACAAGGCAATTCAGATCACCAGCTCAAGGCAATTGGAGTGCCAGGCAGCATTTAACTAGCCAAGACTGGCGCACACAGGAGATACAGAAAAGTCAGAGGGGACCTGGATAAAGGAACAGAACCATCCAGGGAAGGTTTTGTTACTGTAGATTGAACAATCATGGCTTGAGAAGGAGCCAAGAGGCCACCATCAAGAGTAATCAGAAAGAGTTCCCTCAGGAGAAAGCCAAATTCTACTCATTCCCCTCTCTTTTCAAATTTATGGTCTCCATTCTGAGAGAAGAACGGAAGACTCAAAGAAGTTTTTTTTTTTTGTTAAATCAGGCTTCAAGGCCATGAGAAAGAGGAGAGAGGAACAAGCAGGGAGGGAGAGACACCGAAGAAGGATGCCCAAGATGGGTAGGTGGGAGGGTATCAGCAATGAATGGTGAAGATACAAGAGAAGATCAAGAATTATGGTAGGTATGTATGTACAGTAATTTCCATATCTTCCCTTGTCAATCTTCACCATTCATTACTGCTTGGATGAGTACCAAGTCCCCCCGAAGGGGGACTAGGAAAAACCCTGAGGGAACAAGACCCTCAGCCCCCTGCTGGTGAAAAACAGAAGGAAGAGACCCTGGCCTTACAAGACAGGAAACCTAAGGCCGAGGAGAGCTAGGAGGTGTCCCCCAGAGACGGGGAGACAGAGGAAGCCCCTGCAGAAGCCTCCTAGCCCAGGTGGAAAAGAGGCGCGTCCCCCATAAGGCGGAGTGAATCACCCTACTCCAGGCCAGAAGTGATAATCATGACAGATGAAGCCATGCCGTCCGCCTAATACAGATCGCTGTCCCTGCAAGCCTAGAAGCCACCTCACTGGCATCATAGGATGCCCTTGCTTGGTGCCTTGCCAGTTCTAGGCCTATAGAGGAGAGGGCAATGGCTTGTCTAGATTGCTCAGTATCAGGCATTGATGCTAGAAGCTGAGATAGCATTGACCATAGATGCCTGTCTGATGAGATGCAATGCACAACATTGCACGAGAGGAAGAGAACACTCTTCGCCGCCCACCGGTCAAACTGTAGGGAATCCGAGTCTGGTGGATGGTCGTGCGCCAGGCGGCAATGCCCGGAGTGAGACTCCAGGAACTGCAATCCCAGGGGTGGGTTGGGAAGTGTACCTAGAGACTTAGATGGGGCACAATACCTCCTCCTGCAGTCTACCAGGGCTGGGAAAGGGGCGTCTGGAGACTGCCAGGTGCGGATAGACGCCTCCTGGAAAGAGATAGGCCAGGATGGCACCACCAGATGCTGGGCACTGAATTCACCAAGGAATTCACGCATCTCCCGCTCGGTATTATCTTGTCTGACAAATGAGATACGGAGATCCCTAACCATCCTCGATAGGAAGCACTGATATTCAGTGAAATCAGCATCGGATGAGAAGTGAGCAGAGGGTTCCTCTCCCTCTGAGGAGGGAGTTGAGGAGGCTGAGGAACTCGAATGCCCAGAGGACTCCTGCGGCGGTGGGGACAAGTGAAATACCCACTCATGCATGTATCTAACATATGACGGGAAGGCCTCCGCAGTGCCTCTGAACGTCTCCCAGGATAAAGGACCCGTAGGACTGACATGGCGTGGAAGAGAGGGGGGTGGCTGCAGAGGAATGGGAGAGGGGCACCTACGAGGAGGTAACTGTCCTCTGTTAAGGCTTTGAAATCCGAGGAACGAAACCCAAACTGGCAGGGTTCTGGATATCAAATCAGGTCGCAGAACGGAACCCTGGGAATGCAAACCCTGAAAGAGCCTAGAAGAGGAATCTCCCCTGTGACGCACCTGGGGTTGCATGAATCCAGAAGGGCAACTCACAGCAACGCCACCGGAGGGGTCCCTCGAGCCTAAGATGGAGAGGTGGGGCTCAGCGCTACGGCTCCTCCCCACACCCCGAGGGGTAGTAGGTGGAACTCGACACCCCTCACCCCGGCCCCTCCACCCCTCAGACTCAGAGGACATCCTTCTCCTCCTCGACGCCAGCGACAGGGCCCATCGATCTAGAGGTCTCCCAGGGGAGGCCCCCAAAGACAGAGCCCTTAGTCCACCCCAGGAAGGCGCAGCAGCACCGGAAATGGCAGCTGCCACAGCCCCCTCTGGGAGAACAGTCCCCTCCTCAATCCCCGAGCTGTCCCTCCTCATAGACCCTAGGCCAGCCCCAGCCTGGGAGTCCTCAGAGGAAGGCTGCTGCGGAGACTGAGGAATGGGAGCGCCGAGCCACCTGACACCGCATTCCACAGGAGACCCTGATCCCGAAGAATCAGGGAGACAGGACAGGTCCATGTCTGAGTCGTCTGCTTCCGAGGAAGAGCAGACCAGAAAGACCTCGACACTGGCCACCCCACGAGTCCCCTGAGAAACCGCGCCGTGAACGACGCTGGTGTCAACCACGGCACCATCCAATCCCAGCGCACCACTAACAACTCCGGAGCTCAGCCCCGACTGAGTCCCCGGTGCTGCTCGCGGCGCCGGGACCCAACATGGCACCACTGACGGAATCGACCAGGCCCACGGCACTGCAAGTGGCGCCGAGAACCAAACCAGTGCTCACGCCGTCAGGATCCGAGATGGCGCCAGATGGCGATATCGAGGGTCCACCACTGCTAGATCCAGCAACTGTGGGCCACGACACTGGGGGATCCTGCACTTCCGAAGAGGCGACTGCCGAGACGGTATCCCCACCACGGCCCCGGAAGGGACCACGGCGTTCCCCAGACACCACAAAAGAGACCTCCTCCTTGGCAAGGCTAGAAGATGAGGAGACCTCCTCCTCCTCACCAGACCATATACGCCTGGGAGGGGACCCGGAGGAGGGTCTAGAGACCTGGCCTCGGAGGCCCGAGAATGATGCCGTCCTCCAAAAGTCAACGGGGCCTTGCCGATTTTGAATGCGTAGACTTCGAGAACATGGCAGTCCATCGAGAAACAGGCATTGCATCTATCCATATCATAGTTAGGTCCCAGACATCGAAGGCAGACATCATGATGGTCCGTAACAGAAAAATGCCAGCCACAGGAGCACCGACGCATAGGGGCATGGCCCGCTTTCTACTTACGTTTAGCTCCCGAGCCAGACATGATGCAAAATTAACTTTTAAACAGAAAAGCTCCCAGCGTCGTCCAAAAATAATAAAACGAAACGATCTTACCGCATAGACAACATCAGGAAAAGAACCGGGATGCAGGAGATAGAGAGAGGTGTCGAGCTCGACAATACGGCCTAGTGGCACAGTAAACAGTTTCCGACTCCGTGCAGCAGGTGTAGCCTCGATGGCAGGATAAACAGAACTGGGATGGAGGAGAGTCCTGCGACACCTAACAACCACCCCGCAGCGCTTTCCATGTAGTGTCGTCACTCTTGGGAAGTAGTGCCGTCGGTGCCAACTCCTCTCAAAAAACAACAACTCTCGTGGTGGGTGCGCGCCTCTGGCTTACACCCAAGCAGTAATGAATGGTGAAGATTGACAAGGGAAGATCAGTCTGTAATATAGGGACCCCCAGTCACCAGCAGCCCCGATCCGTTTTCCCTATAGTGTACATCACAAACCCAGTCCCAGTCTGTCCCCCCTTCCCCGCTAATGTTGTGCCTAGTGGTCTAGTGGCCCTCTAAGCCTCCCCACCCCAGCAGGCATTGGTCACCCACCCTGCTCCCCCACTGTCCCTGACCGGCTTCTGCAACTGGCAATACCCTCCGCACACTACCACAGCCAGCCACAGAATGTAATCGCACAGGCCATGTAACAGAACTGTACAGTTACGCAGTCTGTGTGATCACATTCTGCGGCTGGCCGTGGTGATGTGTGGAGGGTATTGCCAGTTGCAGAAGCTGGTCGGGGACGGTGGGGGGGAGCAGGGTGGATGACCACTGCCAATCGGGGTGGGGAGGCCTCTAGACCACCAGAGAGCATGACCAGTGGGTCTGTTTCATCCTGCAGTACATCCTGGATTGGGGCGGGGGGGACGCTAATCCATGGGGGCAAGTCCTCCGGTCCTCTAGGGGGTGATCGGGGGGGCACTGTTGCACAGGGGCTTATACATCAGCCTCGGGATGGGGGTTCACTACCAAAGGATCTGTTTTGCATTCATTGAGGTGGCAACCTGATGGGTGCAAAGGCACTCCAGGGTGACGGAAAACTGTGCCACGACACCCCCTTCCCTCCTCTTCCTGCTCCCCACTGCTGCAACCACTTAGACCACCTCCTGGCTGGTCTAAATGATGCCCCCTGCTGCATCCCTGGCAGGGCTTTGCATATCCCAATAAGGGGATGTGGCAACCACGCCACTGCGCAAGCCCCCTTGTAACTGGGTGCACTGAGATCTTGACCCCAACTCTGGCGCAACGGGGCTTTGCCACAGCTGTACCTGGATCTGATGCAGGCCAGGTTGGAAAATACTGTTTGATGCAAGGTTTGGTGCAAATCACCACTTGGGTCAAACGCCTTTGCCGCAACCTCCTTGCGTCGGTCGTAACCAACTGAAAATCGGGCCCTATGTGTTCTGATGGGGTGCCAAGAGGATGTTGATCCATCAAGGGTGCCTGACCAGCTCAATAATGATGGACACCTTGCCCCGTAGTTCATAACGGCCTATGCAAGCCTGGAACCTCCCTCCGAAGGCCCTAAAGAACAATGCAAATTTGAATAGACATTGCAATCCTTTTTGTCAGCTGACAGAAAGCTGTTCAAGATGTGAGAGCATTTTTCAAGGAAGAAGAACCAGTGCAGGCAATATCACGTGGTAGATTCTGGGCTGAGGGACAAGAATGGATCCCCTATTTGGCCACACCCTATGAAAAGTACAGGAAACTGTATACTTTTTCTCTGGAGCCACTTCCACTCCTCCTCCTCCTGGGGAGGATAACTATGAAAGTAGGATGAGCCAGGCCACAAAGATAGAGAAAGTGTGGAAGCATTCAGATGAAAAGAAATGCAAAAGAACTGTGGACAGCCTGAGAGGTATGACTTTGAACAACAACTGTTCCCTACCTGCCAGCGAGCTGAACTACATCACCAGTGACCACTATGCAATGCTTAAGAGTACATTTGGAGCAGCTTAGTGGAGGGAGGGCTTAATTTACCAACTGGGATCCACCAAGCAAAAAAGGGGAGAAAAGTTGTCTCATTACATGACATAAGTGGAAACTGCGATTTAAAGAACGAGGAGTTGCCACAGCACAGATGAGACTGGACCAGATTTTGCAAGGAGCGGTATATTCCCACTGGACACTGATATCTTTCAGGTTGAAAGAACATGGAGCAGACCCCCGAACTTCCAACAGCTACTGGATGAAGTAAGGGAAGAAGAAGAAGTGCAAGAATCCATTACCAATTCACTACAGATACCCACAGGGAAAGCCATACCGCTGTAGCTGCAAGCTGACAGTTGCCAAGTGCACTGAGATACCTCAGACATGGCTACTCAGCTGAAGAAACTCACAGAGTATATATGAAGGCTTTACAGATGGCACTGGCACCTCATTCACAAGCCAACTCCCTGTTGTGTGGTCATGGATGCCCACTGAATCCTTCATCTGCCCAAAGGGTCAGGCCTCGACCCTCAATGCTGCCCAGAGTGGCACCTTATCCACAAGCCAACTCCCTGTTATCTGGTCATGGATACCCACTGAATCCTTCATCTGCCCTAAGGGTCAGGCCTCAGCCCTCGATGCTGCCCAGAGATGGACTGTTCTGCTTTCATTGTGGAAAATACAGACATTTTGCACAAGCATGTGACAAGGCCAAGAACCAGCAGCCGTATACCCTTCACATCGATGCCAGCATGAAAAGAACTGGGTGCTGTACTTTACCAAGAGCAAATGGTATAAAACTAGTTGCCTACACCAGTCACAGTCTAAGTTCATCTGAAAAGAACTATCCTGTCCACAAGTTGGAGTTCCTTGTGCTGAAGTGGGTGAAGTGACTTGATCAGTTCCATTAATATCGTTATGGAGCCAGGTTTGCTATACTGACAGACAATAACCCATTAGCCTATGTGCTAATGACTGCCAAGCTTGACGCCACTGGGCACAGATGGATCACCACACTATCTGCTTACAGCTTCTGCTTGCAGTACCATTCGGGATGGAACAACCTTGATGCAGATGCCCTGTCCAGACAATCACATCATATTCCACCTATGGAGGGGCCATGGACCTATGTATCAGAAGATGGGGTGAAAGCAATCTGCCACCTAATGGTGCCTGATGAACAGCCTGTTCCCACCAACCCCAACAGGGCCACGGATTTGCTTGGAGTGCATCCTGATGCCAGAGGTATACGCATGCTTAATCATGCTGCATAATACTTCTTTGCCTCACCACAGACCTGCAGATGTAAGATGTGCACAGCGGACAGATCTCAGTCTGCGGAACTTCATTCTAGCCAAAGTTGAAGGACTTGGCTTCTACTCATGTAAAAATCAAATCTTTCAGATGTGCCACTCCTCCTGAGGGTGCGGAACAAACTTCGCTAAAGAATGGACTGCTGTATCAAATCACAAAAATGAAAACGCCTTTCCCCAAAAAGCAACTGGTTCTTCCCAGCAAGTATCAAAAAATGGTTTTGCGATCACTTCATGAGGACATGGGACTCCTGGGGACTGATAAAACTTTGAGCCTTGTCCATGACTGATTCTACTAGTCATGCATTGCTACTGAAGTAGAGACACTGCAAACGCTGCATCACAGGGATCGACAAATTTCAAAATGGCATGCTAGTCCCGGGCAACTGGTCTGGTCAAAAATGGTAGTCCCAGAGTTCTGAGTGGTAGTCCAATATGCTTATATGAAAATTTTAACCAAACATCTGTAGAAATAAATTACATGGTGTGTCTGGGGTTGTACTATTGTATTAGGATGGATGTAGATGTAGAAGAACTGTGTAAATCGGGAAAAACAATATTGAGTGACTGACTCTCCATCCAATTCCTTTCCTTTCTAATACGGCAGGTCCAGGGTGGGACCGGTGTACCGTGTGTATGGGTACCGTACCCCGTACCAGATTTTGGGATGCCAAAAAGAGGACACCTATCTAGTTCCCCGATGAGCCCTGGTGCCACTGCCAGACCCCGAGTAAACAGGTTTAAAATCTCCACTTCCTTCTGTAACCCCCTGCAAATGGGGGTTCCCAAAAGACTTCCAGGAGCTTGCTTGAATGCTCCAAGCCTGAATGGTGTTTGGCATTTAAGCCATTTATCAGTGAGTGTTTTTAGAACCTCTGGTACTGTGTCTTTAAGAGCTGTCTGCTTGCAGACATAATTAGTTTGTATGGGGGACTGTGTGTTTCTTTGATTGAGTACCACTCAAGCTGCTGCCAATTCACTTCATTTTGCAGTCACTAGGAGTGCAAAGGGAACCTATCTGAAAGATGTAACTGTTTGCCAGAAATTATTTAGAGTAATAATGAAATTACAGTTTGTCTAACCTGCTTTCTTTGCAGTCAGAACTGTGTCTGCTAGTTCCCATTCTAGTTTTGAACTGCTGAACTGGACCAATCAGTGTGGGGTAAGCTAGCTCTAAAATGGTGCCTTGGACGAATCAGAACTTGGACTCATAATCTGAGCCAGCCACAAGAGGATTGTATGGGCAGTGACTCTGGGAGATGTAGTTTAGACTTCAGTGCCTTTTTGGACCAACAGCAGCAGTCTATGGTGACAGCCAATCCAGTCAAGAACTGGGAGGAACTCAAAGGAAGTGCCGGTTTTGTCGGTTGGAGTTTCAGTTGAGCTTTGGCAGTGAAGAAGGAAGGAGCCCTGTGCTTTTCAGTGTGCAGTTTAGTCAAAAACGTGTGTAAGGCCCAGAGTTCAGTCTGCAGCTTGTGTAACTGCTTGTTAGGACTGAATCCGTCCTGTGAAAAGAATCAAAGGATCTCTGAAGAGTAGAAACCAGGCTCACCCTGTAGAAGACTGGAGAAATTGTTGAATTACACTCGGTCTGTCAGGAACTGAATCTGCTGTGTGTTCTCCCGGGTATTGTGCAGTAATTGCGATCGGGATAGAGAAGCAGCCTGCCTGGTATAGTACTCTCTTTTTTTACCATATAAATGTGTGAAGAGTCTCTTTGAGCTCAAGAGTAGCCCTGCTGATATTGAAGGACCCTATCTTATTTGGAGGTCGTGAGTACTAATTCAGAGTCGCTCCCTGTTGAATTGCCACATTAAATCCAAATGGAATTACTGTACTGCTGACTGTTTAATTCTCCTTTTCTCTGTGTGAAAGGGCCCCTACCAGCTGCCCACGGTTTGGACTAGCCACTAGGGCTTGGGTACCCAGGGACAGTAACTGATAGGGATAGGCCTGTGCACAGAGCCATAGGTAGATTATTAGAGTGATAAGCTAATTAACCTGATTTCCCCTGTCCTTGTTATATCCCCTAAATAAATCAGAGCTGCTTGTTTCAGCAAAGTTATACTGCCTGAGGTATTTGTCTATGTTAAAGTACTGTACTGTGATTGTTGCACTGTATCTCATTTCACAGGAGGTCCCAGTGCGGAACCAGACCTGGGGGTAAGTGTATACTGTGAAGGTAATTCTGATATATTGTGTGGGCCACTAGTGGGAAGAAAGGGGGGTTGCAGTGTCCCAGAGGGCTGTGACCAAGTTAGTTTAACTATTGCAAACCCTGACCTCTGGGTGGAGGCACCCGCCATTGGATCCAGGCCCCTCAACCTGTTAGTGGCAAATCAGGCAGGGGTAGTAGCCCCTGGGATAGCGCCATCTAGGGGTTACACTTCCTTCACAGCTCATATACAAAGGGAGGTCCTAGGTACGGTAGGAGAAGAGACTGAGAGTAAAAAAAAATTATAAAAAATAATAATAATACAGGATATTGAATTGAAGGTACATGAAGAATATTTGGCAGCTGGGAAAGAGGACATGTGCTCGTAAAAGAGGACATCTGGTGGTGACCCTAACTAACCATGTGTGCATGCAGGGTAGGCTGAAGTCTGTTTCAGAAGAGACTGGATAATTGTAGTGAAATGAAACCAAGGCCATCAATCAACAAGCCATTCTGTGAATATAGCAATAACATGACTGTCACATCAAGGGGTAGACTGATTAGAGATTGGGAAGACAGGAAGATGATGATGGAGCACTACTAGGAGTACTTGCATCGGATCATCATCACTCATCAGGAGAAGAAAACGGAAGCAGCAGCGACACCACCAGCAGTAGATGTAGCAGCAGTAGCGGCAGCATGCCCATGAACATGTCTAGTTCCTGGACCACAGAGCAGCCAGTGGTTAATTGCAGGATCAGGATTAAATTCATGCAGTTCAGGACCTTCTACCGCTATCTGCAGGAGAGACTGTAGTGTGTCATCAGAAAGCCGTGTCCATATTTTTGTTTTGATAAGGTTCTGGATAGAAAAAACTCTTTCACACTTAGCAGTTGAGACACTCATAGTAATTAGTATTTCGACTAAGTGAAGAATAATGTGCCCAATCTGTGGTGGTTTTCTTTTAGTAATTTTGTGTAGACCTGAAAATACGGCTTGTCAGCTGAAGATTTAAGCAGCATGTTAAATGCAGCATACTCAGACTTTATATGTTCTTGCTGCTCTTCTGTGAAAAATCAAAGTATTTAACCAGGTTTGCCAGTTCACAGGTCCCAAACACGCTAGTTGGTCTCTCGGCAGATCAAACTGCTTGAAATCTAAACAGCTGAACCATTAGAGAGGCACCTCTGAGAAATTTTAAACCTCTACGTCTATGTATGTTATCGCTGCATCTATTAAATTCTGCAATTGTGTATCTCTTACAAAACTGACTTCTGGGCAGTTGCCTCTGAATGGGAAAGGAACAGTCCTCTCCTCCTCCTCCCCTCCCCTCTTTGACACAACATACTCCATCCATTTCTGTTCAGGTTTGTAATGGCTAAGGAAAGTTGCCATGTATTTCCCTGGTGATGTTTTCAGCTCCGTAAGCTGGAGTAGGCAGGTCTCAACAAGTTGTGGAACTTCCAGTATTACTATGTCATCTCTTTGAAACTGGAGTGACAGGTTTTTTAGTATTGGCAGGAAGTCTTGTAGTATATATAGGATTTTACAAACTGTACACTCTGTACTTCCTTTAAGAGGGCCTTTGTTCTAGAACCTTCATCACCAGCAGCAGAGGATGCATGTTCTAGGTGTTGAGCGACACTGGGTAGATTAACCTGAACTGCATGAACTGACCGTGACCTACTGGCAAGCCATCTCACTTGTTTTATAGCACTAAAGTGAGCAAGATCAGTATCCATGACATTAGCAATTTCTTTTAGTTCTCTCATTTTTTTGGGACTGTAATGATAAAACTTAAATATTCCTTGAGAGTACTTTCAAGCTTTGACACAAATTTATTTTTTTACCACATCAAGAACTGCCAGCTCTAACTTATGGGCAACACAGTGCATTGCAATTATTTGAGGACAGTGTTCCATAACTTTGCTATGGTTCCTCCTCTTTCGCCCATCATGACACTGGCCCCATCAAAATTTGCTGAAACAAGGAATGGCCCTGGATTGTGAACATTTTGTAGGTTACTTAGGGAAGATTTACTGACTCAAGTGCAGTAGTTATTACGTGAAATACACCTTCTGCATGTGCATGTTCAGTGGCACAGCTTGGATAAGCACTATGCGCACCTGTTTTGAGTTTGGGTCAACACACCGTATGAAAACATTTTCCCCACTCAGTTATACTAGAATCTGTACTACCATCCTTAAGAACTGTCACATATTTAACATCAGTAAGAGTCTGCATCTGGGTTTGGGATATAACTGCTGATATAGCACCACAGAAGTCCTAGCTCGTTTATCATTGGTATAATTAGAACCAAGCGTTATCCCATTTCTTTCTTGCAGTTCACAGAGCCACTCCATGTCCGAGAAAGAGCCAGATTTTGGCAATGGAATATGCTGTGTTGAACAGGCGTTGCATCTTGACCTTAGTGTCCTGATCCAACTGCGTAAATGCTTGATACAGTGGGGACTCAGTGATATCAAAATGTACCACACGCTGACCACTGTCCGCAATATGTTGATTCATGCACAGTAAATGTGGATTGGACTTGTCATGAGCACGAACTGACTCAATTCGAAAAGTATTTGAGCCAGTGGCAAAAAAGGAAAATTACGTACCTACCGTAATTCTTGATCTTCTTGGACGAGTCTCCACCACTCATTCACACTAGTGGGACTGGCGCCGGAGGCACTAAGACCCATCGGGAGCAAACTTTTGCTGGAGGGTGGTAGCGAGAGGCGGCGCCCACGAGACAGGCCCGTGGCAGCGCTCGAGCGTAATGACCATCTCGGCGACGACCCTCCAACCGCCTCAGTACCTTTTTACCAAGGAGGTGCAGCGCAACTAACGTGAAGATAAACCCAACATTAAAAAACGGACATAAGATAGTCCATATGACCCGTGTAAGAAGGGTCAGCAAAAGTCCTCACGGCCTAAAGATTTGAGGGAGTGAAGACCAATACAGCGGTGAGCTCGGGGGATGGAGGGTGGGCGTGTGAATGAGTGGTGGAGACTCGTCCAAGAAGATCAAGAATTACGGTAGGTACGTAATTTTCCTATCTTCCTGGACATAAGTCTCCACCACTCATTCACACTAGTGGGAGAGTACCAAGCTGATAATCCCCCAAAAGGGCGGCAGGAAAGCCAGAGCTCACGCGTCTAAGATAGAAGCCCATTAAGGATAGTTCTGCCGAATGCGGAATGTCGCCTGGCATGAACATCCAGTGCATAGTGCTTAACGAAAGTATGCACTGAGCTCCAGGTAGCGGCGTTGCATATATCTGCAATTGGAACATTGCGAATTTCCGCTAGGGATGCCGCGACCGCCCTAGTAGAGTGAGCGTACACTCTACCTTCTAATTTAACTTGAGCCATGGAATAGCAATGACGAAGGCATGCCACTAACCATGAAGAGATACATCTAATAGCGACAGGTTGACCCAGCCGGTGTCGCTGAAAAGACGAACAGTTGCTGAGTCTTGCGAACATCCTTGGTTCTATCTAAATAGAACGCAGAACTCTCTTAACATCAAGGAATGAAGAGCTCGTTCCCTTCATTTTGGAAATTAGCGAGTAAGCGGGAAGTACCAGAGGTTGGTTCAGATGGAATTCTGACACAACCTTGGGAAGAAATTTAGGATGAGTACGGAGAACTACCTTGTCCTTATGGAATACAGTATACGGAGGGTCCGTAACCAGTGCATGTATCTCAGAGACCCTGCGGGCTGAG
This sequence comes from Neoceratodus forsteri, assembly GCA_016271365.2. Classification (NCBI taxonomy): domain Eukaryota; kingdom Metazoa; phylum Chordata; order Ceratodontiformes; family Ceratodontidae; genus Neoceratodus; species Neoceratodus forsteri. The sequence continues at coordinate 636,610,580 of CM057449.1, read as the reverse complement.
GTAATGGCCACCAGGAAGGCAGTCTTCCAGGTAGAAATTTTAGCTCACAGGTAGCTAAGGGTTCGAAGGCTTCCGAGTGAGCATGTCCAGCACCAGGTTAATGTCCCAGGCTGCAACTGGACGCTTAACAGGGGTCTGGTATGGAGAATCCTTAAGAAATCTCTTCACCATAGGTAACTGAGCCAGAGTTAAGGAAGAAACCGGCTCATGGAACGCTGAGATGGCACTAAGGTGAACTTTAACTGTGGAGTACTGAAGACCTAAGTTTGATAGGTCCAAAGATACTCCAGAACCTTGCCAGGAGGACAGGAAAAGGGATTCCAAGAGGATTTTGCACACCAGAGAAAACGTTTCCATTTGAGGCGTCGTTTCGGTGTGCTGGCTTCGAGCAGCCAGAAGGATGTCTGAGACTCTGAGAGCGTTGAACCGATTCACTTCTATCTCTTCAGGAGCCAAGCATGAAGGTGAAGTGATTTCAGGTTGGGATGGACCAACGAACCCTGAGTCAGAAGACTGATTTGCAAAGGAAGTGGTCTCGGAGGCTGCCAACATACTGTTGAGTAGAGGAAACCATAGTTGCGAGGCCAGGAAGGAGCAATGAGAATCATCTTGGTCCCCTGAGACTCGAACTTGAGGGTACTCTCTGGATTAGAGGAAGCGGTGGAAAGGCGTAAAAGCGTTTTGTCCACGCAGCCTGAGCAACATCCTGACAGAAAATGCCAGGCCCTGGATTCTGGAGCAGAAGAGAGGCAGTTTTGCGTTGAGTGGGGATGCAAAAGGTCCAGGTCTGGAGTCCCCACTCTTTGAACAGGGACCGAGCTACGGCTGGATCGAGAGACCACTCGTGAGGGTCTGCCTCCGTTCTGCTGAGGTGATCTGCTAGGTCGTTTTGTATACCTGGCAGATAAACCGCTTGAATCAGAGACTTGTGCTCCAAGCACCACTCCCACACCCTCATTGCTTCCCTGCAAAGGGGATAAGAATGAGCACCGCCTTGCTTGTTGATGTAATACATCACTGCTTTGTTGTCCGTTTGAAGGAGAATGTTCTTGTGACAAAGGACATCCTTCAGAGCTCGGATTGCATAGAGGACCGCTCTCATCTCCAGGACATTTATGTGGAGATGAGTTTCGAACTGAGTCCATACACCTTGAGTGTGGAGGGAGACAGTGAGCTCCCATCCCATTAGCGATGCATCTGTGGTGATGGAGATCTGATGATCCGGGGAGCAAAGGGAATCCTTCCAGAGATTGCTCTCTTGAGACCACCAGGTGAGAGACCTTCAAGGGCTCCGTCACCTTGATGGGATAAGACTGGGGTGAGAGGTCGGGGACCACTGAGTGGAGAGCATCCATTGGGTGGTTCTCATGTGCAGTCGGGCCAGAGGACAGTGAAGACCGAGGACGCCATGAGACCCAACATGCGTTGCATCGAGAGAGCTGTAACCGATTGGTTCTCCCTGATGTAACGGGCCATACGAAGGATGTCGAGTCTTCTGTCCTCTGGAAGGAAAGCCTTCGCTGAAGAGGTGTCTAGAAGCGTCCCTATGAAAAGGAGCCTCTGGGAGGGTTGCAGTTGAGATTTTTTCAAATTCAGCAGAACTCCCATGGACGTGAGAAGACGAGAAGTCGCTTGCACGGCTTCCAAAGTCCCTTGGCCGGAAGGGCTTGCTAGAAGCCAATCGCCAGGTAGGGAAACACTGAGTCCGACTTTCCTGAGATGCGCCACGAGAACTGCACAACACTTTGTAAAACTGCTGGCGCCGAGGATAGCCCAAAGGGAGGACTCTGAACTGATAATGCTGACCCAAAGCTACAAACCTGAGGAATTTGCGGTGGGTCGGGTGGACGAGGATATGCTGGTAAGCATCCTGCATATCAGAGAGCCAGCCAGTCGTGCTGATGCAGCAAGGGTAACAGGGTACCTAGGGAAATCATCTTGAATTTCTCCCTGGGGAGGAATTTGTTTAACTTTCTGAGGTCTAGAATGGGGCGCATCCCCCCAGATTTCTTTGGAACCAGAAAGTAATGGGAGTAGAACCCTGTGTTTCGCAGATGCGGGGGCACCAGTTCTATTGCCCTGTTGTTCAGAAGGCCCTGGATCTCGGCGGTGAGGAGATCTGACTGAGAGGCCGACAACCTGGGTTGTCGTATGGGAGGACAATTCGGGGGTTCCAAGAAATTGAGAGAATAACCCTCGCGAATTATCCGAAGAGACCCATTGTCTGAGGTTATGGACTTCCACTGGTTGTAGAAGTACATCAGGCGACCTCCACGGAGGAGAAGTTCCACCTCGGGCAGAGTGGATGGAACTTGGGCCAGCGACTCATAAGGTGGCGCTGGGAGCTTTGGGTCCCTACGCTCTCTGCGTCTTCTTTTGAGGTTGGGCAGGTTGGCTTTTATGGAAGCTTCCCCTGCCTCTGCCTCGAAAGGACTGACGACTATGAAACTGACGTCTGTTCACATGCCCCCGAGAGGGGGCAGGCGGAGGTCTGGCCAACCTAATGGCCGATCTAGTCTTCTGAGTGGCCTCTAAGGCTTGCTCCACCTGAGGGCCAAAAAGAAAGGAGCCATCAAAAGGCAGCGCCATCACCTGCTGCTGAGCATCATTCGTGAAGCCAGAAGTACGCAGCCAGGAATGGCGCCGAGTACAAATCCCCGCGGCTGCTGAGCGAGAAGCAGTGTCGAAAGCGTCCATGGCGGCTTTGACCTGTTGGTTATTGGACTCAATACCTCTAATAACGGTCAGAAGAAGCTCTGACTTGGAATCCGAATCTGGAAGAGCTTCAACCATTCTTTTCATAGAGTGCCACAGGATATACTCATACTGAGAAAAATAGCCTTGATAACTGGCAATCGCATACTTAGAGTGGGGCAGCAAAGACTCTCTTACCTAATGTATCAATCTTACGAGACTCTTTGTTAATAGGTCGAGCTGTAGTAGTTGAGGAAGAAACGACCTTGTCATTCTCTGCCAGGACTACAATAGGATCCACAAAGGCTTGGGATGCCAAAATGGGACGATCCTTGGGAGCTGAATACTTCTTATCAATGGATTTAGCCACTGAGGAATAAGAGCAGGATTATTCCATACCATTTGAGACAGCCTCAAGGAAGGCTGAATCGAGGAGTCAAATCAGAGGGATCTCCGAAGCATGAAGATACTGAGTCTTAATATCTTCCCAGGATCGATGTCTGTAGTCTGGAGAGAAGAGTGGATCCCAGGTTCTTCAACAGAGACTTAAAGGACAGGTCCTCGACCACAGGCTCTGTAGCAAAGAAAGATCCTGTTTCCTCACTTCATCACCCAACCGAAGGTCTGGGTCAGGCTCAACATCATCTCCTGATGGTCCAGAAAGGACTGTTTGGACAGGAAAGGAGTGAAAATTAGGAGAGAGGAGAAATGGCAGAAAAACAAGGAGAAGTCCCCAAGGGCTCCAGGCGCTGAGGCAGCAAAATGGGCTGAAAGCGGCACGAGGGCGCACAGGCGCCCGAAGAACTGACGCCCAACGATGCAGCAGACGGCGCCCACTGCAGCCCGTGACCAAGGCGCGGGCAGCGCAGAGCAGCGCCACGAGGGCCCCGCGAGCAGCCACGCCCGTCAACAGCACCACCGGCAGCGCCCGTGAGATCCGCAGCGCCACCAGCGCCCGAGACCAGCGCCCGCCAGCACCGCAAGCCCTGGCGGCCCAGCAGCGCCGACACGGCCACGAACCCTGCAGAAGGCGCGGAAAAGCCCGGGAACCTGGAAAACAGAGAAGGAAAAAAACCAGGAGATAAGGGCATGGTGAGGCCCCTGCGCCGCAGCCATGTGAGGAAACACCTAACGCAGATTAGCTAGCACCGAAGAAGGCGCCCAGCGACTAGGAAGGTCAACCGCCCTATCTGATCGCCGGAGGAGCCAGAGGCTCCGAGGTAACCGAGCCAGGCAGAAGAACCAACCTCCGAGCCCATCGCTCCATAGAAGCGGCCCACTGATGAAACTGCTCATCTGGGGCCCTACCTATGGCCGGGAGGGCTCCGATGTCGGGGCGAGCGATATCGGAAGTTGGCGACTCCGAAGAGGAGACCGGCAACTAGCAGCGATAACCGCCGTCGGACGGGCAGACATACCAGAGAAGCGACCTCAGGTGATGCCTTCTCTTTTTGACCTGTGGGCGAAGAAGAGCTCGAGGCGAATGGCCGAGAAATCGACCGTTTATTTTTATGCTGGCGGGGGACCGCCCATCCCAGACATCGGACTGACCGTAGTCGGAACCCGCTGAGAGAAGGAGGCTGACGGACCCAGCCCAGCTGACTGAACAGCTTTCATGAGAAGTCTCCTACCGTCACCTGACCTGCTCATGGTCGCTCCGTCCAGTAGCCGAGACTTCTTCAAGTAAGTTAAATTTAAATATTGGAAAATTTTACGAAAAATAGAATAAAACTAAGCGATACTACTATCGTGATAATGTTACAAAAAACAAACTGAAAACTATGCTAGTTTGAAGTTTGACTCCATTTCAATGACGTCGTCACTGAAGCGCACTTTCGACGGGCGGAAAAAAGGAACTGAGCAGTGTGGAGGTCGCCGCCGAGATGGTCATTACCGCTCGAGCCGCTGCTCGCGGCGCCGTGTCTCGCGGCGCCGTCTCTCGCGCCGACCCTCCAGCAAAAAGTTTGCTCCCGATGGGTCTTAGTGCCTCCGGCGCCAATCCCACTAGTGTGAATGAGTGGTGGAGACTTATGTCCAGGAAGATCATTAGGTTTCTTTGAAAAGGCTGGTACTGCAATGGTTGGATATTTTTCGCACACAGTGCAATACATCAGTTCTTTTTTTTCATCATATCTCAGCCAGTTATAAATGGTTAACCAATGCCTCTGAAACAATCGGGCCCTTTTCTCCTGATCATATTTCTTATCTTTATTTGGCCTCTCTGGCCTCTCATCCTGCTCATGGAGCACTAAAGTACGTTTTTTAGGGAGTGGACGTAAACTTTCAGTTAAGCCATCACTGCTTAATTCAAGACACTGATGATCAGCAGTTATATCTCCTGACACAGATATAGGCTCATTGTCATTGTTATTACTCTTATCTGCACTAGACACAGTGACAGAGGTGGATTATGTTTCTGTTTCAGGTGCTGGTGTATTGCTGCTGATGGAGTCTGCTGTTACTTGTGAGGCTACTGACCAGAGAGAAAAAAAGTGTCTGCTGTTTACTGCTCCTACTCCTGTTCTGCATATTGTGGCACTTATTTTCTTCCCCCAATGATAATAAAATATATTTTATTAATTAGGTGTGTCTGTGTGAGTTTCTTTTTTGGGTGGACTGGTGCTGGACGGCTGGTCTGGCAGACAGTGATGACACTGGGCGGGACCGGGAGCCAGAAGGATGAGGTGCTTATTTGCCTAGCCTTTTCAACAAGTAAAGGCGATGGATCTTTTTTACAAATGTCTGAAACTTTCAGAGTTATGATTGTGCACACTATTAGACTAAGGCAAGTCACTTATCCAATTTGGCAGGGAAGAAGCTGGAAGGGAATGGGACTGGGTCTAAAAGCAGAGGTTACACAGGGTTGGACTCTGTGACCTGGTCCTGTTACTTACTAGTAATAACATGGATTGGACATGCATGCACACAGCATGATAACTCCCTAAGGCAGCTGTGCCTATTATTGATTTTATTTTTTTTTTATAATAATTACTAGTCTAGTTAGTTGACTGACTCACACACTCATCACACAGTTTAGGGCAGCTACAAATACAAGGTCAAGTTCAAATACAGTAGTAGTAGTATACTCTTTTACCAGCTACTGTGCAGCTATTACAGTTTTTACTTTATTTATTTGGGCAGCTACTTAGCAAGTCCTCCCTCCCCTCCCCTTTCCTTACCACTGACTCCAGTCCAGTCCGACCACAACCTGGCCCTCAAGAATTTAGCACCAGACAGGAGCAAACCCAGCCAGACAGATTAGTGTGTGCAGACTGCAGAGCAAAGTAAAAAAGTTGCACTGTGTTTCCTTGGATCTCACACTGCACTGCAGCACACACTCCTGTTTATTTTAGGTACTGTACTGTATACCCGATTTCCTCTCAATAACTAATGCTCCTTGTGTTGTAGTCCTTCTTAGGTCCACCCTTCAGTTAAGTTGTGTTAAATACTGGAACAACAAATGCACAGCACAATGGCAGTATGGCACACTCTGTTTTTTTTTTTGTGGCTTCTAAGTTGTGAACAAACTGAACACTCATCAACAGATTCAACAATAACAGGCTACAGCTGAAACTAATGGAGTGGTTTCCCACTTTCTACAGCGTTCTCCTTCTCAGGCTCTCCAGTCTCTATTTTTTGTTTCTGGCAATAGTATGGGCTAAGAAAAACAAACTGCTTCCCCAATCCCCAACCCCTCCCCTGCCACAGCGCGCCCACCTACGATCTCACACCAAGCAACCTCCCAGTACCTCAGTCTCTCAAACTCTCCCTGACTTTTTTTATTTTAAAACAAAATTTTAAACAAAATGCTGAGGCAAGACAAGTACTACAGTGCACACTGCACTACAAGTCTCCTCTCTCCAGTCTCCAAAAACAACTACACACAATCCAGAAACAACGACTTGTTAACTGCTCTCTCTGGGAACAGCACGTACGTCCTTTCTCTGTGAAAATGAGAAAGAGAGTGTGTGTGTGTCCCAGATCGCTCCCGCCAAGTCTGCGCGGGAGCCAAAGTCGTCCAATGTGCGTCTTACCCCTCCCGTGTGCCTCCCTTCCATTTGCTGCCACATATGCCCGTCTCTCATCTCGCTCCTCCTGTGTTCACTCTTTCCTGCCTGGCACCGCGTACACTGACTCACGCCGCTATGCGCTGATTCTCACCCCCGCTCATAGCACGCTGAGTGCTGCCCGAGGGTCAGATGACCCAGTACTCCCTCCAGTATCGCGCGACAGCACACCCAGTGGCAAAAGGTGGTAATGCAGGCAAATTAGGCAATTGTTTGTTTTTTTTTATGCTTGTCCACGGGCAACTGGCGATCTGATGCAGCGCTTGTCCCTGGCTGGAAAGTAATAGCCCGGGACGTCGGGCTATCGTATTTGTCGAACCCTGCTGCATCACCCGTTAAGACTCTACCTAAGAAGGTGGCTCCACTTGTAAACATCACCAGTACTTGACTGATGAACGTGGTCTGCACACACTTCCTTTCCCTTCAACCTACCTGGAAGGGCATAAGTAGTATTCTGGTGGTGATTGACCACAACACCTGCTATGCACAGGCATTCCCCACAAAAGACCAGACGATAGCCACCGTGGATAAAGTTTTGTGTGAAAAGTACTTTGTGCATTATGGCTTTCCCAGTCACTTTCACTCCGAGCAAGAGAGAAACTTTGAGAGTCGTCTCATCAAAGAAATTACCAGCATTATGGGCATCAAGAAGTCCCATTCCACTCCCTAACATCCTCAGGGCAGCCCTCAACCAGAGAGATTCAACAGAGCAGTGCTTAATATGCTGAGGACACTGGACCCTACAAAAAAGCTATTTTGGAGACAGCAGGAAATGAAAATTATATACCTACCATAATTCTTGATCTTCTTGGACAAGTCTTCACCATTCATTTCTACTGCTGGGATCCATGCTGGAGGCGCTAGGACCCAGCAGGAGCCAAAAATCTTCAGGAGGGCCAGCGCTGAGGTAGGACCGTGCATACGCGGCACCAAGCCTGTATAGGCTATCTCAGCGTCAACCCTCCAATCGCCTCAGTCCCTTTTGGACTGAGGAGGTGCAGCGTAAACTAAACTTAGGAAACACCTAACCTAATCCAGGCATAAGATAGCCCAGTTAAGAAGGGTCAAGAAACAAAGTCTTCACAGCCCAAACACACGAGGGAGTGAAGACCAGAAACAGGATGAGTGAGCTTGGGGGATGGTGGGTGGGTGCATGAATGAACGGTGAAGAACTGTCCAAGAAGATCAAGAATTACAGTAGCTATGCAATTTTCATATCTTTCTGGACTTAAAGTCTTCACCATTCATTCATACTGCTGGAGAGTACCAAGCTAAAAAACAATCCCCCGAGCAGGGCGGCAGGAGACAGAGTTCACTCAGGACAAAACTCCATTAAGGATTGTTCTGCCAAAGAAAGTGTGCTGTCTGGCATGAACATCTAGAGCATAGTGCTTCACAAAGGTATGCACCAATCTCCAAGTAGCTGCTTTGCAAATCTCCCACAATGGGCACGTTATGAATCTCCACCAGGGATGCTGTCACCACTGTGGTAGAGTGGGATTGGACCCGGCCTTCAAACTTGACTTGCGCCATCAAGTAGCAATGGCAAAGGCATGCCATTATTTTTTTATTTTTTTTTTTTACTTATATTTTATTGGATTTATGTATAACACATTACATATCATAACCAGCAGGCAGGTTACTTCACAATAGACATTTGCCATACAGAAAAATACAACATTTTTACAGTATCTAAGTTACAAGCACGCCTGTACATCACTTGAGGGGACTGCGTAGAAGTCAGCATTTGATTAACTTGAAATTGGTTGACACAACCAACTTTTGTAATAATGTCCAGAACAATGATTATAGTCCAGAATACAGCCTATGCTGCCTTGAGACAGGATGTTAGAAATGATTCACTATAATCGTGCACCCTATCGAAAGGTTGAGAATCCCATCTTCTTAAACATAGGGCTTATTACCAATTTCCTCAAACCCTCCAGCACAGCTTAAACAGCACATAGTATAAAATGCAGCAGCATAATGTATTAACATGAAACTCATCTTCCCTTCTTGTGTTAACGAGTTGAAACCCCCAGACCAAACATATATTTTCGGGTGTAATTATCTTAATTTCGGGGAGGTACTAGTCCACTTCCACCATAAGGAGTATGCGGGAAAGGATCACAAGAGGAAAAGGCCAGGGGGGGAGGGACAAAGCAAAGAGCCAAACTGCTCCTAAATGCAAAAAAAACCATGACGGTTATGTTCTTCTGTCCCCCTATGTCCCCTCGGTATGCCCCATGACAGATCACTATGCTCCCATCACCACCCTATCAGGAGACTCACTTGAAGTGGTGAATCACTTTAAACACTTAGGCCCAGATATTCAAAAGGGTTGCGCATGGCGCAACAGTGTTGCACCATGCACAACCCACTGATGCGCCCCGGCACGATATTCAAAAGGGAAAAGTGCGCCGCTACAAATCCCGCTTGCGCGGAGCGCATCAGTAATGTATATGCAGGCAGGTGGGGGCGGCCCATGCATAACCTGCACAGCCCGATATTCAGCCCGGGATGTGCAGAGACATGCATGCGCAACCCCTACCTGCACCTGCACAAAGTTAAGCCAAAAAAAAAAAGGAACAAATGATGGCCACCCACAGGTGAGCTGCCGCATTGCAGGGCGCAACACAGCAGCTGCCACCTGTGGGTGGCCACCCGAGTTCCTGCCGCACCTGGCGGCACCCCCCATGCCCCATCGCGGGCATCTGTGTACATAACCCCCCCTTCAATATCCCTGGTGGTCCAGTGGACCGAGTGCTGCCCGATCGCTGGGCATCTGGTTAAATAACCCCCGGCCCTATATCATCCCAGTGGTCCAGTGACCGCTATGCCCGATCGCAGGCATTTGTTCAAAGAATAATCCCCTCTAATATCCCTGGTGGTCCAGTGGACCGCTATGTGCCTGATCGTGGGCATTGGTATAATAACCCCCCACTATCCCTGGTGGTCCAGTGGACGCACTCTGCCCGATCACGGGCATCTGTAAAATATATAAAACGACCTATTACCCTGGTGGTCTAATGTACCCCCTCCCACCCGCCCACTGGGCCCCCGCCTCCCTCCCGATCAGCGGCAGGCGGCAGCACCCCACCCGCCTGCCACCCCGCGCCCGCTGACTGACAGCTCGGCAGGGCTGCACGCCCATTGGTTCACAGTGTGAGCCAATGGGCTGCAGCCCATACCGTATTACACATTCCAGATATGTGAATGATTCATTCACATATCTGGACTGAATTAGGAATATAACAGAAACCAGCCAAAAAAAAACATAGCCAGGCACCTTAAAAGGATAAAGAAGAGAAGCAATGTTGGAAAAAAAGGTGAAAAGTAGAAGTTGCGGAATTGAGCTGCTGGTGACAAACTGAATTGTGCAATTGAAAATGTGAACACTCCCAGGGAGTGTAACCTTGACAATGGGAAGAACAGAACTGAGATCAGGGGGCCGGCGTCGGGTACTGGCCAGCCCGTGAACACCACGTCATGTGTCAACCTCGTGGGCAGCACCATCTCTGATGTCGGTCCCCTAGCTCAAGGATTTGACAGCTATGTGCTCCCATGGTCCTAGCACCTCTGGCACAGACCAATGAAGTAATGAGTGGTGAAGACTGATTCTTGGAAGATCACTCCGTCACTAATCTTTTTGTCAGCAAGCAGGTGGGTGAGACACGAGAGGGAGCTCTGAAGTCTGCAGCTGTGCTGATCTTCCAGCACCATTGGTAACTTCCTTCCCAGCTCACTCTGTCTAAACTTCCAGCTGGCCCCAACAGAATCCTACATTTTTCTTCATAAATCACCTTTAGCGAGTAGCATAGCCACTGCAGTTCTGTATCTGATCCTCTGAGCTGCCATCCCGCTGCAGTCCAACTCCATTCCTGACCACAGTGCGATCCCCCAATCACACTAGCACAAAACTAAATAAATACATACATACATAAATAAATAAAACAAACCACCAGTGAGCATTGGGGGAATGGGAGTGGTGGTTGAAGCAGCAGGGGAAGGTTAAACACATAGCAGTAAAATAAAACTGAATAGTGAAGCAATTGTTGATGAAACACTACAGTGTCCTCAGCTGGCAGGTCTACCAGTAGAGGGACTACTTTACCAACAAAACCGCTTTATTTCTTAAATATTACATAAAAGTATCACATGTAACCCATTTTCTAAGCAGAAGAGTACCCTCCGGGGTGCACAGTATGGGCTATACTGGACCTTCCAAGGGCTACAAGGCCCTCCACCTATGGCGCCTGGCCCTATTATGCCCCTGGGCAGTGTGGTATAGTCCAGTACCATCCACCCTGTTGGGTATTACTGCATGCATACCCACTAGGTTCCCTCTCCCGCCAGTTCCCTAAACATCTTGTGACTTTCTCCCCAGATCCTTAGTCCTCCAATTTGTTTACTAGCCTTTTGTGGGGCACACAGTCAAAGGCCTTGCTGAAGTCCAGGTAAAGGATGTGTAGCGCTTGCCCCTTGTCCAATGTTTATGACACTGCATTAACTAAATCAAAGAGGTTCATCTGATGCATCCTTCACAAAGATGCTGCTTGTTGCCCTGGAGTTCATGGGACTTCAGGAAGTCAATCAGCTGCTCCTTGATTAGAGTTTCAAGGAGTTTCCAGACAATGAAATAAGGCTAATATAGTCTATAGGCACTGATTGGGTCTTCCCTGACCCCTCTCTTGTGCAGGGGGATGATGTCTGCTACCATTCAGTCTCTGAGAACTGTGGCTATCTCAATTAAACAGTTGAACAGATCTGCAGAAGAACTGCCAGAGCCTGCCCAAACTCACTGAGCACTCATGGGCACAGCCTGTTCATCCCTGGGGATTCAACCACATTTAACCCTCTCTGGCCTTTGAGCAACCTTTCTTCTTTAATATTACCCACTGCCATATTTGTTCCCAGCATACATGGATGCTGCACTCTAGCAGTGCCCCTCCCCTCTACTGTGAAGTCTTTACAAAAGGATTCACAATATCAGCTTTCTGCCCATCCTCCTCCTCCTCCTCCTCCACCCATGCCTCACCCTTTTCTTGCCTCTCTATGCCACTCTTTTTCATTCCCGGTCATACCTAAAGAAGGTTTTATCATTTTCCCTCATTCTTGCTACCTTAAGCTCCACCATGACCTTCACCCTGACTGTCCTCTATGACTTGCTGGCTTTTTTTGTAATGATGCAAGCTTTCTTCTTGCCTCTGTCTGTTTGACCATACACACTTTGAAGGCCACCTTGTTTGCCATCACTGTAGCCACTGTAGCCAAGCGTCCATGGAAACCATACAGGCCTTTTTGTCTCTTCTCCTTACCCACTTGCCAGCTGCATCTCTCTTTTTTTTCCAACTATCTTTCCCTCCCGTCACCGCTGGCTGGGGCCCCATCGGTCGACCTACCTGATCCCCTCCCCAGCTGCACCTCAATCCACCATCACCCGTGACACACTTGTGGAGCAACTCCCCGGAATCTACCCCCAGGGCGGGGCCACCTTCTGCTCCTCGGCACATCTTCCGGTGCTCCTATGGGCGGAGGCAAATGGGGAGACGAGGTCCCAGTTGGCAGGACCCAACGTTGGAGGTGGTGGCAGGCAAGGTCTTCCCCCAGCCAACGGAGTTTTTCCAGTGTTCATGAGCGTGATCCCTGGAGTCTGGATGTGCAATGATGTCCAGTGCGATCAGGCGCACTCCCGCACCCTTACCGCGGATGTCCACCGAGGCTCCTCCCAGCACCTGCGTGATCCCCAGGCTGTTGTGCTCCCAGCCTCTGCTGGGAGTTGCTATTGCTGGGGAATCAACCACCCACCTTCCCCAGGAGAGGAGAGCAGTCCACCGGATGCTCAATCCCCTCCTTCTCTGCCAACCACCAATGACCCATGCTCGTTCCCAAACACAGGTCACTGGCGTGGCGTAAGGTGTGGTGTCCAGCGCCTCAACTCTGAGTGCCACCGGGCCAGCCTCTTGAAATGGCAAGAAATGGAAATTACGTACCTGCTGTAATCCTTGATCTTCTTGGACAGAGTCTCCACCACTCATTCACACTAATGGGAGTTCGCCGGAGGCGCTAGGACCCAGCAGGAGTAAACTTTTTCAAGCGGGCCGGTGCCTGAGATGGAGCCGTGTAGAAGCAGCACTGCGAGCCCCGGCTCGTGCGGTAAGAAAAAATTACTCACCTTAGTAATGTTGTTTCTTCTAATGGAGTCTTGCTATATTATAGACATTAGCAGTTTGTTCCAGCTCTAGAACTGCCCCGGAGTGAAATGGTTAAAACCATTCCAAAATAGAATTTTGGCACGAGAGCAGCTCTATCTGTGTCATTTCAAACTTGAACTGTCAGATCTTTATGAGCCAAACACACTAAGGTCTGTGTGAAGCTGTAACCTACACTAGCCAAATGGCTACCTAAATAATAACAACCACTGATGGTCCCAACACCCAAGACTCAAGTCAAGGGACCAGAAATACTAACACCATTCTAATAATATGAAAATGGAACATAAGTATAATAAAACACACACAGCGTACATACACACCCAAAGTCCCAAAGGGGACAAAATGCTAACAGGACATAAGTAGTGCCCACACTAAGTTGCCGCACCCCACCAAGTAGAGGTTCTGAGAGGGGCAGGTTGGGGAGGTCTATAATATAGCAAGACTCCATTAGAAGAAACAACATTACTAAGGTGAGTAATTTTTCTTCAAACAACATGAAGTCTTGCTATATTATAGACATTAGCAGAATACACAGCAGTACCTCCATGGAGGAGGGCAGAACCTACTTAGGAATAGGCTCTGAAGAACAGCTGTGCTAAACCGAGGCATCTCTCCTGGCCTGGACATCCAGGGTAATGCTTGGTAAAGTGTGTACCGTTTTCAAGTAGCAGCCTGGCAAATCTCTAATAAAGGGATATCTCTGGCAGCAGCTAGAGATGCAGCTGTACCCTGGTAGAATGAGCCCTCAAACCGGGGGCTCTGCCCACTTTCTGATAACAAAATTGGATACAAGAGACAATCCACCTGGCTATTGATCTCTTAGTGGCAGGTTTGCCTTTCCCAACTTCACCATAGGTAAGGAAAAGTTGGAGGGATTCAGACTCTGTGACCTTTAGTCGCTCTATATAATAACTAAGAGCTCTCTTAACATCCAGGCTGTGCAACCTCCTCTCACCCGAAGAGGAGTGATCAGTGAAAAATACTGGAAGGGAGATAGATTGATTAAGATGGAAATCTGAAACCACCTTAGGCAAAAACTTCCTATTAGTCCTAAGGACTACCATATCCCTGTGGAAAGAAATAAAGTCAGTCTCCACTGACAAGGCTTGCAATTCACTTATGCGTCTGGCAGAAGTGATAGCCACTAGAAAAACAGTTTTCCAAGTTAGGTACTTAAGCTCTGCAGAAGACAGAGGTTCAAAAGGGGGGTTGCATTAACTGGGCAATGCAAACATTAAGGTCCCAAGCAGGAGCCGGTCTCTAAAGGAGGATTATTATGGAGTAATCCTTAAAAAACTTGGAAAACACAGGATGAGAGGAAAGAGGGATATTTTTCCAGCACACCAAATGGAAAACCTTTTCCATTTAGAACTATAAGTAGCCCTAGTGGAAGGCTTTCTGGAAGCCTTTAGGATCTCAAGAACACCCTGAGAGAGGTGTAAATCAGCAACTCTAACTCCTCAAGAGCCAGGCCTTGAGGTTGAGGATTGAGGTCGGATACCAAACCCTTCCCTGGGCACAAGTCAACAGATTGTGATTCCTGGGGAGGCACAGGGGAAGATGGACTGTCAGAGACAGAAGGAGTGGGTACCAGGGCTGCCTGGCCCAATCCGGGCAATCAGAATCACCCTGCAAGGCTGAGATCTGATTTTGACTAGTACTTTGAATAGGAGAGGAAGGGGAAAGCATGAGGAACTTCCTCCCAATCCAGAAGAAGGGCATCCAGGGAACTGAGCCCAGCACTGGAGGCCTGCAACAGAACAGAGGAAGTTTGTGATTGTCTGGGGCTGCAAAAGATCTATCTGAGGGATGCCCCACCTGGCAAAAACTATCCCCAGCACTTGAGGATCCAGGGACCATTCGTGATGGCCCTGGGAATCCTGCTGAGGGCATCCGCTTAGGACATTGTCCTTCCCTGGAAGATGAACTGCTATGAGGGAAGTGTTCAGGGAATAGGCCAGAGACCACAACTTCATTGCCTCGGTGCACAAGGTCAAGACTGAGTGCCCTCTGCTTGTTGATGTACCACATTGTTGTGGTGTTGTCTGTTCTGACTTGTATCACCTTGTCGTGGACAGATGCAGAAAAAGCTTGAAGAGCTAAAAGACAGCTCTGAGTTCCAGCAAATTGATGTGGAGCAGAGATTCCTGGGGACCAAACTCCCTGAGTGGAAAGGTCGCCCATGTGGGCTCCCCAACCCAGAAGAAGCATCTGTAGTGAGAGTCAAGTCGTGAGAAGGGAAATGAAGGGACCCCCAGCTCTTGAATTGCTCTGATCCTGCCACCACTGGAGAGCTAGGATCAGGTTGATCACTGGGACCAACTTGGAAAGGGGTCTCTTCTCTGAGACCAAAAGGTTCTCAAGTGAAACTGAATGTCTCTCATCTGAAATCTGGCTCCCTGCACAACAGCTGTGGATGCAGCCATGTGCCCCAGGAGCTGCAGAAAGTGTCTTGCTGGTCGAGAGACCTGCAGAGCGAAGGAAGAGGCCAGAGCCACTAAATTCCTTACCCTTTCTGGGGGAAGAAAGGCTCTGGCTAGCTTTGTGTCTGTTTCCAGAGCGAGGGTCTCTGAAGCACTTGCAGGTAGAAAAAGTCTGCTTCTCAACTTGGGAAACTTTTTGAAGCTGAGAACCAGACCCTGGCTTACTACTTCCAGAACCCACTTGTCTGAGGTTAAAGAAGCCCAATTCTGACTGAAGTAAGCCAGCCTGCCCCCACTGGTACAGGAGAATCGGCCCTGGGCACCCCATCAGAGGTGCCTGTTTATACAGGAGCTTTAGGCTGGGGGTGGGAGCAGGTCTGCCCACCCTCGTCTGCCCTGCCTCTGAAGAAGCCCCTCTGAGCATAGGCAGAGGAGGCCTGAGTCTGGTAGAAAGGCCTGTGAAAGACTGCCCCTACCCCTGAGGCATGCCTTTGAGGGTGGCTTGCGCTCCTTAGCCTGGGCACTCTTGTAAGTAGTCCTATATTCATCCATCTTCTTCATGTAATTCTCTGTCTGCTCTCCAAACAGAGAATTTCCCACCACAGGAAAATCCATAGCCTTAGTCTGGGTATCCTGTACAAACTAGTACACCTGAGCCAGGCCAACCCACGAAAAGCTACAGATGTGGCCATGACCCTAGAGGAAACATCATTAACATCCACAGCAGCATGAAACTGAACCTTAGAGGCTTCAATGCCATCAGCAGCCACCTGTTCTAGTTCACTAGCCAGCTGGCCATAGGCCTGCTTGGCCAATTGCAAAACAGTATCCCATCTAGATTTCTGATACCTAGCTACATAAGCCATATAATTTGCTTGCCTGAGTCCCAGAGAGCTGCCATATACTGTTTTTGCCATGGCATCAATCTTCCTGGAATCCTTGTCAGGAGGATGTGAAGCCAAGGAATATTAGCTTTATCACAGGCAGCAGCCTGAACTACCTAACATGACTGCATTGCTGAGAAAGGAATTCTGTATCAGGGCCTGACAATGTATACCTTCTGTCCATCGTTTTATCTACAGGAGGCACAGAATTAGGAGCTTTAAAATTTTAATTGTTTGTTTCCTAAAAGACTTATGTAAAGGAATAGACAATCTCCTAGACTCTGGAATATCCATCATTTCTACAAAATCAGGCTCCTCTTGCTCATCCACAGCCTCTTCTAAAGGAAGCTGGAGGGTTCAGCAACTTTTATAAAACATAAAATGAGATGGGGACTCAGACAGCATAGGGGGAGATTCTAAAGGTCTGTCTGGGGAGATGTCGGTTCAATGGGCACACCCAGACCTTCCCAGCCACATTCATACTGTTCATAATCCTCCTCCGCCTCCTCTGGTTCATAAAATTCCTCAATATCATAATCCTGAACCACTGGGACCGGACGAACCGACCTTTTACCAGATAGTGGTGGTTCGGACGGACCCTGAGACAGTGACTGGAGAATTTGTATGGCTTTTGCTATCTCTGCAGCAGTTAGAGAAGGAATTTTGGACTCCAGACCTGCTGATTTTCTTGTTTTCTTTACTGGAATTGGTTCCTCAGAACCAGCTTTTCTTTTGCCCGAGGAAGTCTGGCCCTGGTCAGAGGCACTCCCTCTGGATTCCGGTTGGCACAGAACCGGGCTGGCCATCTGGGTCAGCGGACTTTTTGGCCTCTCGTTCCCTGAGCCTGCCCAATCTTTTTTCCAGGGTGGCTGCAGGGAAATTCTTACATACCTGGCAGTCTGACTGGAGGGTGGTCAAACCCCAGACAATAAACACAGGTGGTGTGTGGGTCAGCCTTGGCAAAGACTTCCCCACAAACATCACAGTGTTGAAACCCAGTGGGCCCGGTTTTTCTTTTGGGTTTCTCAGACATAATGCCAGCCTAACCAAAAACTTGCCCTTTTAACGGCAGTGCCAGGCAAGACACCCTTATCGGTTCCTAACCGTGTCACGGGTATTGGAAAAAACCGTAATAAATCCGTTTTTTTTAGAACCGATAAGAACCGGGAACCGCACTCTAAAATAGTAACTTTTAGTTTTAAATGAGTTTTAAACCCACTGATCGGTTCAAAACCGAACCGATAACTTACAAGTTCCACACAGACAAAACCTTCATTTACTTACGGTTACCACAGATAGAGCTTGAACCGAACGGTTTTGCGGTTAAAATAAAACTATTCTCGGTTAAATCCAACAGAGAAAACACTTTTTAAACCGAGAAATGAACCGAGCAGAAGGAGAAATCTCCGGAGCGACTGTTCACTGAGGCGGAGTAAAGAATCTGACAGTTCAAGTTTGAAATGACACAGATAGAGCTGCTCTCGTGCCAAAATTCTATTTTGGAATGGTTTTAACCATTTCACTCCGGGGCAGTTCTAGAGCTGGAACAAACTGCTAATGTCTATAATATAGCAAGACTTCATGTTGTTTGAATGACTATTTCGCCGTTGACCCTCCAACCGCCTCAGTACCTTTTTTTCCGAGGAGGTGCAGCATAATTAATCTAGAAGGACTAGCCTAAAAATTGGACATAAGATAGTCCGAATGACCCGCGTAAGAAGGGTCAACAATAAAGTCTTCACAGCCCAGCCATTGAGGGAGTGAAGACCATAAACAGAGAAGTGAGCTCAGGGGATGTTGGGTGGGCATGTGAATTAGTGGTGGAGACTCCATCCAAGAAGATCAAGAATTATGGTAGGTATGTAATTTCCAAATCTTCCTGGACATAAAGTCTCCACCACTCATTCACACTAATGGGAGAGTACCAAGCTAAATAATCCCCCGAGACGGGCAGCAGGAGATAAAGAGCTCACGTGCTTTGGACGGAAGTCCATTAAGAATGGTGCTGCCAAACGACAGATGTCATCTGGCATGGACATCCAAGGTGTTGTGCTTAACGAAAGTATGCACAGAGCTCCAGGTAGCTGCATTGCAAATATCTGCAATGGGCACATCACGTATTTCCACCAGAGATGCCGCAACTGCTCTGGTAGAGTGAGCGTATACTCTGCCTTCCAGCTTCACCTGTGCCACAGAATAGCAGTGGCGAAGGCATGCCACCAGCCACGCTGAAATGCATCTGATAGCAACAGGTTGACCCAGCCATGTCTTGCTGAAGGAAACAAACAGTTGTTGAGCCTTGCGGATTTCTTTTGTTCTATCTAGATAGAACCGCAGTGCTCTCTTAACATCCAGTGAATGAAGTGTACGCTCCTTTTCATTCTGGAAGTTGGCAAAGTAGGTAGGAAGGACTAAAGGTTGGTTTAGATGGAATTCTGAGACAACCTTAGGGAGAGACTTAGGATGAGTCCTAAAAACTACTTTGTCCTTGTGAAATACAGTGTAGGGGGGGGTCTGTGATCAGTGCATATATTTCAGAAACTCTACGGGCTGAAGTAATGGCCACCAGGAAGGCCGTTTTCTAAGTGAGGAACTTCAAGTCACAAGTAGCTAGAGGCTCAAAAGGTTTACAAGTGAGTATGTCTAGCACAAGGTTAATGTCCCAGGCTGTGACTAAACGTCTGATAGGAGGTCCAGTATGCAGAATACCCCTAAGAAACCTCTTAACTACAGGCAACTGAGCCAGTGACATGGAATGTACCGGCTCGTGATATGCCGAAATGGCACAAAGATGAACTTTGACTGTGGAGTACTGCAGACCTGTATTCGAGAGGTCTAAAAGATAACTCTAAGACTTTATTCGGTGGGTAGAAAAAAGGATTCCAAGAGGATTTTGCACACCACATAGAGAAATGCTTCCATTTGGCTGTGTAGGTTTTTCTAGTGGCCGGCTTACGCACAGCCAAAAGAATATCTGAAACTCGACGAGAAACGTTGAACCTATTCACCTCTGTCTCTTCAGGAGCCAAGCGTGAAGGTGAAACGACCTCAGGTTAGGATGGACCACAGGACCCTGGGTCAGAAGGTTCTTCTAAAGGGGAAGCATCTTCGGGGGGAGGAGGTTTCTGATAGACTGTTGAGTAGCGGAAACCATATCTGCCGAGGCCAGAAGGGGGCAATGAGAATCATTCTGCTCCCTGAGACTCCAGTTTGAGAAGTACCCTCTGAATTAGGGGAAGAGGAGGAAAGGCATATAGAAAGCGTCTTGTCCAACGCAGCCTGAACACATCCTGACAGAAAACGCCAGGTCCTGGATTTCTGGAGCAGAAGAGAGGTAGTTTTGCATTGAGTGGGGACACAAAAAGGTCCAGATCTGGAGTTCCCCACTCTTTGAAGAGTGACTGAACGACAGTTAAGTCGAGAGACCACTCGTGAGGTTCCGTCACTGTTCTGCTGAGATGGTCTGCCAGTTTGTTTTGTATTCTTGGCAGATAAACCACCTGAATCAGAGCCTTGTGTTCCAGGCACCACTCCCACACTCTTGCTGCTTCCCTGTATAATGGGTAAGGGTGTGCTCTGCCCTGTTTGTTGATATAGTACATCACTGCTTTGTTGTCCATTTGAAGGAGAATGTTCTTGTGACAGAGTATGTCCTTCAAGGCTCAGAGTGCATAGAGGACGGCTCTCATTTCCAGGACGTTTATGTGAAGTTGGGACTCATCCTGAGTCCACATACCCTGCATGTGGAGATCCTGGCAGTGGACTCCCCAACCCATCAGGGATGCATCCATGGTAGCGGAGACCTAATGATCCAGAGGGGCAAAGGGATACCCTTACAAAAATTTGTCCTCCTGCAACCACCAGGTGAGTGACCTCTTCAGAGGGTCCGTCACCTTGATGAGAAAGGACTGAGGGTGAGTGGTTGGGGACCACTGAGTACTGAGTATCCAGTGAGAGGTTCTCATGTGGAGACGAGTTAGGAGTACAGTGAACACTGAGGATGCCATGAGGCCCAGCGTCCATTGCATCAAGATAGCTCGAACCGAGCTGTGTTCTCTGATGTATCGGGTCATCTGTAAGATATCACTCCTTCTGTCCTCTGGAAGAAAAGCCTTTGCACAGGAGGTGTCCAGAAGAGTTCCTATAGAGAGGAGCTTCTGGGAGGGCTGCAACTGTGACTTGTTGAGGTTCAGCAGGATTCCCATGGAGGTGAAGAAGTCTGAGGCCGTGGCCAAGGCCTCCAGAGTCCCTTGCCTGGAGGGACTTGCTAGGAGCCAGTCATCCAGATATGGGAACACTTGTATTCTGATTTTCCTGAGATGTGCCATGAGAATTGCACAACACTTTGTAAAAACTCGAGTTGCCAAGGATAGACCAAAGGGCAGGACTCTGAACTGATAGTGTTGACCCAAAGCCACGAACCTTAGGTATTTGTGGTACTTTGGGTGTATAAGAATGTGTTGGTAGGCATCCTGCATGTCCAGGGAGGCTAGCCAATTGTGTCGATGAAGCAAAGGTAGCAGGGTACCTAGTGATATCATCTTGAACTTCTTGTGAAGGAACTTGTTTAACTTTCTGAGATCCAGAATGGGGGGCATGCCGCCAGTTTTCTTCAGGACCAGAAAGTAATGGGAGTAGAAAACTGTGTTTCATTGATCCAGTGGAACTATTTCTACTGCCCTGTTGTTCAGAAGGCCTTGTACCTCAGAAGTAAGAAGGTCTGCCTGTACTGCTGACAGCCTAGGATGTCGTTTGGGAGGATGATCTGAAGGGGTTTCCGAAACATTGAGAGAGTACCCCTTGTGGATTATCCGGAGGACCCAATTGTCTGATGTTATAGATTTCTACTGATTGTAGAACTGAGTCAGACGTCCTCCCACCATTGAGGAGGAGTCCCCCTCGGACAGCTGAGGTGGGACCTGGGCCAGAAACTCAGATGGTGGCACTGAGCACTTTGGACCCTTGTGCCTTCTGCTGTGCTTTCTTTTGTGGCTGAGGGTTGTGGTTTTTGTTAAAACCTTCTCTGCCCCAAAAGGACTAACGATTGTGAGAGCTGCGCTTGTTCGCACCCCCTCAGGAGGGGCAGGTGCAGTCTGGCCGCCTTAATGGCAGACCCAGTCTTCCACGTGGCCTCCAGAGCTTGTCCACCTGAGGCCCGAATAGATACCAGCAAAAGGTAAAGCCATGACCTGCCGCTGGGCGTCATTTGTGAAGCTCAAAGTACATAGCCAAGAGTGGCGGTGGGTGCAGATGCCAGCTACTGCCGCCCGGGAGGTGGCATTGTCAGTATCCACTGCAGTTTTAACCTGTTGGTTATTGGATTCGATACCCCTAGTTATGTTCTGGAGTAGCTCTGAGCTAACTTCTGATTCGGGCAGAACTTCTACCATTTCTTTGATGGAATGCCAAAGTACATACTCATATTGAGAAAAATAGCCCCGGTAACTGGCAATGCTCATACCCAGGGTTGAGGCAGCAAAAACTCTCTTACCTAAGGTGTCTATCTTGTGAGATTCTTTGTTCATTGGTCGGGCTGTAGATCCTTGAGAAAGGACAGCCTTATCATTCTCTGCGAAGATCACAATGGCATCAGCAAAGGCTTATGAGGCCAAAATGGGGCGATCCTTGGGAGGGGCATACTTCCTATCTATGGACTTGGCCATGGAAGGAATGAGAGACAGATTTTTCCACACCATCTGAGAGACGGTCTCGAAAGAGGGCTGTACCGAAGGGGTTAAATCCTAAGGAATCTCCAGGACATGAAGACACTGGAGTCACAAAAGCCTCCCAGGATCGATTTCTGTAGTCTGGAGAGAAAGAGTAGAATTAAAATTTTTGAGCAGAGACTTAAAGGAAAGGTCTTCAACCACAGACTCTGCAGAAGGATTGATCCCTGCTCCCAGGGCAGTGTCATCAACATCATCACCCAGGCGAAGATCTTGGTCAAGCTCAAAATCATTTCCTGACAGTCTGGGGGGACTGTATAGACAGGAAAGGAGTGAAAATCAGAAGGAAGAACAGAAGAAGAAAGAATCAGAGTTGAGAAGCCCTGAAGACCGTCTAGCACTGCACCAGTGCTGTAGAGGAAAACGGCGCCGAGAACAAGGAGGAGGAAAGCCTAGCCGAAGCGGCGCCGCACATGGTGCTGACAGAGCCTGCGGCGCTGCGGACGGCTCTGACAGAGCCCCCGGCACCCCACACTGCTCCGACAGAGCCCATGGCACCCCACACAGTGCCAACAGAGCCCCCGGTGCCATGCACAGTGCCGTCACAGAGCCCACAGTGCCACGGACAGCGCTGAGAGAGCCCGCGGCACAGCGGACGGTGCCGAGAGAGTCCCACAGTTCTGAAAACTGTGATTTGAGGTAAAAGAGGGAAAAATGGCAGGCGATAGAGGCATTGGTGTGGAACCCTACACTGCAACCATGTTAGGGGGATAAACACCAAAGCGTGGAGTCCACGGCACTGAAGAAGGTGCAGTGTGTCTAGGAAGGCCTAACCACCCTACCCGTCCCTCTGAAACCGAATGGCCCAAAGGCCCCGGCATCGGACTGACCGGCCTGGGCAACTGGACCAACCTCTGAGCCCACTGCTCCATAAGAACAGCCCACTGGTGAAACTGCTCATCGGAAGCTCCTCCAATAGGTGGGGAGGGGCTCCAGTGTTGAGGAGGTCAGCTACCAGAGACAGAAACCGGTGACTCCGACAGAGGTGGAGACCGGCGGCTGGCCCTAATAGCTGACCGTCTATGCGCATACATACCAGAGGGTGACCTCTAGTGATGCCGTTTCTTCTTTGACCTCTTGTGTCGAAGAAGAACTCGAGGTCGAACGGCACCGAGAATGGAACCGTTTCCTTTTATGCTTTCAGGGGGACCGCCCATCTTCCTGAGCTTTGGACCGTCCATTGTCAGACCCCCCTCTGGGGAGGGCAGCGGACTGGACCTGGCCCAGCTGACTGAACAGCTTTCATACGAATTTTCCCTACCATCACCTGACCTGCTCATGGTCGACTCCGTCAATGGCGGGCTGAAGACTTCTGTTGTACAATTAAAATATATAATCGGTACTGCTTTGAAATAGTTCTACAAAACAATAAACGGAACTGTTGCTGCTAGTGAAGTTTAACTCCTGGCAACATCGTCACTGAAGCACACTAGACGGCAGGGAAAAAAGGAACTGAGGCAGTCGGAGGGCTGATGTCGAGAAAGTCATTACCGCATGAGCCGGGGCTCGCAGTGCTGCTTCCTCGTGGCTCCGTCTCAGGCACTGGCCCTCTGGAAAAAGTTTGCTCCCACTGGGTCCTAGCACCTCCGGCGAACTCCCATTAGTGTGAATGAGTAGTGGAGACTTTATGTCCAGGAAGATTCCCTTCTTTAATATATTCCCAGTTGTTCTCTGTTCCATCCAATTAGTGATATCCTCTCATCCTCTCCCATAGCTTCTCCTGCATCCTCCTAAAGGTTTCCCTCCTGAAATCAAGGATCAGTGTCCAATACATCTGTTTTTGTGCTTTCAGAGCTATACTGAACCTCACTGTGTCACAGTCACTACAACTAAATGGCTCCTCCACTAGTAACCCCCTAATGCTGTCATGGTTGGTCAGAACTAGGTCATGCATGGTCCCATCCCGACTCTGTTCCTTCATGTGACGAGTCTGGAAGCCATCCTGAAAGGTGTCCGCCAACATGGGATTCCTAGTACTCCTTGCCAATGGGATATCCCAGTCTGTGTCTGGTATGTTGAAGTTTTCTAACAGGATGACATCCCCTCCAGTTAGTACCTTCCTGATCTTTTTGACTAGTGTCCTGTCTTCCTCCTCCAACTGACTAGGGAGTCTGTATATTGCACTTCTCCATGCAGGATTGCTCCAGTATATGAGATACGGGGCATGTGGATAGGCTGAAGGAGTCTGTCTAGCCCACTGGATAAGTAGGGAAATACAGGTTACCCACCTGTAACAGGAGTTCTAGGAATGGTATATGTTGTTCATCCACACTGTCTGGCAGGTTCCTTGCCGCTTTAAATCTTGCCGGAAGGTCTTCAAGCTGGCTCCTCCCACCCACCCGGGTGGTAAAACTCTCGGCAGATCTAGCCCGCTGGAAGCCAGGTTGTGCATCAAAGCCGGGGAGGTCGGGTGGATCGTAGGATGAACAACATATACCATTCCTAGAACTCCTGTTGGCAGGTAGTAACCTGTATTTCTAGGACATGGATATGTTGTTCATCCACACTGTCTGGCAGACTCCTAGCAGTTCTCCGGGAGGAGGGAGGCACACCCCCTACTTAGGGAATAAAGACTGGAGAACCGAGGCCCCAAAACCAGCATCCCGGCGTGACTCAAGGTTGACGTGGTAATGGGTGATGAAGGTGTGTGCTGACTTCCAGGTAGCAGCCCTGCAGATTTCCTGGATAGGGACGTCCCTGGAAGCAGCCACCGATGCAGCGGTATGGTGGGTAGAATGAGCTCTTATCCCTCTGGGAGGCTCCATGCCCGCCAACCTATAGCAGAGTTCTATGCAGGAGGTGACCCACCTGCCTATTGTCCACTTGGCTGCAGGTCTGCCAGGTGCGGGTTCAGCGTAGGTGACAAACAGCTGGCGAACCTCTCCCCGAACTTCAGCCATCCGCTCCTTATAATAAGCGAGCGCTCTTCTAGGGTCCAAAGTATGGAGCTTATATTCGGCCTCCGAGGTGTGATTGGGGTAGAACACCGGCAGAGTCAACACCTGGTTAAGGTGAAACTCCGACACCACCTTCGGAAGGAATTTCGGTGGGGTGCAGGACAACCTTGTCCCTGTGGAAGACCAGATAAGGGACTCGATGGAAAGCGCCTGGAGCTCTCCCATCCTTCTGGATGACGTGATAGCCACCAAGAAGGCGGTCTTCCATGACAGGTGAGAAATGTCACACCTGTGCAACGGTTCTAATGGCCTGCCCATAAGCTTAGCCAATACCAGCAGTAGATCCCACGGAGGTGGAGGTTCTCACACCGGAGGGGATATGTGATCAAGGCCTTTGAAAAAGCGCCCGACCACCTTCTCCTGCACCACCAACTGCTTCCGGGCCCGCATCCGGTAAGCAGAGATGGCTGCCAGGTGCACCTTAAGGGTCATCGACCGAAGCCCTTGCTGAGAAAGGGACCACAGGTAGTCCAGAATGCTTGCCAAGGAACAGGAGGAAGGGTCCAGGCCCTTGCCCTGACACCAAATTGAGAATCTCTTCCATTTGAAGGCATAGCATTTTCTGGTCGACTCCTTATGGGATGCCTCAACGACGTTGAGGACCTCATCGGAAAGACCCAAGGCCTGGAACTCTAGCCGCTCAGGAACCAGGCCGTCAGGTACAGGGATTGAAGGTCTGGATGGAATACCTTCCCCTGATTGACTGAGATTAGGTCTGGGGCGGGCTGGAAGCCGCCTCAGGAGCCTGGAGCTGAGATTGAGGAGATCTGGATACCAGAACTGGCGGGGCCAGTCTGGGGCTACCAGAATCACCTGCACCTTGTCCCTCCTCACCTTGATAAGTACCTTGTGGATCAAGGGAAATGGGGGACGGGTGTAGAAGAGGCCCGGGGTCCACGGCCTCAAGAAGGCATCCTCCTGCAGTGAGCCCTGCTGAGGGGGGCGGGCATGAAACAATCTCAGCTTTGCATTCTCCCTGGAGGCAAACAGGTCCACCTGAGGCGTGCCCCAGAGGGAGAACAGATCTTGTACTACCTCCGGCAGGAGAGACCACTCGTGGGACGCAGCCCCTATCCGGCTTAGGGCATTGGCCAGGGTATTGGAGGCTCCTGCCACATGAATGGCGAGGAGATCCACCTCCAGGCTGCGCACAAGTGACCAAATGCGGAGAGCTTCCCTCCACAGAGGCATGGAGCGCGTCCCACCCTGGCGGTTTAGGTAGTACATGGTCGTGGTATCGTCCGTCTGGACCTGAACCACTTGACCCCGTAGAAACGGAGCGAAGGCGATGAGGGCTAGATGAACCGCTCGAAGCTCCAGCAGGTTGATGTGGCATCGGGACTCCCGAGAGGACCAGAGGCCGTGCGCTCTGTGCTCCCCCAGATGGGCCCCCCAACCCATCAGAGAGGCATCGGTCGATAGAGAGACCGTCGGCTCGGGGCAGACAAATGGGATGCTCTCCTGCAGATGTGCTGGAACGGTCCACCACTGGACAGCTTTCCACATCCCCTGGGTCACTGTTACTAGCTGATCCAGCGGATCGAAGTGCTGTGACCATTGGCTGGTCAGTCCCCATTGAAGGGGACGCATGTACCAGCGGGCCCAACAGACCACGCTGGTGCAGGCCGCCATGAGGCCCAGGAGGTGCAGGAAGTCCCGGGCAGGGCGCGATTGCCCAACCTGAAATGATTGGACAAAAGAGGAAAGAACCTCGGCCCTGTCCGCCGGGAGCCATGCTCTGGCTTGTAGAAAGTCGAGCTCTGCCCCGATGAATTGTATCTCCTGCTTTGGCACGAGTTCCAACTTGGCCTCATTGATGAGGAGGCCAACCTGAGAACAAACCTGGAGGGCCAGATCTCTGGACCGCTCCACCTCCGCTCTGGAGGTGGCTGCAATCAGCCAATCGTGCAGGTAGGGGTACACCCGGACCCTTCAGTGCCGCAGGAATGCTGTCACCACTGCCATGCATTTGGTGAAGACCCTGGGAGCTAGGGAAGGGCCGAAGGGCATGGCCCGGAACTCGTAAAGGGATCCCTCTGCTCTGAAGCAGAGGAATCTCTGATGGGATGGACGGATTGGGACGTGAAAGAACGTGTCCTGAAGGTCCAGGGAACAGAACCACATGCCTCGTTCCAAGGATGGGATTATCTGATCTAGAGTGACCATCCTGAAGGTCCGAGACCTTAGGAACCTGTTCAGGTCGAGAATGGGGCGCCAGTCCCCCGTCCGTTTTGGGACCAGGAAGTACCTGGACACAAACCCCGGGTCTGGAGGAGGATCCACCACCTTCCTGATCACCTCTTTTTCGAGGAGCAGGGCAATATCAGCTCGGCGGGCCGACAGAGAGGCTGTGGACCCTGTGGCCCCCCGAGGGGCGGCGACTCGGAAGTGGGGCCTGCTCGAACTCCAGAGGCAGACCCTTTCCTACCACCTCCAACACCCAGCGGTCCATGGTGATAGCGAACCAGGTGGAAAGGAAGTGGCGGAGCTGTCCCCCAGAGGGGAGTGACGAGGCTGGGGGCGACACCCCCTCAACCCGTCACTGGGCAGGCTTGGAGGCGGGACCGGCCGGCCTTTACCTCCCTGCTTCCTATTGGAGGAAGCCGCGGGCTTGGGTTTGGGGTACCAAGTGTGAGCCTTCTGGCCCTGGTGCTGGTGCTGTTGGGCCGGACGTGCCGCAGGTGCAGAAGGGTGAAAGGACTTGTGCTGCTGTCGGCGGCTGTCGGCGGCCTTTATCCTTCTAGGCGGAGGTGACCGAGTCCAGAGTGGCACTGGACTTCTCGATCCGCTGGAGGTGACCTTCCACTTCAGGGCCGAAGAGGTCAGTCCCTAAGAAGGGGACGTCTGCCAATTTGTGCTGGGTATCCGCCGTGAAGGTGGATATCCTCAGCCATGCTTTGTGGCGCATGGCCACCGCAGCCGCAACTGATCTGGCACAGGAGTCTCCTATGTCCAGAGCCATTTGGAGCTTCTGCTTAGCCACTGCCCTACCCTGGTCCCAAACCTGCCGGACCGTGGTCTGCAGGTTGGCCGGGAGATGAGGGATCAATTCATCCAGGGAGCCCATGTGGACGTGGGAGAAGTGTGCCATCAGCACGGCCGAGCTGGCCTGGCGGAGGCCAAGGGAGGATGCAGCGTACACCTTGCGCCGCGTGGTCCAGCTTTTGGACTCCTTGTCGGGACTTGTCCACGTGCCTAAGCGTTCCGGGCAGCGGAAGCGTGTCGGTGACCAACCCCTCGGCAGATGGGTGTTCAAAACCCGGGCAAAGAGCCGGTAGGGACCGCATACTTCCTGGCCATCCTGGCCGAAAGTGCAGGGCAGGAAGCAGGCAGCTGCCAAAGCTCCAAGGCTGGGCCAACAATGGCCTCAGCCACCAGAAAGGCCTCCGTGGGGGGATCCTCGGTCCAGTATCTCCGTCAGAGGATACTTGGCCCGTTTGGATACGGGCTCGAGCTGCATCCCTGTGGACTCTGAGATGAGCCGAAGCAAACCCATGAAGGACGATGGGCTTTCGTCCAACAACTGGCCCCCGGAGGACTCCAGGTCAACCGGCCTGGAGAACAGGGAGGAGTCGTCGTCAGACTCGGAGGAGTTCACGAAGAGCTGCCTGGGGCCTGAGCCACCCTCCACCTGCTGAGGATGGTCGGGAGTGAGGGTGACCGACAACCTGTGGGGCAGACCTTGACCTGACCGAGAGTCCTTGGTCGGTGCCCCCGATTTCGGTTGTGGAGGTGGAGGTTCCACCACAATCGGTGAGGCAGCAGGTTTTGGCCGAACAACCGGCCCAGGCTTAGGCATCTCCACTACGGTGAGGGGTTGTTTCGGCTGCTCGAGTGACAGCCACTTGATGGCCGGGGAAGGCGTCGACTTGCTCCCAGACAGAAGTAACTGCTGCCACATCAGGTCCTCGTAGCGTCGACGCAATTTGCGCCGAAGCCTCTCCTCTTCCGGGGAGGAAGAAGAGGACGAACGGCGGCACCGCTTACCTCGGTGCCGAGACCGAGACCGCCAATGTCGGCAGGATCGGCTGGACCGAGAAGAAGTCCGAGACCAAGACCGAGATCCTCGGTATTTCTGAGGACGGGTCTGGGAAGGCGCAGATTACACCCGCTCTTCCTTCGGCTCGGACACCTTAATCGGGGACTGCTGCACTGGGGGCGCAGGCAGATTCTCGGTCTCCACCGGGGGAACCGGTGAAGAAGAGTTGTCGGCTTCATCAGTCGACAGGCCGTCCGACGGGTCGAGAAAAATCTCGACCGCATCGACGGGTGTCTTGGCCGGCTGGCCTGACGGGGACGCCGTGAAGCCAGTGGCCTTAGCCGCAACCTCAACTGAAGTTGACAGTTGGCTGTCCTGGGAAGGGGACCTCTCCCGCTCCCACGAACGCCGACGATGGGACTTACCCTTAGAGTCCTTCTTTTTGGACCAAGAGGAATGTCCCGATGGCCCCTCTCCCTTCGTGGAAAGGGATTGGCAAAGCACCTTGAACGAAGCTGATACGAGGTACCCAGAGAGAGCGGGATAAATGCTGCGACCGAGGAAGAGGATGATGCGGCCTGGGCCGCCTCCTCCTCGAGGGCAATCATCTGCTTGAGCTGCTCAGCCGAGCCAGCCGCCGCGGTAACCGCCCAATGGGCCTCCTTCAACTTAACCGGCGGGTAGCGCTTCTCGGGGCACCCCAGCTGTAACCGGGCAGCGCGGTCCTCCAGGACTTTGGCCGAAAACGAACGGTATGACTCGCAGGCCTGCAGGTCGTGTTCTAGGCCAAGGCAGTAGACGCACATGGAGTGCGGGTCTGTCCTGGACATCTTCTGCCCACAAGGGCACCGCCGAAATCCGGGAGTCGATTTGTCCATCGCAGCCGCGAGGGAGAAAGTTGACCAAGTCTTGAAAATTTTAAAATTAGTTTCGGGCGAACCGAAGAATTAGGATCCAGTCTATCACGCAGAGCGTTAAGGAGGGAACCTGAGCTTCCAAGCAGTAAGGAAGATCTGGCGTCATGGGGCGGAGCCGAGAGTTTTACCACCCGGGTGGGTGGGAGGAGCCAGGTTGAAGACCTTCTGGCAAGATTTAAAGCGGCAAGGAACCTGCCAGACAGTGTGGATGAACAACATAACCATGTCCCTAGAAACAAAGTTACAAAAATGTGACTACAGACTGAAATTCAAAACAGCTAACTACAGTGCCTAACACAGTAAGAACCCACAGTTCAGTTTCCAATAGAGCCTGGTACTTAGCAGCAGGGGGGTTCTAGGTCAAGGCATACGAGGTCAGGTAAGGCAGTAGTATCTCTAAACTGATCACCCCACCACAAAAAATTATGAATGAATGGATGTAGTGGAGTGGAACTTAGGTACGCTACACTAATGTGCATGTGAACTTTATTAGAAACAAGAGACACCATATAGACCTTAACTGCTGTCAACACAAAAGGAAGTGCACACCTCACTCTCTTGAGGTTCTGCTGGCCAGTCGTGAATGAGATACAAACCAGTAAAAATCAAAGAATGGCGCACACAAGCGTCTCTGACACTTTGATAGTAAAAATGTATTTTAGTACAGGAGAACCTTCCAAAAGCATCAGAGTGAAACACCCCATATATATCGCCATACAAGGTTTCATCAGGGGGCCATATAGACCCTGGAAACCATACAGGCCTCTTTTAGCTCTTCTCCTTACCCACTTACTTGAGGCAACCTTTTGATATGACAAGAATCCCGTCTTTAATGTACTGTGCAAGATAATGCTGCTCTAAAACCTGATTTAGGCAATTAGCTTCAGCCGAGATCTTTAAAAAGAAAAGAGATCCTGCAGTAGGCAAAGCTGCTTCCCACAACAGCCACGGCTGCCACTGACAGAACTTTATTGATCTTTGGATAAGATGATCTTTGAAAAGTACAGTTACATAAGAACTTACCATAACAGTAGATCTTTGAGAAGAGCTCTTGCAGCAGGTAACTCATATAGGACTATGCCGCCAGGCACTAGGACCCCACGGAAAAATTCTAGCTAGCAATATACAGTAGGGACCGCCCCCTGACATCAGACTGCCCCCAACGTCGGCCAATGGTATAAAAGGGGGCAGTCCCCAGCCACACTTCAGTTCTCCCACTGGAGACCAAGCTAAGCTAAAGGAATAGGAGAACCAAAGGGGGTTCGATTGTTCCCAAATAAAGGAAACAAAGAGACCAGGGGGAAGGAGAGATGGAAAACAACGCTTGCTGCAAGAGCTCTTCTCGAAGATCTACTGTTACGGTAAGTTCTTACGTAACTGTACTATCTTACTCTGAGTTGGAGCTCTTGCAGCAGGCTACACAATAAGGACGGAGTACCAAGCAGTACAGAAGAAACCCGTGGTCGGATGGATGGTGGTGCCTTATACAGCGAGAGCTCTCATCAGAGGAGTCCCTGAAGGATGGTAAGGCCAAAGCCCACTCTCCGCCAAGAGGCAATGTTCAGGCTATAGTACCTTACGAAAGTATGCAGTGAGCTCCAGGTAGCAGCAGTGCAAATGTCTGCTGCCGAGGAAGCGAAAGAGGCAGCAACCCCTCTGATGGAGTGGCCCTTAACCGAGCCCGGTAAGGGTTTGTCGTACTTGTTGTAACAAAAGGTGATGCAGTACACTAGTCACTTTGATAGTGTCTGTTTAGCCACTGGTATGCCCAAGGTCCTTGGGGCAAAGAAGATGAACAGCTGTTTGGATTTCCGAATGGATCTGGTGCGATCTACATAATAATGGAGTACCCTATGTACATCAAGGGTGCGTAGAAGGGCTTCCCTCCTGCGATTAGCATACTCCAGGTAATACAAGGGTAAGTGGATGTCCTGACTGAATGTAAACTCAGACACCACTTTAGGAAGAAACTTCGAATTGGGTCTTAAAGACACCCTGTCCCTGTGAAAAACGAAGTAGGGCTTTTACACTTAAGAGCCTGAAGCTCGGAAATTCTCTGAGGAGAGGTAATGGCAACTAAAAATAATGCTTTCCATGACAGAAAGTGAAGCTCGCAATCTGTGGCTGGCTCAAAAAGGGGCAGGGTGAGCTTCTCTAACAAAAATGAAAGATCCCATGGGGAACAGGGTCCCTAATGGGGGGTTTAGATGCAGCATGCTGCACAGAAAGGTGTGGGCAGGTCCAGTTGAGCAACATATTTATTTTTATTTTATTTAGTTTTTGTTGACAGGGTAAGTGCACTAGACAAATCCTGCCTATTTTCAGGCACAACCCGGGGGAGGGGGATACAGATGAATGCCAACTGACCTTGAACCAGATTAAGCTGTTGGTGGTATTTTTAGTGAATGAGGGAAATTTGGCAAGGACACCGGAAAAATTCCCCTTCTCTGTAGGCAGGTGGCGCTGTCCGTCTGTCTGCAAGGATGGAGGACCTCCGTTTGAAGGAGGTAGTGGAGGAGAACACATGTGTATCTGGAGCTCTGGAGCTTTTGGTGGGACCTTCTGTATCGGAAAGAGAAGGTCAGTCTGAGTTAAGTTGTGACCAAGTGGTGGTTTTGGATTCATCTGTTCCTATATCGTTTGTGGAAGCTGAGACGTTTGCAGAATGAATTGGACAGAAAAAAAGCACAATTATTGGATTTAATAAGTATAGCAGAATTAGATTTTTATACTTGCAGACAGAAGCTGGAAGCTGAACGAAATAAACAGAAACTTTCTATGGCTAGTCCTACACAGGATGTGAGTAAGAAACTGTCCTTTTCTTCTTTTACGGAAGTGCAGTCTAAGGATGAAGATCTGTCTATATCACTGGTTGATTCTTCGGGAGAAACTTGTCCATCTTCAGACTGGACTCCAGGAACGGCTTTACAGCAAGCAGGATGTCTTTGGGAGGCAGGTTGCTGGATTCCAGATCCACAAATCCCTTTACCTGGTTTTACGGCTTCTGTTGGTCTGTCTGGGTCTGGTGCTGAGGTGGTTTTTCCTGTTCTGGATTCTTCTATTGGTGAGCTGCTGTTGTCCTGTCCTACTGCGACTGCGTGTCTCCAGGGGCTGGTAGGAGAGTCAGAGGTTCAGTCTGGCACTGTCGACCAGACTTTGCTACTTAATGATTTTGCTCTTTCTGGCTCTCCTTTGGATTTACAGCCCAGTGTTTCACCTCCGGATGGTCAGCATCGTGAAGGTGAGTCAAATGAGATTCAGTCGACCTCAGTCGATGCTTCCATGGGAACTGTTACTGAAACTGTTCAAAAGAATGGGGATTCTTCTGTTAGACTTGATTCTGGGCCTAAAACGTATGCTGGCTTGTTTTGGAAGCCTGCAGAAGCGGCTAAACGCCGGTTTCTGGTTAGACTTCATTATCGGGGTAAAGCCCCTGTAGTTCCTGACAGAATTTGGGTTGGGAAGACCCTTTTGGTGGATTCCTTAGCGTTTTCACCCTCTGAAGTTTACGCTTTTATTCACCCTCCAGGAGAACACTCTTACGACATTAGTTTTGTGACCATGAAATCGTTGGATAAGTTTTGGAGAAAATATTATGAAGTTAAGGGTTCTGAGGTTTTGAAAGACTTCTTGGCGATTCCTATTACTAAGCCAACTATTAAAACTGAGACTATTCTTTTTCACAACGCGGGTGTCAATGTGGCCATTATTATATTTTGGTTGAAAAAAGGTGTTCAGTTTATGATCATCCAAGACCTATAATGGATGAGAATGTTTTTTGGACTGGGGGATGGACAATAAGGGTACAATTGAATCAGACAGAGGAAGGTATTCAACACCTCCCAAGTTAATTTTTTTTGGGTCGAGACAGGGGAATAGTGTTCTATGCAGGTGAGCCAAAGAGCTGTTACAGATGTGGGTCTTTGCAGCATTTAAATACTTCATGTGATCAAGTTAAATGCTTCCAATGTGGGATGTTAGGTCATACTGCGGCCCACTGTGTGGCTCCTTCTGTTTGCCATTTGTGTGAGGATGAGGGTCACTCTTACGCTGATTGTCCATGGGCTACCCATGATACTGATGCCTCCTCTGATCAAGAATATTTCCTACATCGAGCTAGGAGCCCCCCAGAATCTGAACCGAACCAGGAAGCTTAGATAGGGGTAGACATCGAGGTAGAGGTAGGGGAGGAGGTGTAAGAAGTGAGAGGGTGGTTTCATGGCCTTCAGTAGTTACGCCCTCATTAGAGGCCAATCTCATTTTGCAGGATGATATGGAAGTTACCCTTTCACCACAAACTGCAGTAGATGTTGGTGAACGAGAAACCCCCTTTGTAACCCCACTTGGTTCCCCATTAAGAGAGATTAGAGGCTCTTTGCCTTCTACCATTTTAGTTTTACAAGATCAGGAACATCTTTCTGTACCCCTCGCTGATAATTTGCCTCAGTTGTCAGGTATGAGGGAACAAGGTAAGGTATCTTTATTGACAGGGTTGGAAGGAGTAGAAGGCACTAAGGTACAGGGTGTGTCCTTGTCTCCTTTACCATTATCGAATCGATTTACCCTTCTCTCCACCTGGGAAGATCAAATGGAGCAAGATAGTCCCTTGGTTGACGTTGAAACTTGTCAAGAGACTGTTGATGTTTTATCATCAGGTGTGCAATTACTTCCTAGGAAGATTTTAGATGTTAATAAAAGTATTACGAGATCTAGTGGGAAGATTATAAAACCTCCTCCCTGATCTTTCTTCTATACGTATTGCAAGCGTAAATGTAAACAGTATTAAATCTTGCGACTTTTGGTGTTTTATCACATTTGAATTATGATGTTTATCTACTACAAGATACTAGATTGCATACCTTGAATGAGGTAGCTCAGGCAACACATGACTGGCCATGGGGTCACTCCTATTGGTCAATGGGAGAAGACGCTTGTAGTAGGATAGGGATTTGTTTCTTAACATCAGATTTGCATGTGTTGCGATTGGTTGATATTGACCCAGGGAGGCTTTTTCTGTTAGATGTAGTTCTCCATGGTTTACAATGTCGACTTATTTCCTTTTATGGTCCTCAAACGAAGGCTTTAAGAATTGCTCTGTTGAAACAAATTCAACCGTACTTGTACACAAGTCATCAGATATTTTTTTGTGGAGATTTTAATAGAAATCTCCGTCATAGAACAGAATTAGGTAAACAATACTGTGATAAAGGTTTTTTTAAAATCAATTCTTGCTCAAGCTAATATGGTAGATGCACATGTTTTAGGTGGTTTAAAGCCAAAATCGACATTTTCAAAAGGTTTATTAAATTCTAGGATTGACTTTATTTTTATACATAAATCCTTATTGATTCATAAATTAATGAATCTGCCAATAGAAACTTCTGATCATTCCCTGATAGGAGTCAGTATTGAAAATCCCCCCCAGACGTAAGTGGGGTCCTGGGGTATGGCGGCTTAATTCCTCTCTTTTAATATTACCTAGTACTGAACTAGACTTACAAATAATTATACAGGATAAACTTACGACACTAGATTTATTTGATAATGTTGTGGAATGGTGGGAAGAATTGTTTGACAGGATAATTCCAAACTTTGGGTAAATCACAGGCTAAAACAAAGCTGGAGGAATATAATGGGTATAGACATGTATTGTGTTCATTGCTGTCTCGACAGGACGAAGGGGAAGAGGGTTTGACACAGGAGACTGCACATATTAAATGTTTAATGAGTCAATATCAGTATGATAGAATTTTTTCATTGAATAAAGAGCAGTCTTTTGGAACACAGGGGAAAACCACATTTGTTAATCCTTTTATGGCATGTAAAGATTGTACGGGAAAGTGTGTTTTTGAATATTTAAACAGCCCTTCTGGTGAACAAGTTTTTGATAATGTAAGTATAATGAATATTCTTGACGATTATATTGATTTTAAATTTGGAGAACAGGTAGAAGATTCAAATCTTTTACCTCATTTGTTTCAAGCAGCAAACCTTCCGTAACTTTCACCGAGTTGGCAGAAGGCATTAATTGGGAAGTTTACTCTGACAGAATTGGAAGGGGTTATATTATCTTTAAAGACAAATATATCTCCTGGATCAGATGGGTTGCCAGGTGAGCTATATAAAATGTTGTAGTGTCTAATGTCACTGATGTTATCTTTGTATCATTTCTTTCTGATGGAATTTTTTTTGCCTTCACAAATTTATGAAGGATTGTTAGTTTTTCTTTACAAGTCAGGTGACCGTGCAAATATTAATAATTGGTGGCCTCTTACATTATTAAATGTGGATTTTAAGATTTTTTCAAAACTGTTGGGGAATCAACTATCTTTGGTAATGCCAGATTTGAATTGTCAGGAACAGTATTGTTCTGTACCGGGAAGATGCATCTCTGATGGATTATTGTTAATTAGGGAATTATTTGATATACAGAATGCTAACAAAAAAGGAGAGCAAACTTTGGGATATTTGGTTAGTTTAGATCAGGCTAGAGCCTTCGATGAGGTTTCCCATGTAGATTTATGGCACTGTTTACAGGCTTACGGGATTCCAGAACCATTTGTACAGTAGATTAGATTATGTTATGTTTTGGCTAACGTTAAACCACATGACAATGGGTGGTTAGGGTCTTGTCATCAGATTTTGAAAGGGGTACGTTAAGGGTGTCTGCTTAGCCCTCTTTTATATGCTTTTTCTTTAGACCCTCTATTAAGGTTTTTGCTTAGGTATCCTAACCTTAATGGAATAAATAGGGTTTTTGGTACTTTTCCCAAATTATTGGCATATGCGGATGATCTTTGTCTATTTTTAAATGATGGTAATTCTATTTTTTTTTTTAAACTTTATATTTATTATTTCATTATAAACAGAAATCTGTACACTTCCAGCAGAGACATAACAAATGTTAGAAAAAAAGGACACACTGAGGGCGCAACTCCTCATATTATACGTCTATGGGGGATCCTTAATATAAAAAGTCCTTATAAGTCCTTTAATCCTTTTTAGGCTGTTTTAAAAAACCCAAGAGCTGCATGGAAAAACTAAAACATTATATTCTATATATTGATCATGTGTCTTTTCTTCTCAAAAGAGGGGATACTGAGGTCCATGCTTTAACATTTATGAGTGCACACATATGGTGCTAAATGTACAGTAAATAATGCTACAACTCCTATACCTTTACTCTAGATCAATTAGCTCATAGTGTTGTTTAAAACTTTATAACAAGTTAAACATGGTCAACGTTATAAAAAAAGATACCCTTACATACGACTGCAATTATTAGAAACAGCACCATAAAATATAGTGCTGAGGTTGTAAAGTGATTTACAAAATTAAAGTTCCTCGTTGCAGTCTAGGCATTTACTCAGGCACTCTCTCAGGAGGAAACAAAACAATCAAACAGCATATTCCTGTGCTTTCTCATCTCAGGTCTGGCAATCCAAACTCATTTTCATGACTCGTCACCATCTGAAGAGAGTTCATCCTGGTCTTTCGAGTGTCTTCTTCTTGGTACCTGCTTCTGAATCCAGCGGCAAGCATCCTTCGGGTCTGAGAAGACAAAAATTTTGCCCTGGTGGATAATCCTCAGACGAGCCAGGAATATCACATTATGCTGGATCCCTGCCTCCCGAAGGAGTGCTCTAGAGCCGTCAAACAATTTGCACCTTTGCCTGGTGGCATAGCTGATATCTGGGTACACCCGGACTGTCTCTCCTTCACACAATAAAGTTTTATGTTGTCTAGCTAAGGCCAGAAGATAGTCCCTTGTTGCCACGCCATCCGTCACTGCCAAGACTGCTTGTGGGGCTTCCGCGTTATCTGGTTTTCCCCGTCTGGTAATCCGATAGGCTTTCTGTATATTCTTTACATGTTCCCTGGCTTCTTCCCCAAACTGAAGTGTTAACCATTCTTGTAGAAATAGAACCAAATGGTCCCCTTCACAGCCTTCCGGGATACCAAGCAGCCGAATATTGGAAGCCCTAGTTTGGTTTTCCAAAGTCTCCAGCCTCATACGAAGATGCCCATTCTCTTTCAACACTGTAGTACTGACCCCCATAGCTGCATCAGAACATTTTTTAGCTTCAGCTGATTCGGCTGTTACTAGATCCATGGAGGTCTCTAAATTAATCACCCTGTTGGCAATACCATCAATTTTATCTGCCAGACTCGAAACAGAGGCTATAAGCCGGTTTATTTTTAGGCCAAGTGATTGTAGGGTTTCCTCTCCTGTGTTCTCCGAGTCTGGGGCCTGCAAAGTAGAGCTAGACTGCGTGGCAGAAGTTGCGAGAGCATTTTTAGCTTTTGCTCCGTCAGGGTGATTACGATCCTTTCGAGGATTTCCCATCCTGAGAGAGAGGACTTCCGAATTGAGTTGCTGTTTAAAAGTTTGCAAGTTGTGACCAAAAATACTCGGTTTTTAAGCTTTGAAACCGAGCATTATTAAAAAGAGACCATCTTGCTTGGGCTCAACAGCGCCCCCCGGTAATTCTATTTTTGCAGCTTGTGAGTTAATAAATGAGGTAGGAAAGATAACTGGTGCTCAAATGAATTTGAGTAAAACTCATTGCTTGTGCATTGGTGGTTTCCCTTCAGAAGGTGAAATTGTGGGAGGTTTACCCGTGCACATGATCCCTTGTCGAATATTAGGAATTTTTTGGGGAGGTGATAATATAGCAGAATATAATTGGCAAACAGCTTTGGTTAAAGGACAACAATTAGTGGCAAGTTGGAATAGATGGAACACATCTAAATTGAAATGGGTGTACTTGATTAAAACATTTTTGCTTCCAGTTTTTTATTTTTAATGTCTGTTTTTTTATTACCATGAACTTTGGAGACCCGGTTAATGTTTTTGTTTTCAGTGGTTTTTGGGGGAGTCGCTTAAATCCGCTTTGACGGAATGTTTTATATTTATCAATGAAGGATGGTGGGGTTAAGATGGTTCATCCAGTTTTGTTTGTTTTCTCAGTTTTTTAAATTTTAATATAATACCATTAATTAAAGGAGGTACTGAAGCTTGGAATGGTTTTGTACATAGGCACATATCTGATGTTTTACTAGAATGGAGTTTGGGACCCTTTCAACACAAAAATTAAAGATACCCTAGATTGGCTTTTGAGTGGGAAGGAGTTTTTGATAAAATTAAAATGTGGCAAATAGGTTGGACTTTAGTTACAAAAGTAGTACTGAAGGCTTTTTATCTTGATGTTCTCCAAAGATGCTTTTGTGAGTTTCCATTTTCTAGATTTTCTTTGGTTCAACAGAAAGATATTTCAAATTATATTACTGATCCAAGAATACCCAAACATATTTGGGATACGGTATGGTTGGCTCTTCATAATAAGGCGAATGTTTGCAGTAATCAAAAACATAAAAGTCTTCGGGATAGATATTGTCCAAGGGAGTGGTGTTTCGAAGTTTTAGAAACTATGTCTCATCTCTATTTTGACTGCCCTTATGCAACAAAATTTTGGGACGTGGTTAAGAATCGTTGGAAGAATAACATATTAGTTCCTCTAGCTTTGGAATGATTGTTTTTATGGTATTTCCAATGTACCTATGACTAGAGAACGTCTTAGTACCGTGAGAATAATACATGGCCATCTTCTATATTGGTTACGGATCAGTAGATGCAGATTGTTGCTACAACAGCAATTGATTTCTCCTGAAGAGTTATTGTATATTGTAATTTCTGATTTAAACCGTTTACAACATACAGAGGCCTTGCATCTTAATCCTACCTTTTGGGCTTGTTCATGGACTGAATATGATTTTTTATAAGGAAGGTTAGAGTATAGTGTTATGGAAATGATAAGTTAGAAAAAGAATTAGATATGCCTGAATGTTTTTTTGTGTACATATGGGTCGGGATCAGGATTTTGTAATTTTTCCTTTTTCTGATATAGCATGATGTATTCTGGATTTCTATGTTGCTTCTTTTTTGCATATGGGACTATGGGGACAGACGAGGAAGGAGGTGGGTTTTCTTATGTTTATGTGTGTATATATATATATATATATATATATGGGGATTTTCTTCAAAATTTCATGATGTATGTTGTATTTCTCTTTTTTTTACATATTTGTTTGATGTATTATGGATTTGTACATGATTTGTTGTGTTTCCAATAAAAATTCCCCTACTCTTAGAGTGTGTGCGTGGGGGTTTAGTTAGACGTTATTTTTATGTTTAAGCTTATTGTATGAATTAATACTTATTTATGTTTTGTATCTATCTTTCTTTCTTATGGTTTTGTGTGATGTACTATTGATTTACTCATATTTTGTTATGATTTCGTTCTGATTTTAATAAAAATTCCCCTACTCTTTTTTTGATAAGTGCCATGGGATCTTTAACATCCACCTGAACTACCACCAATTCAGGCAGATGGGACTTCGGTTTAATGTCTCATCCGAATAGGCTGAAATCGCTGAAAGGTGCATCTTAATGAAAGAATAGTAGAGACCGGAGTCCAAGAGGGAAAGTAGGTACTCCAGCATGGAGTTGACTGGACCAGTGAACAGGTCCAGGACATGGACGGAAGCCCATAGACAGAAACACGTCCATTTCATGGCATAAGTAGCCCTAGTGGAAGTTTTTTTAACCACGACCAAAACCTCAGCCACCCTCGGGGAAACTCTAAAGCGGGTCATGACTATGTCTATAGGAGCCAAGCATGCAGATGTAGAGATCTGAGATCTGGAAGGACCAGAGCACCCTGCTCCGGGGATAGCAAGTGTGAGGGCGGGGCAAGGGAATCGGAGGTTCCACAGCAAGCTGCTGCAGTAGCGGAACCAAATCTGGTGGGGCCAGAGTGGGGCGATTAGGATCATGTCTGCACTCTCCACCTGGAGTTTTAGGAGGACCCTTTGGAGGAGAGGGAAGAGAGGAAAGGCATACAGAAACTCCCTGTCCAGGAAAGGGACAACGCGTCTTGCCAGAAAACACCAAGCCCTGGATCTAGCAAGCAGAAATTGGGAAGTTTGGCACTGGACAGGGACGCGAATAGGTCCAGATCTGGATGTCCCCATCTTTCGGATAGGTCCTCCACTATGGACTGTAGGAGCTCCCACTTGTGGACCTTGGACCAAGATTAGCAGAGTCCATCGGCCAAGGTGTTTTGAAGTCATGGAACATGAACCGCGGTGAAGAACAGCCTGTGATCTAGGGCCCAAAGCCATATCCTCATAGCCTCCTGACAGAGAGGATAGGAGTGGGTCCCCCCTTGTTTGTTGATGTAAAAGATGACAGACATGTTGTCCATCTGAATCAACAGGGGCCCCGGAAGAAAATATGTTTGGAATGCTTGGAGAGCACAAAGAAATAAAAATTATGTACCTACCGTAATTATGATCTTTCTGTGTATCTTCACCATTCATCACAGATGGGTACTGGCGGAGATCAGGACCTTGGGAACTCTTTTTTTTAAAAGGATGGTAGTCATGCCGCAGCATCAGTGCCGCCCTCGAGGCCGACGTACTACATGGTGCTCGAGGATTAGCCGTTAGGCTGTGTCGACTCTGCCTGCCTACCAGTTCTGAGTCGCCGGAGAGGTAAGAGGAAGGGATGGAGGGTGGGACAAGAGAGTCCAAGGGACAGAAAAAGGAAGGGAAAAACTGAACTAAAAGGAGAAATAACGACTGAGAGGACAGCATAGAGAAAGGAAGACTAAGGGGATTGGGTAGGGGCCCCAATCTCTGGAAAAGGAAGAAGGGAGGGAAAGGGAGGAGAGAGAATTTAAGAGAGAGTGAGAGGTAACAAGGATCCAGGACCCTTGTCCGTCACCAGACTGTATAGGGACTGCAAGGAGTAGCAAAGCTCATTTGCCAGAATTCAAGGCACAGAATAACTGGCAATACCCCAAAAGCAGAGTCGGCTATTCAGGAGAAGGACAGGGTACAGGGAGTCAGTACTCTCTCTGTAAAGATATTTGGTGAAAAAAAGGAAAGTTCTTTTTTTTTTTTTTAGTTAGATGGATAACAGAAGGAGGGCAACCACCAGCTCTCACCTCATAGGAGTGAAGATATGTAGTAGAGAAGGAGTGCCACTCGAACTGTACCCCTTAGGGAAGAAACTACCCCCCTGTGTGTCCCAACTTTATCCGCTCAAAAGAGGGTAGGCACAGAGGAGGAGGATCAGAGACTGGAGCCCCAGGGGATGGCGGGTGGGATTGTGATGAATGGTGAAGATACACAGAAAGATCATAATTCGGGAGGTACGTGATTTTATATCTTATCTGTGTCAATCTTCACCATTCATCCTGAATAGTGATACCAAGCCCCGAGAGAAGCGGTTCATTGTACCCTAAGGTTAGGTCCCTTAGCCCTCAGTGGGTGACACACTAGGGGGAACCTTCTGGGCCTGAGGAGGCCCGAGAGTGGGGAGAGCGAGACGGGGTCCCCAGGGGGAAGGAATTTGCCCCGACAAACGTCGTCTCGCCCTACGGGAAAAGAGATAGGTTCCCTGGTGAGTGGAGCAAATCACCCTACGCCGGGCCAAGGGTGACAACCAGGAAAGGCGAAGCCATGCCGATCTCCTGGTGCAGATCGCTGTCCCTACTACCCTGGTAGCTACCTCATTGGCGTTGTAAGATGCCCTTGCTTGGTGCCTTCCTAGCTCCAGGCCACGTGCAGAGAGTGCAATGGCTTGCCTGGTTTGCTCCAAGTCAGGCAAAGCAACTAGGATCTGACCTAGCGCTGACCACAAGAACCTGTTGTAGGCTGCATAGTGGGCCTGATGAGCAGAGATGGAGAGAAGCAACCGTGCCGAGTAGAAAGTCCTCCTCCCCCAGAAATCAAAATCTGAAGAGTCCTGATCTGGGGGCCGGTCAC
Organism: Neoceratodus forsteri; assembly: GCA_016271365.2. Classification (NCBI taxonomy): domain Eukaryota; kingdom Metazoa; phylum Chordata; order Ceratodontiformes; family Ceratodontidae; genus Neoceratodus; species Neoceratodus forsteri. Next base: position 636,567,884 of record CM057449.1, on the reverse strand, counting down.
GGTGGAGGGCGTGAAGCCCGTCAGGGGTGTCCAGGTTCGTCAATCCAGACTGTGGATGAGGCATAGAACCTGGAGGCTCCAGGGGAGTGCAATACCTCTGGCTGAGGTCCCTAGGGGCAGGAACTCCGGAGAAGGGCCTCTGCCAGAAACGCATGGACGCCTCCCGAAAGGGAGCAGGCCAGGGCGGCACCACAAGGGTGGTCGCACCGAAATCGCCTAGAAAGGCGTGAGCCGCATGCTCAGGATTGCTGACCGACAGGGGAGAAAGGTGAAGGTCCTCCATCATCCTCACGAGGAAGCGCTGATACTCGGAGAGATCAGCGGCAGGAGAGATATGGACAGATGGTTCCTCTCCCCCAGAAGAGGGGGATGAGGAGCTGGAGGTCACCATACGTTCCGAGGGTGGTTGCTCGGGGGGAGGTTGAAAAACCTGGCTGTCCATGGCCCTAACGTAGGCAGGGAACCGAGCAGCCACCGCTCTGAACTGCTCCCAGGTGAGAGGGCCGCTAGGACCAAGAATGCCTGGGAATGCTGGAGAATGCGGCAGAGGGATAGGGGCAGAGCCGAGAGAAGAAATCGGCTGACCTCTGCCAGGGCTAGGGAGTGGACCATGGACACCCGAGGAGGGTGTCCCGGAAGACTCCGCAGCCGACAGCTGTACAACCACATTGGTACTGCCTAGGCTGCACCCAGAAGAATCCCCCCAGTGAGGTGACTGGGGCTGTATAGATCCAGAAGGACGGTCCCCTGCCTCCAAGAATGGGACCTCAAAGGGAACCGGAAGGGGAAGGACAGTCCGCGCTCAGCCAAAGCCAGGGCAGGGTAGACCCCAGAGAAAGGCCGACGCGCCGACCCCACACTCCTCGACCCCTCAGAGTCCGAGAGGGTCCTGGTCCTCGAGAGGGCCAACCTAGGTAGCTGGCAGCTCTGGGCTGCCCCCGAAGGGGAGACCCAGGGAGCAGCACCCTTCCCTCCTGTAGACTTCCTGATGGGCCCCAAAGTTGGGCGATCGAGACACATTACAGGAGGGGGTACCACCACCGAGGGGTCAAGGAACCCTCCAAGGCCAGGTTGCATGGCAATGGTGGCATGCACCATAGCCTGCTGGTCAGTACCACTGACCCCAACCTCGGGGAGAACTGACGCTCCTCAGAAGGGGGCTGGCGGTGACTCGTCGTGGAGACCACCGGCTCGCTCTCCTCTGCAGACAACCCCGAAGGGTGTGACTGCCCGTCCGACTCCGAGCCCGACTCCGACGAGGTAGAGTCTGAGGCCCTAAGCCAAACGGTAGGAGGGCGAGGAAAGGTGACCTTACCAAGAAGCCCAGTAGCCAAAGCAGTGGCCAAGGCGGCACCCGTGCCCTCCATAGCCCCGCAAGCGGGGCTGACAGAAGGCGGCAGGGCAACTCGGGCCAAAGGTCCTGAGCTAGGGCCAGCCGCGGCGCCGTCAAGTCCATTGGCACCGGGGATGATACCAGGAACAGAGACGGCGCCGACGGCAGCCCCAGCAACAGCCTGGGTGCCGCCCGATGCCGCCAGGCCCCGGCGCTGAGCGGCACCGAGAACCGAGCGGCACCGGACAGCTCTGAAAGCGGACTCGGCGCCAACACGGCAATCGCTTAGGCTCCTCAGCACCAAACGGCCGGAGGACGGGCGCCGACAGATGACTCAAGGCTCCCCACGGTGCCGTGCTCAACTTTGGTGCTGAGGAGGTGCCGAGGTGAGACATGGCAAAAGGTGACGCTGAATCCTGGTCACGCGCCGCCAAGCAGCGTCAGCATGAGAGACGCGACAGGGCCCACGGCACCGTGAATGGCGCCAAAGGCCTCGGCCAGCGCGGCGGCAGCGTCGACCTGGACCTTCCGGACCCGGGAGCGACACGGGGAGCCTTCACCCAGAAGGGCGACTGCCATAGCGGCGCCTCCCGACCGCTCCCAGGAGGAAGCGGGACGGGCCTCCTGCGCCGCAGGAGGAGCCTCGGCCCAGGCTAGGCTACAAGAAGCCGAGGCTCCCTCCTCCTCGGTCCGTATAGAACCGGGAGGGGACCTGGAGGAAAGGCTGAGAGAGCACGGCTTGGCCCGACGAGTGCGAACCCTACCCCCGAAAGTCAGAGGAGCTCGCCCTACTTTGAACGCGCGCTGTTCTAGGATGCGGCCGTCCATGGAGAAGCAGGCATCGCACGAATCCATGTCGTGAAGCGGACCAAGACACGTGAGACACCGGTCATGCTGGTCGATGGCAGTATGCCGCAGGTCGCACGGCACCGGCAGCATAGGGCCGCCCCGCCTTAGAAAGTTTCTTGCCCTCCGACCGCGACATGACCTGCGGGAAAAAACACCAAAAACAGACTCGACATCACTATACTTTAAAATAAATGGAAAGATCTTACCGGCGACGTCGAGTGGAGGCAGAACCCAGAACTAGCAGGAGACCGTGGACTTGACGAGCACAATGCGAAAAGGCTAAGGCCTAAAACTATCAAACTATCAAACTTCTTCAGTTGGCTTCCAGGCGACCTCGGCGGGAGGCGAAGAGACTACAGGCAGGGAGTTGACACAGCCTAACGGCTAATCCTCGAGCACCACGTGAGTACGTTGGTCTTCAAGGGTGGCGCCGATGTTGCTACCGACCCGCCTATCCTTTTTAAAAAAAAGGCTCCCCGCGGGTCCTCCTCTCCGGCCAGTACCCATCTGTGATGAATGGTGAAGACTGACACAGATAAGATCTGCTCTCATCTCCAGGATGCTGATATGCAGGGTTTGTTCCACTGGAGACCAGGAGCTCTGGGTCTGTCGATCTTGAAGATGAGCTCCCCATCCTAGACCTGACGTGTCTGTCATCAAGATTTCTTGCGGCGAGCTCTTCTGGAAGGGCACAAGCAGCTCCAAACAGAGAGGAATCAGCCACAAAGAAAGAGTCTGAGTCGCTGCTCTGGGGATTAGAATGGGCTGTCCGCCTGTTGGTCCCACTGAACTCTGAGAGTCCATTGGGGAACTCTCATGTATAGTCATGCTAATGGGACTGTAACTATAGCTACTGCCAAGTGGCCGAGTAGCTGGAGCATGGTTCGGGCCAGAATTCTGAGCCAGTGCTCAAAGCCGGGCTGCCCTGTCGGGAAGAAGAAAGGCCTTTCCCTGTGAGGTGTTCAAAATGGCCCCTATGTACTGCAGATGTTGGCTGGGCCAAGGGGACAACTTTATGAAGTTCAGTGTGATACCTAGATCTCTGAACAGCTGGAAGGTTTCTGACAGGGTGGCCAGTAGCCGATCCCTGTTAGGGGCTGTCAGAAGCCGGCTGTCCAAGAAGAGGTAGATGTAATGGTCCCATCTTCTGAGAGCTACAGCCACTACTGCAAGGCACTTCGTGAACATGCACGGTGCCAAGGAAAGACTGAAGGGCAAGGCCCAGAACTGGTAATTCTTCCCTTGGAAGGAGAACTGCAGGAACCTCCTGTGGGCTGGGAGTACCAAGATATGGAAGTGGGTATCCTGCATATCGAGGGAACAAAGCCAATATCCTTGATGGAGCATGGGGTGGAGGCTTTGCAGTGTCATCATCCTGAACCTCTTGTATTCGATGTAGTTGTTCAGGAGGCTTAGATCTAGGCTGGGATAGATATCCCCCATCTTCTTGGGGACCAAGAAGAAGTGGGAATAGATCCCTTCCCCCCATTGGGAAGGGGGAATGGGTTCTATGGCCGTTTTCTCCAGGAGGGTCTGAATTTCCTTGAGGATAAGGGCTGCATGGGATGGGGTGTAGGTGGAAGGGACAGGAGGCTTGTCTGAAGGGATCTGTAGACACTCCAGTGCATGTCCTTTTTCTACCATCTGAAGGATGCAGGCATCTGGTGTTACTCTGATCCATCCCTCTAAACAGAGGGAGAACTGACCCCCTACCACTTCCCACAGAGACTCTGCCAGAGGAGGGGGGGTTGGGCAGGGAGTCAGGCCTAGGCTCTGGGAGTGGCCAGGGCAACCTGGGAGGACTTAGCATTCTGCGGTCCCGTGGCACTTAAGGGCTGCGAAGGGACCTTACGCTTGAAGGACCCTCTTGCTTGTTGCCTCTTGTATCTTTGACCGCATGGTGACGAAAAGGTTTCCGTCTTGCCAGGTGTGGTTCTGATTTGTATATCTGATACATGGATTGGACCACTTTGCCTGAGTCCTGATGGCCTGTGATTATTTTCTTGGAGTCCTCACCGAATAACACAGACCCATGAAAGGGGGCATCCAGGATAGCTTCCTGGAGGTCCTGTCTGAAGCTGGAAACCCTGAGTCAGGAGCATCTCCTCAGGTAGATGCCAGTGGCTGCTTCTCTAGTTGCGGTGTCCACCAAGTCTTAGGAAGACCATAAGCCATGTTTTCCTACATCCAGGCCTGACTAGAGGACATCCAACAGTTCTGACTTCTGAGGTGAGTCAGGCTGTTTTGGGCCAACTCCAGTGCTTTCTGCCATAAGGACTTTTGGTACTGCACTATATGTGCCAGGAAATTCAAAAAACATATAGTGCAGGTGGCCGAGGAGTAAATCTTGCGACCCAATTGGTCCAGCTTCTTGGATTCCTTATCTGGTGACTATGAGCTCATGTGCTGGGGCTGTTTAGTCCTGCCATGGGCTGCTGTGAGGACCATAGAGTCAGCCTTTGGGTGTTCTCTCAAAAAAAAAGACTCATTTTTAAGAGTCCTGTACAGCCTGCCCACCTACTTTGGGACAGCTGATGTTGGGGAAGGGTATCTCCAAGCTAGCTTGGTGACATCTTGAAAGAGAGCCACCAAGGATGGCACCACCAGTGGCTTTGGGTCGTTCATTCCCAGAAAGTGGACAAGCCGCCGTCTCTCTGGGTCCAAGTCCTCGGTATCCCATTGATTCAGGAATTGAATATGGTGCATCACATTCATGAAAGTAGAGTTGTCTGGAGGTGACCAAGGGGAAATCACCAAGGACGTCAGGCTGAGGAGGAGAGGCGAATCCCACCGAGGACCTAGAGGATGAAGAGGAATTCCTTCCAGACGAGTCCGAAGAGGGAGATCTGGTGTAAGAGTGTTCAGATCAGCAACCACGAGAGTGGCGTCGCTGTCTGAAGGAGGATCATGATGAAAAGTGATGTCTACGTCTATGAGTCCTAGGAGATCCTTTATCTGAAGGGTCAGGAGGAGGTGTGGCCTTCTTGGGTGGAGACGACGATCTCCAGGGTGGTGGAGTGGGTGGTCTTGGAGGTCCGTGAGGAACATTCGAGGAGATGGATCTGGCAAAGGGGTTGGGTGCTCCTTGGGCAGGAGGTCCCCTTTTATGGTATTCTACCACGATGTAAACAGGGTCCCTACATCTGACAGTGAGACTAGGGGAGCTCCTGGGTTGTCTGGCACTGGGGGAGGTATGTCAGACCTACCTGGCATCAGGTCTGTAGGCGCTGAAAGCCCTGCCATTAGGTCTGGGGATGCTGGCATCTCTGGCAGCAGTCCAACAGGTGGCGGGGCAGCTGACACCAGGTCAGCCGACTGGTCAGGTGACGTCGGGCTATCTGACATCAGTTGATCTGGTGTCGGGGGTGGGGGCACCGGTTTAGCTGGTGGCTGAGCCCCTGGTGGCGGCTTGGGAGAAGCCGGCAGAGGCGGTGTTGCCCGGTTTGACCCTGGAGAGGCAAATGTAGAAGACAGCGGGGTCTGATGACGGTATCTGTCGTCTTGTGTTTAAGGTAGCATACTCCAGACTGGAGTTCTTGCTCCGGGCATCTCTTCCTTTTGTTGGATCCTAAAGGGTGGCCTGATGAGGAGGACACTCCAGCAAGATAGACGACAGGCCCGTGCCCGCCGTCCGAGGAGCAGTCGGCTGTACCCCCTGGCTTAGGCCCTGACTGATGCTGGAATGGCCTAAAACTAGGGGAGGCGGCCAAAGGCCCTATCCCCGAAAGTCCCCCTGCCTGACGTCTGGATTAGGGTAGGGGGGCTTCATCGATGGCAGCTCAGAGAAAGTGAGAGCTGTTGGAGGGGCAGAGTCTGCTCTCATGTGGGAGTGGGGACTTGAGGAAGCCGCCTTCTGATGTGGAGCTCTGGAGCAGGAGTCCGATCTTGGTCTCTCTTTTTCCTTATGGTGGTGCTTCCCACTGATCTTTTTGTGGGAAGATGTCGAAGACCCAGGAACTGAGGCTGAAGAGGAACTGTGGCTGGAGGAAGTCCTCTGTATGGCAGCTAGTTGCTGCTCCAAGAGATGGGTCTTTAAGGCCTTCAAGTGACGGATGCACATGTGAAAATTCAGTGAACGTATGGTGCAGGTGGCCGAGGAGCAAATCTTGCAGCAAAATTGGTTCAGCTTCTTGGATTCCTTATATGGTGGCTGTGAGCTCATGTGCTAGGGCTGTTTAGTCCTGCCATGGGCTGCCGTGAGGACCATAGAGTCATCCTTTGAATGTTCTCCCAAAAAGGACTCATTTTTAGGAATCCTGTACAGCCTGTCCACCTGCTTCAGGACAACTGATGTTGAGGAAGTGTGTCTCCAAGCTAGCATGGTGACATCTTGAAAGTGAGCCACCCAGGGTGGCACCACCAGTGGTTTCAAGTCACTCACTTCCAGAAAGTGGGCAAGTCACCATCTGTCCATGTCCAAGTCCTCGGTATCCCACTGATTCAGGAACTGAATGTGGCGCATCACGTCCATGAAAGTAGGGTCATCTGGGGGCAACTGGCGGAATCACTGTGGATGTCAGGTTGAGGAGGAGAGGAAAATCCCTCCGAGGACCTGGAGGATGAAGAGGAACTCCTTCTGGATGAGGCTGAAGAGGGAGATCTGGTGTAAGAGTGCCTGGACCGGCGACCATGAGAGTGGTGTCAGTGTCTGGAGGAGGACCATGACGAAGAGTGATGTCTTCGTCTATGACTCCTAGGAAATCCTTTGTCTGAAGGGTCAGGAGGGGGTGTAACCTTCTTGGATGGAGGCAGCGGTCTCTTGGGTGATGGAGTGGGTGATCTTGGAAGTCCCTGAGAAACATTCAGGGGAGACAGATCTGGCGAAGGGGTCAAGCACTACTTGGGCATTAAGTCCCATTTTGTGGCATTCCACCATGATGTAAACAGGGTCCCTACATCTGACAGTGAGACTAGGGGAGCTCCTGGGTTGTCTGATGCAGGGGCAGGTATGTCAGGCCTACCCGGCATTGGGTCTGTAGGTGCTGAAGGCCCTCCATCAGGTCTGGGGATACTGGCATCTCTGGCAGCAGTCCCACAGGCAGGGGAGCGGGTGGCACCAGGTCGGCCAACTGGTCGGGTGATGACGGGATATCTGACGTCAGTTGATCTGGCGTCAAGGGTGGGGTGCCACTTTGCCTCTGACGGCGGCTTGGGAGAAGCCAGCAGAGGTGGTGTCACCTGGTTCGACCCTGGAGAGGCAGACAGAGAAGACGTCGGGGTATGATAACGGGTATCCATCATCTTGTGTTTAGGGTAGTGTACTCAGGACTGGAGTTCTTGCTCCAGGCATCTCTTCCTGTCGTCAGACCCTGAAGGGTGGCCCGACAAGGAGGACGCTCCACCTGGATGGACAACAGGCTCATGCCTGCCGTCCAAGGAGGAGCTTAGGCCCTGACTGATGCTGGAACAGCCTAAAACTCAGGGAGGGGGCTGAAGGCCCTAACCCCAAAGTCCCCCCGACTGATATCTGGATTAGGGCGGGGAGCTTCGTTGACGGCAACCCAGAGGAAGTGAGAGCTGCCAGAGGGGCAGAGTCTGCTCTCCTGCAGGAGTGGGAACTCAAGGAAAGCCACCTTCTGATGTGGAGATCTGCAGCGGGACTCCAACCTGGGTCTCTCTTTTTCCTTATGGTGGTGCTTCCCACTGGTCTTTTTGTGGGAAGAAGTTGAAGACTCAGGGACCGAGGCTGAAGAGGAACTGTGGCTGGAGGGTGTCCTCTGCATGGCTGCTAGCTGCTGCTCCAAGAGATGGGTCTTTAAGGCCTTCAAGCAACGGATGTGCATGCGGTGGTTAAAACTATGCAATGAGGGCAGGCCTTCGAGTCGTTAGATGGGCCTAAACAAATTAGGCAAGCCGAATGCCTGTCTTTGGCTGGAATCTGTTTCCTGCAGGCACACTTAGATTTTTGCTACTCTGTAGGAGACAGAGAAGACATGCATGGAGAAACTTGGGAAATGGAGTAAAATGATAAAACACGGTGCTTGCAAAGACATGGTGGTCAACAGGTAGCAGGAGGTGTCCGTGGTGCTGAAGAATACGGGTCGATGGCAGGAAAAGAACTGAGGTGGGGCTGGGGACCGCCCCCTTTTATACCACTTGACCGACATCGGAGGTGGTCTGATGTCGGGGGGGGGCCCGCTGTATACTGCTACCTAGAATTTTTCCATTGGGTCCTAGTTCCTGTTGGCATAGTCACTGTGTAGCCTGCTGCAACAGCTCCAACTCAAAGTAAGATCACAGTTTAGCCTGTACTGTCTGCCTGTAAGCTGTATACCTGTTTGCCTTGTAATTTATGTTATTTTGCAATCTGTACACCTGTAACTTTGTTCATTTCACTGTAATTCTCCTGGTTGTTCCTGAAAACAGGTATTTTTGTTTAGTGTGCTTACCTGGTTAACGAAAACTAAATAAATACTAGAGGGAAACCTTGTGTGGTGCTGCAAACTAGAACTAATACTGGGTGTCACTGTGGGTGGCAACTAAATGCAAGTATGAGTGGTCAGAATCAAAAATAAAAATGGAGCATTAAAACAGTTAATATGAGATATTTTTGCCAGCCTAGAAACTGAATATGATATAATTCACTGCCTTTCTCTTGCCAGCACTATATTTCACCCATCTTTTTAATTGCTACTTTTTTTTCGGTTCCTACATTCATTTCCAAACCCACGGTGACTTTATATAATACTTGCGCAAGATAATGCTGCTCTAAAATATTCATTAGGCAATTAGCTTCAGACAAGGTCTTTAAAAAGAAAAGAAATCCTGCAGTGGGCTAGGCTGCTTCCCACAAGAGCACTTTCATATGATATTTGATAGATAATATACGTGTGCAGTGGAGTGCGGTTCTCTTCTCACCAGTGTCATATATTGATGGCAGTGAGAGAAAAAAATGAAATCCTTTCCATAAGCCTGGCTTTTCATGGCTCTCTAACATTATCAAAAAAGGCAAAAATGTGTAAGGGCAATGTATCCATTTTGATTTATATCACTGTACAGTGTAATGCTGGCATCCACCAAGCCTTTTCCAGAGTTGCAGTTTCTATCCAAGGACCACAAATTGCATGAGTAAGAGCTAGAAATGTCCTCTGATACTCAGCTTGCTAAACAACGTTAAGGGTAAATGACTTCCTGTAAGAGCCACATGGCCCATTAGCTTGATTAGCAAACTTCTTTCACCACTGGACAAGTATGTTCATTTTCATAAAATCTTTGGAAATCAGTACAAAAATCATAGTTCAGTCTCATGTACAAGTTTTCAGTTCTGGGTTTACTTCAGTAAAGTCCAAAAATACGTGTAGAATAAAGAAAAAAAATGCTGTGGGTGCTGCTGATTACTGAAATACTGCAGTTATGCTTCTCTGGAACACAGGTACTACTATCGTCTCTGGGATGCCTTTTACTCTTAATATAGACTATAAATCAATGTATAAGCAGTTACATTAAACAAGCATTTGTCAATGGCAAATGTTTGCTTGCTGGCATTGGCATTGGTAGTGCAGAAGTTACAGAGCTGCATAATAGAAATGGCAGTGAAGAACTGAACTAAAGCCAACCCCACCACCACCCTGCAGAGAGTGACAAGCACTGGGGTGTGCCTTTGGGTCGTCAGGCATAACGGCCACGCCATTTCACCACACCCTACCCTGCAGACAGTGACAAGTGTCACGGTGTGCCTTGGGGTCTTTGGCCCTTATGCGCACCCCATTCCATCAGGAAATATGGTGAGATGGGTGCGGTATAGGAGAATGGGGTGAACTTTGGGGCCAAAGAGTCCAAGGCATACCTCGATGCCTCTCACTGGCTGCAGGATGTGGAATGGTATGAGCATTAAAGTCACACCCCTGTTGCCTGTCATTCTCTACAGGGTGGGGCGTTATGGTTGGAAACGCTAACACCTCAGGCATTCATTGGTATTTTCACTCCAAATTTTCAACATGGTTTTTTTGTGACCCCCACCTCATGAACAGTGGCAATATCAGTTTGTTAGCCGAAAGCTGCTTATGCACAGCGACTACGGCATTTAGCACCACAGGTGCAAAAACACATTCCGAACAGGATGTGAAAAATGACAGCTGTACTGTTCATGGGGAGGTGTAAAAAATGGCAATGTTGCAAATCTGCAGTCAAAATATTAAAAAAACTGGTGAAGTCACGGGCGTGCATAGAAACTGTGCAACGACACCTGTAATGTAATTAGGTTGGGGATTTTTACAGCAGATTGTCAATACAGGCATTTTGGGACCTCCGATCATGAACAGTGTCACTGTGATTTTCTTTATCTGTCCGAACAATGATTTCCCACAGCGACCACGCATCTCTGCGCTGAAAGTGTGAAAACACATTTCAGCCATGTTGTGAAAAATGACAGCTGTACTGTTCCTAAGGAAGTGTGGAAAAATGCCACTGGTGAAAATCTGGACTGAAAATATTACAAAGTCATGAACTTACGAGGGTGCGTGGAAACTGCACAATGCTCACTCGTAACACAGTCATTTTATGGATTTTTGTCACCAAATTTTCAACATAGCCATTTTAAAACCTCTGCTTATGAACAGTGTGACTGTGATTTCTTTAATCTGTCCCAAACATTGCTTCCGCACACCGACTGCACCATTGTACACTACATGTGCAGAAACACATTTGGGGCGACATGTGAAAAATGACAGCTGTACTGCTCATAAGGAAGTGTAATAAAATGGCAATGTTGAAAATCTGGAGTGGAAATATTGAAAATTCGTAAACTTACGAGTGTGCTTAGGAACTTCGCAACGTGCGCTCAGTAAAACAGTCATTTTAGGAATTTTTCACCAAATTTTCAACACAGCCATTTTAAGACCTCTGCTCATTAACAGTGTCACTGTGATTTTCTTAATGTGTCCCATACATTGATTTCGCACACCGACTGCGCCATTGTGCACTACATTGGCGGAAACGCATTTAGGTAAGATGTAAAAAATGACAGCTGTACTGCTCATAAGGAGGTGTGGCAAAATGGCAATGTTGAAAATCTGGAGTGAAAATATTGAAAATTTGCAAACTTACGAGAGTGCGTAGGAACTGCGCAACGCAGACTCGTAACAGTCATTTTTAGGAATTTTTCCACCAAATTTTCAACATAGGCTTTTTGAGAGCCCACCTTATGAACAGTGGCAGTGTCGTTTCGTTACTCGGTCCCGGAAGGTGATTTTGCACAGTGACTGCGAAATCACCCTTTGGGCCTGATGAACGCCATGACAGTGAGATCATTCATGAGAAGGGGTCCCAAAAACACCATGTTGAAAATTTGGTGCAAAAATTCCAAAAAATTGGCTGAGATATGCAGCAAAGTTGAAAAAACCCTATTCATTACATTATACAGCTTACCTGCATTTCCTCAGTTCACGGTCGGCTTTGAAGAGTGCAGACGTGTTCCCGGTCCACTGAAGATCGTCGCGCCTGAGTCGGAGGTAAGTATGGGGTGGGGGTGTGGGGAGGCAGGTGCGCAGTGGGTGGGTGCGGGTTGTGGGAGGAGGCAGGGAAAGCGCCGAGGACAGTTTTTATTGTAGTTTTTTGTTTTGCACTTGGGGCGTTTGCCACGCTGGGGCGGGCTCCCAGCGTGGCACAAGGCCATGACTGGCCAGAGGCGTGGTGGGCGTGCAGCCAACAGGATTGGGCACCCACATCGGCAATAGCATCTGTTGCCACAGTGGGGTGGGCTCCAGCGTGGCACCCTGTACTGGGGGCAGTGGAGCCGGCGGAAGTGGGCACCCCGTCGGCTGCATACAATGCTGACCACGCTGGGGTGGATCAACGTGGTATACATAACTCTGCTGGGGTGAGCACAGCCGACGGGATTAGGCATCCCGCCGGCTACACAGTGCTGCGCGGGGGGAAGCATGCAGCGTGCCTGCATGTGTGTGTGTAGGGGGAGCGCGCAATAACAGGCGATAGACCGCTCCAGCAGGCATTGGAGAACTGTGGCCGTGCCTGCAAACACACTGACTGAATTGGAAGAGGCCTGCCACACCTCTGAAAACTCAGATGATGGCACTATGTTTCTTGCACATGCGTGCAAGCAAACATAAAAATAAAGATATTTGATTTTTTTTTCCATGGTGGGCATGACACCAGAGTGGAAACTTTTAAAACCTTCTAAATGAAAGAAACACAAAGAAAAATGGTTATATTGATGTGTTTTTTTGCTAGAACAATATTATTGCAAAAAAAGCTGCATGGTCATTAACACATACTGCTGCTTTAAAGCACAAGACAGGACAAACACCCATGAGGTGAATAAAGTACAGCAGATACAGCACAAATTTAACTGCCCAAAACCTTTACCTATGGTCTCTGCTGCTGAAGCTCTTTCCAAGGACCCTCTAAATAATAGGTGACTAACCCAAAGAGGCTATCCTAAGAAGCAACCCCCCCCCCCAAAATTATATATTGCAATGTAAGAGGAAGACAACAGATACAAGAAGACTCCTATAATGGGGGGTGAGGGTGAGGGAGACTTACCATAAATACAATTTATATGTATACCCATATATTCCATATTTACTAGGTATGCAGCATTTGTTAAATTAGGTGCAGTAAAAAGGAATTGAAATTTAAAATCCAATGTTATGTTGCCTAGAACTCTTAAGGGGCAAGATCTAATTACCTGTCAGCTTGTCCATCCCTTTGCGGAGTGCTCTATCTGTTAATATTGTATGTCGCCTTAGGGTAGTATATCTTGTTACCCACATACACATTTTCTTAAAAGTGCCCGCCTTCCCAACACTATCTGGCAGGAACCATGTCCTCCGGCTCCTCATCAGCTGCAAACATTTGGAAAGTGTGACATTCTGGGTTTAGAAAAACAACTCAGCAAGCAATGGCAACAGCAAAACAAAGAACCCAACTGCTGAAAGAATGGACCGATAATTCAGTCAGACCATGTATCTATCCATCACCCTGCCAATCAATCAGCACTGACACTACCAAGAATAAAATGCTGCACGTACAAAAGCCAAACTGGAAAAGAACCACCAGGGACCCCTTCAGGACCGACCCATCCCGACTCCCTCCTCCTCCCATCCCCATGCGGTACACCCGAACCCCGCATGGTGGGGGCCGGGGGGGAAGGGGTTATTGGGCAGAGGGCTCGCACCTAGGCACCCATATGACGCCGGAGACAGGACAGTATCTCTCTACCCCCCGACCCACATGCGAGAAGGCAATTAGATGCAATCTTACCTTCAGCACTGCAGATCGGAAGCCCTCTGGCTTCTCGGACCCCTCTCGATCTCAGGATCTCCCTTTGAAGTTCGGGGTTCAAGGCTCAGGACCCCAGACTGCCGCAGTAGGCGACAGTATAACCGGGGAGGGGGGGCAAAGAAAAAAGGTTGCTTACTGGTCTGATCTGCTTCCTGCAGCTGCCAGACCCCCGAAAATCCTGCAAAGCAGGCAAGCAGCAACAAACGGTTACGAAGGGGGACCCTGGTCTTGGCTCCAGGCTGGAGGCTTACACCATTGCCAAACAGAAGTTTTTGTGAAATTTTTCCCAGCAATTTGATTGGGAGAGATTGGGGCGACAGCTAGGTGCTGAGTGGCTGGCGGAAGAGGTGGGCCCCACCGCCCAGCCCACCGCCCCGGGCTGATTCACAAATTGTCCGGCTGCTGGGCTGTCGGCAGCTTCTGGTAGAGGAGGGCCTCCGGCGCCAGGAGGGTGTCGGAAATGTTATTAAAGGTAGAGGGAGGGCCTTTGAGTGACAGCAGGGTGTCGGAAACACTGAACTAGAGAAAATGACTCGAATGGCAGAGCTTACCAGTGCTGCCGAGCACCAGGAGCTGTAGGCGCTCTGCCATCTTGTGGGTGGCAACACCCGGGAGCGGGCTCCTTGACATCCACCAAAGTTTTACAGAGCACTGGGCTCCCAGCCTGGCACCCTGTGCGGGGGGACAGTGGCAATCCCGTCGGCTATACAATGCTGGCCAGCCACGCTGGGGTGGACACCCAGCGTCAGCATGTTAACTCTGCTGGGGGCGGCGCAGCACAGCCGGCGGGTTGGGCACCTGTTGGCTACACAGTGTGCGCGTGAAGGCGAGCCGCAGCGTGCCTGCGTGTGTGTGTGTGTAGGGGAGGCGCGCACAGGCAGGTGATATCTGAGCGCTGCTCACTGAAGCGTAGCTCCCCCTTTCAACTATACTCCACTGCATTTTGAAGCTGTCATAGACCGCTCCAGCAGGCATTGGAGAACTGTGGCCGCGCCTGCAAACACACTGACTGAATCGGAAGAGGCCTGCCACACCTCCGAAAACTCAGATGATGGCACTATGTTTCTTGCACATGCGTGCAAGCAAACATAAAAACAAGCACTTGTCAATGCCGAATGTTTGCTTGCTGGCATTGGCAGTGCAGGAGTTAGAGAGATACATAATAAGAATGGCAGTGAAGTACTGAACTGACACCAACCACACCCCCACCCTGCAGAGACTGACAGGCACTGGGGTGTGCCTTTGGGTCATCGTCCATAACGTTCACTCCATTTCACCTCATCTTACCATGCAGACACCGACAATTGTTGCATTGTGCCTTGGGGTCTTCGAGCCTTATGCTCACCCCATTCAATAAGGAAATATGCTGAGATGGTTGCAGTATAGGAGAATGGGGTGAACTTTGGGGCCGAAGAGTCCAAGGCACACCTCAATGCCTGTCACTGTCTGGAGGGTGGGGGTGGGGGTTGAATGGTGTGAGCACTACAGCCGACAATCCCAAGTCACATCCCTGATGCTTGTAAGTCTCTCCAGAGTAGGGCGTTTTAGTTGGAAACCTTAACACCCCAGGCGTTTGTTGGTAGTTTCACTCCAAATTTTCAATGTAGATTTTTTGTGACCCCACCTCAGGAACAATGGCACTATCAGTTTGTTAGCTGAAAGGTGATTTTGCACAGTGATTGCACCATTTGGTGCCACAGGTGCGAAAACACATTTCAGGTAGGATGTGAAAATTGACAGCTATACTGTTCATGAGGAGGTGTAAGAAAATGGCAGTGTTGAAAATCTGGAGTGAAAATATGAAAAATTGGTGAAGTCACGAGCGTGTGTAGAAACTGCGCAACACGTGCAACATGATTATTTTGGGGATTTTTATTTTTTTTTTTATTTCTGTTTATCCACCTGTTCTGCCCTCTACCGTCCACTCCTTCGGACTGGTCAACCCCCCAGGCCACTGTCACAGAGCCTGCCCCTGGACTTCCAGGCTTCTCCTTGTTCTTCCTGGATGCCTGGATAACCCCCCCGGGTGGGGCGAGGAGGGACACCCTCCTCTACCTTCAGAGGAGAGCCTGCACAACTGGGTCTGTCCACGGATTGCTGGCTGGAAGGCATGGATCAGTTGTCATCTAGGACCGATGAGGGTTTTTTTCCATTTTCTGTGGCCCCTTCCACCCTGAGGATGCCAGCTCGGGTAGGCAATGTGCTGACGCACGTCATCTTACAAGTGCCTTACAGCATTCTCCCTCCCCAACCCCATCGCCATGGGAGCCACCAAACCCCCGAAAGTTGGTGCTCCCACCAACCCCCAGGGACATCAGGTGTATGAAGTACCCCTTGAAACTCACCCAGGAGGAGGAAAGCATCAATTGTGATGCTCAATCCTTCTTCCTCCCGCCGACCCCCGGTGACCCGAGTTTGTTCCCAAACCTGGGTCGCCATGTGTGGCGTCCAGCGCCTCAACCCTCAGCGCCACCGGGGATATTTTTAACCAAATTTTCAACATTCTCATGAACAGTGCCACTGTGATTTTGTTACTCTGACCCAAACACTGATTTCCCACAGCGATCACACCACTGTGCGCCACATGTGCAAAAACATATTTTGGGCAGAATATGAAAAATGACAGCTGTACTGTTCATAAGGAGGAGTAAAAAAATGGCAATGCTGAAAATCTGGAGTGAAAATATGAAACATTTTTAAAGTTACAAGCGTGCGTGGAAACTGCGCAACACATACACCCGTAATGCAATTATTTTGGGTATTTTTTAACCAGATTTTCAACACAGGCATTTTGGGACCTCCGCTCATGAACAGTGTCACTGTGATTTTGTTAATCTGTCCTGAACACTGATTCCCCACTGCAACTGTGCCATTGTGTGCCTGATGTACAAAAACATTTTGTGCAGGATGTGAAAAATGACAGCTGTACTGTTCATAAGGAGGTGTGAAAAAATGGCAATGTTGAAAATCTGGAGTGAAAATATTAAAAACTGTCAAAGTTACGAGCGTGCGTGGAAACTGTGCAACACACGCGCGCAACACAGTCATTTGTTGGAATTTTTCGGCAGATTTGCAACATAGGCTTTTAGGGACCCCACCTTATGAACAGTGGCACTGTCGTTTCCTTAATTAGTCCTGAAAGGTGATTCCGCACAGTGAGCGCGAAATGACCTTTTGGGACCGAATAATGAGATGACAGTGCATGTTTTCATGAGGTGAGGTCCCAAGAACCCCATGTTGAAAATTTAGAGCCAAAATTTAAAAATGGCTGCGATATCTACCAAGTTGACCCCCATTTATGCCATTATACAGCTTATCGGCATTTCTTCAGTTCACGGTCAGCTTTGAAGAGTCCAGACGTATTCCTGCTCCACCGAGGATCAAGTGCCAGACCTCGGAGGTAAGTATGGGGTTGACACTGCACTGCACTGCAGGATGGTTTTCCTTCTTTACAGGTGAAATACAACAAGCAGACACACTAGGGTGGGCTCCCAGTGTGCCCCATGACTTTCAGGGGAAGGCTATGTTGACCACACTGGGGTGGGTTCCCAGTGTGACACACACCATGAGAGTGGGGCAGGGGGAGGAACAGGAACATGCTGATGCGATCGGCTATCTATGAGCAGACGCACACTGGGTGGACTCCCAGTGTGCCACACATAATGTGTTGGAGGGTAGACATGCCAACACGAGGATTGCACCCCTAATGTCGGCTTTCTTTTGGGATTGTGTGGTGGATGGCAGGAGCCGCCGCCTTTTTTATTGAAATGTTTCACCAAGAAAGGGACGTATGGGAGGCGTGTCATCTGTACCGCTGCATGACAAGCTTGTCTCCGATTGCAGCAGTACATTTCTTTCAAGTTGTGTCCACTTTACATAATTCTTGTGTCAGACCTAGCATGCTGGCTCACTGGGGAATGAGGGACACACCTTGTAAAGCGTGCCCTGCATTCACCACAACACTGACACACCTCTGAAAGTGCTACTACCACAAGATGTTGCTTGCGTATGCGCGAAAGCTAACATAATAAGGATCTGCACATCCAAGCTGACTACAATGTGGTCAGGTGGTGACAGCACTGGCTTGAGTACAAGACCGTTACAGGTTCAAACCCTATTACAGCCTAATAAACATTGTGTGAACATTTGCAAGTCAGTTAGCCTCCCAGTGCTCCAGTATACCAACTTGTAGATCCGGGAAGGAGCAGAACCCCACTGCTGAACTATCTTGGGTAAACAAACTGTAAAATAAACAACAACAAAAAAATTAATGAAAGTTCTCTCTTTGTGGCAGCATACTCTTGCGAACTGGTGCAATTTTGTAAGGCCTCTCTGATGGATTCTTGTTGTGTGAACACAATGTTGGTAGCTTAAGAAATGAACAGTGTATAATGACTCCAAGTTGGTGGTGCTAAATAGAGCTCAAGATTATATGTATAATGATTTCCTGTTGTAAATATTACCCTGTCACTTTAGAGCATAAGAAAGCAAAGCAAACTGCGTTTATACAATTCTTTTTTTTCCTAAAAACAGTATTATTAAATTTCCAGTCTGGTATTTATTTTTAAGAAAGGTTTTTAATTCCCTTATCACTGACTGGTCCCTTCAGGCTTCAGTTCATTCAGCCCCATCCCCCTACCATCCCTAGGTATTACTTCTTCTGTGGTCATTCCCCCATGAATTGCCTCTCATGGTAGGGCTGTGGGGCAGAGCCAACCCAAGCACTATCCAGACTGTTTCTGAGGAGGTACCTAGTCAGTGGGTGCAGGGCCTGCAGTTGACTGAGCTATCATTTCATTTGGTCACTGTTTTTTCTGCCTGCATTTCCTCCCCTAAGCCTCTCACTGCGTCTCTCCTCATTGGCCTATGCCAGCACTTCTACCTTGACTGTTATCTCAGAGCCTTTGCCCTGTTTCTGCCACAACTAATATCTACTCGTCATAGCTCTCTAATCTTACCCGTGTTCCTACCTGCAATATTTTTGTGCCCTATCTCCCAAACTGTATAATAATATTTCACCTCTTGGGATTCTACCCACCTTATGTTTAAAGGAGTAGTCCACCCAACGCTTACAAAAAATATATGTTGTGCCGAGTGTTTTAATTTGTATGTGAAGTTCTAGTGTTTCCTTCCGTCTGACTGCTATTAGGAGTTTTTCCTAAATTAGCCTGCTAGCTTTATGCAAGTTTTATGACCCCTGGGGATCTTCATCTGTGACAGCTTAACTGTATTCCTTGTTCCCACAGTGCATCTTGTCTCATGTGACAGTGATGTTGCAGAGACCCAAGATTCAGCACGCACATGCCAAACAAACTATCTTGGAAGCTTTACAAGCTGCACACAAATTACCAGCAACAAAGTTCTTCAGGACAGTAAAACCTTTATGATGAGGGTAGTCATTAAGCTGAATTCTATAGATTTTAAAATATAGCCATCTCTACTGTTGTGAACTGATTGTAAAGCAGTGCTTTCTACTGGATTTATGGTCTCTGCCACATCACTGTCACATGAGACAAGGTGCATTCTAAGACAAAGGAATACAATTAGGCTGTTTCAGATGTATGTCTTCAGGGGATGTAAAACTACCCTAAAGCTAGCAGGCTAATTTAGGAAAAACTCTAAACAGTAGACAGAGGGAAGGACACACAACAACTTAACATACAAATCAAAATACTTTGCACAACATATGTTTTTTGCAAGTTTTGGGTGGACTACTCCTTTAATTGACATTTCTCTGCTCTTTATATCTGATAAGTCCCCGAAAGCATGTGACTGATTGTTCTCAATGACTTTTTGCAGCTCGCTGCATCTACATATTCCTTGCAAGTATGTGATTTAATGTCCTGCACCTACCAACTTAATGCTTTATCACATGTTTTGTCATGAAATAACACTGTTTTGTACTCTGCTCTCATAACCTTGTTAGTATTTTGCTGTATAACCTTGTTTTGTTTCTATGCTTTATGTAATACTACTCCGTAACCTCCCAGGTTGTGCCTGAAAATAGTAATTTCTTTGGCTAGAGCACCTACCCAGTAAACAAAAACTAACTAAATAAATGTAACCCCCTTGCAAATGGGGGTTCGAGGAATTTTCGGTTGTCCCAGGCTCCATGTGCCTAGCTGGCGTCGGCATAAAGGCGTTTAAATGGGCAGCCAGTGAGCTTTAAAAAGCCTCCGTAAAGCTGTCTCTTTAAGGCTGCCTGTTGCAGTTGTAAGTAACTGAGATGGGGGCTGTGTGGTTATATGCACGAGTCCCGCCCGGGACACTGAAAAATAGCTCCCCTCTGCCATTGTTGGTGGTGCAGAGGGAGCTCTCTTAGGAGATGTAATTGTTTGCTGGAAATAACGAAAAGTTATAATGATAATGCAGCTGTGCTAACCTGTCTTCCTTTGTAGCAAAGACTGTTTCGACTGTTTTCTCCATTTTGCTCCAGAACTGCTGAATTGGGCCAATCAGTACCTCGGGACCCTACAGAGTTGGCTGACCAATAGAGGGCCTGCTTGTATTTTGGGAAAAGGCATTTTGGGCTATGGCGCTTTTCCGCACCACTGAAGGCAGGAGAAAATGACTGGCATGTTCAGCCAGCCAATAGAAGCGGCTAGCGCCCGAACTGAAGGAAGAAAAAATTACTCACCTTAGTAATGTTGTTTCTTCTAATGGAGTCTTGCTATATTATAGACATTAGCAGTTTGTTCCAGCTCTAGAACTGCCCCGGAGTGAAATGGTTAAAACCATTCCAAAATAGAATTTTGGCACAAGAGCAGCTCTATCTGTGTCATTTCAAACTTGAACTGTCAGATCTTTACGAGCCAAACTCACTAAGGTCTGTGGAAGCTGTAACCTTCACTAGCCAAATGGCTACCTAAATAATAACAACCATTGATGGTACCAACACCCAAGACTCAAGTCAGGGGACCAGAAGTACTAACACCATTCTAATAATATGAAAATGGAACATAAGTATAATAAAACACACACACGCGTACACATACACACCCCCAAAGTCCCAAA
The DNA here is from genome assembly GCA_016271365.2 of Neoceratodus forsteri. Lineage (NCBI taxonomy): Eukaryota > Metazoa > Chordata > Ceratodontiformes > Ceratodontidae > Neoceratodus > Neoceratodus forsteri. The sequence goes on along the minus strand of CM057449.1, from coordinate 636,547,447 downwards.
GGGGACAAAATGCTAACAGGACATAAGTAGTGCCCACACTAAGTTGCCCGCACTCCACCAAGTAGAGGTTCTGAGAGGGGCAGGTTGGGGGGGAGGTCTATAATATAGCAAGACTCCATTAGAAGAAACAACATTACTAAGGTGAGTAATTTTTTCTTCAAACAACATGAAGTCTTGCTATATTATAGACATTAGCAGAATACACAGCAGTACCTCCATGGAGGAGGGGAAGAACCTACTTAGGGAATAGGCTCTGAAGAACAGCTGTCCCAAACCGAGCATCTCCCCTGGCCTGGACATCCAGGGAGTAATGCTTGGTAAAAGTGTGTACCGTTTTCCAAGTAGCAGCCTGGCAAATCTCTAATAAAGGGATATCTCTGGCAGCAGCTAGAGACGCAGCTGTACCCCCGGAAGAATGAGCCCTCAAACCAGGGGGGGGGCTCTGCCCACTTTCTGATAACAAAATTGGATACAAGAGACAATCCACCTGGCTATTGATCTCTTAGTGGCAGGTTTGCCTTTCCCAACTTCACCATAGGTAAGGAAAAGTTGGAGGGATTCGAACCTGTGACCTTTGGAACGCTCTATATAATAACTAAGAGCTCTCTTAACATCCAGGCTGTGCAACCTCCCCTCACCCAAAGAGGAGTGATCAGTGAAGAATACTGGAAGGGAGATAGATTGATTAAGATGGAAATCTGAAACCACCTTAGGCAAAAACTTCCTATTAGTCCTAAGGACTACCTTATCCCTGTGGAAAGAAATAAAGTCAGTCTCCACTGACAAGGCTTGCAGTTCACTTATGCGTCCGGCAGAAGTGATAGCCACTAGAAAAACAGTTTTCCAAGTTAGGTACTTAAGCTCTGCAGAAGACAGAGGTTCAAAAGGGGGTTGCATTAACTGGGCAATGCAAACATTAAGGTCCCAAGCAGGGGCCGGTTCCCGAAAGGGAGGATTAATATGGAGTAATCCCTTAAAAACTCGAAAACACAGGATGAGAGGAAAGAAGGGATGACTTTCCTGCTGACACAAAAGCAGACACAGCTGCCAAATGAACTCTCAGGGTAGCTGGTCTGAGACCCAAGGAATTAAGATGTACCATGTAATCTAACAAAATGGGCAATTCAGCAGATTCTGGGGAAATATTTTTCCCAGCACACCAAATGGAAAACCTATTCCATTTAGAACTATAAGTAGCCCTAGTGGAAGGCTTTCTGGAAGCCTTTAGGATCTCAAGAACACCCTGAGAGAGGTGTAAATCTGCAAACTCTAACTCCTCAAGAGCCAGGCCTTGAGGTTGAGGGATTTGAGGTCCGGATACCAAACCCTTCCCTGGGCACAAGTCAACAGATTGTGATTCCTGGGGAGGCACAGGGGAAGATGGACTGTCAGAGACAGAAGGAGTGGGTACCAGGGCTGCCTGGCCCAATCCGGGGCAATCAGAATCACCCTGCAAGGCTGAGATCTGATTTTGACTAGTACTTTGAATAGGAGAGGAAAGGGGAAAGCATAGAGGAACTTCCCCTCCCAATCCAGAAGAAGGGCATCCAGGGGAACTGAGCCCAGCACTGGAGGCCTGCAACAGAACAGAGGAAGTTTGTGATTGTCTGGGGCTGCAAAAAGATCTATCTGAGGGATGCCCCACCTGGCAAAAACTATCCCCAGCACTTGAGGATCCAGGGACCATTCGTGATGGCCCTGGGAATCCTGCTGAGGGCATCCGCTAGGACATTGTCCTTCCCTGGAAGATGAACTGCTATGAGGGAAGTGTTCAGGGAATAGGCCAGAGACCACAACTTCATTGCCTCGGTGCACAAGGCCGAAGACCGAGTGCCCCCCTGTTTGTTGATGTACCACATTGTTGTGGTGTTGTCTGTTCTGACTTGTATCACCTTGTCGTGGACAGATGCAGAAAAAGCTTGAAAAGCTAAAAAGACAGCTCTGAGTTCCAGCAAATTGATGTGGAGCAGAGATTCCTGGGGGGACCAAACTCCCTGAGTGGAAAGGTCGCCCATGTGGGCTCCCCAACCCAGAAGGGAAGCATCTGTAGTGAGAGTCAAGTCGTGAGAAGGGAAATGAAGGGGACCCCGCTCTTAATTGCTCTGATCCTGCCACCACTGGAGAGCTAGGATCAAGGTTCAGTCACTGGGACCAACTTGGAAAGGGGATCTCTTCTCTGAGACCAAAAGGTTCTCAAGTGAAACTGAATGTCTCTCATCTGAAATCTGGCTCCCTGCACAACAGCTGTGGATGCAGCCATGTGCCCCAGGAGCTGCAGAAAGTGTCTTGCTGGTCGAGAGACCTGCAGAGTGAAGAAAGAGGCCAGAGCCACTAAATTCCTTACCCTTTCTGGGGGAAGAAAGGCTCTGGCTAGCTTTGTGTCCAATTCTGCCCCTATAAAGGTGAGTACCTGGACTGGTTCCAGAACCGACTTTAGTAGGTTTAGCAGAAAACCCAGGGAGATGAGAAGCTGCTGGGTGACCTGCAGGTGAGATTTTACCTATTCTGGGACTGGCCTACAATTAGCCAGTCGTCTAGATAGGGAAAAACAGCAATCCTCTGCCTCCTTAAGTGGGCCACTGCCACTGCTAGACACTTTGTGAATACCCTTGAGCAGAGGGCCGAAGGGCATTGCTCTGAACTGGTAATGACCTGAGGGCAGTTCGAATCTGAGGTACTTTCGATGGGATCTTCTGATTAGGACATGGAAATAGGTATCCTTGAGGTCCAGGGAGGCTAGCCAGTCCCCTGGCCTTAGGGAAGGTAAAATCATTGCCAGAGTTACCATTTTGAACTTTGGTTTCAAAAGATGCTTGTTCAGATATCTGAGATCTAAAATGGGCCGCCATTCTCCTGTCTTTTTTGGGGTAAGGAAGTATCTGGAATACAGACCCCTGCCCTGATGCAGGGGAGGAACCCTTTCTACTGCTGTGAGAGCTAACAGGGATGAGACCTCTGTTTCCAGAGCGAGGGTCTCTGAAGCACTTGCAGGTAGAAAAAGTCTGCTTCTCAACTTGGGAAACTTTTTGAAGCTGAGAACCAGACTCTGGCTTACTACTTCCAGAACCCACTTGTCTGAGGTTAAAGAAGCCCAATTCTGACTGAAGTAAGCCAGCCTGCCCCCCACTGGTACAGGAGAATCGGCCCTGGGCACCCCATCAGGGTGCCTGTTTCGCAGGAGCTTTAGGCTGGGGGGTGGGAGCAGGTCTGCCCACCCCCGTCCTCCCCTGCCTCTGAAGAAGCCCCTCTGAGCATAGGCAGAGGAGGCCTGAGTCTGGTAGAAAGGCTCTGAAAAGGCCTACCCCTACCCTGGGGGCATGCCTTGAGGGTGGCTTGCAGCTCCTTAGCCTGGGCACTCTTGTAAGCAGTCCTATATTCATTCATCTTCTTCATGTAATTCTCTGTCTGCTCTCCAAACAGAGAATTTCCCACAAGGAAAATCCATAGCCTTAGTCTGGGTATCCTGTGACAAACTAATACACCTGAGCCAGGCCAACCTACGAAAGCTACAGATGTGGCCCATGACCCTAGAGAAACATCATTAACATCCACAGCAGCATGAAACTGAACCTTAGAGGCTTCAATGCCATCAGCAGCCACCTGTTCTAGTTCACTAGCCAGCTGGCCATAGGCCTCTTGGCCAATTGCATAACAGTATCCCATCTTGATTTCTGATACCTGCTACATAAGCCATATAATTTGCTTGCCTGAGTCCCAGAGAGGCTGCCATATACTATTTTTTGCCATGGCATCAATCTTCCTGGAATCCTTGTCAGGAGGATGTGAAGCCAAGGAATATTAGCTTTATCACAGGCAGCAGCCTGAACTACTAACATGACTGCATTGCTGAGAAAGGAACTCTGTATCAGGGCCTGACAATGTATACCTTCTGTCCATCTTTTTATCTACAGGAGGCACAGAATTAGGAGCTTTAAAAATTTTAATTGTTTGTTTCCTAAAAGACTTATGTAAAGGAATAGACAATCTCCTAGACTCTGGAATATCCATCATTTCTACAAAATCAGGCTCCTCTTGCTCATCCACAGCCTCTTCTAAAGGAAGCTGGAGGTTTCAGCAACTTTTTATAAAACATAAAATGAGATAGGGACTCAGACAGGATAGGGAGATTCTAAAGGTCTGTCTGGGGAGATGTCCGTTCAATAGGCACACCCAGACCTTCCCAGCCACATTCATACTGTTCATAATCCTCCCCCCCTCCTCTGGTTCATAAAATTCCTCAATATCATAATCCTGAACCACTGGGACGGACGAACCGACCTTTTACCAGATAGTGGTGGTTCGGATGGACCCTGAGACAGTGACTGGACAATTTGTATGGCTTTTGCTATCTCTGCAGCAGTTGGAGAAAGAATTTTGGACTCAGACCTGCTGATTTTCTTGTTTTCTTTACTGGAATTGGTTCCTCAGAACCAGCTTTTCTTTGCCCGAGAAGTCTGGCCCTGGTCAGAGGCACTCCCTCTAGTTCGGTTGGCACCGAACGGGCTATCATCGGGTCAGCGGACTTTTGGCCTCTCGTTCCCTGAGCCTGCCCAATCTTTTTCCAGGGTGGCTGCAGGGAAATTCTTACATACCTGGCAGTCTGACTGGAGGTGGTCAAACCCAGACAATAAACACATGTGGTGTGTGGGTCAGCCTTGGCAAAGACTTCCCACAAACATCACAGTGTTGAAACCAGTGGGCCGGTTTTCCTTTGGGTTTCTCAGACATAATGCCAGCCTAACCAAAAACTTGCCTTTTAACGCAGTGCCAGAGCAAGACACCCTTATCGGTTCCTAACCGTGTCACGGGTAATGGAAAAAAGCATAATAAATCCGTTTTTAGAACCCGATAAGAACGAGAACAGCACTCTAAAATAGTAACTTTTAGTTTTAAATGAGTTTTAAACCCACTGATCGGTTCAAAACCGAACCGATAACTTACAAGTTCCACACAGACAAAACCTTCATTTACTTACGGTTACCACAGATAGAGCTTGAACCGAACGGTTTTGCGGTTAAAATAAAACTATTCTCGGTTAAAATCAACCGAGAAAACACTTTTTAAACCGAGAAATGAACCGAGCAGAAGGAGAAATCTCCGGAGCGACTGTTCACTGAGGCGGAGTAAAGAATCTGACAGTTCAAGTTTGAAATGACACAGATAGAGCTGCTCTCGTGCCAAAATTCTATTTTGGAATGGTTTTAACCATTTCACTCCGGGGCAGTTCTAGAGCTGGAACAAACTGCTAATGTCTATAATATAGCAAGACTTCATGTTGTTTGAAGAGCCCCTTGCTGTTGGGGGTTAGATGCATTGTGGCTTAGGAGAAGAGAGGAGCTCTGTGCTTCTGCGCTGGCGTAGTGTTCGCGCGGGAAGCGTGTGAAGGCCTGAGTGGCCGTTTTCTTGCCTCGGGAGAATTCGGATTAAATCCGCCGGCGTGCGGTCGGAGGAGGCTGGTGCCAGCCCCAGCTACCTACCCGGCTCAACCTGAGAGGACTGGAGAGAATTGCTGAATCGCGCTCGGTCCATCCGTGATGTTGAAGCTGACGTTTGCTGCCTGAGTTTTTTCTACAAGTTCATAAAAGCCTGAAAGCAGCTGCCTGGTATGGTACCCCTCTGTTGTTTGCCATATAAATGTGAAAGGAGGCTGGTGAAAATTCAGGTGTAGCCCTGCCAGTGTTGGATGAATCGTCATGTGCTGGAGTTGTGAGTACTGAATCAGGGTAGCTCCCTGCAAATGTTGCAAACAGTGGTTCCCAGTTGTATGATCATACCTCTGACTGCCTAATTAAACTTTCTGCTTATTCTGATTTCACAGAATCGTAACTGTTATCTGTGTCAAGGGCCCCAACCAGCTGCCACGTGTGAACTAGCCATTAGGGCTTGGGTACCCAGGGATGGTAAAGGCTAGGTTCAGGCCTGTGCACAGAGCCCTAGGTAGATAAGTATAGTGATAAGCTAATCAACTTGATTCCCCCTGTCCTTGTTATTTCTCCCCTGAAAAAATCAGATTGTTCTTGGTTCAACTACACCCTGGCTATTGTGTACATTACTGGTGAACTGCTGCCTGGTGACTGCAATATAACTGTGCCTTATTTTACAGGGGGTCTCCGGAGGGAGTGGAGAGATATTAGCCGGGGGGTGAGTGTATTGGTGAAAAGTGTTATTTGTATCCAGTGTGAGCCACTAGTGGGACGAACGAGGGGTTGCAGTAACCCAGAGGGCTGTGACCGAGGCAATCTCGACAATATTGACCCTGACCTCTGGGTGGAGGCACCCGTCAACGGATCTGGGCCACTTACCCTGTCTCTGTGGGGGCAGGCAGGGGTAGTAGCCCTAAGGGTAGCACCCCCTTGGGGTTACATAAATCAATAAATGACGTTGGTGCATGTGCATGTAGAGGCATGCACTCACTTCACATCACAAAAAGGCCCTCTACTTTGTGCCATTCCCACTGCACTACCATAAGTCCTCCCTTTGGTGGCAGTCAATGAGCAGTGTGACCAGAACCTCCTCCATGGCACAAGAGAGCAGTCCAAGTGATGCTCGATTCTCTCCCTGATGGCTCACATTCTTCCTAACTCAATCCCACCAGTCCCAAAAACCATCTATTTTAGAAGTTAAGTCCCCCTCCACAGACCCCTGTTCCTTGATTTGTGAGATGCCACTTAATAAACAAGCATTTGTCAATGACAAAAGGTTCGCCACTGTACATGCTGTGTTTTTTGTGGGTTTTTCTGTGCTTTATATTTTTATTTTTCAGTCGTGATCAGACAAATAATTCCATATCTGAGACAGACCTTACACATAAGACAAGATGCATTTGCCATGGGAGATATGATAAAATCTCCATAATGAAAGGATGTATGCATCTCAAATATTGTGATACCTCATATGGAGGGAACTTTAAATTATGTCAATCAAAAAGCAAATGAAATTAACAGCTATGATAGAGTCCAGGAGTAGTGTGACTAATTCGAAATCGAAAATCCATAATAAAAGTCCAAAAGATCATGCCCCATAAGAGACTAATGGTGTCACACTGTATAATCTAAAAGTAAACTGCAGTATCAGTTTAGTACAAGTAGCAGGGAAGATATATCTAAAACTTCCCCCATATCAATCTTTCATGGGTTAAATTTACACTAAAGCAAAATAGGCAGAATACCAGTGTAGACTATTTATCTGAGAACTTTAATTCCCACCCTCAGACCGCATCTGCTGACTAGTTAGGGTTAAAATTATTATACAAAAATGATTTACAGTTAGCACTTGTTCATCCGGCTGTCATTTATCCGTTTCTGTCATGTATCCGTCTTTGACTGCATGATTTTTTATTTCCCATTTTGTTTACACTCGTTTATCCGTCCCTTGCGTTATCCATTTCCGTTGCCCATCCTGCCTGTTGTCTCCTATGTAGATCTCAATGTTTACTCTCAGATAACTGACCCTTTTCATTCCCAGTAGAGTATTGTACAGAAACAAAAAATTACTCACCTTAGTAATGTTGTTTCTTCTAATGGAGTCTTGATATATTATAGACCTTAGCAGTTTGATCCAGCTCTAGAACTGCCCCGAAGTGAAATGGTTAAAACCATTCCAAAATAGAATTTTGGCACGAGAGCAGCTCTATCTGTGTCATTTCAAACTTGAACTGTCAGATCTTTACGAGCCAAACTCACTAAGGTCTGTGTGGAAGCTGTAACCTACACTAGCCAAATGGCTACCTAAATAATAACAACCATTGATGGTCCCAACACCCAAGACTCAAGTCAGGGGACCAGAAAGGAAAATTACGTACCTACCGTAATTCTTGATCTTCTTGGACGAGTCTCCACCACTCATTCACACTAGTGGGATTGGCGCCGGAGGCACTAAGACCATCGGAGCAAACTTTTTGCTGGAGGATTGTGAGCAGTAGCCCTTGAGACCGCGGCGCCCAGCGAAACAGCGGCTTCGGCGGTAACGACCATCTCGGCGACGACCCTCCAACGCCTCAGTACCTTTTACCAAGGAGGTGCAGCGCAACTAACGTAAAGGTAAACCAACATTAAAAAGCGGACATAAGATAGTCCAGTATGACCCGTGTAAGAAGGGTCAGCAAAGAAGTCCTCACGGCCTAAAGATTTGAGGAGTGAAGACCAATACAGCGGTGAGCTCGGGGGATGGAGGTGGGCGTGTGAATGAGTGGTGGAGAACTGGAGATCCAAGAAGATGAAAGGATCCTGACAATTACCTATCTTCTGGACATAAGTCTCACCACTCATTCACACTAGTGGAGAGTACCAAGCTGATAATCCCCAAAGGCGGCAGGAGAGCCAGAGCTCAGCGTCTAAGATAGAAGCCCATTAAGGATAGTTCTGCCGAATGCGGAATGCGCTAGCATGAACATCCAGTGCATAGTGCTAGCAGTATGCACTGAGCTCCAGGTGGCGTTGCATATATCTGCAATTGGAACATTTGAATTCGCTTAGGGATGCCGCGACGCCCTAGTAGAGTGAGCGTACACTCTACCTTCTAATTTAACTTGAGCCATGGAATAGCAATGACGAAGGCATGCCACTAACCATGAAGAGATACATCTAATAGCGACAGGTTGACCCAGCCGGGTGTCGCTGAAAGAAACGAACAGTTGCTGAGTCTTGCGAACATCCTTGGTTCTATCTAAATAGAACCGCAAGGCTCTCTTAACATCCAAGGAATGAAGAGCTCGTTCCCCTTCATTTTGGAAATTAGCGAAGTAAGCGGGAAGTACCAGAGGTTGGTTCAGATGGAATTCTGACACAACCTTGGGAAGAAATTTAGGATGAGTACGGAGAACTACCTTGTCCTTATGGAATACAGTATACGGAGGGTCCGTAACCAGGGCATGTATCTCAGAGACCCTGCGGGCTGAGGTAATGGCCACCAGGAAGGCAGTCTTCCAGGTAAGAAATTTTCACAGGTAGCTAAGGGTTCGAAGGCTCCGAGTGAGCATGTCCAGCACCAGGTTAATGTCCCAGGCTGCAACTGGACGCTTAACAGGGGTCTGGTATGGAGGATCCCCTTAAGAAATCTCTTCACCATAGGTAACTGAGCCAGAGTTAAGGAAGAAACCGGCTCATGGAGCATGAGATGGCACTAAGGTGAACTTTAACTGTGGAGTACTGAAGACCTAAGTTTGATAGGTCCAAAAGATACTCCAGAACCTCTGGGAGGACAGGAAAAGGGATTCCAAGGAAGTTTTGCACACACAGAGAAAACGTTTCCATTTGGAGCGTCGTTTTCAGGTGGCTGGCTTCCGAGCAGAAAGGATGTCTGAGACTCTACGAGGAGCGTTGAACCGATTCACTTCTATCTCTTCAGGGCCAAGCATGAAGGTGAAGTGATTTCAGGTTGGGATGGACCAACGAACCCTGAGTCAAAGACTGATTTGCAAAGAAGTGGTCTCGGAGGCTGCCAACATACTGTTGAGTAGAGAAACCATAGTTGCGAGGCCAGGAAGGAATGAGAATCATCTTGGTCCCCTGAGACTCGAACTAGGAGTACTCTCTGGATTAGAGGAAGTGGTGGAAGAGGCGTAAAAGCGTTTTGTCCACCGCAGCCTGGGCGCATCCTGACAGAAAATGCCAGGCCCTGGTTTCTGGAGCAGAAGAGAGGCAGTTTTGCGTTGAGTGGGGATGCAAAAGGTCCAGGTCTGGAGTCCCCACTCTTTGAACAGGGACCGAGCTACGGCTGGATCGAGAGACCACTCGTGAGGGTCTGCCTCCGTTCTGCTGCTGAGGTGATCTGCTTTGGAAGTTGTTTTGTATACCTGGCAGATAAACCGCTTGAATCAGAGACTTATGCTCCAAGCACCACTCCCACCCTCATTGCTTCCCTGCAAGGGATAAGAATGAGCACCGCCTTGCTTGTTGATGTAATACATCACTGCTTTGTTGTCCGTTTGAAGGAGAATGTTCTTGTGACAAAGGACATCCTTCAGAGCTCGGATTGCATAGAGGACCGCTCTCATCTCCAGGACATTTATGTGGAGATGAGTTTCGAACTGAGTCCATACACCTTGAGTGTGGAGGGAGAGACAGTGAGCTCCCCATCCCATTAGCGATGCATCTGTGGTGATGGAGATCTGATGATCCGGGGAGCAAAGGGAATCCTTCCAGGAGTTGCTCTCTTGAGACCACCAGGTGAGAGACTGAAGGGGCTCCGTCACCTTGATGGGATAAGACTGGGGTGAGGGTCGGGGACCACTGGTGGAGAGCATCCATTGGGTGGTTCTCATGTGTGAGTCGGGCCAGAGGGACAGTGAAGACCGAGGGCCATGAGGACCCAACATGCGTTGCATCGAAGAGCTGTAACCCGACTGGTTCTCCCTGATGTAACAGACCAAGAGAGGATGTCGAGTCTTCTGTCCTCTGGAAGGAAAGCCTTCGCTGAAGAGGTGTCTAGAAGCGTCCCATGAAAAGGAGCCTCTGGGAGGGTTGCAGTTGAGATTTTTCAAATTCAGCAGAACTCCCATGGGCGTGAGAAGACGAGAAGTCGTTTGCACGGCTTCCAAAGTCCCTTGGCGGAAGGGCTTGCTAGAAGCCAATCGTCCAGGTGAGGAACACTCGAGTCCGACTTTCCTGAGATCGCCCATGAGAACTGCACAACACTTTGTAAAACTTGCGGCGCCGAGGATAGCCAAAGGCAGGACTCTGAACTGATAATGCTGACCCAAAGCTACAAACCTGAGGAATTTGCGGTGGGTCGGGTGGCGGGATATGCTGGTAAGCATCCTGCATATCCAGGCGGCCAGCCAGTCGTGCTGATGCAGCAAGGGTAACAGGGTACCTAGGAAATCATCTTGAATTTCTCCTGGGGAGGAATTTGTTTAACTTTCTGAGGTCTAGAATGGCGCATCCCCAGATTTCTTTGGAACCAGAAAGTAATGGGAGTAGAACCCTGTGTTTGCAGATGCGGGGCACCAGTTCTATTGCCCTGTTGTTCAGAGGCCCTGGATCTCTGGGTGAGGAGGTCTGACTGAGGCCGACAACCTGGGTTGTCATCGTATGGGAGGACAATTCGGGGGTTTCCAAGAAATTGAGAGAATAACCCTCATGAATTATCCGAAGAACCCATTGTCTGAGGTTATGGACTTCCCTGGTTGTAGAAGTACATCAGGCGACCTCCCACCGAGGAGAAAGTTCCACCTCGGGCAGAGTGGATGGAACTTGGGCCAGCGACTCAAAGATGGCGCTGGGAGCTTAGGTCCCTCCGCTTTCTGCGTCTTCTTTTGAGGTTGGGCAGGTTGGCTTTATGGAAGCTTCCCCTGCCTCTGCTCTCGAAAGGACTGGCGACTATGAAACTGACGTCTGTTCACATGCCCCCGAGAGGGGCGAGGCGGATCTGGCCAACCAATGGCCGATCTAGTCTTCTAGTGGCCTCAAGGCTTGCTCCACCTGAGGGCCAAAAGAAAGGAGCCATCAAAGGCAGCGCCATCACCTGCTGCTGAGCATCATTAGTGAAGCAGAAGTACGCAGCCAGGAATGGCGCCAGTACAAATCCCAGCGGCTGCTCTGAGCGAAGCAGTGTCAAAGCGTGCCATGGCGGCTTTGACCTGTTGGTTATTGGACTCAATACCTCTAATAACGGTCAGAAGAAGCTCTGACTTGGAATCCGAATCTGGAAGCTTCAACCATTCTTTCATAGAGTGCCACAGGATATACTCATACTGAGAAAATAGCCTTGATAACTGGCAATCGCATACTTAGAGTGGGGCAGCAAAGACTCTCTTACCTAATGTATCAATCTTACGAGACTCTTTGTTAATAGGTCGAGCTGTAAGTAGTTTGAGGAAGAACGACCTTGTCATTCTCTGCCAGGACTACAATAGGATCCACAAAGGCTTGGGATGCAAAATGGGACGATCCTTGGGGCTAAATACTTCTTATCAATGGATTTAGCCACTGAGGGAATAAGAGCAGAGTTATTCCATACCATTTGAGACAGCGCCTCGAAGGAAGGCTGAATCGGAGGAGTCAAATCCGTAGGGATCTCAAGCATGAAGATACTGAGTCTTAATATCTTCCAGGATCGATGTCTGTAGTCTGGAGAGAAAGAAGTGGATCCCAGGTTCTTCAACAGAGACTTAAAGGACAGGTCCCTCGACCACAGGCTCTGTAGCAAAGAAAGATCCTGTTTCCTCCACTTCATCACCCAACCAAAGGTCTGGGTCAGGCTCAACATCATCTCCTGATGGTCCAGAAAGGACTGTTTGGACAGGAAAGGAGTGAAAATTAGAGAGGAGGAAATGGCAGAAAAACAAAGGGAGAGTCCCCGGGCTGCAGCGCAGGGGCAACTAAGCAGGCTGAAGAGCGGCACCGAGGCGCAGGCGCCGAGAAAGCCGGCGACCCATAAGCGCCCAGGCGCGGCCCAGCGCCCGCAAGCCCACGACGGCGCGCCAGATCAACGGCACCAGCGCCACGAGACCACGCAGGCGCCGCAGCGCCGAGAGACGCAGCGGCCCATAGCAGCACCGCAAGCTCACCCTAACGGCGCCGACACGACCCTGGAGCCCTGCAGAAGCGCCGGAAAAGCCGAACCTGACAGAAGGAAAAAACAGGAGATAGGGCATGGTGAGGCCCCTGCGCGCAGCCATGTGAGGGAAACACCTAAGCAGGTCGCTAACGAAGAAGGTGCAGCGACTGGAAGGTCAACCGCCCTGATCGCGGGCCGAGGCTCGGGTAACCGGAAACAGGCAGAAGAACCAGCCTCGAGCCCCAGCTCCATAGGCGGCCTGATCAAACTGCTCATCTGGGACCTACCAGGCGGGGAGGCTCCGATGTCGGGGCAGCGCTCCGGAAGCTCCCGAAGAAGGAGACGGCAACTGCAGGTAACCCACGCGTAGGCAACATACCACAGAAAGCGACCTCGGTGTACTAACTTTTGACCTATGGGCGAAGAAGGCTCGGGCGAGCGGCGCCGAGAATCCGACCGTTTTTTTATGCGGGTAGAGGGACCGCCGCCCCAGGCATCGGACCAGCCGTGGTGGAACCCGGCTGAGGAGAAGGAGGCCAGGCGGACCCAGCCGTGACTGACTGAACAGCTTTCATCTGAAGTCTCCCTACGTCACCTGACCTGCTCATGGTGACTCCGTCCAGTAGGCCGAGACTTCTTCAAGTAAGTTAAATTTAAATAATAAAAAATTTACAGAAAAATGAAATAAAACTAGCGATACTACTACATTGATAATATTACAAAAAACAAACTGAAAACTGTCGCTAGTTTGAAGTTTGACTCGAAAAAGCGGCGGCAGTAAATCACTAGAGCGCACTACGGCGAAGCGGAAAAAAGGAACTAGGCGGTTGGAGGGTAAGTACGCCGAGATAGTCATTACGCTCGAGCAGCTGCTCGCGCCGCGTCTCATAGCTGCCGTCTCGACAGCGACCTCCAGCAAAAGTTGCTCCCGATGGGTCTTAGTGCCTCCGGCGCCAATCCCACTAGTGTGAATGAGTGGTGGAGACTTATGTCCAGGAAGATATACTAACACCATTCTAATAATATGAAAATGGAACATAAGTATAATAAAACACACACACGCGTACACATACACACCCCCAAAGTCCCAAAGGGGACAAAATGCTAACAGGACATAAGTAGTGCCCACACTAAGTTGCCCGCACCCCACCAAGTAGAGGTTCTGAGAGGGGCAGGTTGGGGGGAGGTCTATAATATAGCAAGACTCCATTAGAAGAAACAACATTACTAAGGTGAGTAATTTTTCTTCAAACAACATGAAGTCTTGCTATATTATAGACATTAGCAGAATACACAGCAGTACCTCCATGGAGGAGGGGCAGAACCTACTTGGGGAATAGGCTCTGAAGAACAGCTGTGCCAAGCGAGGCATCTCTCCTGGCCTGGACATCCAGGAAGTAATGCTTGGTAAAAATGAATACCGTTTTCCAAGTAGCAGCAAGGCAAATCTCTAATAAAGGGATATCTCTGCTGTGAGCAGCTAGAGACGCAGCTGTACCCCCTGGTAGAGAATGAGCCCTCAAACTGGGGGCTCGCCCACTTTCTGATAACAAATTGGCCAGAGACAATCCACCCTTATTGATCTCTTAGTGGCAGGTTTGCCTTTCCCAACTTCACCACAGGTAAGGAAAAGTTGGAGGAATTCGAACCTGTGACCTTTAGTGCGCTCTATATAATAACTAAGAGCTCTCTTAACATCCAGGGTGTGCAACCTCCTCTCACCAAGAGGGAGTGATCAGTGAAAATACTGGAAGGAGATAGTTGATTAAGATAGGAATCTGAAACCACCTTAGGCAAAACTTCCTATTAGTCCTAAGGACTACCTTATCCCTGTGGAAAGAAATAAAGTCAGTTTCCACTGACAAGGCTTGCAATTCACTTGTGCGGTCTGGCAGAGTGATAGCCACTAGAGAAAACAGTTTTCAAGTTAGGTACTTAAGCTCTGCAGAAGACAGAGGTTCAAGGGGTTGCATTAACTGGGCAGATACAAACATTAAGGTCCCAAACGAGGGCGGTTCCCGAAAAGGAGGATTAGTATGGAGTAATCCTTAAAAACTTGGAAAACACAGGATGAGAGGAAAGGGGGATGACTTTCCTGCTGACACAAAAGCAGACACAGCTGCCAGATGAACTCCTCGGGTAGCTGGTCTGAGACCCAAGGATTAAGATACCATGTAATCTAACAAAATGGGCAATTCAGCAGATTCTGTGAAATATTTTTCCCAGCACACCAAATGGAAAACCTTTTCCATTCAGAACTATAAGTAGCCTAGTGGAAGGCTTTCTGGAAGCCTTTAGGATCTCAAGAACACCCTAAGAGAGGTGTAAATCTGCAACTCTAACTCCTCAAGAGCCAGGCCTTGAGGTTGAGGGATTTGAGGTCGGATACCAAACCCTTCCCTGGGCACAAGTCAACAGATTGTGATTCCTGGGGAGGCACAGGGGAAGATGGACTGTCAGAGACAGAAGGAGTGGGTACCAGGGCTGCCTGGCCAATCCGGGGCAATCAGAATCACCTGCAAGGCTGAGATCTGATTTTGACTGAGTACTTTGAATAGGAGAGGAAGGGGGGAAAGCATAGGGAACTTCCCTCCCAATCCAGAAGAAGGGCATCCAGAGGAACTGAGCCCAAGCACTGGAGGCCTGCAACAGAACAGAGGAAGTTTGTGATTGTCTGGGGGCTGCAAAAGATCTATCTGAGGATGCCCCACCTGGCAAAAAACTATCCCGGCACTTGAGGATCCAGGGACCATTCGTGATGGCCCTGGGAAATCCTACTGAGGGCATCCGCTGAGACATTGTCCTTCCTGGAAGATGAACTGCTATGAGGGAAGTGTTCAGGGAACAGGCCAGAGACCACAACTTCATTGCCTCGGTGCACAAGGCCAAGACCGAGTGCCCCCGTTGTTGATGTACCACATTGTTGTGGTGTTGTCTGTTCTGACTTGTATCACCTTGTCGTGGACAGATGCAGAAAAAGCTTGAAGAGCTAAAAGACAGCTCTGAGTTCCAGCAAATTGATGTGGGAGCAGAGATTCCTGGGGGACCAAACTCCCTGAGTGGAAAGGTTGCTCCATGTGGGCTCCCCAACCCAGAAGGGAAGCATCTGTAGTGAGAGTCAAGTCGTGAGAAGGGGAAATGAAGGGACCCCCTCTTAAATTGCTCAGATCCTGCCACCACTGGAGAGCTAGGATCAAGGCCTAAGTCACTGGGACCAACTTGGAAAGGGGGTCTCTTCTCTGAAACCAAAAGGTTCTCAAGTGAAACTGAATGTCTCTCATCTGAAATCTGGCTCCCTGCACAACAGCTGTGGATGCAGCCATGTGCCCCAGGAGCTGCAGAAGAGTGTCTTGCTGGTCGAGAGACATGCAGAGTGAAGGAAGAGGCCAGAAGCCACTAAATTCCTTACCCTTTCTGGGGAAGAAAGGCTCTGGCTAGCTTTTTGTCCAATTCTGCCCCTATAAGGTGAGTACCTGGACTGGTTCCAGAACCGACTTTGGTAGGTTTAGCAGAAAGCCCAGGGAGGTGAGAAGCTGCTGGGTGACCTGCAGGTGAGGAGTTTACCTGTTCGAGGGGACTGGCCTACAATGAGCCAGTCAGTCTAGATAGGGAAAAACAGCAATCCTCTGCCTCCTTAAGTGGGCCACTGCCACTGCTAGACACTTTGTGAATACCCTTGGAGCAGAGGTAGGCCGAAGGGCATTGCTCTGAACTGGTAATGACCTGAGGGCAGTTCGAATCTGAGGTACTTTCGATGGGATCTTCTGATTAGGACATGAAATAGGCATCCTTGAGGTCCAGGGAGGCTAGCCAGTCCCCTGGCCTTAGGGAAAATAAATCATTGACAGAGTTACCATTTTGAACTTTGGTTTCAAAAGATGCTTGTTCAGATATCGGAGATCTAAAATGAGCCGCCATTCTCCTGTCTTTTTTGGGGTAAGGAAGTATCTGGAATACAGACCCCTGCCCTGATGCAGGGGAAGAACCCTTTCTACTGCTCTGA
Source organism: Neoceratodus forsteri (assembly GCA_016271365.2). Taxonomy (NCBI): domain Eukaryota; kingdom Metazoa; phylum Chordata; order Ceratodontiformes; family Ceratodontidae; genus Neoceratodus; species Neoceratodus forsteri. The sequence continues at coordinate 636,530,946 of CM057449.1, read as the reverse complement.
GAGCTAACAGGGATGAGACCTCTGTTTCCAGAGAAACTGGAAGCACTTGCAGGTAGAAAAAGTCTGCTTCTGAACTTGGAAAACTTTTTGAAGCTGAGAACCAGACCCTGGCTTACTACTTCCAGAACCCACTTGTCTGAGGTTAAAGAAGCCCAATTCTGACTGAAGTAAGCCAGCCTGCCCCCCACTGAGTACAGGAGGAACCGGCCCTGGGCACCCCATCAGGGTGCCTGTTTCCTAGGCAGAGCTGGGGGGGGGTGGGAGCAGGTCTGCCCCCCCGCTCTGCCCCTGCCTCTGAAGAAGCCCCTCTGAGCATAGGCAGAGGAGGGCCTGAGTCTGGGTAGAAAGGAGCCTGTGAAAAGGCCTACCCCCTACCCCTGGGGCATGCCTTTGAGGAGTGGCTTGCCGCTCCTTAGCCTGGGCACTCTTGTAAGTAGTCCTATATTCATCCATCTTCTTCATGTAATTCTCTGTCTGCTCTCCAAACAGAAATTTCCCCACAGGAAAATCCATAGCCTTAGTCTGGGTATCCTGTGACAAACCTAGAACACCTGAGCAAGGCCAACCTACGAAAAGCTACAGATGTGGCCATGACCCCAGAGAAACATCATTAACATCCACAGCAGCATGAAACTGAACCTTAGAGGCCTCAATGCCATCAGCAGCCACCTGTTCTAGTTCACTAGCCAGCTGGCCATGGGCCTGCTTGGCCAATTGCATAACAGTATCCCATCTAGATTTCTGATACCTAGCTACATAAGCCATATAATTTGCTTTGCCTGAGTCCCAGAGAGGCTGCCATATACTGTTTTTTGCCATGGCATCAATCTTCCTGGAATCCTTGTCAGGAGGATGTGAAGCCAAGGGAATATTACTTTATCTGAGGCAGCAGCCTGAACTACCCCAACATGACTGCATTGCTGAGAAAGGAATTCTGTATCAGGGCCTGACAATGTATACCTTCTGTCCATCTTTTTATCTACAGGAGGCACAGAATTAGGAGCTTTTAAAATTTTAATTGTTTGTTTCCTAAAAGACTTGTGTAAAGAATAGACAATCTCCTAGACTCTGGAATATCCATCATTTCTACAAAATCAGGCTCCTCTTGCTCATCCACAGCCTCTTCTAAAGGAAGCTGGAGGGTTTCAGCAACTTTTTTATAAAACATAAAATGAGATGGGGACTCAGACAGCATAGGGGGAGATTCTAAAGGTCAGTCTGGGGAGATGTCCGGTTCAATGGGCACACCCAGACCTTCCCAGCCACATTCATACTGTTCATAATCCTCCTCCCTCCTCCTGGTTCTAAAATTCCTCAATATCATAATCCTGAACCACTGGGACCAGACGAACCGACCTTTTACTAGATAGTGGTGTCGGATGGACCCTGAGACAGTGACTGGACAATTTCTATGGCTTTTTGCTATCTCTGCAGCAGTTGAGAAGGATTTTTGGACTCCAGACCTGCTGATTTTTCTTGTTTTCTTACTGAATTGGTTCCTCAGAACCAGCTTTTTCTTTGCCCGAGGAAGTCTGGCCTTGGTCAGAGGGCACTCCTCTGTCTGGTTGAACCGAACCGGCTGGCCATCGGGTCAGCGGACTTTTATGGCCTCTTGTTCCTGAGCCTGCCCAATCTTTTTCTAGGGTGGCTGCAGGGAAATTCTTACATACCTGACAGTCTGACTGGAGGTGGTCAAACCCAGACAATAAACACATGTGGTGTGTGGGTCAGCCTTGGCAAGACTTCCCCCACAAACATCACAGTGTTGAAACCCAGTGGGCCCAGTTTTTCTTTTGGGTTTCTCAGACATAAGTACCAGCCTAACCAAAACTTGCTTCCTTTTAACGGCAGTGCTAGGTAGAAGACAATTTTTATCGTTCCCAATCATGAAACACGGTATTGGAAAACCGTATTAAATCCGCTTTTTTTTAGGAACCGATAAGAACTGGAAACGACTCTAAAATAGTAACTTTTAGTTTTAAATGAGTTTTAAACCCACTGATCGGTTCAAAACCGAACCAATAACCACAAGTTCCACACAGACAAAACCTTCATTTACTACGGTTACCACAGATGAGCTTGAACTGAGCGGTTTTGGTTAAAATAAAACTATTCTCGGTTAAGTCCAACCCGAGAAAACACTTTAAACCCGAAATGAACCGAGCAGAAGGAGAAATCTCCGAGCGACTGTTCACTGAGGCGGAGTAAAGAATCTGACAGTTCAAGTTTGAAATGACACAGATAGAGCTGCTCTCGTGCCAAAATTCTATTTTGGAATGGTTTTAACCATTTCACTCCGGGGCAGTTCTAGAGCTGGATCAAACTGCTAATGTCTATAATATAGCAAGACTTCATGTTGTTTGAAACCACAGACCAAAGAGGGCAAGGCAGTCACAAACCAAAGCAGCCACAGATCTAAGCAGTCACAGCAGACAGAGATCAAACTGCAGACTGAATTATCCAGTTTCCACTTAACTGTTTCTCTCAGATATCCGTCACCTAGCTGAGAACAGAAGGCAAAGGTTTATCTGAGTGCTGACTGTATTTAGTTTTAGCTCCACAGTGTTGCATAAGTAATGAAATTAATTAAAAAATTACTCACCTCAGTAATTATGCTTCTTCTATTGGAGTCTTACTGTATTCTGACAAGTGCAGTTAGCCCCAGCCTTTAAACTGCCCCAGAGAACAAAGGGTTAACATTTCTATGCAGAGCATAGAATGCTGAGCTCGAGCTCGGTTGATGTCTCTGTCTGTTTCCCTTTGAACACTAACCGTCAGGTTCTTACGAGCAACACTCTAATAGTATTCTATGTGGAAACTGTAAAACAAATTTTTAATAGCCAACTGGCAACAAAAAGTTTTGGACTACAAAAGAAGATTCAAGTCAGGAAACCCAAAACTCAAAACCCAAACAGGAATATAACAAAATAAAACACCCATACAAGAAGAGGGTGTGAAAAAAGCACCCCTGAGGTGCAACACTGCACCTGCCCACCCACTTCCCAAAAACAGGTTCTGAGAGGGGAGGCAGGGAGGGGGGTCAGAATACAGCAAGACTCCAATAGAAGAAACATAATTACTAAGGTGAGTAATTTTTTCTTCAAACAACTTGAAGTCTTGCTGTATTCTGACAAGTGCAGACTACCAAGCAGTACCTCCATGGAGGAGGGACAGAACCTACTTTGGGAATAGGCTCTGGAGTACTGCTGTGCCAAACCGAGCATCACTCCTAGCCTGGATATCCAGAGAGTAATGCTTGGTAAAGGTATGGACTGTTTTCCAGGTGGCTGCTTGACAAATTTCTAAGAGAGGGATATCCCTGTCAGCAGCCAGGGAAGCAGCAGTACCTCTTGTGGAATGAGCCCTCAGGCCTGAGGGTGGAGTTTTTCCCAGTTTTTCATAGTAGTATTGTATACAAGACACAATCCACCTGGCAATAGATCTCTTGGTGGCAGGTTTGCCCTTTCCTACTTCTCCATAAGTGAGGAACAACTGGAGGGAGTCAAACATGTGACCCTTGGTACGCTCTATGAAGAAACTAAGGGCTCTTTTAACATCTAAACTGTGTAGCCTCCTCTCTCCTGAGGAAGAATGATCAGTGAAGAAAACAGGAAGAGACATGGACTGGTTTAAATGGAAGTCTGAAACCACTTTGGGCAAGAACCTTCTGTTGTTTCTAAGGACCACTTTATCCCTGTGAAAGGAGATAAAATCAGGTTCCACTGACAGGGCTTGCAATTCACTGATACGCCTGGCAGAGGTAATGGCTACCCAGAACACAGTTTTCCAAGTCAAGTACTTAAGCTCTGCTGAGGTCATAGGCTCAAAAGGGGGTTGCATAAGTTGAGCAATGCAAACATTTAAATCCCAGGTAGGGGCGGGGAGTCTAAAAGGAGGATTGGTGTGAAGCAATCCTTTAAAAAAATTTACAGAACACAGGGTGAGAGGATAGTGAGGAAGACTTCGCCACAGAGAGAAAAGCAGAAACAGCTGACAAGTGTACCTTAAGAGTAGCTGGTCTGAGGCCTAGCCCATTAAGATGGACCATATAATCCAGAACAGTAGGCAATCCAGCAGTATCTGGAGAAATATGCTTCTTAGAACACTAAATGCTGAATCTCTTCCATTTGGAGTTATAAGTCTTTCTGGTGGAGGGCTTTCGAGAAGCTTTGAGAATATCCAGAACCCCTTGGGAAAGATGCAGATATGCAAACTCTAACTCTTCAAGAGCCACGCCTTGAGATTGAAAGACTGGAGATTGGGTTACCAAATCCTCCCGAGAGGATGTTAGCAGGTTGTAATTCCTGGGAAGAGACAGGGGAAGATGGACTGCTAGGGACAGCAACAGGGGGTACCAGGGCTGCCTGGCCCAATCTGGAGCACTCAGAATCACTTTGCAAGGTTGAGACCTTCTTTTGACTAAAACTTTGAACAGGAGTGGGAAGGGGAAGGAAGGCATACAGAAACTTCCCTTCCCAATTCAGAATCAAGGCATCCAGGGGGACTGCGCCCAAGACTGGAGGTCTGCAACAAAAGAGTGAGAGTTGGTGATTGTCTGGAGCTGCAAAGAGATCTATCTCTGGAGTGCCCAACCTTGAAAAAATCACTTTCAACACTTGAGGGTCCAGGGACCATTCGTGATGCCCTGAGAGATCCTGCTCAGTGCATCTGCTAGCACATTGTCCTTCCCTGGAAGGTGAACTGCTACCAGAGAGGTTTGCAGGGAATAAGCCAGGGACCACAACTTCATGGCTTCCGTGCACCGAGTGCCCCCCTGCTTGTTGATGTACCACATGGTGGTGGTGTTGTCTGTTCTGACCTGAACCACCTTGTTCTATACTGATTGAGAAAAAGCTTTCAGGGCCAGAAAAACTGCCCTGAGCTCTAGGAGATTGATATGGAGAAGGGATTCTTGGGGGGACCACAGCCCCATGCAGTGAAGGCCCCCAGATGGGCTCCCCAGCCCAGTAGAGAAGCGTCCGTGGTAAGGACCACTGAAGAAGGCTGAGTGGCAAAAGGAACACCTTGTCTTAAATTGTCCTGATCCTGCCACCATTGGAGGGCTTGGATCAAGGTCAGAGTCACTGGGATCAGTTTGGTAAGGGAATCTTTCCTCTGAGACCAAAAAGCTCTCAGATGGAACTGAATATCCTCGTCTGAATTTTGCCCCTTGGACCACTGCTGTTGAAGCTGCCATGTGGCCCAAGAGCTGGAGAAGCGCCTTGCTGGTCGAGATACCCGAAGGCTGAAGGAAGAGGCTAGATCCGTAAGAGCCCTTGCCCTTTCTAGAGGGAGAAAGGCTCTTGCCCTGACTGTGTCCAGTTCTGCCCCTATAAAAGTAATAAGCTGGACTGGTTCGAGAACTGACTTGGGAAGGTTGAGAAGAAATCCTAGAGAAGTGAGCACTTGCTGGGTCACTTGCAGGTGAGACTTGGTCAGGAAACTGGCCCACTATTAGCCAATCGTTCAGATATGGAAAAATGGAAATCTTTTGCCTTCTTAGAAAGGCAACTACTACTGCCAGGCACTTTGTGAAAACCCTTGGGGCTGCGATTAGGACAAAGGGCACTGCTCTGAACTGATAGTGGCCTGAGAGCAACTCAAACCTGGTGTACTTTCTGTGGGAGCACCGGATGGGAATGTGAAAGTAGGCATCTTTGAGGTCCAGGGAGGCTAGCCAGTCCCCTGGCCTTAAAGAGGGAAGGATTATTCCCAGAGTTACTATCTTGAACTTTGGTTTTAAAAGATGTTTGTTTAGATATCTTAGGTCTAGGATGGGTCGCCACTCCCCTGTCTTTTTTGGGGTCAGGAAGTACCTGGAGTACAGCCCTTTGCCCCAGAGTAGGGTAGGTACTCTCTCTATGGCTCTTAAGGCCACAAGAGAAGAAACCTCTGCCTCTAGGGCAATGGTTTCCGAGAGATTTGCAGGAGGAAAAGATCTGGCTCTCATCTTTGGAAATTTCTAGAAGCTGAGAACCTGTCCCTGGCTTACCACTTCCAGGACCCACTTGCCTGATATAACAGACATCCAGTCCTGGACAAAGTAAGCCAGCCTGCCCCCTACTGGAATAGGAGAGTCGACCCGGGCAGGCCCATCAGGGTGTCTGCTTGGTAGGGGCTTTAGGCTGAGGGGTGGATGCAGCCCTGCTCATTCCACTTCTGCCTCTCCCTCTGAAGAACCCCCTCTGGGAAAAGGAAGAAGAGGCATGTGCTTGGTAAAAAGGCCTTTGAAGAGGACTGCCCCGCCCCTAGACTGCTGCCTTTGAGGAGTTGCCTGCCTCTCCTTGGCCTGAGCAGTCCTGTATGTGGTCCTGTACTCGTCCATTTTCTTCATGTAATTCTCTGTCTGCTCCCCAAACAGAGAATTACCCACTACAGGAAAATCCATGGCTTTAGCCTGGGTATCCTGCGAGAGGCTAGTACATCTGAGCCAAGCCCTTCTCCGAAGAACCACAGATGTAGCCATGACTCTTGATGACACATCATTAGAGTCTACAGCAGCATGAAACTGAACTTTAGATGCCTCAATCCCATCTGCAGCCACCGCCTCCAGCTCCTGGCTAGCTGGGGGGAGGCCTGTTTAGCCAGTGTCCAGTACAGTGTCCCACCTGGACTTATGGTACCTGGCTGTTTAGGCCATGTAATTCGCTTGTCTGAGTCCCAGGGAAGATGCCATGTGCAGCTTTTTTGCCATGGAATCAACCTTCCTAGAGTCTTTGTCTGGGGGTGTGAAGCCAAGGGAATGCTTGTCTTATCACAGGCAGCAGCCTGCACAACCCCAACATGGCTGCATTGGTGGTATAAAAACTCTGTTTCTGAGCCTGAGAGTGTATACCTCTTGTCCATTCTTCTTTCCACAGGAGGTATAGAATTGGGAGACTTCAGAATTTTTTGTGTCCGTTTCCCAAAAGATTTGTGGAGGGGAATAGACAGTCTCCTGGACTCTGGGATGTCCATCATTTGTACATAATCAGCCTCCTCCTGATCCTCCATTGCCTCTTCCATAGGAAGTTGAAGGGTCTCAGCCACCTTTCTGTAGAACATAAAGTGGGAAGGGGACTCAGAAAGCATAGGAGGGGATACACATGAAGGTCTGTCTGGGGAGATGTCCGGTTCCACAGGCACATCTAGACTTTCACCATCACCATCACCATCATCATCATCAAATTCCCCTTCCTCTTCAAACTCCGGTTCATAAAATTCTTCCAAAGTATAATCGTGAACTGGGGGAACTGACTGAACCGAGCCCCTGCCAAAGGTGCGGATCGGTCAGAACCAGGCAGCGTTCCACAATCCGAATTGCTCTGGCTATTTCTTGGCGGTCGGAACATGGACTTCTGGATCCGAACTGGACGATTTTTCTTTTCGCTTTCTTTTTGTCAGAACCGACCCCTCGGGATCGTCTCTCCTTTTGCCCGAAGAAGTATCACCCTGGTCAGAGGGCACTCCTTCTGGTTCGGTCAGAACCGAACCAGGCTGGCCATCCAGGTCAGCGGACTTCTCAGCTTCCTTTTCCATAAGTCTACCTAATCTCTTTTCTAAGGTAGTTTTAGGAAAATGTTTACAAATTGGGCAGTCTGCATCGAGGTGTTCAAACCCCAGACAATAAACACAGGTGTGTGGGGGTCGGCCTTGGCAAAGACTTCCCCATACTCACTGCAGTGTTGAAACCCAGTGGGCCCATTTTTTTTCTTGGGTTTCTCACATGGCCAACCTACTCAAACTTGCCCTTTTTTCGGCAACTGCCAGGCAAGAGTCCCTTATCAGTTCCTAACCGTGTCACTGGTGGTGGAAAAAAACGTCCAAAATAAGTTTTTTTTTAGAACCGATAAGGACCGGTAACCACACTCTAAAGTAAAGTACAGAAAATCAATATAAGGGATCAGTTCAGCCGAACCGATTAACAAACGTACAATTTCCACACAATAATCAGAAACCACTATCTAGTACTCACGGTACCGCAGAGAGAGCCTGAACTGACTATGCGAATTAAATTTGGACTAATTTCAGCTTGAAACCAACACTTTAACTGACACTTTAACCAACTTTTGAACCAAGCTGAAGAAGAAGTCTCCAGAGCGACTGTTCAGTGAGGTGGAGTAAAGAATCTGACGGTTAGGTTTCAAAGGGCTGCAGACAGAGACCTCAACCGAACCTGAGATCAGCATTCTATGCACTGCATAGAAAGTTAACTCTTTGTTCTCCAAGGCAGTTTAAAGGCTGGAGCTAACTGCAGATAGTCAGAATACAGCAAGACTTCATGTTGTTTGAATATGTAAATGTCAGCTATGGGGAGTACAATGTTTGTAGCTTACTCCAGTATTTATCAAACTGCAGTAATCTGTTGTTCACACTGGCTATGATTTTTTCCAACAGAAAGATTAAACAAAAGTTCCTGCAACCATTTCGAGTAAGTGATGGTCTCTCTATCCAACCAATGTCTTAGAACAAGCTTCTTGGCCGACATAGCCATCATGGCCAGGTGGTACTTCCTCTCCTTAACCGGTATACAGGAAAAGTCACCCAGCAAACATGCCGCCGGTTGTATATATTCTGCAATTCCTAACAGGGGGTCTGCCATCTGTTTGCTGAGTTCCCATAAGGGAGAGACTTTAGGGCATTCCCAAAAGATATGAAATAATGACCCTGTTGCCTGCATACACTGCCGGCACGTGGAGGAGGGGGAGCTGCTCATCTTAGCCATCTTAACCGGGGTATAATACATGTTATTAATTATCTGATACTGCATTGACCTTAGTCTGTCTTGAGAAATGAACCTATAGGTATCTTGCCAGATCTTCCTCCAATTAAAGGTTTTCTCTGGAAATTGGGTACCCCAATATCTGGAAGACCCATCTTGTTGTGGAAAAGCTCTATCTAACAAAGCGGAATATATACCCGAGACTGCATGAGGTTGTGTGGCTGTAAAACTAAGAAGCTGCAGGAACCTTCCTCCCTCTACCACCTGCTGCTTGATCTGGAAGCTGACCAACAAATGCCAGAGCAGAAACATTTTAAAACCCATATATGGTCCAAGACCGTATTTGTGAATGACATCCCCAGAAGACATAACCTGCCCCTCATTCCATAAGTCTGCAAGGGAGATTGCTACGAGCTGAGGAATCCAGGAGGCCGTGATCATTTTTCCCCCTATTTTTAAATTCCTGTTACCAACTAGGGGTTGGATAAGGTCTTGCGTGTTCTTATAGGATAGGGAGGCACACATCTGATTGTGGACCTTCACTGAGACTCCAATCGAAGTGTCAATAAGGGATACTGGGAGCAGCTTGCAGGGTATATGCCATAAGGCACAGGATGACAGGCCCTGAGCTGAGATAAGCTCCATCGCCAGTCTAAGCCACAAGGGCGTATATTGAGCTAGAGCATGGTCCCCAACTCTATCTGCCCATCTGAGATATTTCGCTGCATGGCTTGCTCAGTAATAGAATCTGAAGTGAGGAAGCCTCAGCCCTCCTTTCACCTTAGGAATGGTTAGTTTCTTATAAGCTCTATGGGGTGGTTTTCCCTTCCAAAGGAAGGAAGATATCATAGAATGTAATTTGGCAAACCAGGCCCATGGCAGCCAGCAATTCAACATGTGGAGGGGATAAAAAATACGAGGTAGCACATTCATTTTTATTAAGTTTATTCTGCCCCAAAGCGATAAAGGCAACGCTGTCCACCTATCTAAATCCTGTTGTATTTTCCTCACTACAGTATCCAAGTTGCTTTCCCTGAGGGATTTAGGATCTTGTGTAAGGACTATCCAGAGATATTTCAATTTCTTATTTTCCCAACGTAACCCTAATCCTTCCACCTCCCTCCTATGAGTGACTGAATTCAAGGGGAAAATTATAGTCTTCTCCAGATTCAATCTGTAATTTGAAAGTAGTCCAAACTCTTGGATCAACCTCAGGGTTCTACCAATCGAGGTCCTCGGGCTAGCTAAATGGAGGAGTATGTCACCAGCATAAGCTGATAATTTGAATTCCTGAGGCCCTACCATTATTCCCAGAATCCCTGGATCCCTTTAAATCCGTCCCAGTAATGGCTCTGGGTATAAACTGAACAACAGGGGGTGATAAGAGGCAGCCCTGCCTGGTGCCAGAGTGTAACGGAAAATATGAAGAGAAAACTCTGTTGCAACAAATATGAGCCCTAGGGTTCGTATAAAGTGCCTTTATCCATTGCACAAAGAGGGGAAGGAATCCAAATCTAAGAAGTGTATGGAAAAGAAAACACCAATCCACCCTATCAAATGCATTCTCTGCGTCCAGAGACAACAACACTGCCACCGTGGGGCTGTTTCTGGACACAGAGAAAATGTGGTCTAATTTTCTCAGGTGATCCAAAGATGACCTGCCAGCCATGAAACCTACCTGCTCCGCTCCAATCAAAATGGGCATAACCTTACTCAGTCTATTAGCCAGAAGTTTAGCCAAAATTCTAAGGTCATAGTTCAAAAGGGAAAGCGGTCTATAATTAGAGACCCGTTCCGGGTCCCTTCCCTCCTTGTGCAGTACCACTATCAGTGCTTCGAAGACGTAAGGGTCCTGGGAATCCCCAGCTATGATAGACTGGAACAACCTGTGCAACCATGAGGTCAGGTCTTCCTCCAGAACTTTATAAAAGTTTGGGGAGAAGCCATCAGGGCTAAGAGCCTTGTCCAGCATTAAATCCCGGATGACTTGCTGGATTTCGTTTCGGATATTGGGGCAATCAAAAGAGACTGCTGCTCAGGAGATAGCACAGGTAATGGTGTGTCCCACAGGTATGCATCCACCTGCTCTACTGACAGGGATTCCATCCCCTAGCACTGTATAGGTCCTTGCAGAACGACTGAAATACCTCTACGATATCCTTGGGGTTTGTTCTAAGAGACCTATCCACCCTCGACTGGACTGCATTGACCATTCTAGAGGCTTCCTGTTGCTTCACTCTCAGTGCCAGCAGTTGGCCTGCCTTTTCTCCCTGGTCTATATAAGTGGAATTTGTTTTTAGTATAGCATATTCTGCACTTTCACCCAACAGGTCATTGTATCTTGCACATAAACAAATCAATTCCTGATGGTGGAGATCAGTGGAGGAAGGGGATAAGTTCTCTAAATGCCTGATTTTATCTAATAGCTCCTGAGTTTGAAACTCTCTCTTAACACTTTCGGACCAAGGCAATCCTGATAAGTTCTCCCCGCAAAAAAACACTTTAAAGCCCCCCACTCCACTGCAGTGTCATCCATAATGTTTAAATTGTCTGCTGTGTATTGCGTTATACAAGATTTCAGTCTGTCTATGACCCATTTATCTTTTAATAATCTATTATTGAGTTTCCAAGCTGTCTCTACCTGTTGACTGGGGGATACGGCCAGCACACAGAATACCAAGGAGTGATCAGAAAGGACCTCTGGAGAAACCTGGCAGTCCATGAGACCAGGAAGAAAATGCTTACTTAACAAGAAATAGTCAATACAAGAAAAGATCTTATGCACCGAAGACCGGATGGTGTATTCCCACCGGTTGGGGTGCAGAGTCCTCCAAGGGTCGCATAGACCAAGTCTATCTACCAAATCCCTTATGGCTCTTTGGGCCAGTGATAGCCCTACTTTCAAGTTGCCCGTCCTGTCTGCATCTGGAAAAAAGGGAAGGTTCCAATCTCCACCTAGAATAAGGGGTAGAGAAGGAAAGTTAACAGGAGGGAAAGCAATTCCATAAAGAAGGAGTGACTGTCAGTATTAGGGCCATAAATGGATCCCAGGACTACATCTGATCTCTCCAGAGTACCAATCACAAACACATATCTTCCTCGGCGATCTCGGCAGCATTGATTACATGTAAAGCAAAGGTCCCTGGTATGTAAAACAGCCACTCCTTTGCTCTGCGTGTCTGAACCTGCAACATAGACCTGTCCAATATTTGGTCTTTTAAGGAGGTTTACCTCACCTTCCAGGAGATGAGTCTCCTGTAAGAAGGAGACTTGCCCCATGACCACCTGTAAATGCTTGAGTATTCTGTACCTTTTATGTTTGTTGTGCACACCTATGATGTTCCAAGAAGTGAATCGCACAGTATTAGCCATTTATATGATGTACCTCTATTAAGCAGAATCTAGGTTCCTTAAATCCCACATACAACTCCCTTGCTGATACCATGAGTCCCTCCCACTGCCCCCCCCAATAACCATCCCCAAACTCCCCACCAGAGCCAAACATGCAAACCAGTACTATGAACATATATCTGGTGGAGCCTCGCCCCCATCTCAAATCTGAACAGACCCAGAAACAAACCCTTCACCACCCAAAACATGCAGAACCTTAATATAACACCAACAAACCGTATACATAAGCCTGTTCCTACACTCCCAATGACATTTGCCTTTGTAATTACATCCCTTGCCTAAGAACCCGCTATGGGAGGGCACCCACCCCTCGACAATGTGCATGATGCTGCCAGTCCCAGCAGATAGATAACCCCTCCCTCCCCCTCCCTACGCAACAAAAATGAAGGTCCAACGCCCTATAAGAGTTAACTGTTAAGGAGCCCTGAAAGTGCCAGGGCATCAACTGTTTAAGACCATGGACAAATGTACTGCTTGAAATACAGTAAAAAAAAAAAAAAAAATTAGGAAAAAGGAAGCAAATAAAAAGAGACCCCTATTCTCAATATGTTGAGAACATGGGCTGCAAACAGCCATTATCAATAGGTACATTAAATATTGGGCGTCAGATTAGAATGCAATCGGCCCCAACTACAAGATTTTATAGTTCTCTTAAACAGTCATAGAAAGCACATAAAATAAAGAGGCTGGATCAAGGGCTAAGATCCACTGCAAGGCAATGCCTCATGCAGACATCGAGGCTGAGGGATTGCAATAGCACAGTACCAGTAGCTGCTGCAAGTCTGATGTACATCTGGGAGGCCAATCAGTAAAAAAATGAGCAGCTAGTCCAGAGCAGCCCCTCGAACACGAGTACAGCTGATTTCCAAAAGAGGAATGTAATTCAATGTCCTCGGGCCTGTGTTCAAGTTCTGAACCTGGAAAAAACCCATATAAGTAAATAACAGGTGAGCCCCAGTAAGGGTTACGACTTTAGTACTGTGTACCAGCTTATTAAATGGCGACTTGCCTCTGGACTCAAAAACCCATGAACCAGGACAGACTACAGTGCTTGTCACTGCGCTATTGGTACCAGCAGTCGGTCACCCATAAGCCGTGGCGAAAAACAGTACAGGAGCTTGAGGCAGGTCTTCCCGTGTAACTCTATGTATAGCCCTCACAACAGGCCACTGACAGAGAGCCAGTATGACAATCCGCTCCAACATAAATCATGGGGACACAGAGCAGGCAGTGAAACAGTACTTCCAGACCTTATAAGCAGGATCCCTGGGAAGAACAGAGAGACCCCTATGACTACAGGCACCTCCACTCACTTTCTGAAAAGATCAGGCAGCAAGTTCTGGAGTTCTTCACTATCCCAAAGTTCTATACAAGCCACCCATGAGCAGTTAGCACCAGCCATTAATTGGGCACAGGGAAGCTAAGTAAGCCTAGAGGAGGTTAAAATATTTAAAATTATACATACCCCAATGCCAAAGCATTATGGGTAGCCAAAGGTACCAGCATGGGAGGGGCACTGTGGCCATGGCCCTACAACTTCATAAGCGGTAGGGCCTGGCCCTATTACCTTTTCCAATCATGTTTATTTATTACTGTGCAGGATTGTGCCTTTAAAAGACAGAATGTGCAGTAAACAGTGTTAAATACTAATTAATCCCTTTGTCACTTGCAGTGTGCCAGCAGAGTTTTGGAAAGTGAAGGCCTGAGTAGTTTTTAGAGGGGTGAGCTGGGGTCATGGCCTACTGAGTTAAGGAACAGTGGTCAAACTTTAAAAATGAAAATGAAGGACCAAACCTGTGGGGGTCAAGGAACTAGGCACAGGAAGATGCTGTTGGTGGTGGGAGTTCTTCCATTTTGCAGCATCCCCACTGACCTTTCTACCTGGTCTTTTCTCATTTAGTACCCTGTTTTGCAGGGAGGCTGGGATTTTCCTGATAAGCAGCAGGAAAATCCCAGCCTCTCCCTATAAAACAGGGTACTAAATGAGAAAAAGACCAAGGTAGAAAGGTCAGTGGGGGATGCTGCAAAAGAAGGTAAAGCCATCAAAAAATTGAGAGCAATGAGTGCCAGTGCCCATAGTCTGAGTAACAAGCTTCCTGAATTAGTGGCCTTGATGGAGGAGGAACATCTGGATATCGTGGCAGTCACAGAAAAGGAAAATTACGTACCTACCGTAATTCTTGATCTTCTTGGACGAGTCTCCACCACTCATTCACACTAGTGGGATTAGCGCCTGAGCACTAAGACCATCGGGAACAAACTTTTGCTGGAGGGTCGGCGCAAGAGGCGGCCCGCTGAGACCGGCGCCCTGCGAGCAGCGGCTCAGCGTGTAATGACCATCTCAGCGACCACCTCCAACCGCCTCAGTACCTTTTTACCAAGGAGTGCGCGCAACTAACGTAAAGAGTAAACCCAACATTAAAACGGACATAAGATAGTCCGTATGACCCGTAAGAAGGGTCAGCAAAGAAGTCCTCACGCCTAAAGATTTGAGGGAGTGAAGACCAATACAGCGGTGAGCTCGGGGATGGAGGGTGGGCGTGTGAATGAGTGGTGGAGACTCGTCCAAGAAGATCAAGAATTACAGTGATGCGTAATTTTCCTATCTTCCTGGACATAAGTCTCCACTCATTCACACTATGGAGGAAGTACCAAGCTGATAATCCCCAAAGAGGCGCAGGAGAGCCAGAGCTCACGCGTCTAAGATAGAAGCCCATTAAGGATAGTTCTGCCGAATGCGGAATGTGCCTAGCGCATGAACATCCAGTGCATAGTGCTTAAAAGGTATGCACTGAGCTCCAGGTGGCGGCGTTGCATATATCTGCAATTGGAACATGCGAATTTCCGCTAGGGATGCATGACCGCCTAGTAGAGTGGCGTACACTCTACCTTCTAATTTAACTTGAGCCATGGAATAGCAATGGCGAGGCATGCCACTAACCATGAAGAGATGCATCTAACAGCGACAGGTTGACCAAGCAGGTGTCGCTGAAAGAAACGAACAGTTGCTGAGTCTTGCGAACATCCTTAGTTCTATCTAAATAGAACCATAAAGGCTCTCTTAACATCCAAGGAATGAAGAACTCGTTCCCCTTCATTTTGGAAATTAGCGAAGTAGCGGGAAGTACCAGAGGTTGGTTTAGATGGAATTTGGCACAACCTTGGGAAGAATTTAGGATGAGTCACGGAGAACTACCTTGTCTTTATGGAGATACAGTGTCACGGAGGGTCCATGTAGAGACATGTATCTCAGAGACCCTGGGGCGGGGTAATGGCCACCAGAAACGCAGTCTTCCAGGTAAGAAATTTTAGCACACAGGTAGCTAAGGGTTGAAAGACTTCAGTGAGCATGTCCAACACCAGGTTAATGTCCCAGGCTGCAACTGGACGCTTAACAGGGGGTCTGGTATGGAGAATCCCCTTAAGAAATCTCTTCACCATAGGTAACTGAGCCAGAGTTAAGGAAGAAACCGGCTCATGGAACGCTGAGATGGCACTAAGGTGAACTTTAACTGTGGAGTACTGAAGACCTAAGTTTGACAGGTCCAAAGATACTCAGAACCTTGCCAGGAGGACAGGAAAGGGATTTCAAGAGGATTTTTGCACACAGAGAGAAAAAGCGTTTCCATTTGGGCGTCGTTTTGGTGGCTGGCTTGACAGCCAGAAGGATGTCCTGAGACTCTACGAGGGAGCGTTGAACCGGTTCACTTCTATCTCTTCAGGAGCCAAGCATGAAGGTGAAGTGATTTCAGGTTGGGATGGACCAACGAACCCTGAGTCAAAAGACTGATTTGCAAAGGAAGTGGTCTGGAGAGGCTGCCAACATACTGTTGAGTAGATGAAACCATAGTTGCCGAGGCCAGGAAGGAGCAATGAGAATCATCTTGGTCCCCTGAGACTCGAACTTGAGGAGTACTCTCTGGATTAGAGGAAGCAGTGGAAAGGCGTAAAGAAAGCGTTTTGTCCACCGCAGCCTGAACGCATCCTGACAGAAAATGCCAGGCCCTGGATTTCTGGAGCAGAAGAGAGGCAGTTTTGCGTTGAGTGGGGATGCAAAAAGGTCCAGGTCTGGAGTCCCCCACTTTTAGAACAGGGACCGAGCTACGGCTGGATCGAGAGACCACTCGTGAGGGTCTGCCTCCGTTCTGCTGAGGTGATCTGCTAGGTCGTTTTGTATACCTGGCAGATAAACCGCTTGAATCAGAGACTTGTGCTCCAAGCACCACTCCCACCCTCATTGCTTCCTGCAAGGGATAAGAATGAGCACCGCCTTGCTTGTTGATGAATGCATCACTGCTTTGTTGTCCGTTTGAAGGAGAATGTTCTTGTGACAAGGACATCCTTCAGAGCTCGGATTAGCATAGAGGACCACTCTCATCTCCAGGACATTTATGCGGAGATGAGTTTCGAACTGAGTCCATACACCTTGAGTGTGGAGGGAGACAGTGAGCTCCCCATCCCATTAGCGATCGTCTGTGGTGATGGAGATCTGATGATCGAGGGGAGCAAGGGAATCCTTCAGGAGATTGCTCTCTTGAGACCACCAGGTGAGAGACCTTCGAAGGGGCTCCGTCACCTTGATTGGATAAGACTGGGGGTGAGAGGTCGGGGACCACTGAGTGGAGAGCATCCACTGGGTGGTTCTCATGTGCAGTCGGGCCAGAGGGACAGTGAAGACCGAGGAGGCCATGAGACCCAACATCCGTCGCATCGAGAGAGCTGTAACCGATTGGTTCTCCCTGATGTAACGGGCCATTCGAAGGATGTCGAGTCTTCTGTCCTCTGGAAGGAAAGCCTTCGCTGAAGAGGTGTCTAGAAGCGTCCCTATGAAAAGGAGCCTCTGGGAGGGTTGCAGTTGAGATTTTTCCAAATTCAGCAGAACTCAATGGACGTGAGAAGGCGAGAAGTCGTTTGCCACGGCTTCAAAGTCCCCTTGGCAGGAAGAGCTTGCTAGAAGCCAATCGTCCAGGTAGGGAAACACTCGGAGTCCGACTTTCCTGAGATGCGCCAAGAACTGCACAACACTTTGCAAAACTCGCTGGCGCCGAGGATAGCCCAAAGGGCAGGACTCTGAACTGATAATGCTGACCCAAAGCTACAAACCTGAGAGAACTTGCGGTGGTCGGGTGGGTGACGGATATGCTGGTAAGCATCACGCATATCCAGAGGCCAGCCAGTCGTGTCTGATGCAGCAAAGGGTAACAGGGTACCTAGAAATCATCTTGAATTTCTCCCTGGGGAGGAATTTGTTTAACTTTCTGAGGTCTAGAATGGGGCGCATCCCCCCAGATTTCTTTGGAACCAGAAAGTAATGGGAGTAGAACCCTGTGTTTCGCAGATGCGGGGGCACCAGTTCTATTGCCCTGTTGTTCAGAAGGCCCTGGATCTCCGCGGTGAGGAGGTCTGACTGAGAGGCCGACAACCTGGGTTGTCGTCTGGGAGGACAATTCGGGGGGGTTTCCAAGAAATTGAGAGAATAACCCTCGCGAATTATCCGAAGGACCCATTTGTCCGAGGTTATGGACTTCCACTGGTTGTAGAAGTACATCAGACGACCTCCCACCGGAGGAGAAAGTTCCACCTCGGGCAGAGTGGATGGAACTTGGGCCAACGACTCATAAGGTAGCGCTGGGAGCTTTAGGCCCCTGCGCTTTCTGCTGCGTCTTCTTTTGAGGTTGGGCAGGTTGGCTTTTATGGAAGCTTCCCCTGCCTCTGCCTCGAAAGGACTGACGACTATGAAACTGACGTCTGTTCACATGCCCCGAGAGAGCAGGGAGAGGTCTGGCCAACTTAATGGCCGATCTAGTCTTCTGAGTGGCCTCTAAAGGCTTGCTCCACCTGAGGGCCAAAAAGAAAGGAGCCATCAAAGGCAAGCGCCATCACCTGCTGCTGAGCATCATTACATGAAGCCAGAATGCACAGCAGCCAGGAATGGCGCGAGTACAAAATCATGGCTGCTGAGCGAGAAGCAGTGTCGAAAGCGTCCCATGGCGGCCTTTGACCTGTTGGTTATTGGACTCAATACCTCTAATAACGGTCAGAAGAAGCTCTGACTTGGAATCCGAATCTGGAAGAGCTTCAACCATTCTTTTCATAGAGTGCCACAGGATATACTCATACTGAGAAAAATAGCCTTGATAACTGGCAACACGCATACTTAGAGTGGAGCAGCAAAGACTCTCTTACCTAATGTATCAATCTTACGAGACTCTTTGTTAATAGGTGAGGCTAGTAGTAGTTGAGGAAGAACGACCTTGTACATTCTCTGCCAGGACTACAATAGGGATCCGCAAAGGCTTGGGATGCCAAAATGGGACGATCCTTGGGGCTGATACTTCTTATCAATGGATTTAGCCACTGAGGGAATAGAGCAGGATTGACTCCATATCATTTGAGACAAGCGTCTCGAGAGGAGAGCTGGATCGGAGGTCAAATCCGTGGGGATCTCGAGCATGAAGATACTGGAGTCTTAATATCTTCCCAGGATCGATGTCTGTAGTCTGGAGAGAAAGAGGATCCCAGGTTCTTCAACAGAGACTTAAAGGACAGGTCCTCGACCACAGGCTCTGTAGCAAAGAAAGATCCTGTTTCCTCACTTCATCACCAAACCAAGGTCTGGGTCAGGCTCAACATCATCTCCTGATGGTCCAGAAAGGACTGTTTGGACAGGAAAGGAGTGAAAATTAGGAGAGGAGGAAATAGCAGAAAAACAAGGAGAGTCCCCAGGGCCGCGGCACGAGGCAGCAAAACGGGCTGAAAGGCAGCACCGAGGCGCCTTGGCGCCGAGGCCGCCGCCCGGCCCCAAGCGCCCCAGTGGGCGCTGCGGGCGACATAACGCTGCAGCGTTGCCCGGCCTTGCCGGCACTAGCGCGCCCGCCCGCCGCGAGCAGCGCCCGCGGACCAGCATCTTAGTGCTCCTGGCGCCAATCCCACTCAGTGTGAATGAGCAGGTGAGACTTATGTCCAGGAAGATCATGGTACACACAAACCATGACTGGGACATAAACATACCAGACACTATCTACAGGAGGGACAGGGAGGGTAAAAGAGGAGGAGGAGTAGCTTACATAAGGGAAGGAATCAAAGCAACAGAACAAAAGGGAAAACAGGGAGTAGAAGCAGCACTGTGGGTAAATTTGAGACCGCAATGGCACCACAATCCGCATAGGGTTGTATAAGACCTCTCAGGGGAAGGAATGATAAGGAAATGATAGAAAGAATACTTAGAATGGCAGAAAAGGGGAGATATTGCTGATGGGTGATCTGAATATGCCAGATGTTAACTTGAGGCAGCGTTGCAGCGCCACTTCAAGAGTGGGGTTATTCTAGATGCCCCACAGGGGCATGCCTTAGACAACTAGTATTGGAGCCCACCTCGGTAGGGAGCGATCTTAGACCTGGTTCTCAAATGGAGATGAAGAGAGATCACAGATGTAGCGTAGTCATCTGGGAACTAGCTGTCTTAACAGTATGGTTCACAATAAACACAGCAATAGAGTCAAGCTATACAAAGGCAAAAGTACTGACTTTAGAGGGCTGACTTTGTTAAAATGGGTGAGTGCCTAAGAAATGCACTAGCAAATGGCGGGAAGGAGGTGGAAGAACAATGGGGACTAATAAAACTGCCATCACAGAGGTAACAAGCCTTTGTGTGAAGCAAATAAACAAAACGATGTAAGAAACCACTATGTTTTCAAAGGAAGTGGCAGTGAAGGTTCAAGAGAAAAGAAAGCATTCAGGAAGTACAAGGAATCACAGAAGGAGCAGGACAGAGAACTGTATCAGTTAAAGCGTAAAGAAGATGGGAAGGCAGTCAGAACAGCAAAGGCCCAAACCAAGGAAAAGATAGCCAACTCAGTTAATAGGGGACAAAATCTTTATAGGGTACATCAGGAGTGAAGGAAGACCAAGGAGGTTAGAGAGGCTTAATAAAGGGAGGAGGGTGGCAGAGGGTGACTGCAGAAAAGGCAGAGATACAAACAAATATTTTTGCTCAGTATTTACAAAGAAGAGGGGGAGGTACCTAAAACAAACAGTAGAAACACTCTGGATACAGAAGTTGATACCAGCCCATTTACAGAAGAAAGGGTTCTGGAAAGAACTCTTAAAACTGGAGGTGGATAAGCAATGGGGCCTGATGGGATTCATCCCAGAATTTAAAAGAACTAAGGGTAGAACTAGTGACACCACTGACTACCTCTTTAACAAATCATGGGAGAATGGGTGGTACCCAGGACTGAGGAGGGCAGAAGTGATTCCTCTTCACAAAAGTGGGAGCAAGACAGAAGCAGGAAACTACAAACCTGTTAGTTTAACCTTAGTGGTAGGGAAAATGATGGAATCACTTCTGAAGGAAAGAATTGTTGAGTATCTAGAGGCCAGAGGGGCACAGGACCCAAGACAGCATGGATTCACAGCAGGAAGGTAATGCCAGAAAAATCTGATAGATTTCTTTGACTGGGTGACCAAAGTAGTAGATCAGGGAGGGGCTGTGGACATGGCCTACCTAGACTTTAGCAAGGCATTTGACACAGTCCCACACAAAAGATTAATATACATGTTAGCCAGCCTGGGAGTGGGTCCCAAGATGATAGCCTGTAAAGAATTGGCTGGAGAATAGGACACAGAGAGTAATAGTAAATGGAGTCCACTTGAAGAAAGGGGGTTATTAGTGGGTCACCGCGAGGGTTCAGATAGGACCAGTCCTTCAATTTCTTTATAAGCGACATTGCAGAGGACTGAAGGAAAGGAAAATTACTGCTCAAACCGTAATTTTTGATCTTCTTGGACGAGTCTCCACCACTCATTCACACTAGTGGGATTAGCCGGAGGCACCAGACCCATCGAGCAAACTTTTGCTGGAGGGTCGGCGTGAGAGATGGCGCCATGAGACACGGTGCGCCGCGAGCCGCGGCTCGAGCGGTAACGACCTTCGCCTCACCCTCCAACCGCCTCATAGTACTTTTTACCAAGGAGGTGCATGCAACTAATGTAAAGAGTAACTGTAATATTAAAAACACGACATAAGATAGTCCGTATCACCCGTGTAAGAAGGGTCAGTAAGAAGTCTCTGCCAGCCTAAAGATTTGAGGGAGTGAAGACCAACACCGCGGTGAGCTCGGGATGGAGAGGAGGGTAGGGACGAGGAGACTGCCCAAGAAGACCAGCACCACGGTAGGTACGTGTATCTTCATCTTCCTGGACCCAAGTCTCCACCACTCATTCACACTAGTGGGAGAGTACTAGCTGATAATCCCCAAAAAGGCGGGAGAGCCAGAGTCACATGTTCAGGGAAGTTCTATTAAGGATGGTTCTGCCGACGCGGAATGTCGCCTGGCATGAACATCCAGTGCATAGTGCTTAACCAAGGTATGCACTGAGCTCCAGGTGGCGGCGCGCTATAGATATCTGCAATTGGAACATTGGGCGAATTTCCGCCAGGGATGCCGCTGATCACTCTAGTAGAGTGAGCGCATAACTCTACCTTCTAATTTAACCTGAGCCATGGAGTAGCAACGCCGAAGGCATGCTACTAACCATGAGAGAGATGCATCTGATAGCTAATAGGTTGACCCAGCCGGGTGTCGCTGAAAGAAACAAAGAGTTGTTGAGTCTTATAACATCCTGGGTTCTGTCCAAATAGAACAAGCAAGGCTCTCTAACATCCAAGGAATGAAGAGCTTGTTCCTCTTCATTTTGGAAATTAGTTAGCTAAGCTGGAAGTACCCAGAGGTTGGTTTAGATGGAATTCTGACAACCTTCGAAGAAATTTTGATGAGTACTGGAGAACTACTTTGTCTTTATGGAAGACAGTATATGGAGGGTCTGCAACCAGGGCATGTATCTCAGAGACTCTGCGGGCTGAGGTAATGGCCCCCAGGAAGGCAGTCTTCCAGGTAAGAAATTTTAGCTCAGGTAGCTAGGGGTTCTGAAGGCTCCGCGAGTGAGTATGTCCAGCACCAGGTTAATGTCCCAGGCTGCAACTGGACGCTAACAGGGGGTCTGTATGAAGAATCCCTTAAGAAATCTCTCTTCACCATAGGGTAACTGAGCCAGAGTCAGGGATGAAACCAGCTCATGGAACTTGAGATGGTCTCTAAGGTGTTCTAACTGTGGAGTACTGAAGACCTGAGTTACATAGGTCCAAAAGATACTCCAGAACCTTGTCAGGAGGACAGGAAAGGGTTTCAAGAGGACTTTGCACACCAGAGAGAAAACGCCCATTTGGATGCTGTATGTTTTGCTAGATGTTGGCCTCGAGCAGTCCAGAAGGATGCTCGAGACTTACAGGAGACGTGAACCGATTCACTTCTATCTCTTCAGGAGCCAAGCATGAAGGTGAAGTGATTTCAGGCTGGGATGGACCAACGAACCCTGGGTCAAGAGAATGACTTGCAAGGAAGTGGACTTGTGCTCCAAGCACCACTCCCATACCCTCATTGCTTCCTGCAAAGGGATAAGAGTGAGCACCGCTTGCTTGTTGATGTAATACATCATAGCTTTTGTTGTCCGTTTGAAGGAGAATGTTCTTGTGACAAAGGACATCCTTCAGAGCTTGATCGATAGAGGACCGCTCACCTCCAAGACATTTATGTGGGAGATGAGATTCAACGAGTCCATACACCTTGTGAGTGGAGGAGAGATAGTGAGCCCCCATCCCATTAGCGATGCGGGTGGTGATGGAGATCTGATGGTCCAGAAGAGCAAAGGGGAACCCTTTGAGGAGATTGTTTCTTGAGACCACCAGGTGAGAGACCTTTCAAGGGTTGTGCCACCTGATGGGATAAGACTGGGGTGAGAGGTCTGAGACCACCGAGTGGAGAGCATCCATTGGGTGGTTCTCAGGCAACCGGGCTAGGGGTACAGTGAACACGAGGACGCCTATGAGACTCAATATGCGTTGTATCGAGAGAGCTGTAACCGATTGGTTCTCCCCGATGTAACGGGCCATCCAAGCGATGTCGAGTCTCTGTCTTCTGGAAGGAAAGTCATGAAGAGGTGACCAGAAGTTGCTCCCGAAAAGGAGCTCTGGGAGGGCTGCAGTTGGGATTTTTTTCAGATTCAGCAGAGCTCCCATGGATGGGAGAAGACGAGGTCGCTTGCACGATGCCCAAAGTCCCTTGGCTGGATGGGCTTGAGAAGCCAATCGTCCAGTAGGGAAAGACTCGGAGTCCGCTTTTCCTGAGATGCGCCACGAGAACTGCACAACACTTTGTAAACCGCGCGCCGAGGATAGCCCAAAAGGCAGGACTTGAACTGATAATGCTGACCCAAAGCTCACAAACCTGAGGAACCTCTGTGGGTCGGGTGGACGGGATATGCTGGTACGCATCCTGCATATCCAGAGAGGCCAGCCAGTCGTCCTGATGCAGCAAGGGTAACAGGGCAGTAGGGAAATCATTTGAATTTCTCCTGGGGAGGAATTTGTTCAGCTTTCTGAGGTCTAGAATGGGCGCATCCCCCAGTTTTCTTTTGGAACCAGAAAGAAATTGGGAGAACTCGTGTTCTGCAAATGCGGGGCACCAGTTCTATTGTTCTGTTGATCAAGGCCTCGATCTCGGGCGGTGAGGAGGTCTGACTGAGAAGCTACAACCTGCTGTCGCCTGGGAGGACAATTTGGGGGAAATTGAGAGAGTAACCTCGCGAATTATCCGGCGACCCATTTGTCTGAAGTTATGGACTTACTCGTTGTAGAAGTACATCAGACGACCTCCCACCGGAGGAGAAAGTTCAACCGGCAGTGTGATGGAACTTGGGCCAACAACTATAAGGTGGCGCTGGGGGCTTTAGGCCCCTGCGCTTTCGCTGCGCCTCTTCTGAGGTTGGGCAGGTTGGCTTTGCTGGAAGCTTCCCCTGCTTCTGCCCTCGGAAGGACTGACGACTAAGAAACTGACGCCTGTTTGCATGCCCAGCGAGGGGCAGGCGGAGGTTCTGGCCAATTTAATGGCCGATCTAGTCTTTTTGGGAGGCTTTACGTTTGCCCACCTGAGGGTCGAAAGATAGGTGCCATCAAAGGCAGCGCCATTACTTGCTGCTGAGCATCCTTCGTGAAGTCCAAGAACGCAGCCAGGAAATGGTGTCGAGTACAAACCCGCAGCAGCTGAACGGAAGCAGTGTCGAAAGCTGCCCATGGCGGCTTTGACTTGTTGGTTATTGACCAATACTCTAGTAACGGCCAATAGAAGTCTGACTTGAGTCCGAATCTGGAAGAGCTTCAACCATTCTTTTCATAGAGTGCCACAGGATATACTCATACTGGAGAAAAATAGCCTTGATAACTGGCAACACGATACTTAGAGTGGAGGCAGCAAGACTCTCTTACCTAATGTATCAATCTTACGAGACTCTTTGTTAATAGGTCGAGCTGAAGTAGTTTGAGGAAGAAACCTTGTCATTCTCTGCCAGGACTACAATAGGATCCGCAATGCTTGGGATGCCAAAATAGGACGATCCGGAGTCCGAATACTTTATCAATGGATTTAGCCACTGAAGGATTAAGAGCAGGATTATTCCATACCATTCGAGACAGCTGCCTCTGGTGAGGCTGGATCAGAGAAGTCAAACCAGAGATCTCCAAGCATGAAGGTACTGGAGTCTTAATATCTTCCCAGGATCGATGTCTGTAGTCTGGAGAGAAAGAGTGATCTCAGGTTCTTCAACAGAGACTTAAAGGACAGGTCCTCGACCACAGGCTCTGTAGCAAAGAAAGATCCTGTTTCTCCACTTCATCACCCAACCGAAGGTCTGGTCAGGCTCAACATCATCTCCTGATGGTCCAGAAAGGACTGTTTGACAGGAAAGGAAATGATATCAGAGAGGAGGAAATATCAGAAAACAGCGAGAGTCCCCGAGTACCCCCGGCGCCGAGATGGCAAAGCGGGTCAAGACGGCACTAAGGAGGCACACGGCGCCAAAGAGGCACGCTCCCGCAAGCGGCAATCGAGAAACTTCTAGGCGGCGCCAGATACGGCGCCGCCAAGCCGACGGCATCGTTAGCCGACGGCGCCGCCAAGCCGACGGCATCGCGAACTGCACCGCCTGACCCAGCGGCGCCGCCAGATCCAATGGCGCCGCGGACGGCTCCGCAAGACCCACCGGCACCAAAAACGGCGCCGACAAGCCAACAGACCCCGCAGAAGGTGCCGGAAAAGCCCCAGGAACCTGGAAAGCAAGAGGAGGAAACAAAACCAGGAGATAAGGGCATCGGTGTGGCCCCCTGCGCCGCAGCCATGTGAGGGGGGGAAACACCTAAGCACGGAGTCGCAGGCACCGAAGAAGGCGCCGCGCGACTAGGAAGGTCCAACCGCCCTACCTGATCGCCGGAGGGCCCGAGGGCCCGAGGCAACCGAGCCAGGCAGAAGAACCAACCTCCGAGCCCATCGCCCATAAGAGCGCCCACTGATGAAACTGCTCATCTGGAGCCCCACCTATAGGCGGGAGGGCCTGCTGTCGAGGACGATGATTACCGAAGTTGGCGACCAAGAAGGAGAGCGCAACTAGCAATGATAACCGACCGTCGACGCCGCAGACATACCTAAGAGGGCACCTCGGGACATGCCTTCTTTTGACCTGTAGGTCAAGAAGAGCTCGAGGCCGAACAGTGCCGTGAAAGCGACGGGTTATTTTATGCCTGACGGGGACCGCCCATCCCCCGGCATCGGACTGACCGTTGTCGGAACCCCGCTGAGTTTCATTAGAAGGAGGTTGACCGGACCCAGCCCGGCTGACTGAACAGCTTTCATACTAAGTCTCCCTACCGTCACCTGACCTGCTCATGGTTGACTCCGTCCAGTAGGCCGAGACTTCTTCAAGTAAGTTAAATTTAAGATATTAGAAAAATTTTCAAAATAGAATAAAATTAAGCGATACTACTATCATGATAATGTAATATAAAACAAACTGAAAACTAAGCGCTAGTTTGAAGTTTGACTCGACAGACGAGCTAGTCAGATACCAAGCGCACTCATGGGCGGGAAAAAAGGAACTGAGAAGGTTGGAGGGTCGGCACCGAGAAGGTCGTTACCGCTCGAGCCGCAGCTCGCGGCGCCATCTCTCGCGCCGACCCTCCAGCAAAAAAGTTTGCTCCCGATGGGTCCTAGTGCCTCCGGCCCTAATCCCACTAGTGTGAATGAGTGGTGGAGACTTAGGTCCAGGAAGATGTATGTCTCTTTGCAGATGACACAAAGATCTGCAACAGAGTTGATGCACAAGGTGGGGTGGAAAGGATGAGAAGGGACTTGGCAAGGTTAGAGGAATGGTCAAATGTAGGGCAGCTTAGATTCAATGCTAAGAAATGCAAGGTAATGCACCTGGGAAACAAAATCCCAGGGGAAGAGTACACAATGGGGGGGTGAGATACTAACAACAAAAATGGAAAAGGACCTGGGGTAGTCATATCAGATGACCTAAAGGTGGGCAAGCAATGTGAGAGGGCAGCAAGGAGGGCTGGGGGGATACTGGGATGCATAGGGAGAGGCATCACCAGTAGAAAACAGGAAGTTATTATCCCTCTGCACGGACAATTGGTGAGACCCCATCTAGAGTACTACGTGCAGTTCTGGAGACCCAATCTCCGAAAGACATAGACAGGATGGAAGCTGTCCAGAGGAGGGCAACTAAATGGTGCGGGGTCTGCACCGGAAGACATATGAAGAGAGACTTAAGGAGCTTAATATGTATAGCCTCGAGGAAAGGAGGGAGAGGGGACATGATAGAAACTTTCAAGTACCTCAAGGGAATCAACAAAGTCCAAGAGGGTAGCATCTTTCAAAAAAAGAGGTGTGCAAGAACAAGGGGGCACAATTTGAAGATGGAGGGGCAGCTCAGAGGTAATTTAAGGAAGTATTTTTTCACAGAGAGGGTTGTGGATGCATGGAACAGCCTTCCGGAGGAGGTTGTGGAGTCAAAAACAGTGGTGGAATTCAAGCATACATGGGACAGTCATAAGACAATTCTAGGGAGTCTGAGTAGGAAGAAGTAGGCTGCTGGTTAACTAGGATCTGCAGCTTATCCATTAGGTAGGGAAATGGGCAGACTGGGTGGCCAAGCGGTCCTTATCTGCTGTCAAAATCTATGTTTCTATGTATTACAAATCTGATTGAGAAAAACGAGGATGAGAGTGAAACCACTCCACGGGGTGGATAATATACTCCTACATCCTTGGCCTTACCACTTTTTATGGCTGTGGGTGGAGCCTACAGCCATTTTGCTATCTGTAGCTTAAAAATTGAGTTTCGTGGAACTCATTTTTTGGACATTTCAATGTATTCTTCCACATCTACAAATCACTATGACAACTAAAATAAAATAATTCCTTCTTTCTGATTACACTGTTGGAGACATAACTCCAAGCTGCTTATCTGATGACCATTAGGAAACTGAAACAGCTTGTTAAATATTGGTTGCCTATTAAACTGGAGAGTTGTTTACCCTCTTCAAAATGCAACCGCTTGCACATTTAAATGATTAGCATTTAAACAGTTTTTGCTACTAAATCAGTTGGGGATGAATATCTTTAAAGAAAGATTCATACCTCATAAATGTTACCCTTTCCCGGCAAATTTTGTAAAGATTTACACTGTTTTTAACCTCTCAAGACCTATACGATAAAACACCAGGTCTTCAGTGAACTACTAATACTAAATACATAAATTTCTTTTTGACAGAAAAGGGCTGCAGCCTGCTTCCCAAACATAACAGATTAAGAGCTACTGAGATCTCTTACAGTAAGTGTGTGTGTGTGTGTGTGTGTGTGTGTGTGTGTGTGTTTGGGAGGGGTAAAGAAACAGTCAAACTCTGTGCAAAGGGGGACCTCATCTAATGAATTAACTGCTGACAAACCACGAGTGATACAGAAGCAAATTATTTGATACCTTTTATTGGCCCAACACAGATGTGACATAAAGAACTTATACCATTTATAAAATTCCTGATCAAGCAACTGCAAACGGAAGACTATTTTTTGTCATTTTATATGATATACTGAGTGTGTATTTACCGAGTTACTGGATCAGGGCCTTGATAAAATAACATTTACTTAACTCATTCAAGATTCCATCAGGTGGACAGAAAAAAGTCTATGAGAATTTGTCTGAAAACTAACAACTATAAGATGCAAAAATAGCATTTGTGTATATGTATATGTATATATATATATATATATATATATATGTATGGAAATGTCTCTATTTGCAATAAATGTGTTTACAGACATTACTAGTATCTTTTGAAAGATTGTCTGACTTGTGATTATTAATTTTGAGTATAGTTCATGAAATAATGAGCTTGATATGTGTTGTTTCATACAGTCCCTCATTTTGCCTTATGCATAGCATATAAATCCAAATCATTCCAAGGCCATAGTGACATATAGAATTAAGACTGAGCAGCAAATCAGAGCTCTTTTCCCATTAAATAAAGAACCAGTGGCTTATGGAAAAAAATACATGGATTTATACAGGGATTTGATTCTGCCTTTGTGGGGGAAAACACAGGGAAAATGAGGGCTTCTTACAAAGTAATGGTTATTTGGATCTGGGAGCACTGAATATTTATTCTATATTTTGTATCCTGGATAGGGCAGGGGAGATGCTACATCTCATTGTCAC
The DNA here is from genome assembly GCA_016271365.2 of Neoceratodus forsteri. Classification (NCBI taxonomy): domain Eukaryota; kingdom Metazoa; phylum Chordata; order Ceratodontiformes; family Ceratodontidae; genus Neoceratodus; species Neoceratodus forsteri. The sequence continues at coordinate 636,502,227 of CM057449.1, read as the reverse complement.
AGGGACGTTCACTTATACATTTTTGCACTGTATTTACTCAGGCTGTCCCAGATTAGATGCAATATCTTGTTTTCAGTGGGGTCATGATTTTAACATTTTTATGATGTATTCAGGCTACCTAGTCCAGGGCCCCCGTATTCAATGGAGATATGTAGTGCATCCTGGTAGAAAAGGGAGATGTGCCACACAACTCCTACAATGCGCAACAGCATGATATTCAAACGTGCGGGATGCGCCAGTTGCAAGGGAATGGGCCAGGACACACACAAATGGTATGCCTTTCAAGTCGAGGCGGCAATCCCACGCATATGCTGTGCTGCAACAGCAGCAGCATATTCAGTGGGAATGTGCCCCTCACAGTCCAGAGCACCACGGCCCACAGTTAGGCCATGAATAGCTGGTCTAACCCGGCCAGCCACCCACAGGCAGGCTGCAGATGTGCACCCAGGTGCACAGCAGCCTGGCAGCCTACAGGTACCCCCTTTCCATCCCCAATCTAGCCAACTCCATTCCTGAAGAGCTCCGTAGCATAGGACCTCCTCCCCACACCCGACTGCAACAGAGGAAACCATGGTCCATATCCAAAGTCTAGAGGACTCCCATCCACCACCCCTGTACACAGACACCCTCACTCCCCCCATACCCAACCTGTTGCAAAGACTGGCACTGCCCTCCAGACCCTACTATGGCCAGCCATTGACTGCACTGAACCCAGGCTGGGGACCTGCACTCTGGAATGACCCAACTGTCTGTACCGTGGATTGGGGCACCATGCCAGCTGTGGATCCACCAGCGTATGCAGCTGTGTGTACGTCCCTGGCAAATTGAATAGGGAATTTACATACCTCCAATGCATGCCTTGTCAATGCTGTATCTTCCTGCTGTCATACACCACTGCAAGTCCACACTCTCCTCTGTTCCCCTGTGAAACATGCCACCCTCCGGACTTCGGAAGTATCCCGGGTGCCATGGGATGCTGTATCCTGTAATGCCATTTGCAGTGTATGCTTCAGGCTATAGATAGTTCATCTGCAGTTCCCCAATTGAACAAATGAATGGGAGACTGGCTGTAACATGCCTGTTTTGGATCTGTGTGAGTGGGTACAGCATTGGCCGTCACCCACACTGAGCAGTGCAATCGCACCGGGATGATGGATCCGCATGGGAGTGCCTGAGGAGTATGGCAACTGGGTGTTATCACCCACGCACAGCTCGTGCCTATGTATAACACATTCCAGCATCGTACTGCAAGTGCTCTGCCACCTGCCGATAGAGTAGTACAATCCCATTACAGAGCCAGTCGTTGCAATGGGATGGGCTGGGGGGCAAGGAGGGGGCTGCCTGTGCACCGTTGAGGGGGAGCGGGGGCCACTACACTATGGATATGGACGGTGGGTGTATTCAGGTGCAGTTAGGGATGGCATTGGGGTTCCTACAACATGGAACCAATAGAGCCTGGACTTCGGTACGACCGGTGCTGGTGGAATGGGTGAGGGGGTGCCACTATACCACCAGAGACATCAGGTCCTGTCCCACGAGAGAACGATCAGGGTCAGGGTTTGGAGGCGAGAGCTGCTCTGGTGCGTTCATCCCCATCCCAACATGCAAATAAGCTGGTAATGCACTTGCATAAGGCCCTTTCACCCTGCATGCTCAATTAGTTCATTTGCATTCCTGGGCTGAATATTGCCCATGGGGGCTACAGTGCATGCCAGTATGTGCTACACCAATAGTTCTCAGTCTTTGTCACAGTGAGCCTCCCCAAATCCATGGAAAAGATTTTGAGCCTCCCCCAAAAACTGAAATAGTCTTGGGTCTCCCCAAAGAAAAATAACATACTGTACTTTGCGTAGTACACCATGAATAAACTGAAACCCCTTTGAGTGCTTGGCTCACATTCAGTTCTTTGTCTTATACTGACATGGAACCTTTGAAAAAGAGCTCATGTGCTCAAAGGTGTTATCTGAATAACAAATAAATAAAATAAACAAATATTATTATTCAGCTTATTGTAACCCCCCCAACACGCCAGCCTACTTGCTCTGCTATTTTCATTCTTGAACCATTGTTACCCCTTGTTGCAGTGCCTTCGTGGGTCACACTACTTTCTCTGTTTCCTCCTGAAATGAGCCTTGGCTCATTCACCTTCCCTGGTCACCTATTAGTAAATAAATACGTAAAATTCACCTACTATTATCCTCTTTCAGTTTGCTTCATCTCTTCACACAAAATATATAAAACTCAAAATTTAAATACAGTACTTTTTCAAACTTGCTTGAGCCTCCCCTTGAACAGGTTGGGGCCTCCCCAGGGAGGCTGGCCTCACTATTTGAGAACCCCTGTGCTACACATTCCCCCTGGAAGGTATTCAGTCAGGGTCACCCTGGATGCACCTGACTTGGCGGCCGCCTGCACTGTGACTCCCGTCCAGGGACACATTTTCAACAGCAACAATGAAGCCTGTCAGGATGAAGCACAGTGTCACAGGTTTACTGCATGACAAAAGGGATTAACTCCCTTTGAAAATGCATTATTTGCTGCAGTAACTCTACTGCAGAATTCTGCAGTACTGTGCTTCATCCTGGTGGGCTTCACTGTATGCATATTACTCTTTACCAGTGGCACATTCTCTTTGAATGTTGTATCAGTGCCAACTGGCACATCCTCTTTGTGCAACGCAACTTTTTGCTCATGCAAGCAAGCAATGTGAGAGGGCAGCAAGGAGGGCTGGGGGGATACTGGGATGCATAGGGAGAGGCATCACCAGTAGAAAACAGGAAGTTATTATCCCTCTGTACAGACAGCTGGTCAGACCCCATCTGGAGTACTGCGTGCAGTTCTGGAGACCCAATCTCTGCAAAGACTTAGACAGGATGGAAGCTGTCCAGAGGAGGGCAACTAAAATGGTGCAGGGTCTGCACCAGAAGACATATGAAGAGAGACTTAAGGAGCTTAATATGTATAGCCTCAAGGAAAGGAGGGAGAAGGGGGACATGATAGAAACTTTCAAGTACCTCAAGGGAATCAACAAAGTCCAAGAGGGTAGCATCTTTCAAAAAAGAGGTGTGCAAGAACAAGGGGCACAATTTGAAGATGGGGGGCAGCTCAGGAGGTAATTTAGAAGTATTTTTTCACAGAGAGGGTTGTGGATGCATGGAATGGCCTTCCGGAGGAGGTTGTGGAGTCAAAAACAGTGGTGGAATTCAAGCATGCATGGGACAGTCATAAGGCAATTCTAGGGGGTGGGGGTAGGAAGAAGTAGGCTGCTGGTTAACTAGGATCTGCAGCTTATCCATTAGATAGGGAAATGGGCAGACTGGGTGGGCCAAGCGGTCCTTATCTGCCGTCAAATTCTATGTTTCTATGCATTGATCTGGCACTTAGTATATCCCCCCATGTAAAATACTGTTTTTAGTGTGTTCTGATTTCGCACAATGCAGTATAATATTGTATAGATGTAGAGCCCCACTAAAAATAATATACCATTTCTTCTCTGAACTATGCAGACTCAATATATAGCAATCAGCAGGCATATTCTAGGAAAACACATTATAAACATGTGTAAAAGGAAGGCCACACTGAAACTGCCTCTCAGCAGATCTGCATTATGCAAATTCATTAGAAATAATGGGTAAAAGCATCCCCAAAGCTCTCCACAGCCATATCGGCTCTGACCAAAGCTTGTTATAAACTTCCAGCACCTATGTGGGTAGCAGATACAAATCACCATAAAGAAAATTTGTCTGGCTCAGCTTTAAGCAGTATGGTATGTACAAAAAGGCCTCACAAACACTTTGCTAAGGAAGGCTAAGACAAGCTCAGGAAGGTTAAGAACAGAGAGAGGAAGGTAGTTTAGCACAGAAAGGTTAAGTAATATGGATTGCCAAACTCACAGCTGCCATGGGCTCTAACCAGTTGTCTATTAGATGATGTGGTGAGATGCAGTGGGAGTGAGAAGGGATACAAGGAAACAGTAATGAAAAAGGTCAAGCTATTTACATAGCTTACAATTTGGTCCTGTTACCTCTGTTTGGACATTTAAATATGTGTTGTATGAACCAAATCCAACATTCTGCTCCCACACGGGGCAATTTATTTTCTTTAACTGTCATTCCTACAGCTTTTAGGAAAACAGTATAAAAAAACAGCAGATTTTGCTAGCTACAGTGGTATACTGTATATCGGGGTGGTGGAAGTGAGGGGTGCATTTGGTAAGCAAGTGTAAGAATCCTGCCACAGAGTATATCACTGCCACATGTAAAAGCTAAAATAGAGTAACTGTAACTGGGACCATTTCTTACTGGTTCAAAATATAGTACTGCGAGTCCTGATTTAGCAGTCTGCTGTGAAATTGAACAAGTGAATGAATCAGGCAAAGCTGTATGAAAATGTCAGAACTCTGATAACTCAGCACAGAAAAAAAAAAATCAATCAATTCAGAAGTACAAAATGAAGCAAGCACAATGTGATCCTGCAAGATTTAATGCTGAGATGCCCTTTATGGTTTGACAAATCCCTTACAACTGATCCCATAAGCTTCTTGATAATGAATATATTCTCCCCTACAATGAAGATGACAGAGTGAGAGCTGCACATCCACAGGCAATGGAAAGTGACTGTAAATCGTTGCAGACATGCTGTGCTTGGGAATCAGAGGTGCTGACATGACACAGGCTTGACTAACAACAATCTGTAAGCTTTTCACAGAGGGAATATACATGAGAGTACCAACAACACAGTAAAGAGCATGAGAATAATGCCTTACTTAAAACAAGGCTGCCTGGTTCAAGACATCCTTAATCAGTTAGGCATGACAGGATGCGTCTGATGCTGGAATATTGTCACACACCAGGTGCATTGTGAGGCACGAAGTGCTTGCACAGAGTTCTTTCAACAATCAGGGAATGAAAATTACATACCCACCACAATCATTGATCTTTCAGAATATCTTCACCACCTGTTCACACGTATGGGTCTGTGCTGGAGGCATTAGGACCCCACAAAAGCAAACTCTTTCAGCTTACAGCTAGGGGGATGACCTCGGTGATGGTGCTGCCCATCAGACCCACGTATGATGTGGCGCTCATGGACTGGCCAGAAACCAATGCCAGTCCCCTGCATACCTCAGTTCTGTCAGCCAGGAAAGAAACAAAGTGGGAGAGAAAAGAAAGAAGAGGGGCTAAAAATCGCCCAAAGTGAAAGAGAAAAGGATACAGAATATAAAACGAACAAAGAAATAAAACCCAAGTGCCAGAAAGAGGGTAGAGGGTTTAAACAAGAGACTAAGGCCATCTGAACAGCAGGCCTCCAATACCTATAGGGATCCCTGTAATAACAGGGATTAGAGCCCTACACAGTCAAACACCCATATATTTGCTTTGGAAGTACAGTAAAACAGAGAAGGTCTGCTTCTAAGAAATAAAGTAACCTACTGGGAAGCAAAGGAAAATTGACTTGGAGTTGCAGGAAAAAAAAAACACATCATTGTGAAGTACTGGGGCATACAGATAGAGATGGGGGCCCCGAAGTCTAGAGGCTCTGGAGAGCTGGGATCAGCAGGGTCCTAGATCTAGGGATCCCTGTAAACCCAGGGACCAGAAGGACTGACAGGAATTTACACCCCAAGACTTTTGCTGCCTTTTTTTTTTTTTTTTTTTAAAGAGAACAAATTCTATATAGTGGAAGAAATAAGGGGAAAATAAAACAAATGTGACACAGATCACTGTGGTTATGTCAGGCCTGTGAGAAAAACAAGTCTGGTGCAGGGTAAAAACGCTGCATCAAAGGAGTGCTTAAGGAGGGAGGAAGGAGGGCAAGACAGGAGAAAAAGAAAAGTTGTTGTTTTTGTGAGAGTGCCAGACCCAAACAAAAGAAGGCCAGAGACTCTTGTCCCTCCTCCTTTAAAAAACAAAAAAAACAAAACATGCCCAAGGGGCCAAGGGAAGGGAAAAAAAGAGCTGCCCAGATGCCTGGCTTGTACTGAGGGGAGTGGGGGATGGGCACATGAATAGGTGGTGAAGATATTCTGGAAGATCAACAGTTACGGTGAGCACATAATTTTCATCTTCCAAGAATCAATCATCGCCACCTATTCTTACATAGGGTCAGAGTACAGAGCTTTACCACTCAAGAAGGTGGTGTACTCGCCCTGAAGGAAATGAAAATTACATACCTAACATAATTCTTGATCTTCTTGGACAAGTCTTCACCGTTTATTAATACTTCTGGGTTCAAATTGGAGGTGCTAGGACCCTGCGGGAGCTAAAAATCTTCAGGAGGGCCAGCGACTTGGTAGGGCACTGTGAGATTAGCTTGCACCTGTGTAGGCTACCTCGGCGTCAACCTTTCAGCCACCTCAGTACCTTTTTTTTTACCAAGGAGGTGCAGTGTGAATAAAACTACATAAACACCTAACCAAACAAGGGCATAAGATAGAAACATAGAAACATAGAATTTGACAGCAGATAAGGACCGCTTGGCCCACCCAGTCTGCCCATTTCCCTACCTAATGGATAAGCTGCAGATCCTAGTTAACCAGCAGCCTACTTCTTTCTACCCCACCCCCTAGAATTGCCTTATGGCTGTCCCATGCATCCTTGAATTCAACCACTGTTTTTGACTCCACAACTTCCTCCGGAAGGCCGTTCCATGCATCCACAACCCTCTCTGTGAAAAAATACTTCCTTACATTACCTCTGAGCTGCCCCCACCCCATCTTCAAATTGAGCCCCCTTGTTCTTGCACACCTCTTTTTTTGAAAGATGCTACCCTCTTGGACTTTGTTGATTCCCTTGAGGTACTTGAACGTTTTTATCATGTCCCCCCTCTCCCTCCTTTCCTCGAGGCTATACATATTAAGCTCCTTTAGTCTTTCTTCATATGTCTTCCAGTGCAGAACCCTGCACCATTTTAGTTGCCCTCCTCTGGACAGCTTCCATCTTGTCTATGTCCTTGAAGAGATTGGGTCTCCATAAATAAAATTACGTACCTACGTAATTATGATCTTTCTGTGTATCTTCACCATTCATCACAGATGGGTACTGGCCGGAGATCAGGACCCCGCGGGAGTTTTTTTTTTTTTTTTTTTTAAAGTATAGGTGGAGCCGACGGAGCATCGGTATCACCCCGAGGCCGACGACACGTGGCGCCGAGGATTAGCCATTGTTGCATCGACTCCGCCTGCCTACCAGTTCTGAGTCGCCGGAGAGGTAAGAGGAAGGGATGGAGGGTGGGACAAGAGAGTCCAAGGGACAGAAAAGGAAGAGAAAACTGAACTAAAAGGAGAAATAACGACTGAGAGGACAGCATAGAAGAAGTAAGACTAAGGGATTGGGTAGGGGCCCCAATCTCTGGAAGCGGAAGAAGGGAGGGAGAAAATTTAGGAGAGAGTGAGAGGTACAAGGATCCGAGACCCTTGTCCGTCACCAGACTGTATAGGAACTGCAAGGAGTAGCAAAGCTCTCTGCCAGAATTCAAGGCACAGAATAACTGGCAATACCCCAAAAGCAGAGTCGGCTATTCTGGAGAAGGACAGGGTATAGGGACTTAGTACTCTCTCTGGAAAGATATTTGGTGAAAAAAAGGGGGAAATCTTTTTTTTTTTTTTAAACAGTTAGATGGATAACAGAAGGAGGGCAACTATCAGCTCCACCCCATAGGGGTGGAGATATGTAGTAGAGAAGGAGGCCACTGAGCTGATACCCTTAGGGAAAATACCCCTGTGTGTCCTAACTTACCCCGCTACCAAGAAGAGGGGGTAGGCACAGAGGAGGAGGACCCAGAGACTGGAGCCCCAGGGGATGGCGGGAGGGATTGTATGAATGGTGAAGATACAGAAAGACTACACTACGGTAGGTAATGTACTTTTATATCTTATCTGTGTCAATCTTCACCATTCATCACAGATGGGTGAGTACTGAGCCCCCAAGGGGCTGATTCATTGCACCCAAGGGACAGAGTCCCTAGCCCTCAGTGGGTGACACACTAAGGTGGGGGACCTTCTGGGCCTGATGAGGCCCGAGAGTGGGGAGAGCGAGACGGGCACTCCCCGGGAGGGGAAGGAAGTTGCCCGACAAACGCCGGCCTCACTTCCCACGGGAGAAGAGATAGGGTTCCTGGTGAGCGGAGCAAATCACCCTACACCGGCTAAGGGTGACAACCGGAAAGACGGCCACGTCCGATCTCCTGGTGCAGATCGCTGCCCCACGACCCTGGTAGCTACCTCATTTGCGTCGCAAGATGCCCTTGCTTGGTGCCTTGCTAGTTCCAGGCCGCGTGCAGAGAGCGCGATGGCTTGCCTGGTTTGCTCTGAGTCAGGCAAAGCAGCTAGGATCTGACCTAGCGTGGACCACAAGAACCTGCTGTAGGCTGCATAGTGGGCCTGATGAGCAGAGATGGAAAGAAACAACCATGCCGAGTAGAAGGTCCTCCTCCCCCAGAAGTCAAAATCCAAGGAGTCTTGATCTGCGGGCCGCTCACGGTGGAGGGCGCGAAGCCCGTCAGGGGTGTCCAGGTGCATCAATCCGGACTGCGGATGAGGCACAGAACCTGGAGACTCCGTGGGAGTGCAATAACTCTGGCAGAGGTCCCTAGGGGCAGGAACTCCGGAGAAGGGCCTCTGCCAGAAACGCATGGACGCCTCCCAAAAGGGAGTAGGCCAGGGCGGCACCACAAGGGTGGCCGCACCAAAATCGCCTGGAAAGGCGTGCGCCGCATGCTCAGGATTGCTCACAGACAGGGGAGAAAGGTGAAGGTAATCCATGATCCTCACGAGGAAACGCTGATACTCAGAGAGATCAGCAGCCGGAGAGATATGGACAGAGGGTTCCTCTCCTCCAGAAGAGGGGGATGAGGAGCTGGAGGTCACCAAATGTTCCAAGGGTGGCTGCACAGGGGGAGGTTGGAAAACCTGACTGTCCATAGCCCTAACGTAGGCCAGGAACCGAGCAGCCACTGCTCTGAACTGCTCCCAGGTGAGAGGACCGCTAGGACCAAGAATGCCTGGGAGCGCTGGAGAATGTGGCAGAGGGATGGGGCAGAGCTGAGAGAAGAAGTCGGCTGACCTCTGCCAGGGCTAGGGAGCGGACCATGGACACCCAAGGAGGGTGTCCCGGAAGACTCCACAGCCGACAGCTGTACAACCATGTTGGTACTGCCAAGGCTGCACCCAGAAGAATCCCCCCAGTGAGGCGACCGGGGCTGTATAGGTCCAGAAGGACGGCCCCCTGCCTCCAAAGAATGGGACCCCCTCAAGGAACCAGAAGGGGAAGGGCGGAAGTCCGCACTGCGGCTTCGTCCAGGGCCCAGGTGGACCCCACAGAAAGGCCAACGTGCCGACCCCACACCCCTTGACCCCTCAGAGTCTGAGAGGGTCCTGGTCCTCGAGAGGGCCAGCCTAGGTAGCTGGCAGCTCTGGGCTGCCCCCGAAGGGGAGACCCAGGGAGCAGCACCCTCCCCCCCTGCAGACTTCCCGATGGGCCCCAAAGTTGGGCGATCGAGACACACTACCGGAGGGGGTACCACCGCCGAGGGGTCAAGGAACCCCCCAAGGCCAGGTTGCATGGCAATGGTGGCACGCACCATAGCTTGCTGGTCAGTACCACTGACCCTAACCTCGGGAACTACCTGACGCTCCTCAGAAGGGAACTGGCTATGACTTGTCGTCGAGACCACTGGCTCGCTCTCCACCGCAGACAACCCCAAAGGGTGTGACTGCCCATCCGACTCCGAAGAGGTAGAGTCTGAGGCCCTAAGCCAAATGGTAGGAGGGCGGGGGAAGGCAACCTTACCAAAAGGCCCAGCAGTCAGAGCACTGGCCGAGGAGGCACCCGTGCCCTCCACAGCCCCGCAAGCGGGGCTGACAGAAGGCGCCAGGGCAGCTCGGGCCAAAGGTCCAGAGCCAGAGCCAGCCACGGCGCCATCAAGTCCACTGGCACCGGGGGCGGTACCAGGGACAGACACGGTGCCGACGGTAGCCCCAGCTACGACCTTGGCGCCGACGACACCGCCAGGCCCCTCGGTGCCGCAGGTGGCACCGAGGACCGAAGCAGCGCCGACGGCTCCGAAGGCGGACCTCGGCCCAACACGACACCGCTGGGTGCCTCCGCACCACGGTAGCGGCACTGATATCAACGGGCGCCGAGGACGGCACCGACTGACGACGCCTGGCGACCCACGGTGCCGTGCTCAACCTTGGCGCCGAGGTGAGACATGACAAAAGGTGACGCCGAATCCAGGGTCACGGCTCCGAGAGCAGCGTCGGTGCCGCGAACGGCGCAGACAGGGCCCATGGCACCGAGAGATGAGTCGGCACCAACGTCAGCACCGACAGGGCCCTTGGCACCGCAAATGGCGCCGAAGGCCCAGACGGCACCAATGGACGGCGTCGAGGACGGCGTCGACCCCGGCCTTCTGGACCGCTGAGTGACACTGGGAGCGCTGGACGCCTAAGGGGCGATTGCCGAAGGGCGCCTCGCCCCACTCCCGGAAGTGGAGGGGCCTCCTGCGCCATGGGAGGAGCCTCTCACCAAGGCCAGGCTACTAGTAGTCGAGGCTCCCTCCTCCTCAGCCTGTATAGAACCGGGAGGGGACCTGAGGAAAGGCCAAGAGAGCGCGGCTTGGCCCGACGAGTGCGAACCCTGCCCCCGGAAGTCGGCGGAGCTCGCCCACTTTCCACGCGCGCTGTTCAAGGACACGGCGGTCCATGGAGAAGCAGGCGTCGCAAGAATCCATGTCGTGAAGCGGGCCAAGACACGCGAGACACCGGTCATGTTGGTCAGTAACGGAATACTTGCGGCCGCACGGGCACCGATGCATGGGGGGCCGACCCGCCTTGGAAAACTTCCTGCCCTCCGACCGAGACATGACCTAAAGAAAAAAACACCAAAACAGACTCAACGTCGCAAACTTTAAAATAAAAAGGAAAGATCTTACCGGCGACGTCGAGTAGAGGCAAACCCAGAACTAGTAAGACCGACGGACTTAAACGTCGCAATAAAGGCTGACAGGCCTAGTTTTCTTACAACAGCTTCCCACGGGCGACCTCGGCGGCAGGAGAGCAAGAACTGGTAGGCAGGCGAGGAGTCGATGCAGCTTAGCGGCTAATCCTCGGCGCCACATAGCAGCATCGCCGCCTCGAGAGGCGCGATGCTGAGTGCCGGCCCGCCTACCTTTAAAAAACTCCCGCGGGGTCCTGATCTCCGGCCAGTACCCATCTGTGATGAATGGTGAAGATTGACACAGATAAGATCTGCACACAGTACTCCAGATGGGGTCTCACCAGCTGTCTGTACAGAGGGATAACAACTTCCTGTTTTCTACTGGTGATGCCTCTCCCTGTGCATCCCAGTATCCCCCCAGCCATCCTTACTGCCCTATCACATTGCTTGCCCACCTTTAAGTCATCTAATATGACTACCCCAGGTCCCTTTCCATTTTTGTTGTTGTTAGTATCTCACCCCCCCATTGTGTACTCTTCCCCTAGGTTTTTATTTCCCAGGTGCATTACCTTGCATTTCTTAGCATTGAATCTAAGCTGCCATACATCTGACCATCCCTCTAACCTTGCCAAGTCCTTCTCATCCTTTCCACCCCACCTTGTGCATGAACTCTGTTGCAGATCTTTGTGTCATCTGCAAAGAGACATACTTTTCCTTCCATTCCCTCTGCAATGTCGCTTACAAAGACACTGAAGAGGACCGGTCCTAATCCTGAACCCTGCGGCACCCCACTAGTAGCCCCCCTTTCTTCAGAGTGGACTCCATTTACTATTACCCTCTGTGTCCTATTCTCCAGCCAATTCTTTACCCAGGCTATCATCTTGGGACCCACTCCCAGGCTGGCTAACTTGTATATTAATCTTTTGTGTGGGACTGAGTCAAATGCCTTGCTAAAGTATAGGTAGGCCATGTCCACAGCCCCTCCCTGAACTACTACTCTGGTCACCCAGTCAAAGAAATCTATTAGATTCGTCTGGCATTACCTTCCTGCTGTGAATCCATGCTGCCTTGGGTCATGTGCCCCTCTGACCTCTAGGTACTCGACAGTTCTTTCCTTCAGAAGTGATTCCATCATTTTCCCTATCACTGAGGTTAAACTAACTGGTCTGTAGTTTCCTGCTTTTGCCCTGCTCCCACTTTGGTGAAGGGGAATCACATCTGCCCTCCTCCAGTCCTCAGGTACCACCCCATCCTCCCATGATTTGTTAAAGATGGTAGTCAGTGGTGTCACTAGTTCTACCCTTAGTTCTTTTAGAATTCTGGGATGAATCCCATCAGGCCCCACTGCTTTCTCCACCTTCAGTTTTAAGAGTTCTTTCAGAACCCTTTCTTCTGTAAATGGGCTGGTATCAACTTCTGTATCCAGAGTGTTTCTATTGTTTGTGTTAGGTACATCCCCTTATTCATTTGTAAATACCGAGCAAAAATATTTGTTTAGTATCTCTGCCTTTTCACAGTCACCCTCTGCCCACCCTCCCTTTATTAGCCTCACTATCCTCCTCCGTCTTCCTTTCGCTCCCTGATGTACCTAAAAAAGGTTTTATTCCCCTTCTTAACTGAGTTGGCTATCTTTTCCTCAGTTCGAGCCTTTGCTGTTCTGACTGCCTTCCCAGCTTCCTTTTGCTTTAACTGATACAATTCTCTGTCCTGCTCCTTCTGTGATTCCTTGTACTTTCTGAATGCTTTCTTTTTCTCATGAACTTTCACTGCCACCTCCTTTGAGAACCACAGTGGTTTCTTGCATCGTTTTGTTTTGTTTAAATGCTTCACACAAAGGCTTGTTACCTCTGTGATGACAGTTTTTATTATTCCCCATTGTTCTTCCACCCCTCCTTCCTGCCCATTTGCTAGTGCATTCCTTAGGCACTCACCCATTTTGGCAAAGTCAGCCCTCCTGAAGTCTGTAGTACTTTGCTTTTCGTGGTGGCTTGACTCTATTGTTGTGTTTATTGTGAACCATACTGTTCGATGGTTGCTAGTTCCCAGATGGCTACCCACTTCTACATCTGTGATCCTCTCTCCATCTCCATTTGAGAGGACCAGGTCTAAGATTGCTCCCTCTCGAGTGGGTTCCAATACTAGTTGTCTAAGGCATGCCCACTGTAGGGCATCTAGAATAACCCCACTCTTAGAAGTGGCTGCTGCAACTGCACTCCAGTTAACATCTGGCATATTCAGATCACCCATCAGCAATATATCCCCTTTATCTGCCATTCTAAGTATACTTTCTATCATTTCCTTGTCCATTTCCTCCCCCTGTGAGGGGGGTCTGTGTACAACCCCTGTGCAGATTGTGTTGCCATCGCCTGCCTCCAAATTGACCCAAGGTGCTTCTTCTCCTCCCTGTTTACCCTTTTGTTCTGTTGCTTTGATTCCTTCTCTTATGTAGAGAGCTACTCTTCCTCCTCTTTTACCCTCCCTGTCCCTCCTGTAGATAGTGTATCCTGAAATGTTTACGTCCCAGTCATGGTTCTGTGTGTACCATGTTTCTGTGACTGCCATAATATTCAGATGTTCCTCCTCCATCAAGGCCACTAATTCAGGAAGCTTGTTACCCAGACTACGGGCATTGGTACTCATTGCTCTCCATTTCTTGATGGCTTTACCTTCTTTTGCAGCATCCCCCACAGACCTTTCTACCTTGGTCTTTTTCTCATTTAGTACCCTGTTCTGTAGGGGGAGGCTGGGATTTTCCTGCTGCTTATCAGTGCCTCCCCCCTTGACTAGTTTAAAAGCTTGCCAATGAAGCATTTAAACTGATTGCCTAAAAGACTTGTTCCTTCCTGGACAGATGCAGACCATCCTGCCAGTATAGGCTGGTGTCCCTCCAGGTGGAACCCCAGTTCCCAATAAAGCCAAACACCTGTGCTCCACACCATTTTTTCAACCATTCATTAAACTGCATGGTGCACAGTACCCTCACCTCACTCATGCCATTGACAGGCAGCACCTCAGAGAAGGATACTGTGTGTGCTACTTGTCTTAAACCCCTCCCCAACTCTACAAAGTCCTTCTGCACTGCTCTAATCCCATGTTGAACCAAGTCATGTGTCCCTAGGTGGACAATGACGTCCAGCTCAGACTCCCGTGCAACTGTTCTCGTGATCCTAAGGATGGGCTTCCTGTCCCTCCAAGCCATGGCACCAGGCAGGCACCTTGCTGTTTTCCCTGCTCCCCAGTTCTATCCCCTAATAACTGAGTCCCCCACCAGGAGCTGCTTCCTTTACCTGTGGTGCCCTCTGCCTCCTTCCTGAGGGTCTCCTTGCAGACAGTTGTCTGCACTCTTGGTCTCCTCTCATGGTGCATCCATAGGGAACTATGCTCCCCAGAATGGTGTATGGATTGTGGAGTGGAACAACTGACTGGGTGTGCCTCTGTTCCACCACCCTTACCCTCCCTGAGCCCACTGTAGTCCAACTGCTGTGCTTTCTTCGCAACCTCTGAGGTAGTGGTGGTGGCTCTGGTGCTCCCTGAATGGGGGAGGTTCCCTTGCTACTGTCCAGTGCGGCCTGAAGACAGGCAACTTCCTCCCTCAGGGCAGATAGTTGTCCACAAACAGGGCAGCATCTCAGCCTCCAGAAAGACTCCCGGAAGACTGCTGCCCCACAGCCATTACATTGTACTACTCCCCACATAACTGTCTACCTTGTTTAGTTTTTTTTTTGTGTGTGTGTGTGTGATTGGTGTGTTATATAGAAACATATGTATTTATATAACGTGTATGCTTATATTGTCAGTGCAGTGTGCTAGAGAGGATATGCCAGTGATATGCACCTTGCCCTCTTGAGGAAATTATGTCAGAACCCCAAGTATAAATAAACTATTTCCAGGGGTGGGTGGTTGAGGGTGGGAAGGATTTGGGCCTAAACTGTGCCCTCACAAAACAATCAGCTAAAGGCTCTGACCTACCGCTGCGATGAGTGCCTTCCTGTCAGCAAGATGCCATACATGACAATTTGACAGAGAAAATACCCTGCTAATCAAACAGAAAAATCCAACATCCAAGTCAGACACAGGTAAACCTTCCCAGCTCCAAAACAGCCTGGTGACTTGTGCTCTGAAAGCAGTCAGCCCCAAAACACGTCAACTGTGCAGAAGGGCAGACACAGAAGAAAAAATTACTCACCTTAGTAATGTTGTTTCTTCTAATGGAGTCTTGATATATTATGACTATTGCAATTTGCCCCAGCCTTAGAACTGCTCCGGAGGTGAAAGAGTTAACTTCCATGCAGAGCATGGAGCTTAGAGCGCGAGCTCGGTTCAGAAGCTCTGTTTGGCTGGTTTCAAACCGAAACCATCAGATCTTTATGAGCAAAAACTCACTAAGGTTCTGTGTGGAAGCTGTAACCTACACTAGCGAACTGGCTACTAATATATTAACACATTTTCACTGGTCGCAACACAAAGACTCAAGTCAGTGGACCAGAAAATTAAGATAAAATAACTAAAGAAACACAACACCCATAATGAAAGAGTGCATCAATAAATGCCAACAGAGGACTACCCACCCCATACTCCAAAGTAGGAGTTCTGAGAGGGGAGGTTTATAATATAGCAGACTCATTAGAAGAAACAACATTACTAAGGGGTGAGTAATTTTTTCTTCTAGACAACATGAAGTCTTGCTATATTATGACTATTGCAACTACACAGCAGTACCTCCATGGAGGAGGGACAGAACCTACTTAGGAATAGGCTCTGAAGCACGGCTGTGCTAAACCGAGCATCCCTCCTGGCCTGAATATCCAGGGAGTAATGCTTGGTGAAAGTGTGTACTGTCTTCCAAGTAGCTGCCTGACATATCTCCAAGATAGGGATGTCTCTAGCAGCAGCTAGAGATGCAGCTGTACCTCGTAGAGTGAGCCCTCAGGCCTGGGGGAACCTTACCCAGCTTTTGATAGCAAAATTGATACAAGAAAGATCCACCTGGCAATGGATCTTTGTGGTAGGTCTCCTTTCCCAACCTCACCATAAGTGAGAAACAGTTGGAGGGAGTCAAACCTGTGACCCTTTGCACGCCCTATGTAGTAACTTAGGGCCCTCATATCATCTAAGTTGTGTAGCCTCCTCTCACCAGAGAGGAATGGTCAGTAAGAACACTGGGAGTGAATAGATTGGTTAAGGTGAAATCTGAAACCACCATTAGGCAAAACTCCTGTTAGTCCTGAGGACCACTTTATCCCTGTGAAAGGAAATAAAGTCAAGTTTCTACTGATAAAGCCTGTAACTCACTTATACGCCTGGCAGAAGTGATGGCTACCAGAAATACAGTTTTCCAAGTCAATACTTAAGCTCTGGGAAGACAGAGGCCCAAAGAGGGGTTGCATTAGCTGAGCAATGCATACATTAAGATCCAAGCAGGGGCAGGGTCCCTGAATGGAGGATTGGTGTGAAGCAATCCTTTAAAAACTTGAAAATACAGGATGAGCAGAGAGAGAAGAGGGCTTCCTGCTTGAAATGAAGGCAGAGACAGCAGCCAAGTGCACTTTCAGGGTGGCTGGTCTCAGTCCCAAAGAATTAAGATGGACCATGTAGTCCAATACAGTAGGTAGATCAACAGATTCTGGGGAAACATGCTTCCCAGAACACCATATGGAAAATCTTTTCCACTTAGAGTTATAGGTAGCCCTGGTGGAAGGCTTCCTAGCAGCCTTCAGGATTTCGAGAACACTTTGAGAAAGTTGCAAATCGGCAAACTCTAACTGCTCAAGAGCCAAGCCTTCAGGTTGAGGGATTTGAGATTGGATACCAAACCTCCCTGAGCACAGGTTAACAGATTGTGGTTCCTGGGGAGACACAGGGGAAGATGGACTGCTAAGGACAGAAGGAGGGTACCAGGGCTGCTTGCCTAGTCTGGAGCAATCAGGATCATTTTGCAGGGCTGAGACCTGACTTTGACTAGTAATTTGAACAGGAGAGGAAGGGGAAAGGCATAAAGAAACTTCCTTCCCAATCGAGGAGAAAGGCATCCAGGGAACTGAGCCCAACACTGGGGCCTGCAACAGAACAGTGGAAGTTGATAATTGTCTGGGGCTGCAAAAGATCATCTGAGGAGTGCCCCATCTGGCAAACACTATCCCCAGTACTAGGGGATCCAGTGACCATTCGTGATGGCCCTGGGAAATCTTGCTGAGGGCATCTGCCAGGACATTGTCCTTGCCTGGGAGGTGAACTGCTATGAGGGAAGTGTTCAGGAGTAAGCCAGAGACCACAACTTCATTGCCTCGTGCACAAGGCCAAGACCGAGTGCCCCTTGTTTGTTGATGTACCACATTGTAGTGGTGTTGTCTGTTCTGACCTGTACTACCTTGTTCTGAACAGATGCAGAGAAAACCTGAAGTGCTAGAAAAACAGCTCTGAGTTCCAACAGATTGATGTGGAGCAGAGATTCCTGAGAGGACCATGATCCCTGGGTGAGAGGTCACTACATGAGCCCCATCCCAAAGGATGCATCTGTAGTAGGGTCAAGGAATGGGACAGAGGATGAAAGGCACCCCTGTCTCAGATTGCTCTGATCCTGCCACCACTGAAGGGCCTGGATCAGGGTTCGAGTCACTGGGATTAACTTGGATAGAGGATCTCTTCTTTGAGACCAGAAAGCTCTCAAATGGAACTGAATGTCCCTCATCTGAAATCTTGCTCCTTGCACCACAGCTGTGGAGGCAGCCATGTGCCCTAGGAGCTGCAGGAAATGCCTTGCTGGTCGAGAAACCTGCAGAATGAAGGAGGTGGCCAGGGCCACTAAGGTCCTTACCCTTTCCAAGGGAAGGAAGGCTCTGTTCTGCTTTGTATCCAGTTCTGCGCCTATAAAGGTGAGTACCTGGACAGGTTCCAAAACTGACTTTGGAAGATTGAGAAGAAATCCCAGAGAGGTAAGCAGCTGCTGGGTAACTAGCAGGTGTGATTTGACCTGGTCTGGAGACTGACCCACAATGAGCCAGTCGTCCAGGTAGGGAAAAATGGCAATCTTTTGCCTTCTTAGGTGAGCGACTGCTACTGCCAGACACTTTGTGAACACCCCTGGGGCAGAAGTGAGGCCGAAGGGCATTGCTCTGAACTGATAATGGCCTGAGGGCAGTTCGAATCTGAGGTACTTTCGATGGGAGCTTCTGATAAGAACATGGAAGTAGGCATCCTTGAGGTCCAGGGAAGCTAGCCAGTCCCCTGGCCTTAGGGAGGGTAAAATCATTCCCAGTGTCACCATTTTGAACTTTGGCTTTAAAAGGTGCTTGTTTAGATATCTTAGATCCAGGATAGCCGCCACCTCCTGTCTTTTTGGGGTAAGGTACACTGGGTACAGACCCTGCCCTGGTGAAGGGGAGAAGCCTTTTCACAGCTCTGAGACCAGGACGGTTGAGACTTCTGTTTCCAAAGCAAGAGTCTCTAAAGGGTTTGTAGGTGGAAAGATCTGGCTCTCATCTTTGGAAATTTCTTGAAGCTGAGAACCAGACCCTGGCTCACTACTTCCAGGACCCACCTGTCTGAAGTTAAAGACTGCCAGTCCTGGACAAAGTGAGCCAATCTGCCTCCTACAGGTAGTGGAGAGCCGACCCTGGGCATCCCATCAGGGTGCCTGTTTGGCAGGGGCTTTAGGCTGAGGGGTGGGAGCAGGCCTGCTCGAACCCCGTCTGCCTCTCCCTCTGAAGAACCCCTCCTGTACACAGGCTGAAGAGGAGGGGGCCTGAGTCTGGTAAAAAGGCCTGTGAAAAGGCCTACCCCTACCCCTGGGGGGCTGCCTCTGAGGAGTGGCTTGCCGTTCCTTGGCTTGTGCACTCTGTAAGTGGTTCTATATTCATCCATTTCTTTCATATAATTCTCTGTCTGCTCCCCAAACAGAGAATTTCCCACCACAGGAAAATCCATAGCCTTAGACTGGGTATCCTGTGACAAAGAAGTACACCTGAGCCAGGCCAATCTGCGAAAAACCACAGATGTAGCCATGACTCTAGAGGATACATCATTAGAATCCACTGCAGCATGGAATTGCACCTTAGATGCCTCAATACCATCAAGGGCCACCTGCTCCAGCTCCTTTGCGAGCTGGCCAGGGACCTGATTGGCTAAGGCCATGACAGTATCCCATCTAGATTTCTGGTATCTTGCAACATAAGCCATATAGTTAGCTTGTCTGAGTCCCAAGGATGCTGCCAAGTATTGTTTTTTGGCGATGGCATCAATCTTCCTGGAATCCTTGTCAGGAGGATGTGAAGCCAGTGGAATATTAGCTTTATCACAGGCTGCAGCCTGAACTACCCAACATGACTGCATTGCTGTGAAAGAAAATCTGTATCAGGACCTGACAAAGTGTACTTCCTGTCCATCTTTTTATCCACAGGAGGCACAGAATTAGGAGCTTTTAAAATTTTTATTGTTTGTTTTCTAAAGGATTTATGTAAAGGGATGGACAACCTCCTGGACTCTGGGATATCCATCATCTCCACATAGTCAGGCTCCTCTTGCTCATCCAAAGCCTCCTCTAAGGGAAGCTGGAGGGTTTCAGCAACTTTTTTATAAAACAAAAAATGAGAAGGGGACTCAGAAAGCCTAGGGGAGACTCACCTGAAGGTCTGTCTGGGAGATGTCCGGTTCAATGGGCTCATCCAGACTTTCAAAGTCACATCTCACTGATCATAATCCTCATCCCTCCTCTGGTTCATAGAACTCTTCTATATCATAATCCTGAACCACTGGAACCGACCGAACCGACCTTTTGCCAGACAGTGGCGGTTCGGAGGGAACCGGGGACAGGGACTGGCCAATCTGTATTGCCCTGGCTATCTCAGCAGCAGTTGGAGAAGGAATTTTGGACTCCAAACCTGCTGATTTTTTAGATTTCTTTGCTTACAATTACCATAGATAGAGCCTGAACCGATCGGTTTTGAGGTTAAAATAATGAAATCGCGGTTAAATTCAACCGAGAAATAGCACTTTAAACCGAAGAAATGAACCGAGCAACAGGAGGAATCTCCGGAGCGACTGTTCAGTGAGGCGGAGTAAAGAATCTGACGGTTTCGGTTTGAAACCAGCCAAACAGAGCTTCTGAACCGAGCTCGCACTCTAAGCTCCATGCTCTGCATGGAAGTTAACTCTTTCACCTCCGGAGCAGTTCTAAGGCTGGGGCAAACTGCAATAGTCATAATATAGCAAGACTTCATGTTGTCTGAAAACAGTATTCATCCTCTGTGGGTTTAAACTCTTCCTGCACTGAAAATCTTAACAATTGTAACAAAAATAAAGCAAGCTCCACCTCCCTCTGTTTATTGAAAGACTGCCTTTTCTGATAATTCTAAGTTCCTTATTTCACCCTTCAGTCAGAAGTATCCTCCACCTGAAGAATATTAAATTTCCTAAGGAATCTGCTTCAAACCAAAGACAATTGTAAATTGTAAGGTTCACCTCCCTCTGTTGTGAGCACAACTTGCTTTCTTGCAAATCTTAAGTCCAGTGTTGCAGCTTCCAGCCCGAGGTAGCTTCACCTGAACACTATTAGGTACTATTAGCCCACTTTGACCCATGTAAGAAGGATCAATTTAAAATCATGTCTTCACCGCCCAACCAACGAAGGAGTGAAGACTAGGAACAGAATGAGTGAGCTCGGGGGATGGTGGGAGGACATATGAATAAACAGTGAAGACTTGTCCAAGAACATCAAGAATTAAGGTAGGTACGTAATTTTCATATCTTCCTGGACTGAAAGTCTTCACCATTTATTCATACTTCTGGGTCAGAGTACCAAGCTAAACCAATCCCCCGAGCAGGGCAGCAGCAGGAGATAGAGCTCACTCAGGAAAGAATTCTATTAAGGATTGTCCTGCCAAAGGAAGCATGCTGTCTGGCATGGACATCTAAAGCACAGTTCTTCACAAAGGTGTGCACTAAGCTCCAAGTAGCCACTTTGAAAATATCAGCAATGGGAACAGAGCATATCTCTGCCAGGGATGCAGCAACCACTCTAGTCAACTGGGCACGTACCTGGCCTTCCAACGTGACCTGCGCCACAGAACAGCAATGGTGTAGGTATGCCACTATTCAAGCAGAGATACATCTGATGGATACCAGCTGGTCTAGCTGGGCCGCACTGAAAGACACAAAGAATTGCTTCACTTGACAGATGTCCCCAGTCCTATCGATGTAGAATCATAAGGCTCTCTTAACAGCCAGAGAATTCTGGAAATTAGAGAAATAAGTGGGAAGAACCAACAGCTGGTTGAGGTGGAATTCCAAAACCACTTTGGGTAGGAATTTAGGGTGAGTGCAGAGTGCCACCTTGTCTCTATGAAAGGCAGTATACGGAGGGTCCTGGTGGAGATCGGGGATGCTGCAGTGCATTGGCTGCAGGGTTGCTGTGTGCCCAGCGTCAAAGTGCACCACGTGGGGGGGGGGGAGAAGAACATTGGAACAAGGAAAAGCCAGCTCCATAGTAGGCGAGGCGGCACCTGACCCCATGCCCACCGGATCCACCTCGCCTGACTTCCAGTTCTCCACCCGCCCCCACCTGCAGCCAAAGTCTAACTGTAAGAGCGCCAAGGAGGGGCGGCCCACCAAGGGGCTAAGCTGGGGATGCTGGCTGTGGGGAGGGGGAGAGAGAGGAGGCTCAGGGGTCGAGGGAACCCTCAGGCAGGCAGGAACAGGCAGGATATGAGAGACTCCGGGCCGTGACCGAGCGACAAACAATGGGGGTGGGGGACCCATAGAATGAACCAGGGACAGGGGTTTTAAAACCAAGCTCAAGCTCAACGTTCTATGCATTTGCATAGAGTTAATTCTTTCATCTCCAGGGCAGTTCAGCTGGAAGGGCTATCTGCATATAGTCAGACTACAGCAACACTTCATGTTGTTTAAATGGGGTGCCTGCTGCCTGTCTTCTTTGAAACCGGAAAGTTATGGGAGTAGAATCCCGTGTTCCATTCCTCCCAGGGAACTACCTCCACTGCCCTGTTTCGAGGGAGGCCTTAAATCTCTGAAGTGAGAAGGTTTAACTGTGCGGTGGAGAAACTGTGCTGCCGCTTGAGTGGACAATGGGGGGGGGGGATCTCCAAAAGCTGAGAGAGTACCCTTCCTGGATAATCCAGAGGACCCATCTGTCTGTTGTGATAACCAGCATTGACTGTACATGAGTCATATGACCAGCCACCGCTGAGGAGAGGTCCACCTCAGGCAGCTGGGGTGAGACCTGGGCCAACGTCTTAGAGGGTGGCGCTGGGTGCTTTTGGTCCTTGCGCCTTCTGCTGCATTTTTTTTTTTTGCTGCTGAGGAGGATGGTGTCTGCCTTGGGTTCCTCAGCCTCTTCCTCAAAAGGACTGCCTGTTGTGAAAAGGCTGACGGTTCCCACCCCTTTGGGGAGCTGAAGGAGCTGGCCTTCCTGTTTTAATAGCCATCCTGGTTTACTGAGTGGGATCACACGCAGCACTGAAGACCCCGGCGCTGCATGCGGCACCAAATATTCTGACACCACATGCGGCACCGAAGATCCTGATACCGAACATGGCACAGAAGATCCTGATGCCATACGCGGCACTGAGGATCTTGGCAACTGCGCCTGAGGAAAAGTTTGCCTGACCTGGAAAGAGAGGGGGAAGGGAGTGGTACCTGTGCCTGCACCTGCATGGAAGAAAAAATTACTCACCTTAGTAATTGCTTTTCTTCTCATGGAGTCTTGCTATATTATGACAATTAGCAGTTAGCCACAGCACTTGAACTGCCCCGGAGAGGAAGGAGTTAACTCCAGGCTGACTGGAGTTCCAAGCGTGAGCGCTTTGCTGAAAGCTCTATCTGGCTAGTTTCAAACTGAAACTGTCAGATCTTTACGGAGCCAACACTAAGCAAAAGTCTGTGTGGAAAAAACCCCACACTAGCCAACTGGCTACCTACTAGTAGAATAACAATAACAGAAACAACAACAACAACAATATCACCCCTAACAAGCATTATTAGGCCCCTCCCCAAAAGACAGAAGTCCAGGAGGGGGCCAAACATACAACCAAAAACAGAAATACCTAGTTTTCCTAATCCTAAAGAAAAGGGAAAAGGGAAAAGGCTACAACGGCATGACACAGTGCTTGCACTAATTTGCCAACCCTCACCCAAGTAGAAGTTCTGAGAGGGGAGGTTGAGGGTGGTTAATATTACAAGACTCCATGAGAAGAAAAGCACTACTAAGGTGAGTAATTTTTCTTCAAACACCATGAAGTCTTGCTATATTATGAGAATTAGCAGATTACACAGCAGTACCTCCATGGAGGAGGGCCAGAACCTACTTAGGAAATAGGCTCTGAAGCACGGCTGTGCCAAACCGAGCATCTCTCCTGGACTGGACATCCAGGGAGTAATGCTTGGTAAAGGTGTGAACTGTTTTCCAGGTAGCAGCTTGACAGATTTCCAGAATGGGAATATCTCTAGCAGCTGCTAGAAATGCAGCTGTACCCCTGGTGGAATGGGCCCTCAGTCCTGAGGGGGGTTCTCTACCTAGTTTTTGGTAGCAAAATTGGATACAAGAGACAATCCACCTGGCAACTGTCCTCTTAGTGGCAGGTTTCCCTTTGCCAACCTCGCCATAGGTAAGGAAGAGTTGGAGGGATTCGAACCTGTGACCCTTGGTGCGTTCCAAATAGTAGCTTAAAGCTCTTTTGATGTCCAAACTGTGCAATCTCCTCTCACCCGAGGAAGAATGCTCAGTGAAAAATACTGAAGGGAGATGGATTGGTTAAGATGGAAATCTGAAACCACTTTAGGTAAAACTTTCTGTTAGTCCTGAGGACTACCTTATCTCTGTGAAAAGAAATAAAATCGTTTTCCACTGACAGGGCTTGTAACTCACTTGTCGTCTGGCAGAGTGATGGCCACTAGGAAAACAGTTTTCCAAGTTAGGAACTTAAGGTCTGCTGAAGACAGAGGTTCAAGGGGTTGCATTAACTGAGCAATGCAACATTAAGGTCCCAGGCAGGGGCTGGGTCCCAAAAGGAGGGTTAGTGTGAAGTAACCCTTAAAAACTTGGAAAACACAGGGTGAGAAGAAAGGAGGCAGGCTTTCCTGCTGATATAAAAGCAGAGACAGCTGCCAGATGAACCTTTAAGGTAGCTGGCCTGAGGCCTAAGGAATTAAGATGGACCAAGTAGTCCAACAAAATGGGCAAATCAGCAGATTCTGGGACAATTTGCTTCCCAGAACACCAGATGGAGAACCTCTTCCATTTGGAATTATAAGTGGCCCTAGTGGAAGGCTTCCTAGAGGCCTTTAAAATATCAAGGACACCTTGAGAAAGGTGTAAATCAGCAAATTCTAACTCCTCAAGAGCCAAGCCTTGAGGTGGAGGGATTTGAGGTCCGGATACCAAACTCTCCCCTGGGCACAAGTCAGCAGGTTGTGGACCCTGGGAAGGTCCAGGGGAGGGTGGACTGTCAGGGACAGAAGCAGTGGGTACCAGGGTTGCCTGGCCCAGTCTGGTGCAATCAGAATCACTTTGCAGGGCTGGGATCTGATTTTTACTAACACCCTGAAGAGAAGGGGGAAGGGGGGAAAGGCATACAGGAACTTCCCTTCCCAATCCAACAGAAAGGCATCCAGGGGGACTGAGCCCATTACTGGAGGCCTGCAACAGAACAGAGGAAGTTGGTGGTTGTCTGGGGCTGAAAAGATCTATCTGAGGAGTGCCCCATCTGGCAAAGACTGACCCCAGCACTAGGGGATTCAAGACCATCTGTGATGACCTGAGAAATCCTGCTGAGGGCATCCGGCTAGACATTGTCCTTCCCTGGAAGGTGAACTGCTACTAGGAGGTGTCAGGAGTGCAAGCCAGAGACCACAACTTCATTGCTTGGAGCACAAGGCTGATGACCGAGTGCCCTCTGTTTGTTGATGTACCACATTGTTGTGGTATTGTCTGTCCTGACCTGAACTACTTTGTTCTGGACAGATGCTGAGAAAACCTGAAGAGCTAAAAAGACAGCTCTGAGTTCCAATAGGTTGATGTGGAGCAGAGATTCCTAGGGGGACCACACTCCCTGAGTGGAAAGGTCGCCCAAGTGCGCGCCCCACCCCAGCAAGGAGGCATCCGTGGTGAGGGTGAGGGAATGAGAAATGGGAATGAAGGGGACCCCTGTCTTAGATTGCTCTGATCCTGCCACCACTGAAGAGCTAGAATCAGAGTTGGGGTCACTGGGACCAATTTGGTAAGGGGGTCCCTCCTTTGGGACCAATAGGCCCTCAAATGAAACTGAATGTCTCTCATCTGGAATCTTGCTCCTTGCACTACAGCTGTGGAGGCAGCCATGTGCCCTAGAAGTTGCAGAAAGTGCCTTGCTGGTCAAGAGACCCGCAGGGTGAAAGAGGATGCCAGGGCAATCAGCTTCTCTACCCTTTCCGAGGGGAGAAATGCCCTGGCCAACTTTGTGTCCAATTCCGCACCTAAGAAAGTTAGTACCTGAACTGGTTCTAGAACTGACTTTGGTAAATTCAGCAGGAATCCCAGGGAAGTGAGAAGCTGCTGGGTGACTTGCAAGTGGGATTTTACCTGATCTGGGGACTGACCCACAACGAGCCAGTTGTCCAGGTAGGGAAACACAGCAACCCCTTGCCTTCTTAAATGAGCCACTACCACAGCTAGACATTTTGTGAATACCCTTGGAGCAGAGGTAAGACCGAAGGGCATTGCTCTGAACTGGTAGTGACCTAAGGGCAGTTCGAACCTGAGGTATTTTCGGTGAGAAGGCCTGATCAGGACATGAAAATAGGCATCCTTGAGGTCCAGGGAGGCTAGCCAGTCCCCTGGCCTGAGGGAGGGCAAAATCATTGCCAGAGTTAACATTTTGAACTTTGGTTTCAAAAGATGCTTGTTCAGGTACCTTAAGTCTAGAATGGGCCGCCATTCTCCTGTCTTTTTTGGGGTAAGAAAGTATCTGGAGTACAGCCCCTTGCCCTGGTGACAAGGAGGAACCCCTTCCACTGCTTTGTAGTCTAGGAGGGAGAGACCTCTGCTTCCAAAGCAAGGGCCTCTAAAGGGCTTGCAGGAAAATGTCTGGTTCTCATCTTGGAAACTGTTTGAAGCTGAGAACCAGACCCTGGCTTACTACCTCCAGAACCCATTTGTCCGAAGTTAGGGACACCCAGTTCTGGCTGAAATAAGCCAACCTGCCTCCAACTGGTACAGGAGAATCGGCCCTGGGCACCCCATCAGGGTGCCTGCTTGGCAGATAGCCTTAGGCTGAGGGGTGGGGACAGTTTACCTGCGCCCGCCTACCTCTGCCTCTGAAAAACCTCTGTGCAAAAAGCAGAGGAGGCTTGGGATTGATAAAAGGCCTGTGGAAAGGCCTGCCCCTACCTCTGGGAGTGTGCCTCTGTGAGTGGCATGCGCTCCTTGGCCTGGGCACTTTTGTAGGTAGTTCTGTATTCATCCATCTTTTCATATAATTTTCCGCTTGCTCTCCAAACAGAGAATTTCCCACCACAGGAAAATCCATAGCCTTTGACTGAGTATCCTGTGACAGATTAGTGCACCTGAGCCACGCCAACCCACGGAAAGCTACAGAAGTGGCCATGACCCTAGAGGAAACATCATTAACGCTCTACAGCAGTATGAAATTGAACTTTAGAGGCTTCAATGCCATCAGCAGCCACCTGTTCCATTCACTAGCCAGCTGGCCATGGGCCTGCTTGGCTAACTGCAACACTGTATCCCATCTAGATTTCTGATATCTAGCCACATAAGCCATATAATTTGCCTGCCTGAGTCCCAAAGAAGCTGCCATATACTGTTTTTTCGGTCATGGCATCAGTCTTCCTGGA
This sequence comes from Neoceratodus forsteri, assembly GCA_016271365.2. Taxonomy (NCBI): domain Eukaryota; kingdom Metazoa; phylum Chordata; order Ceratodontiformes; family Ceratodontidae; genus Neoceratodus; species Neoceratodus forsteri. The sequence continues at coordinate 636,475,450 of CM057449.1, read as the reverse complement.
ATCCTTATCAGGAGGATGTGAGGCCAGGGGATATTAGCCTTGTCACAGGCTGCAGCTTGTACCACACCTACATGACTACACTGCTCAGTGAGGAAGTCTGTATCAGGGCCTGATAAAGTATACCTTCTGTCCATTTTTTTATCTACAGGAGGGACAGAATGAGGATTTTTTAAAATTTTTGTTGTTTGCTTCCTAAATGACTTATGCAAAGGAATAGACAACCTCCTAGACTCTGGGATATCCATCATCTCAACATAATCAGGCTCCTCTTGCTCATCCACAGCCTCTTCCAAGGGAAGCTGGAGGTTTCTGCAACCTTTTGTAAAACATAAAATGAGAAGGGACTCAGACTGCATAGGGGAGATTCTAATGGTCTGTCTGGAGAAATGTCCGTTCAATGGGCACGTCCAGACCCTCCCAGCCACATACATAATGATCAAAATCTTCCTCCCTCCTGTGGTTCATAAAATTCTCAACATCATACTCTTGAACCACTGGAACCGAACGAACCAGCCTTTGCCAGCTGTTGGTGGTCTCGCCGGTCCCTGAGACAGTGACTGGACAATCTGTATGGCTTTAGCTATCTCTGCAGCAGTTGGAGAGGCAATCTTGCACTCCAGACCTGCTGGTTTCTTAGATTTTTTTACTGGGACTGGTTCCTCAGAACCAGCCTTCCTTTTGCCCGAGGAAGTCTTGCCCTGGTCAGAGGGCACTCCCTCTGGTCCAGTGGGTGCTGGACCGGGCTGGCCATCCGGGTCAGCGGACTTTTTGGCCTCTCGTCCCCTGAGCCAGTCCAATCTTTTCTCCAGGGTGGCTGCAGGGAAATTCTTACACACCTGGCAGTCTGACAGGAGGTGGTCAGCCCCCAGACAGTAAACACATGTGGTGTGTGGGTCAGCCTTGGCAAAGGCTTCCCTACAAACATCACAGTGTTGAAACCCAGTGGGCCCGGTTTTTCTTTTGGGTTTCTCAGACATAATGCCAGCCTATCCAAAAACTTGCCCTTTTTATGGCAGTGCCAGGCAAGACACCCTTATCGGTTCCTAACCGTGTCACGGGTATTTGAAAAAACCCAATTTAAGAGATAGGTTTTTAGAACCGATAAGAACGGAACCACCTCTAAAAGCCCAAGCTATTATTTAAAATTGTTTTTAGTAAACCGATCGGTTCAAACCGAACCGATAATTAATTTCCACAGACTTTAAAATCCTGTACTTACGGTTTACCAGATAGAGCTTTGAACCAAAATGCGGTAAAATAAATACTTATTGCCGGTTAAAATGAACCGAAAACACTGCTTGAACCGAGAAATGAACCGAGCTGAAGGAGCAGATCTCGGAGCGACTGTTCAGTGAAGCGGAGTAAAGAATCTGACAGTTTCAGTTTGAAACTAGCCAGATAGAGCTTTCAGCAAAGCGCTCGCGCTTGGAACTCCAGTCAGCCTGGAGTTAACTCCTTCCTCTCCGGGGCAGTTCAAGTGCTGTGGCTAACTGCTAATTGTCATAATATAGCAAGACTTCATGGTGTTTGAAACACAGTGGGGGGAGCACATGGAACCAGCATCAGCAGTACCAATACCGGAAAGGGAAGAGTTTCCGTTGCTGGTGCTAAATGCACATTCTGCCCCAAGGCCCAGCCACAGCCCCTGTATCCAAGACCGAGGACCCGGAACTGGATACACTGGAAACTGCAAATGAGACAGACACTGTATCCACTGCTCCATAAGAGCGACCCAGTGATGAAGCTGCCCACTGGAAGCCCCGCAAGAGGACAAAGAGAAGCTCTGGTGCTGAGAGTCCAGGCCATCAAGAGTGGAGTCCACCGGGGAGGGGGGTCAGGGTGGGCCTGCTGCTCTCGACTACCGAAGATCTTCTAGCAGGCATGCCAGAGGGTGATCTTGGGTGATACCGTTTCTTCTTCTTCTGCCAGGAAAAGGAAGACATCAAGACGGAGTGGCGCCGGGTCTGCGACCTGGTTCTTTTTGTGTCTACGGCAGAACTGCCCTTCCACCGGGATACCAGACTGCCCGTGGTTGGACCTCTCCTCCACAGAGGGCGGCTGACTGGACACAGCCCCACTGCTAGAGCATCTTTGCAATGAAGCATCCCTACCATCACCGATACCGGCCATGGTCAACTCTGTCGATTGGCAGGGCTGAGAGGAAAACAGCTCCTTTCTTCTTCTTTTTTTTTTTTTAAACAACAAAGAATGATGATACTAAAAGTGAACAGAACGACTAAAGCTGCTGTTGTATAAATGTAAAGTTTTGACTTCCAAGGGGTGAGGGACGTCATCACTGAAGCACACTTAACGGAGGAGAAAAAAGGAAGTGAGGCGGTTGGAGGGTCGATGCCAAAGTAGCCTGCACAGCACGAGCTAATCTCATGGTGCCACACATGCGCGGTCCTACCACGGCACCAGCCCTCCTGAAGATTTTTGACTTCCACAGGGTCCTAGCACCTGCGGCTTGTACCCAGAAGTATGAATAAATAGTGAAAACTTTCAGTCCAGGAAGATATGGTTATTCCCTGAGCCTCCTATGGGGGATAAGACCTGAGAGTGGTCAAGGTCAGGTGGAGGCTCCCGTGGTCAGGGAGCAGGAATGCACCCCATAACTCGCGCCTGAGCCTGTGGGAGAAAAGGTGGGTACCCTGGAACCACGAGGTGACCACCATGAGAGACAAAGCCATGCAATCTACCTAATGCAGACCACAGTTCCCACCAGCCTGGAGGCTACCTCACTGGTGTCATATGATGCCCTTTCATGGTGCCTTGGCAGCTCCAGGCTCTGGTCAGAAAGGCAAATGGACTGTTTGTCTGGTTGCCTCACAATCTAGCAAAGGTGCTAGGAGCTGACCATGCATCATCCACAGTTGCCTGCAATAGGTCACATGATGTGCAGAGATGCACAGCATGGTGCATGCCACCAAGAAAACCCTATGGCCCAAGGCATCAAACTCCACAAAGTCTGACTCAGGGGGAAGGTCATGCACTGGGTGCTTATGCCCAGTGGGAGTATCCAGGAGCTGGATTCCAGAAAAGGGATGTGCCCTGTCTCCTGGAGACCCCACAAGTGAGCAATACCTGCATCTGATGTCCCTCAGGGCTGGAAAAGGGGCAACTGGATGGAGCAAGACATCCCTGGTTGCCTTGGTAAAGGGCCTGGGCAATGGCGGGATGACTGTGGAGTCACGGCTGTATTCCACAAGAAATGACAGCACCAGGTTTATGGGAGTACAGCCTGCAAAATGGTTGAGGCCAAGCTCTCTAAGCATCTCTGTGAGGAACTGCTGGTACTAGCTGTACTCAGCATCAGAAGAAAAGTGCAGGGAGGTGTCCTCTTTCTCGGAGAAGGAAGTCAAAGATGAGGAACAGCTGGAGTTAGGGGGCAGTGACATGGGCCTCAGGCCAAAATATGGCCTGATTTAGGGATCTAAGGAATCTGGGAAAAGCATTGGCCACCACCCTGAACTGCTCCCATGACAAGTGACCCGAAGGACCCAGAATGCTCAGGAGAGGAGATGGGGAGGAGGACTGAGTAAGACCAGGCCAGGTCCTCTGCCAGGGCTACGAGAATGCTCAGGGGATGACTTCCAGAAGGAGGACCTGGCAACATCATCCACTAGTAAAGCACTCAACAGCCGAGGAGCGGTACAGGTGGTGCCCTTTTCAGGAAGCCCCCAGGTGGGGAGAGCTTAGCTGTGAAGGTCCTATGGGGTGGCCCCAATCCCCACCAATGACAGGGCCAGATGGCAAGAATAGGGGCTCTGAGACAGCGTGGTGACTCCTGCAGGAGCTGCCACCTACCCTGTACAAGGAGTGAGCTGTCAACCAGGACCTTCCAGTACTTACCTTGTGTTTGACTTCTGGACAGGTTCGGAAGTCCTCCGAGGCTGCAACGGAACTGGTGCTGCGAGTGGCACTGGTACCCCTCTTTGGTGCCTCAAATGGTGCCAGAACCCCCCAGTGCTAAAGACAGCACTCACACCCTCCGGAAAGTCAGGCAGCAGCACCGTGAGTGGTGTCAGTTAGCTAAGCATCCTCTAAAGATGACGCTGGCCCCGACTGAAGCCTAGAACCAGGCCCAAGAAGGTCTCCTTCATCACTGATGTCCTGCAAGAGGCCAAGACCCTCTCCAAATTCAACACCCAGGTTATCAGGCTGCTCAGGGGAATAGATCCAAAAGATCTCACCAGGATACCTAGAAGACCTGGCTCCTGAGACATTCCCTCTCCCAATGCTGCAAGAGGTGTCAGGAGGGAACAAAGTCTTGTGGCCAGCATTTCCCTCACTCACTGGCACCAGCCTTAGTGCCAGGAGCTGAGGCATCACTGGCCTGCAACACCAAGATGCCCACTAGTGTAGGCCCAGCATAAAACTTTGACCTCACCACCGAGGGCGTCTACTACTAAGAGGTTATGACTGGGAGGGGTGCTCAGCTGACACCCCAGAGAAGGACGACTATCCAGCCTCCCCCTCCACCAAGCTCTCTGTTTTGGCAAGGCAAGGCAAGGACTAGGAGAGGCCTGGTCTCCCTCAGTATGTATAGTACTGGGGTGGGGTTCTGGGGAAGAGCCCAGGGACCTTACTTTGGGGTCCTACATGTTAGGATGGCCTCCAAAAATGGGGAAATTGTGACCTCACTTCATTGTGCAGCTCTCAAGTGTGCAGAAGTTCATGGAGAAGCAGATGCAGTGGTCCATGCCATGGTCATTTCCAAGGCAGGCCCAGCGCTGGTCATGATGATCCAGGATGTAGATATGCCCCCCGAAGCACAGATGCATGGGGGTCTGTTCTTAGATTTTTTCTTGGGAGTCAGACATGCCAAGCAAATGGAAAATGATAAAAACTAGCTAGAAAAGTGCTTGGCGCTGTACGACATAAAAGAAAAAATTACTCACCTTAGTAATGTTGTTTCTTCTAATGGAGTCTTGCTATATTATGACAGATGCAGTTTGTCCCACCATTAGAACTGCTCCGGAGGTCAAAGAGTTAACTTCCATGCAGAGCATGGAACTTAGAGCGCGAGCTCGGTTAAAGAAGCTCTGTTAGGGTGGTTTCAAACCGAAACCATCAGATCTTTACGAGCAAAACTCACTAAGGCTCTGTGTGGAAGCTGTAACCTACACTAGCCAACTGGCTACTAAAATATTCACACATTTTCCTGGTCCCAACACCAAGACTCAAGTCAGGGGACCAGAAAAATAAGATAAAATAACTCAAATAAAACACAACACCCAAACATAAAGGGGCATCAATAAATGCCAACAGTGGACTGCCCACCCCCATACCGAAGTAGAAGTTCTGGAGGGGCAGGCTGGGGGAGGTTTATAATATAGCAAGACTCCACTAGAAGAAACAACATTACTAAGGTGAGTAATTTTTCTTCAAACAACATAAGTCTTGCTATATTATGACAGATGCAGACTACATAGCAGTACCTCCATGGAGGAGAGGACAGAACCTACTTAGGAATAGGCTCTGAAGCACGGTTGTGCTAAACCGGCATTCCTCCTGGCCTGATATCCAGGGAGTAATGCTTGGTGAAAGTGTGTACTGTTTTCCAAGTAGCTGCTTGACATATCTCCAAGAAAGGGATGTCTCCCCAGCAGCAGCTAGAGATGCAGCTGTACCTCTGGTAGAGTGAGCCCTCAGGCCTGAGGGGGAACCTACCCAGCTTTTGATAGCAAAATTGATACAAGAGATGATCCACCTGGCAATGGATCTCTTAGTGGCAGGTCTCCTTTCCTAACCTCACCATAAGTGAGAAATAGTTGGAGGGAGTCAAACCTGTGATCCTTGGTACGCTCTATGTAGTAACTTAGGGCCCTCTTAACATCTAAGCTGTGCAGCCTACTCTCACCAGAGGAGGAATGGTCAGTGAAGAACACTGGAAGTGAAATAGATTGGTTAAGGTGGAAATCCGAAACCACCTTAGGCAAAAACTTCCTGTTAGTCCTGAGGGCTACCTTATCCCTGTGAAAGGAAATAAAGTCAGTCTCCACTGATAAAGCCTGTAACTCACTTATGCGCCTGGCAGAAGTGATGGCTACTAGAAATACAGTTTTCCAAGTCAAATACTTAAGCTCTGCCGAAGACAGAGGCTCAAAGGGGGGTTGTATCAGCTGAGCAATGCAAACATTAAGATCCCAAGCAGGGGCAGGGTCCCTGAATGGAGGATTGGTATGAAGCAATCCCTTAAAAAACTTGGAAAATACAGGGTGAGCAGAAAGAGAGGAAAATTACGTACCTACCGTAATTCTTGATCTTCTTGGACGAGTCTCCACCACTCATTCACACTAGTGGGATTGGCGCCGGAGGCACTAAGACCCATCGGGAGCAAACTTTTTGCTGGAGGGTCGGCGCGAGAGACGGCGCCGAGAGACACGGCGCCGCGAGCAGCGGCTCGAGCGGTAATGACCATCTCGGGCGACGACCTCCAACCGCCTTCAGTACCTTTTTACCAAGGAGGTGCACGAACTAACGAAAGGGTAAACTTAACATTAAAAACGGACATAAGATAGTCCGTATGACCCGTGTAAGAAGGGTCAGCAAAGAAGTCCTCACGGCCTAAAGATTTGAGGGAGTGAAGACCAATACAGCGGTGAGCTCGGGGATGGAGGGGGAGGTAGATGAGTGGTGAGACTCGTCAAGAAGATCAAGAATTACGGTAGGTACGAATTTTCCTATCTTCCTGACATAAGTCTCCACCACTCATTCACACTAGTGGGAGAGTACCAAGCTGATAATCCCCCAAAAGGGCGGCAGGAGAGCCAGAGCTCACGCGTCTAAGATAGAAGCCCATTAAGGATAGTTCTGCCGAATGCGGAATGTCGCCTGGCATGAACATCCAGTGCATAGTGCTTAACGAAAGTATGCACTGAGCTCCAGGTAGCGGCGTTGCATATATCTGCAATTGGAACATTGCGAATTTCCGCTAGGGATGCCGCGACTGCCCTAGTAGAGTGAGCGTACACTCTACCTTCTAATTTAACTTGAGCCATGGAATAGCAATGACGAAGGCATGCCACTAACCATGAAGAGATACATCTAATAGCGACAGGTTGACCCAGCCGGGTGTCGCTGAAAGAAACGAACAGTTGCTGAGTCTTGCGAACATCCTTGGTTCTATCTAAATAGAACCGCAAGGCTCTCTTAACATCCAAGGAATGAAGAGCTCGCCTTCATTTTGGAAATTAGCGAAGTAAGCGGAGTACCAGAGGTTGGTCCAGATGGAATTCTGACACAACCTTGGGAAGAAATTTAGGATGAGTACGGAGAACTACCTTGTCCTTATGGAATACAGTATACGGAGGGTCCGTAATCCAGGGCATGTACTCTCAGAGACCCTGCGGGCTGAGGTAATGGCCACCAGGAAGGCAGTCTTCCAGGTAAGAAATTTTAGCTCACAGGTAGCTAAGGGTTGAAAGGCTTCCGAGTGAGCATGTCCAGCACCAGGTTAATGTCCCAGGCTGCAACTGACGCTTAACAGGGGTCTGGTATGGAGAATCCCTTAAGAAATCTCTTCACTATAGGTAACTGAGCCAGAGTTAAGGAAGAAACCGCCCATGGAACGCTGAGATGGCACTAAGGTGAACTTTAACTGTGGAGTACTGAAGACCTAAGTTTGATAGGTCCAAAAGATACTCCAGAACCTTGCCAGGAGGACAGGAAAAGGGATTCCAAGAGGATTTTGCACCAGAGAGAAAACGCTTCCATTTGGAAGCGTACGCTGGGTGGCTGGCTTCCAGCAGCCAGAAGGATGTCTGAGACTCTACGAGACGTTGAACCGATTCACTTCTATCTCTTCAGGAGCCAAGCATGAAGGTGAAGTGATTTCAGGTTGGGATGGACCAACGAACCCTGAGTCAAAAGACTGATTTGCAAAGGAAGTGGTCTCGAGAGGCTGCCAACATACTGTTGAGTAGAGGAAACCATAGTTGCCGAGGCCAGGAAGGAGCAATGAGAATCATCTTGGTCCCTGAGACTGAATCTGAGGAGTCTCTGGATTAGAGGAAGTGGTGGAAAGGCGAAGAAAGCGCTTTGTCCACCGCAGCCTGAACGCATCCTGACAGAAAATGCCAGGCCCTGGATTTCTGGAGCAGAAGAGAGGCAGTTTTGCTGAGTGGGGATGCAAAAGGTCCAGGTCTGGAGTCCCCACTCTTTGAACAGGGACCGAGCTACGGCTGGATCGAGAGACCACTCGTGAGGGTCTGCCTCGCTCTGCTGAGGTGATCTGCTAGGTCGTTTTGTATACCTGGCAGATAAACCGCTTGAATCAGAGACTTGTGCTCCAAGCACCACTCCCACACCCTCATTGCTTCCCTGCAAAGGGATAAGAATGAGCACCGCTTTTGCTTGTTGATGTAATACATCACTGCTTTGTTGTCCGCTTGAAGGAGAATGTTCTTGTGACAAAGGACATCCTTCAGAGCTCGGATTGCATAGAGGACCGCCTCATCTCCAGGACATTATGTGGAGATGAGTTTGAACTGAGTCCATACACCTTGAGTGTGGAGGAGAGACAGTGAGCCCCCATCCCATTAGCGATGCATCTGTGGTGATGGAGATCTGATGATCCAGGGAGCAAAGGGAATCCTTCCAGGAGATTGCTTCTTGAGACCACCAGGTGAGAGACCTTCAAGGGGCCCGCACCTTGATGGGATAAGACTGGGGTGAGAGGTGGGACCACTGAGTGGAGAGCATCCATTGGGTGGTTCTCATGTGCAGTCGGGCCAGAGGGACAGTGAAGACTGAGGACGCCATGAGACCCAACATGCGTTGCATCGAGAGAGCTGTAACCGATTGGTTCTCCCTGACGTAACGGGCCATACGAAGGATGTCGAGTCTTCTGTCCTCTGGAAGGAAAGCCTTCGCTGAAGAGGTGTCTAGAAGCGCCCCTATGAAAAGGAGCCTCTGGGAGGGTTGCAGTTGAGATTTTTTCAAATTCAGCAGAACTCCATGGACGTGAGAAGACGAGAAGTCGCTTTACGGCTTCCAAAGTCCCTTGGCCGGAAGGGCTTGCTAGAAGCCAATCGTCCAGGTAGGGAAACACTGGAGTCCCGACTTTCCTGAGATGCCGCGAGAACTGCACAACACTTTGTAAAACTCATGGCGCGAGGATAGCCCAAAGGGCAGGACTCTGAACTGATAATGCTGACCCAAAGCTACAAACCTGAGGAATTTGCTGTGGGTCGGGTGGACGGGGATATGCTGGTAAGCATCCTGCATATCCAGAGAGGCCAGCCAGTCGTGCTGATGCAGCAAGGGTAACAGGGTACCTAGGGAAATCATCTTGAATTTCTCCCTGGGGAGGAATTTGTTTAACTTTCTGAGGTCTAGAATGGGGCGCATCCCCCCAGATTTCTTTGGAACCAGAAAGTAATGGGAGTAGAACCCTGTGTTTCGCAGATGCGGGGGCACCAGTTCTATTGCCCTGTTGTTCAGAAGGCCCTGGATCTCCGCGGTGAGGAGGTCTGACTGAGAGGCCGACAACCTGGGTTGTCATATGGGAGGACAATTCGGGGGGGTTTCAAGAAATTGAGAGAATAACCCTCGCGAATTATCCGAAGGACCCATTTGTCTGAGGTTATGGACTTCACTGGTTGTGAAGCACATCAGACGACCTCCCACCGAGGAGAAAGTTCCACCGGCAGAGTGGATGGAACTTGGGCCAATGACTCATAAGGTAGCGCTGGAGCTTTTAGGTCCCCGCGCTTCTCGCTGCTCTTCTTTGAGGTTGGGCAGGTTGGTTTTATGGAAGCTTCCTGCCTCTGCCTCGAAAGGACTGACGACTCATGAAACTGACGTCTGTTCACATGCCCCGAGAGGGGGCAGGCGGAGGTCTGGCCAACTTAATGGCCGATCTAGTCTTCTGAGTGGCCTCTAAGGCTTGCTCCACCTGAGGGCCAAAAAGAAAGGAGCCATCAAAGGCAGCGCCATCACCTGCTGCTGAGCATCATTCTGTGAAGCCAGAAGTACGCAGCCAGGAATGGCGCCTGGTACAACCTCGGCTGCTGAGCGAGAAGCAGTGTCGAAAGGCCCATGGCGGCTTTGACCTGTTGGTTATTGGACTCAATACCTCTAATAACGGTCAGAAGAAGCTCTGACTTGAACCGATCTGGAAGAGCTTCAACCATTCTTTTCATAGAGTGCCACAGGATATACTCATACTGAGAAAAATAGCCTTGATAACTGGCAATACGCATACTTAGAGTGGAGGCAGCAAAGACTCTCTTACCTAATGTATCAATCTTACGAGACTCTTTGTTAATAGGTCGAGCTGTAGTAGTTTGAGGAAGAATGACATTATCATTCTCTGCCAGGACTACAATAGGATCCGCAAAGGCTTGGGATGCCAAAATGGGACCGATCCTTGGGAGCTGAATACTTTTATCAATGGATTTAGCCACTGAGGAATAAGAGCAGGGTTATTCCATACCATTTGAGACAGCTGCTCAAGGAAGGCTGAATCGGAGGAGTCAAATCAGAGGGATCTCCGGCATGAAGATACTGGAGTCTTAATATCTTCCCAGGATCAATGTCTGTAGTCTGGAGAGAAAGAGTGGATCCCAGGTTCTTCAACAGAGACTTAAAGGACAGGTCCTCGACCACAGGTCTGTAGCAAAGAAAGATCCTGTTTCTCCACTTCATCACCCAACCAAGGTCTGGGTCAGGCTCAACATCATCTCCTGATGGTCCAGAAAGGACTGTTTGGACAGGAAAGGAGGAAAATTAGAGAGAGGAAATAGAAAACAAGGAGAGTCCCTGTCGGCTGCCGGCGCCGAGACGGCAAAACGGGCTGAAGATTTGCACTCGAGGAGGCGCGACGGCGTCAAGAGGCACGCGCCTCGCGAACGCCCGGCGGCGCTGCGACGACGCCACTGACGGCGCGGGCGATGGCGCTGCGCCGATGCCGCCAACGACGCCAAGAAGATCCAACGGCACCACCGGCGGTGCCGCGAGATCACGCGGCGCCGCCAACGGCGCCGAGAGACCACGCGGCACCGCCAACGGCGCCGCAAGCTCCGGCGGCTCCGAAAACGGCGCCGACACGGCCACAGACCCTGCAGAAGGCGCTGAAAAGCCCCGGGAACCTGGAAAGCAAGAGAAGGAAAAACCAGGAGATAAGGGATCGGTGAGCGCTCGCGCCGCAGCCATGTGAGGGGGGAAACATCTAAGCACGGATCGCTAGCACCAAGAAGGCGCCAGCCGACTAGGAAGGTCCAACCGCCTTACCTGATGCCGGAGGAGCCCGAGGCCCGAGGTAACCGAGCCAGGCAGAAGAACCAACCTCCGAGCCCATTGCTCCATAAGAGCGCCCATCTGATGAAACTGCTCATCTAGAGCCCTACCTATAGGGCGGGAGGGTCTGATGTCGAGGACGACGATTATCGGAAGTTGGACGACCAAGAAGGAGACCGCAACCAGCAACGATAACCGACCGCCGACGCCAAGCAGGACAGCCACCAGAGGGCCACCTCGAGTGATGCCTTCTCTTTTTTGACCTGTGGGCCGAAGAAGAGCTCGAGGCCGAACGGCGCCGAGAATGCGACCGTTTATTTTTATGCCGGCGGGGGGACCGCCCATCCCCCCGGGCATCGGACTGACCGTAGTCGGAACCCCGCTGAGGAGAAGGAGGCTGACCGGACCCAGCCCGGCTGACTGAACAGCTTTCAAACGAAGTCTCCCTACCGTCACCTGACCTGCTCATGGTCGACTCCGTCCAGTAGGCCGAGACTTCTTCAAGTAAGTTAAATTTAAATATTAGAAAAATTTTACGAAAATTAGAATAAAACTAAGCGATACTACTATCGTGATAATGTTACAAAAAAACAAACTGAAAACTATGTGCTAGTTTGAAGTTTGACTCCCGACAGGCGAGCGACGTCGTCACTGAAGCGCACTCGACGGCGGGAAAAAAGGAACTGAGGCGGTTGGAGGGTCGTCGCCGAGATGGTCATTACCGCTCAGGCGCGCTGCTCAAGGGGTCGTAGTCTCGCGGGCGCTCGCTCGCGCCGACCCCTCCAGCAAAAAGTTTGCTCCCGATGGGTCTTAGTGCCTCCGGCGCCAATCCCACTAGTGTGAATGAGTGGTGGAGACTTATGTCCAGGAAGATACACAGTTTTCCAAGTCAAGTACTTAAGCTCTGCAGAGGACAAAGGCTCAAAGGGTGGTTGCATAAGCTGAGCAATGCAAATATTAGGGTCCCAAGCAGGAGCAGGGTCCCTAAAAGGGGGATTGGTGTGCAGCAATCCCTTGAAGAACTTACAGAACATAGGACGGGCTGACAGAGCAGAGGGCTTGCCTACTGACAAGAAGGCAGAAACAGCTGCCAGATGCACTTTAAGTGTAGCTGGCCTAAGTCCCAAGCCATTAAGATGAACCATATAGTCCAGGATTGTAGGCAACCCAGCAGATTCTGAAGAAACATGCTTATTAGAGCACCAAATAGTGAACCTTTTCCATTTGGAGTTGTAACTCTTTCTGGTGGAAGGCTTTTGAGAAGCCTTAAGGATATCCAGAGCCCCTTGAGAAAGGTGTACATCAGCAAACTCTAACTCTTCAAGAGCCATGCCTTGAGACTGAGAGATTTGAGGTTCGGATACCAAATCCTGCCCTGAGAGGATGTCAACAGGTTGTAATTCCTGGGAAGAGACGGGGAAGGTGGACTGCTAAGGACAGCAACAATGGGTACCAGGGCTGTCTGGCCCAGTCTGGAGCAATCAGAATCACTTTGCATGGTTGAGACCTGATCTTGACTAGCACTTTGAACAGGAGAGGGAAGGGGAAGCATACAGGAACTTCCCTTTCCAATTCAGAATCAGAGCATCCAGGGGGACTGAGCCCAAGACTGGGGGTCTGCAACAAAAGAGAGGAAGTTGGTGACTGTCTGGGGCTGCAAAAAGATCTATCTGTGGAGTGCCCCATCTTGAGAAAATCACTTCCAACACTAGGGGATCTAGGGTCCATTTGTGATGGCCCTGGGATATCCTGCTGACAGCATCTGCTAGGACACTGTCCTTCCCTGGGAGGTGAACTGCTATCAGAGAGGTTTGCAGGGACTAGGCCAGAGACCATAACCTCATTGCTTCTGTGCACAAGGCCGTAGACCGAATGCCTCCTTGCTTGTTGATGTACCACATTGTGGTGGTATTGTCTGTTCTGATCTGGACTACCTTGTTCTGTACAGATTTGGAAAAGGCTTGCAGTTCCAGAAACACTGCTCTGAGTTCCAAGAGATTGATGTGAAGCAGAGATTCCTGAGGTGACCACAGTCCTTGGGTGGTAAGATCTCCCAAGTGGGCTCCCCAGCCCAGCAGGGAGGCATCTGTGGTGAGTATCACTGAATGAGACTGAGTGACAAAAGGAACTCCCTGTCTCAAATTGTCCTGATCCTGCCACCACTGTAGAGCCTAGATCAGGGTTCGAGTCACTGGGACGAGTTTGGTAAGGAATCCTTTCTTTGGGACCAGAAGGCTCTTAAGTGGAACTGAATGTCCCTCATCTGGAATCTTGCCCCCTGGACCACTGCTGTAGAGGCTGCCATGTGGCCCAGGAGCTGCAAGAAATGCCTTGCTGGTCGAGACACCTGAAGAGTGAAAGAAGAGGCCAGTTCTATAAGGGTCCTTGCCCTGTCCAGGGGAAGGAAGGCTTTTGCTCTTATTGTATCCAGCTCTGCCCCTATAAAGGTGAGGAGCTGTACTGGCTCGAGAACGACTTTGGAAGATTGAGGAGGAATCCTAAGGAAGTGAGCACTTGCTGAGTTATTTGCAGATGTGACTTGACTCGGTCTGGAGACTGACCCACTATGAGCCAGTCGTCCAAGTATGGAAAGATGGAGATCTTTTTTCTCCTTAGGAAAGCAACCACTACTGCCAGGCACTTTGTGAACACCCTTGGAGATGATGATAGGCCAAAGGGCATTGCTCTGAATTGATAGTGGCCTGAGGGCAACTCGAACCTGAGGTACTTTCTGTGGGAGCACCTGATGGGAATGTGAAAATAGGCATCTTTGAGGTCCAGGGAGGCTAGCCAGTCCCCTGGCCTTAGAGAGGGTAGAATTATTCCCAGAGTCACCATTTTGAATTTTGGTTTTAAAAGGTGCTTGTTCAGATATCTTAAATCCAGGATGGGCTGCCATTCTCCTGTCTTTTTGGGGGTTAGGAAGTATCTGGAGTACAATCCTTTGCCCCTGTTTAGGGTAGAAACCCTTTCTATGGCTCTGAGAGCCAGGAGGGAAGAAACCTCTGCCTCTAGGGCAAGGTTCTCTGAAGGATTTGCAGGTGGAAAGGATCTGGTTCTCATCTTGGGAAATTTTTTGAAGCCGAGAACCAGTCCCTGGCTTACCACTTCCAGGACCTACTTGTCTGATGTTAGAGACTTCCAGTCCTGGACAAAGTAAGCCAGCCTGCCCCTACAGGTATTGGAGGACCGGCCCGGCAGACCCATCAGGGTGTCTGCTTGGCAGGGCTTTAGGCTGAGGGGTGGAAGCAGGCCTGCTCATTCCCTGCTTTCTCCTCCTCTGAAGAACCCCTCTGAGCATAAGCAGAAGAGGAGGCCTGGGCTTGGTAAAAGGCCTTTGAAAGGGCCTGCCCTGCTCCTGGAATGCGGTCTCTGAGGAGTGGCTTGCCTTTCTTTGGCCTGAGCACTCCTGTAGGTGGTCTTGTACTCGTCCACCTTCTTCATGTAGTTCTCTGTCTGCTCCCCAAACAGAGAATTACCAATGACAGGGAAATCCATGGCCTTAGCCTGGGTATCCTGAGATAGGCTAGTACATCTGAGCCAAGCCATCCTCTGAAGGGCCACAGATGTAGCCATGACTCTAGATGAAACATCACTGGAGTTCACAGCAGCATGAAATTGCACCTTGGATGCCTCAGTCCCATCCACAGCCACCTGCTCCAGCTCCTTGGCAAGCTGGTCAGGGGCCTGTTTAGCCAGAGCCAGCACAGTGTCCCACCTGGACTTCTGGTATCTAGCTGTGTAGGCCATATAGTTAGCCTGTCTGTGTCCCAAAGATGCTGCCATGTACTGCTTCTTTGCCATGGCATCAATCCTCCTGGAGTTCTTATCTGGGGGGTGTGAAGCCAAGGGAATATTTGCCTTACAACAGGCAGCAGCCTGCACTACCCCAACATGGCTGCATTGCTGGGAAAGGAACTCCGTGTCCGAGCCTGAAAGGGTATACCTCTTGTCCATTCTTCTGTCCACAGGAGGTATGGAATTAGGAGTCTTTAGAATTTTAAACGTCTGTTTCCCAAAAGATTTATGGAGGGGAATAGACAATCTCCTGAACTCTGGGATGTCCATCATCTCAACAAAATCAGGCTCCTCCTGATCCTCTACTGCTTCTTCCATTGGAAGCTGGAGGGTTTCAGCCACTTTCTTGTAAAACATAAAGTGGGAAGGGACTCAGAAAGCCTAGGAGGAGAAACACCTGAAGGTCTGTCTAGGGAGATGTCCGGGTCAATAGGCACATCCAGACTTTCATAATCACCATCATCATCATCATTATCCTCATACTCTCCCTCCTCCAGTTCATAAAATTCTTCTAAAGTATAATCCAGAACCGGGGGAACCGACCGAACCGAGCCCCTGACAGATGGTGCCGGTTCGGCCAGAACCGAAGTTAGCGATTGAACTATCCTTATCATTTTGGCTATTTCATCAGCGGTTGGAGAAAGAATTTGTGGATCCGAACCGGATGATTTTTCCCTTCTTTTTCTTTTAACCAGAACCGACTCCTCAGAATCAGCTCTCCTTTTGCCCGAAGAAGTTTCGTCCTGGTCAGAGGGCACTCCTTCTGGTTCGGTCGGAACCAAACCAGGCTGGCCATCTGGGTCAGCAGACTTCTCGGCCTCCCTTTCCCTCAGTCTACCTACTCTTTTATCCAGGGTAGCTTTGGGAAAACTTTTACAAATTTGGCAGTCTGAATCGAGGTGTCAAACCCAGACAACACAGGTGGTGTGGGATCAGCCTTAGCAAAGGCTTCCCCACACACACTACAGTGTTGAAACCCAGTGGGCCTGCTTTTTTCTTGGGTTTCAGACATGGCCAATCCTATCCAAAACTTACCCTTTTATGTGCAATCCGCCAGGCAAGACACCCTTATCGGTTCCTCAACGTGTTATGGTCTGGGAAAAAACTTAATTAAACCGCTTTTTAGAACCGATACGGACTGGTTACCACACTCTAATAAATTCAAAAGTTTTTTAAAACCAATCTGATCGGTTCAAACCGAACCGATCCAATGTTTACAAGTTCTACACAGAAACTAAATGCAAAACCTATCTAGTACTCACGGTACCACAGACCGAGACTTAAACAGACAGGTTCAGTAGCAGAAATTCGGTAGAAACCAAGTGAAAAACCGACACTCTAACCGACTTTTTTGAACTGAGCAAAGGAGAAATCTTCGGAGCGACTGTTCAGTGAGGCGGAGTAAAGAATCTGACGGTTGGAGTCTAAACAACAGCAGACAGAGGCTTCAACCAAGCTCACGCTGAATGTTCCAAGCTGGCCATGGAAAGTTAACTCTTTGTTCTCCGGGGCAGTTGAAAGGCAGGACCTAACTACAATAGTCAGAATACTGCAAGACTTCATGTTGTTTGAAGTCCAAGGGACAGACAAAGGAAAAGATATATAAACTAAAAGGAGAAAGAAATGACTGAGAGGACAGAATAAGTTTTGAAAACTAAGGGAATTGGGTAGGGGCCCCAATCTCTGGAAGAAGAAAAGGGAGGGAGGGAGGTTAAGGTTTTTAGAAATAAGGATGTGAGTGGGGGAGAAAGGAACACACCCTGGAACCTTGACCTGTCTCCAGATTGTATAGGAACTGTGAAGGAGCAGTCAAAAGGCTAACTGCCAGAATTCAAGGCACAGAATCACTGGCAATAACTCCAACACAAGCAGAATCGGCTATTTTGTAAGAAAAGATAGGATATAGGGATATCCCCAAAAACAAATTGTTGTTGTAAGAAACCTAGTTTCTTAAATTAATTTGAGGTTGCGTCTAAAGGACAAGGAAATCAAGGTAAGTTGATGGGGAGAAGGAGAGAAAGGAGGGCAACTACCAATCCCCACCCCACAGGGTGGAGCCAAGGCACTGAAGGAGTGCCCCCCATCCTGACCACTTTATCCCTAGAGAAGATTATTCCCCTGTGTGCCCCAAGTCACCCCCTCCTGACTAAACAGAAAGGAGGGGGGCGAAAGAGGAGGCACAGTGAGGGAGGGGGACCCAGAGACTGAGGCCCAAGGGGGACGGAGGGCGGGATTGTGATGAATGGTGAAGCTACACAGAAAGATCAGAATTACGGTAGGTACATAATTTCCGTATCTTATCTGTGTCTGTGGGGCAGCCATATTCAGGCAGATCTTCTGGACACTGAGGTGCTGCCCTATCTGCATGCATCTTTCTGGACTGCGGGATGAGGTAGCCAGACTCAGAGCGGAAGTAAACTGGGTCAGGAGTACCATCACCCCAATCCAGAGACCACTCAGTCCAATGCAGCTGCCTCAAAGGATGCAGAGAACGAGGAGTACTTGGATGACAGTGGCTCAGGGAGGTTAGACCAGTCAGGCAGAGGCACATCCCAGATCCTATTCCACTCAAGAACTCATATGCCACACTGCCAAACAGGGACAACCAAATAGAGGTACCCAGAGAAATGGAAGGAAAGGATGTGGAGGTTAGCCAAGTGCAAAAGATGGAGATTAGCTCCCAGGAGGTGGATAGGCAGAATAGGGCAAATTCAGCAGAAGGGCAGACAGCAAGGTGAACCAGAGATAAAGGACAACCAAGGAAGGGGCTGGAGTAGAACAGCGAAACAGTCTAGGGAGGTCAAATCATGGAAAGTCATGTGTGCAAATGCCAGGAGCCTTAGCAACAAGATGGAAGATCTGGAGGCTGTCATGGTGCAGTCAGACCTGGACATTGTGGCCATCACTGAAACCTGGTGTAATGATAACCACGACTGGGAGTTGGCCATACCTGGCTACAACATATTCAGAAGAGACAGAGCAGGCAGGAAGGGACGAGGAGTGGCACTGTATGTGAAAAATGACATAAGGGCCACAGAGATCCAAGAGGAACAAAATGGGGGAGAGATACTGTGGGTTAAGCTGGAAAGGAAAATGGGGCCAGCCATCCGCACAGGTGTGGTCTATAGACCACCAGCCCAGGAGGAAGAAACAGATAGGGAGCTGATGCTAGACATCCAGAGGATGGCAGACAAGGGTGAGGTAGTACTGGTTGGAGACTTCAATATTCCAGACGTGGACTGGAGCATCCCAGCAGCAGCATCAACTAGGAGCAGATTTATCCTGGACTCCTTCAGGGTGCCTTCTCAACAACTGGTCATGGAACCAACTCGGCAGAAGGCAATACTGGACCTTGTGCTCACAAACAGGGACAGTGTGATGGGGTAAGAGTTGGGGAGCACCTGGGAACAGTGACCACCAGTCACTGTGGTTTGAAATCACAGAAAGAGCAGAACCAAACCACACAAAACACGTATCCTGGATTTAGGGGGCAAACTTGAGAAAATGGGAGATACTTGAAAGAGGCATTAAGGGAATGGGGCAGAATCAGGGGTTGAGGAACAGTGGGAAGTATTTAAAATGGGGATTACAAGAGCAACAGAATTATGTATTAAGCAGGTTGCAAGTGGAAAAGGAAGAGAGACCATTATGGTTTTCAAAGAGGTAGCAAAGAAAGTGAAAGCCAAAAGATTGCATTCAGGCAATACAAAAGACACAGGCAGAAGGGATAGGAGAAGTACCAGGAGAAGCAAAGGAGGCAGGGAGGTCAGTAAGGAAGCCAAAGCTCAGACAGAAGAACACATTGCAAAATCAGTGGGTAGAGGGACAAAACATTTTACAGGTACATAAGTGAAAAAAGAAAGGCAAAGGAGGGATAGTGAGACTGAAGGGGAGGATGGGGCTGTGTGGAGATGACAACAGTAAAGCTGACATATTGAACAGGTATTTCTGCTCAGTCTTTACTGAGAAGAGGAGGGTAATGGGTCTGAATGGAGTACAAGGGGTGAGAATGGTGCAGAAATGGACACAAGTCCCTTTACACGAGAAAGGGTCCTGAAGGAACTGGAAGTAATAAGAGTTGATAAAGCAATGGGGCCAGATGGGGTGCACCCTAGGGTCCTTAAAGAACTAAGAGAGGTGGTGGCTGAACCTCTTGCTATCCTGTTTAGCGATCACTAGAAACAGGGAGGTACCCAAAGACTGGAGGATAGCAGATGTAGTCCCTTATACAAAAGTGGGAACAAAGAGGAAGGGGAACTACAGACCAGTCAGCCTCACCTCGGGTAGTGGGAAGATCATGGAAGCACTACTGAAGGAGAGATTGGTGGAACATCTGGTTGTCAATGGACTACAGGACCCAAGGCAGCATGGTTTCACCAGGGAAGGTCATGTCAGACCAACCTCATTGAATTTTTGACTGGGTGACTAGGGAGGTGGATCAGGGGGGCAGTGGACATGGCCTATCTGGACTTCAGCAAGGCCTTTGACACTGTGCCACATAGAAGACTATTGCACAAACTGGGGAATATGGGTGTGGGCAGGACAGTAGTGCGGTGGGTAGGTAACTGGCTGGGCAGCAGGACACAGAGGGTGGTGGTAAATGGCTGTCACTCCACAGAGGGAAGAGTGACCAGTGGGGTACCACAGGGATCAGTGCTGGGACCGATACTATTCAGTATCTTCATCAGTGACATTGCGCAGGACCTAGAAGGCAGAATTTCACTGTTCGCTGATGACACAAAGCTCTGTAACAGAGTAGACACACCAGAGGGTGTAGACAGAATGAGAAGGGACCTGCAGAAACTTGAAGAATGGTCAGGGGTTTGGCAGTTGAAATTCAATGCAAGGAAGTGCAAGATAATGCATATGGGGCACAAAAACCTTGGCACAATATATCAGTTGGGGTGAGGATATAATGCACCAAGCAGGAAAGGGATCTTGAGTTATCATCTCTGATGACCTCAAGGCAGGGAAACAGTGTGACAAGGCAGCAGGTAAAGCAAATAGGATGCTGGGATGCATAGGCAGGGCATCACCAGCAGGAAAAGGAGGTCATAATTCCACTATACAAGACACTAGTGAGGCCGCACCTGGGTACACTGTGCAGTTCTGGAGACCTACCTACGTAAGGACATAGACAGGGTAGAGAAGGTTCAGAGGAGGGCAACAAAGATGGTGCATGGATTGCATCACAAGTCCTATGAGGACAGGTTGAAGGCACTGAACATGTACTCCCTGGAGGAGAGGAGGGAGAGAGGATATGATAGAGACATACAAGTATCTTACAGGGAGGAACAGGGTGCAGGAATGCACTATTTTTAAGCGAAAAGATGTTCCAGGACTCAGAGGGCATGGGATGAAGTTGGAGGAGGACGATTCAGAGGAAACGTGAGGAAGAATTTCTTCACAGAACGGGTGGTGGACAAGTGGAACACCTGCCAGAGGAAGTGGTGGGGGCTGAAACAATCACGGGATTTAAGAATGCATGGGATAGACATAAAGGAATTCTGGAGGTCAGGGGTAAGGGGCAACAGACTTCCTGGAAAACATAAACTGAACTTACAAACTTAAATGGGCAGACTGGGTGGGCCATAGGCCCTTATCTGCCGACACTGTCTATGTATCTATGTATCTATGTGTCAATATTCACCATTCATCACCTTTGGGCGAATGCTGAGCCCCCTTGAAGGGGGCCCTAACCCTAAAGGACTAAGTTCCTTAGCTCTCTGTGGGTGGCACACCAAGAGAGAGAATCTTCACGGGCCTGGAGAGGCCCGAGAGTGGGAAGAGATGGGGACTCCTTGGAAGAAGTAGGAAGTTGCCCCGACAGATGCCGTCTCACCCTACAGGAGAAAAGATGGGTTCTCTGGTACGGGGAGGAAATCACCCTACGCCAGGCCAAGGGTGACAACCGGGAAAGACGCAGCCCTGCCATCCGCCAAGTGCAGATCGCTGTCCCTACGACCCTGGAAGCCACCTCATTGGCATCGTAAGATGACCTTGCTTGGTGCCTTGCTAGCTCCAGGCCACATGCAAAGATTGCATTGGCTTGTCTGGTTGCCTCCGTGTCAGGCAAAGCGGCTAGGAGTTGACCTAGCCTGGACCACAGGAACCTATCATAGGTAGCATAGTGGGCCTGATGTGCTGAAATAGAGAGCAGCAACCGTGCCAGATAGAATGTCCTCCTCCCCCAGAAGTCAAAATCCACAGAATCTTGATCTAGGGGCCGGTCACAGTGAGGGTCGCGAAGCCCATCAGGAGTGTCCAGCTGCGTCAATCCTGACTGAGGATGAGGCATGGAACCTGCAGACTCCGGGGGGAGGGGGGGGCACAATACTGCTAGCAGAGATCCCTAGGGGCTGGGACTCCGGAAAAGGGTCTCTGCCAGAAATGCAATGACGCCTCCCAAAAGGGAGCAGGCCAGGGGGGCACCACAAGGGTGTCCACACTGAAATCACCTAGAAAGGTGCGCGTCGCATGCTCTGGATTGTGCTGTATGGGTGGGGTGATGTGCAGATCCTCCAACATCCTCACGAGGAATCACTGATACTGTGCGAGATTAGCAGCTGGGGAGATGTGGACAGACGGTTCCTCTCCCCCAGACGAGGGGGATGATGAGTCAGGGGACCTCAAGAGTTCAGAAGCTGGCTGCTCAAGGGGAGGTTGAAAAACCTGTCTGTCCATAGCCCTGACATAAGCAGGAAATTGATCAGCCACAGCTCTGAACTGCTCCCAGGAGAGAGAGAACTGCTAGGACCAAAAATACCTGGGAGCGCAGGAGAATGTGGCAGAGGAGAAGGGGCAGAGCCAGCAACAGGAATCGGATGTCCTCCGTCTGGGCTAGGGAGCACACCAGGAGCCCTAAGGAAAGAAGGAGGTCCGGAAAATCCACAGCCGACAGCTGGTCAACCAAACTGGAACTGCCTAGGCTGTGCCCTGAAGAATCCCCCCTGTGAGGTGACCAGAGCCATGAAAGTCCAGAAGGACGGTCCCCCACCTCCAAAGAATGGGGCCCTCTTGAGGAAACCAAAGTGAAGGGCGGAGATCCGTGCTACAACTTCTCCCAGAGCCCGGATGGGTTCCAGAAAAAGGCTGCCACACGGAACCCATACCCCTTGGAATCCAAAAGTGCCCTCCTCCTCCTCAAAAGAGCCAGCCTAGGCAGCTGGCAACCCTGGTCGGCCCCGAAGGGGCTATCTGGGGAGCAGCACCCTCCCCTCCTGTGGGTGCTCCGATTGGCCCCAAAGTTGGGCAATCCAGGCACACCACCTGAGGGGGTACCACTACTGTGGGGTCAGAAAACCCACTGAGACCAGGCTGCAGAGCAATGGTGGCCTGCACCACTGCCTGCTGGTCAGCACACTGACCCTGGTCCCAGGAGCAACTTTCCTCTACTCAGAAGGGGGCTGGTTCCAGCCTGTTGAGGACACTACCAAGGTGTCCACGTGAGAAGCCAACTCCAAAGAGTAAGACTGCCTGTCTGACTTAGAATCCAATTCCCCTCTCCGAGGAGTGGGAGACCGAAGTTCTGTGCCAAACGGTGCGTGGCCGCCCGCTGCCATCCCAAATGAAAGGGGCACCAGACCGAGTAACTGCACCAGAATTGGCGCCAAGGCCCTCAGCTGCACCGCGAACAGCACGGGAAGAGGACACAGCACCGACGATGGCAGCAGCATCATAGTCGGGGCCTGTCATGGCGCGTCCCGGCCCACGGCACCGCAAGCGGCGCCAAAGCCAGAGAATGCACAGACTATGGCCCTGACTGAGCTCTCGGTGCCGAGGTCCGAAACCCCCACGATGCTGTGTCCTTGCTCGGCACCGCAAGTGGCTCCAGAGCTGGACATCGTGCCGTGCTCGACCACGGAGCTGCGAGTGGTGCCATGGTGAGAAACAGCAAAGGACGGCACCGTAGAGCCTCCCACGGCACTGCCAGCACAATCGGTGCTGTGAACAGAGCTGACAGCAGCAATGGCAATGAGCAACAAGCCACGACAGATGGCGTCGAAGACGGTGCCAACCCAGGCCTTCCGAGCTGAGGATATGACACCGGGGGAGCCTTCACCCCCGAAGGGGTGATTGTCAAAGCGGTGCCTTCTGCCTGTCTCCCAAGGGGAATGGACTGGGCCTCCTGCACCACGGAAGGGGCTTCTGCAATGGCGAGGCTGCAAGAAGCAAAAGCCGCCTCCTCCTCGGTCCATGTAGAACCGGGAAGGGACCCGGAGGAAAGTCCGAGAGAATGTGGCTCAGCCCAACGAGTGCGCGCCCGTCCCCCGAAAGTCGGTGGAGCTTATCCAACTTTCCATGCACGTTGTTCATTGACACGACGGTCCATGAAGAAGCAGGCGTTGCATGAATCCATGTCATGTAGCGGGCCAAGACATGCGAGGCAATGATCATGCTGGTCGGTGATGGAATACTTACGGCCCCACAGGCACCAACGCATAGGAGGCCATCCCGTCTTCAGAGTTTTCTTGCCCCTCCGACCAAGACATGACCTATGGATAAAAGAACACCAAACAAGACCCGACATTGCAAAATAAAATAAGAGAAGTCTTACCAGGCGACGTCAAGTGGAGCGAAACTGAACCGGCAGGAATGAAGATATATGGAGTTGACGGACTGCAACACAGAGTCGAAGGCTTTCGAAATGCAACAGGCCTCTCAGAAGTTTTCGGAGCTACCCATGAGGTGCAACCTCAATGGTAGGAGGCGAAGAACTGCCGGGAGGGTGGAGTCAACAACACCTAACGGCCAACGCCGTGCAAGCCGGGCCTCAAGGGTTGGCGCCGAGCGGTGCGTCGACTCCGCCCATCCAAAAAAAAAGGAAAAAGAGCTCCCACAGGGTCGTGACCTCTGGCCAGAACCCAAAGGTGATGACTGGTGAAGACTGACTCAGGTAAGATCAGACTTTTCTAGATTTAGGATAAATCCTAAGGAGTTCAGAAGCTTCTGAGTGACCTCTAGAGCTGACTTGACTTGGCTTGAGGATTGACCCACTACGAGCCAGTCGTCCAGGTAAGGGAACAGTAAGATGCCGTGTCTCCTGAGAAAGGCCACTACTACTGCCAGACTCTTGGTGAACACTCTTGGAGCAGATGTTAGGCCAAAAGGCATTGCTCTGAACTGGTAGTAGCCTGAGGGCAACTCAAACCTGATGTATTTTCTGTGGGAATGTATGATAGGTATGTGGAAATAGGCATCCTTGAGATCCAGGGAGGCTAGCCAGTCTCCTGGTGTCAGAGAGGTAAGAATTATTCCCAGAGTCACCATTTTGAACTTTGGCTTTAGTATATGTTTGTTTAGGTATCTTAGATCTAGGGTGGGTAGCCACTCCCTTGTCTTTTTTGGAGTAAGGAAGTATCTGGAATACAGTCCTTTTCCCTTGTGACAGAGATGTACCTTTTTTACTGCTTGTGGAAGTAGCAGAATGGAGACTTCTGCCTCTAAGGCATTTGTCTCCAAGGGAGAGGGAGGACTGAAAGACTTTGCTCTCATTTTTGTGAACCTTTTGAAGCTGAGAGCAAGTCCCTGGCTCACTACTTCCAGGACCTATTTGTCTGAGGTAATAGACTTCCAGGCCTGGAAGTAGTGAGCCAGCCTGACCCCTACTGGAACTGAGGAGGCAACCCTGACTGACACATCGGGGTGTCTGTTTGGCAGGGGGCTTAGACTGAGTGGAGGATGGAGTCCTAGTCATCCCTCTCCTGCCTCTTCCCCTAAAGAACCCCCTCTGGTGGAAAGAAGAGGAAGACTGGGCTTGGTAAAAAGGCCTTTGAAAAGGCCTGCCCCTGCCAGCCCTAGATTGCTGCCTCTGAGGAGTGATCTGCTTTTCCTTGGCTGCAGAACTCCTGTAGGTGGTCCTGTATTCATCCATCTTTTTCATGTAAGCCTCGGTTTTCTCTACAGAGAATTATCCGTGACAGGAAAATCCATGGCATTGGTCTGGGTATCCTGTGATAAATTGGTACACCTGAGCCAAGCAAATCTCCTCAGGGAGACAAATGTAGCCATAACCCTAGAATGTACTTCATTCGAGTCAACAGCAGCATGAAACTGGACCTTTGATGCCTCAATGCCATCCGCAGCCACCTGCTCCAGCTCCTTGGCCAGCTGGGGAAGGGCATTCTTAGCCAGCTCCAGAACTGTATCCTACATAGATTGCTGGTATCTGGCTGTATATGCCATGTAATTAGCTTGCCTGAACCCCAAAAAGGATGCCAAGTACTGTTTTTTTGCCATGGTATCCACTTTCCTGGAATCCTTATCTGGGGGGGTGAGATGCCAGGGGGATGTTAGCCTTGTCACAGGCTGTAGCTTGCACTACCCCAACATGGCTGCAATGATTTGTAGGGAATTCTGCCCCAGGACCTGACAAGGTATACCTCCTGTACATCTTTTTATCCACAGTGGGTATGGATGTTGGAAACTGAAGAATTTTTTGTGTCTGTTTCCCCAGGGATTTATGCAGAGGGATAGACACCCTTTTGGACTCTGGGACATCCATCATCTCAACATAGTCAGGTTCCTCCTGATCCTGTTCAGCCTCTTCCACAGGAAGCTGGAGGGTCAGATCTGGGCAAAGCGATTGTACAATAGCAATCGCTTTAGCTATTTCATCAGTGGTCGAAACATGGGAAACGGGATCCGAACCGGCTGACTTAACGTTTTCTCTTAGATGGAACCGATTCCACAGAATCGGCTCTCCTTTTGCCTGAGGAGGTATCGCCCAGGTCAGTGGGCACCCCCTCAGGTTCGGTCAGAACTGAACCAGGCTGGCCATCTGGGTCAGCGGATTTCTTGGCCTCCCTTTCCTTCAGCCTACTTAAACGTTTATCTAAAGTGGCTTTGGGAAAGTTTTTGCAAATCTGGCAGTCTTCTTTGAGGTGGTCAAACCCCAGACAATAAACACAGACAAGGTGGGGATTAGCCTTAGCAAAGGCCTCCCTACACTTGGTGCAGTGCTGAAACCCAGTGGGACCGGTTTTCCTTTTGGGTTTCTCAGACATCCCTAAAAATAATAAGTTACCCTTACCAGCGTTTAAGCCAGGCAACTACAAACCTATCAGTTCCAACTGTGCCATGGGTCGGTTAAAAAAAACGAAGAAAATATAGTTTTTTTTTTTTTAGGATCCGACAGGTACTGGGAACCACAATACAAAAGGTAGAAAAAAATTACCAGAAAAACAATACAGAATTGCTTCAGTTCCCAACTGGACCGACCGGAAAGAAACCGAACAAAAAACTATTTCTACCAACAATACTCTAAACTACCTACTAAGTTCACTTACCGTACCATGGACAGAGATCAGAATGCTGAAAAATAATTAAACGGTTGATGAAACTGACCGATTTTTACTTGAACCGAACCGAAGCAAAGGAGATGATCTCCGGAGCGACTTCTGTTAGGCTGAGTAAAGAATCTGACAGTTACACTGAGGAGTACCTCGGACAGAGATTTGAAAACCGAGCTCATAACGTTCTATGCCCTGGCATAGAGTTAACCCTTTCCTCTCCGGAGCAGTTCAAGTGCTGGGGCTAACTGCATATAGTCAGAATACAGCAAGACTTCATGTTGTTTGAATTTCTTCCTCCTCTTTTTTTTTTTTTAAATAAGAACACTAAAAGTAGTAAATTAATTGAATACTAAACGGCTATAGCTGCTGTCGTATAGACGAAGACTTGACTCCCGGCAGGCGAGTGACATTGTCATCGAAGCGTACTCGACAGCAGGAGAAAAGGAACTGAGGCGGTTGGAGGGTTGACACCGAGATAGCCTATATGGTGAGAGCTAGTTTCACAGCGCTGCACATGCGCGGTCCTATCCCGGTGCCGGACCTCCTGAAGATTTTTGGCTACTGCGGGGTCCTAGCATCTCCGGCATAGTCCCCATTACTGTGAATGACTGGTGGAGACTTTTAGTCTAGGAAGATCAAGGGGACATGCTGTGAAGCTGTAGGGGGTAGATTCAGGAGAGATATTAGGAAGTACTTTTTCTTAGAAAGAGTGGTGAATTCCTGGAACAATTTTCCAGTGGAGGTGGTAGGGGTGAAGACAGTGGCGGAGTTCAAGAAGGTATGGGATAGGCACAAGGAATCACAGTGGAAAGAAAGAGGGGAGGGAGAAAGAGTGGTAGATCAGGTATGTCTGCTGTAACAATTTAGGGAAAAAAGGGCAGACTGGGTGGGCCAAGTGGTCCTTATCTGCCATCAAATTCTATATTTCCATGTGCTGCATGGAGTGGACTTAAACAGTTTTGTGTTCCATGATGTGGCATGTTTCCTGCAGAATTGCCTCCAGTGATCTAACCAGAAAAAAGGAACAGCACCCGTTGCAACGGACTGAAGCCAAGACACAATACTTACATAAATAGCTGGTCATTTATTGAAAAAGAGGTGCAATTCATAGCAGCATAAAAACAGACATAGTTCTAGTGGAAAAAACACTACATAAACGCACTGACGTTTCTCCTGGCCCCTGTCAGGCTTCCTCAGAGTGATCTGAAGTAAAGTGCAAAGCATTCAACATTTATAGTGCAAAAAGGGGTGTGTTAAAATTTTCAATCAACCAATCACAAGAATGCATAATGACATCACCATTTAAAGTCATAATGTTCTCTAATATGCAAAAGTGCACCACAAGTATAATGCATACATCCAGACACAACATATATAAACATATACATAAAACCATAACTATCTAACATGGACTCTGATGCACTTAGGTGGTCCCTTCTATCTCCACAATGTTTGTAAATATAATCTTGTCAAGATTTCTTTAGCTGACCGGTGGTGCTGAGGTTAAGGTGCTGGGCTCACACACGCTTCGCCAGTGACAGCTCTCTCTCCTCTCCTTGGGAGGAATCAGGGTCCTTCTGACGCAGTAGTGACCCCAGGAGAGACCGGGGGTACTACTTACATGGAAACAAGTATCGGGGACGAGCGCGGTGGGCCTCTATGGGGCAGTCGCTTGTTGATGCCAGTGCACAACTGCGCTCAGGGGGAAAACTAAGAAAAAAGGCCTTCTAGACCACTGGTGAGATGACGGTGGCCCCACGGGAACACCCACATCCCAATCGCTGGCCCAGACGCGCCCAGATCTCTCACCATGGCCAACCCATCGGCCGCAGGTAAGGCACCTCACACTTAAGAGTTGACTGCCAGGGGAGGGTGGAACCAGCCCCGGAGGTGATACTGTGGGTCGGGCCTGCCTGGGGTCATTCGGGGGAAGAGAACCTGGGAGATGCGGGGGTTCAGGATGGGAGTTAGGGCTGTATCCGAGTGGGCACTCCTTAAGGATGTATAGATAGGAGTATAAATTGAATTAAAAAAAGAAAGATTTCTTTGGCATCATATCAGTTGGTACCATACCTACATAGTGGTGGGACTCTAACCCATGCTGAGTCCAGGCACATAATCTTCATTATCAAAATGCATCATATCCAGGGATGGGAAAGAAACATAATTAACCATAGTTGAAGCTGAAAACGTGCATATGGGTTATGTTACAGTTAACAATTTACATTTTTCAGGGTAGGAAACAAATCAACAAATTTTATAAAATTGTTCAACATCTGA
This sequence comes from Neoceratodus forsteri, assembly GCA_016271365.2. Classification (NCBI taxonomy): domain Eukaryota; kingdom Metazoa; phylum Chordata; order Ceratodontiformes; family Ceratodontidae; genus Neoceratodus; species Neoceratodus forsteri. The sequence continues at coordinate 636,446,834 of CM057449.1, read as the reverse complement.
ATTTCTTAAGGAAAGCTGCTAGGTCTATACTCTCATTTAAACCTTTGGCTTTTTGAGCTCCCAACTCAAAAATCCAGAAGCTCTCTTGCTGTCCAATTATTTTTGATATGTCTCTGCCTCTTGGGCCTAAGGTGCTGCATTCAATGCCAGTAAATTTGACATCATGTGTAATGTGCAGATTACCTTTCACATGTTTGGCAATGGCATATGTGTCAGCGCCCCTTTATAAGGCATGAATATGTTCCCCCACCCTCACCTTCAGGGCATGTGTTGTCCGACCTGCATAGAAGGAGCCGCTGCTACAATTTAGGAGACAGAACACATTCTGAGTATCACAAGTGATGAAATGTTTAATTTAAACCTGCCTACCTGTCCCTGGATGGGTAAATGATTTCCTAGTTTTGATGTAGCTACAATATTGACATCAGCCACACTTGTGGGTACCCACAGGGGAAAGGGGAGGAGAGAGGATCTGACCGGTTCAGAGCCTGGGGTTATATTCATAACAACCATATCTCTGATATTTCTGCATCTCCTAAAGATGACCCCAGGCCCTTCTTTTACCATCTCCTCTAATTCTGTTTCCAGTTGAAGTATGGACCAATTGCTGGTAATGATTTTTCTCACTTTGTCAGCACATTTTAGAGTATGTGGTTACAAAAGGGCAAGTGATACTTCTGTTCCTTTTATTTCTACTATTGCTAATGCCCTGATCCAACACCGTCCCCTACCCATTTCTTCCACCTTTTTTAAAGCTGTTACTATGCTATGGTTACTGTAACCGTTATCCATGAATATCCTAACCTGTGCACTTTTTTTAAGGTCAAATTCTTGTTGTTCGGAACAATTCCTGAAGATCCGAACCAACTGTCCCTTCGGTATGTTAAACTTGGTAAGTGGGGGTGGCAACTCTAATACCTAAGCAGGCTGTTCCTATCTGTGGGCTTTTGAAAAAGAGTGGTACATAATTCACCATCCCCATTCCTGTATATCTTAAGATCCAAGAATGTAATTTCATCATGCTGGATGGCGTATTTGTAGGTAAGACAACTACTGGTTCCCTCCATCCAGGTTACGAAGTCAGCAAACTCACTGATAGTACCCTTCCAAATAACCAAAATATCATCAATAAAGTGTCGCCACAAATCCACCTTGTGAAATAATGGATCTTTGGCGGTGCTGTACAGATGCTCCACCTCCCATTTACCCACCAGTGATAGGGCTATCTGGTTACAGAAAGAAACAAGAGTCCAAGCTGACACTGTGACTGTTACCAGAGCTGCCATCTACTCTGGGCACAGAATAAGCCACTGACCTAGGACTCAAGGTCCCCTCCTCACCAAGAACGGCACTGTCCCATGGGCCAGGCCCAGAAATAAGAACAGAGTCCCCATGGGCAGAAGTACTGTAAATGGTACCACGAACGGCACTGACTCTGCATCTGAAGCTGCAAACAGTGCTAGGACTAGGTGTGGCACCAGGAATGACACCAGGATGCAAGCCAGTACCACAAACAGTGACGACAGGGGTCCCGGCACTGAGAACAATGCCAGGACCCGAATGGCACTGTGAACAGAGCCAAAAGGGCCCCAGCACCAGCTGCAGTGCTGCCCACAGGCACAACCACTCAAGGAGATGAGACTTAGGCCCAGATCCAGGCTGGCCTCTTTCATCGCTGGAGCCCTCAACAGTCCTGAGGTTCTCCTCGACACCCTCTACTATAGTAATCCAGCTGCTCGGGGGAGGATATGCAAAGTACCTACAGGTAATGACAGGAACCAGCTCCAGAAGCCTTCCCGCTCCCAGCACCAGAAGCAGTGTTGGGAGGGGCCTGACCTTGCAACCAGTAGCGCCTTGCTCACACAGTACTGGCCTGAGTAGCAGGAGCCAAGGCAGCGCCAGGCTGCGATGCTAAGGTTCCCACCAGTGTAGGCCCAGTGGATAGCTTCAATCTCACCACCGGGGGTGTCCACTGCTCTGAAGGACCAATGCACTGCAGTGTTCAGCTGGTCCACCGTAGGAAACTTACTTCCACCAGACCCCTCTTCTTGGGCTCCTCAGAACCGGACATGATACCACATGGAAAATTAGGAAAGAAAAGGATTCAACATTGCACAGAGAGATTAAATAATAAAAGCAGTACCAAAACAGAGATGGTGACATGGTACAGTAATGAACGCAGAAAACTGAGGAAGGAGTATAACACATGTAGACGATGACTAACGCGCCCCCATGTTGTGCTCTCCATGGTGTGAAAAACAGAACTGAAGAAGGTAGGGGGCCAGCTTCAGTCCATGAGTGCTACGACATACACCCGTCTCGTTGGCAGTGCCGGCACCAATCCATAGCTATAGGCTGCAGAAAGACTTTGCTCCCACAGGGTCCTAGTGCCTCCAGCACAGACCCAGTACTGGGAATAAATGGTGAAGACTGATTCTTGGAAGATTATGTTTTTCAGTGGTGGCTGATGATTTCACTAACAAGTACTCATGCTCTGATTTGCAGTCTGTCGTGCTATGCTGGGGGGTGCCAAACACCTTTCATTAGCTACTTTTCGTATTCCTCTAGGTTGCCCTGAGGAAGGACTTGCTTTACTGACTGAAGCTTTAGTGACTGAATTTAAGCAATCCAAACAAAATACAAAATAAATCCTTCTCCTAGGTGATGTCAATATGAACTGGAATGATAAGGCAACAAGGAAATGCAGAGACCACCATAACTGCTTGAACCTTACACAAGTGATCTCATCAACTACCCGACTAAACTACAAGGTTGGTTCTTTTTAAGTCTTTAATAGACTAGATAGTCACCTCAAAACCTGATCATAGCCATCACGCCCATCCTTTACCCAGTAGCGTAAGTGGTCATTCTCTGGTTATTGACTACTGGAGTACTCGTAGGCCTCGGTCCCCTCCTGTGCATGTAACCTCCATATCCATTCATATTCGGAACATCAGTGAATTCAGAAATGCTGTTGTACATATTGACTGGTCCTTCCTGCATGCCATCCCATAGGTTGATTTGATGTTGGATAATATTACACATGAATTTAAAGATCTACTGACGCCTCAAAGAAAACTTTAAAAAAACATAATTAGGCATAATTCTGCTTGCACTCCATTTATATTTTATATATTTCTCCTTACCATAATTTATTACTAAAGAAGTGTGAATGAATATATGATTGTTGTCCCTTAGATTTTCTTTTGAGTTCATCTGCCTCTATAGCTTATCCGCTACTTCAAGTCATAATCCTCTGTTATGACATCACAATCTGTTGCCATGAGAGTAACTGAGAGGTCATAAGCAGTGCTCTGTGACTTCAGGTAGGGAGAAAGCAACAGGAATAGATGAACTCTTCAGGAGCAAAGATCCTGTTTTCATGCAAATGACCTCACTACTAGATAATGGGGAGGAGGAATACAGAACTAATGGGAAATACAAGCTGGACAGTGCCTAAATGAACAGGTTACTCACCTGTAACAGTAGTTCTAGGAGTGGTATATGTTGTTCATCCACACTATCTGGCATTGTCCCTTTCCCCTTTAAATCTTGCCGGAAGTCTTCAAGCTGGCTTCTCCCACCCACCCGGGTGGTAAATACCTCGGCTCCGCCCCATGACGCCAGATCTAGCCCGCTGGAAGCCAGGTTGTGCACCTTAAGCCGGGGAGGTCGGGTGGGTGTGTGTGGATGAACAACATATACCACTCCTAGAACTACTGTTACACGTGAGTAACCTGTTCTTCTAGGAGCGTGGATATGTTGTTCATCCACACTGTCTGGCAGACTCCTAGCAGTTCTCTGGGAGGAGGGAGGCAAGGCGCACACCCCCTACTTAGGAAACAGAGATTGGAAAACCGAGGCCCTAAAACCAGCATCATGTCGAGACTCTAGGTCGATGTGGTAATGGGTAATAAAGGTGTTTGCTGACTTCCAGGTAGCAGCCTGACAGATTTCCTGGATAGGGATGTCCCTGGAGGCACACACAGCAGCAGCAGTATGGCGGGTAGAATGAGCTCTTTTCCCTCTGAGAGGCTCCTTGCCCACCAACTCGTAGCACAAACTTATGTATGATGTAATCCATCTTGCAATAGTCCGTTTGGCTGCAGGTCTGCCAGAAGCGGCTTCAGCATAGGTGACAAACAGCTGGCGAACCTCTCCCCGAATTTCCGCCGTCCTCTCCTTAAGGTAGGAGAGAGCACGCCTGAGGTCCAGAGTATGGAGCCTGTACTCAGCATCCGAGGTGTAGTTAGGGTAGTATACCGGCAGAGTCAGCACCTGGTTGAGGTGAAACTCTGACACCACCTTCGGAAGGAATTTTGGGTGGGGGCGCAGGACAACTTTGTCCCTGTGAAAGACCAGATAAGGGGAGTCCACCGAAAGCGCCTGGAGCTCCCTTGTCCTTCTGGCTGACGTGATAGCCACCAAGAAGGCAGTCTTCCATGACAAGTGTGAGAGCTCACACTTGTGCATGGGTTCGAATGGCTTGCCCATGAGCTTTGCCAAAACTAGCAAAAGATCCCACGGAGGTGGAGGTTCACGCACCGGAGGGGATATGTGATCCAGGCCTTTGAAAAAGCGCCCGATCACCGTCTCCTGAGCCAACGTCGGCTGACTGGCCCGCGCCCGGTAAGCAGAGATGGCTGCCAGGTGCACCCTAAGGGTCGATGACCGAAGACCCCCTTTGGAGAGGGACCATGGGTAGTCTAGAATGTTAGCCACAGAGCAGGATAAGGGATCCAGGCTTTTTCTCTGACACCAAATGGAAAATCTTTTCCACTTGAAGGCATAACATTTCATGGTCGATTCTTTTCGAGATGCCTCTACCACGGTGTAGACATCCTCAGAAACACCCAAAGCCTGGAACTCTAGCCACTCAGGAACCAGGCTGTGAGGTGCAGGGACTGAAGGTCCGAGTGGAAGACCTTCCCCTGGTTCAGCGATATCAGGTCCGGGCGTGTACACAGCCGCTCCGGGGTCCTGCAGCTGAGGCTGAGGAGATCTGGATACCAGAACTGGTGTGGCCAATCTGGGGCTACCAGAATCACCTTCACCTTGTCCCTCCTCACCTTGAGTAACACCTTGTGGATCAAGGGAAATGGAGGAATGGCGTAGAAGAGGCCTGGGGTCCACGGCCTCGAGAAGGCATCCCCCTGCAGCGAACCCCGCTGAGGGGGGCGGGCATGGTACAGCCTCAGCTTGGTGTTCTCCCTGGAGGTAAACGGGTCCACCAACGGTTTGCCTCAATGGGAGAACAGGTTGTAAGCTACCTCTGGATGGAGAGACCACTCGTGGGATGTCTGGCCTAAGCGGCTGAGAGCATCCGCCAGTTGGTCCACGACTCCTGCCACATGGATGGCTAGGAGATCCGCCTCCACCGGGCTGACGAAGGTCCAGATCTGGAGCACCTCCTTGCACAGCAGACGGGAGTGCATGCCGCCCTGTTTGTTGAGGTAGTACATGGTCGTGGTATTGTCCGTCTGGACTTGAACCACTTGACCCCGGAGCTGAGGAGCGAAAGCTGACAGGGCCAGTCTGACTGCTCTGAGCTCCAGCAGGTTGATGTGGCACCGGGAGTCCTCGGGGGTCCAGAATCCGTGGGCCCTGTTGTCCCCCATGTGGGCTCCCCAGCCCATGAGAGAGGCGTCGGTCGTAAGGACGACTGTCGGCTCAGGGCGAACAAATGGGACTCCTTCCTGCAAATGACTCGGGACGGTCCACCATTGGAGAGCGTCCCACATCCTCTGGGTGACTGTGATCAGCTGGTCGAAGAGACCCTGGTGCTGAGACCACTGGGCAGCCAGCTCCCATTGAACGGGGTGCATGTGCAGTCAGGCCCAACGGACCACTGAAGTGCATGCCGCCATGTAACCCAGGAGGTGCAGGAAGTCCCGGGCAGGGCGCAAGTGCCCAACCAGAAATGACTGGGCAAAGGAGGAGAGAACCTCCGCCCTGTCCACCGGGAGCTGAGCTCTGGCTTGACAAGAGTCGAGCTCTGCCCCGATGAAGCCCATCACCTGAGAATGTACGAGTTCTGATTTGGCCTCGTTGATCAGAAGGCCCAAGTGAGAGCAGGTTCAGAGGGTCAGGTCCCTGGACCTCTCCACCTCCTGAGGGGAGGAACCCGCCAGGAGCCAGTTATCTAGATAGGGGTAAATATGGATCCCTTGATGCCGTAGATGGGCTGCCACCACTGCGATGCATTTGGTGAAGAACCTTGGGGTCGATGACAGGCTGAACGGCATGGCTCTGAACTCGTACAGGGTCCCTTCGACCCTGAAGCGGAGGAACCGTTGATGGGACGGATGGATTGGGATGTGGTAAAAAGCGTCCTGAAGATCCAGTGTACAGAACCACATGTTTCGCTCCAGGGATGGTATGATCTGGTTCAGAGTTACCATCCGGAAGGTGCGAGACCTGAGATACTGATTCAGGTCGTAGAGATCTAGAATGGGGTGCCAATCCCCCATCCGCTTGGGCAATAGGAAGTACCTGGAGATGAAGCCTGGGTCTGAAGGAGGATCCGGCACCGGGGCAACCACCTCTTTGAGGAGGAGTTGCGTAATGTCTTCCTGAAGGGCAGACTGGGTGCCAACTGAGATCCTTTCCTCCCGTGGGGCATGGGTTCGGCTGGGAGGGTACTGCTCGAACTCTAGAGGCAGCCCCTGCCCGACCACTTCCAGAACCCACCTGTCCGAAGTGATATCAGACCAGGCGGAAAGGAAGTGGCGGAGCCGGCCCCCCATGGGAGGACCCAGAACTGGCGTGACGGGTGTGGGGGAGGCCAGTCCCGACCCGTCACTGTGCAGGCTTAGAGGAGGAGGAGGCAGCTGGACCAGCACCTTGGCCTCCCTTGCGGGGCTGCTGGGGACCATGCTTGGGCCTAGGGCACCAAGCTTGAGCCTGCTGCTGTTGTTGACCTCCCTAGAAGGAGAGCTGTCTGACCGCAGGGGAAGAATGCCGAAAGGCCTTCTTCTTGTGCTTCTGCTGGTTCTTGTCTGAAGAACTCTTAGCAGAGGTGGCATCTAAGGTGGCATTAGATTGCTCAATGCGCTATAGATGACCTGCCATTCCCGGACCGAAGAGGTCGGTACCAAGGAAGGGCACATCAGCTAACTTGTGCTGAGTATCCACGAGAAAAGAGGATAACCTCAGCCAAGCCCTGCAGTGAGAGGCGACTGCTGCCGCTAGTGAACGGGCACAGGAATCCCCAATGTCCAGAGCTGTCTGGAGCTGTTGTTTGGCAACAGCCCGGCCCTGGTCCCGGACCTGCTTGACCATGGTCTGCATGTCTGCTGGGAGGTGAGGAAGAACTTCATCCAGCGACCCCAAAAGGGCATGAGAGAAGTGTGCCATGATTACTGCTGAGCTTGCCTGATGAAGGCCCAAGGATGATGCCGGGTAGACCTTCCGGGCCGAGTGGTCCATAAGTTTGTACTCCTTGTCCGGAGGGCAGTCAGTATCCATAGAGCTGCCCGTTCGCCTGAATACTGAGGCAGTCACAAGGCTTTCCGCCGAGGGGTGCTCAGTAAACCCCGCCAAGGACCCTGTGGGCACCGCGTACTAGCGGGCCATGCAGGCAGATGGAGCCGGGCAGGAGGCTGGACGCTGTCAGAGTTCCAGAGCCGGGCAAACTATGGCTTTGGCTACTGGAAAGGCCTCTATCGGGGTATCCCCCCTTTTAAGAATATCCGTGAGGGGTTATTCTGCCTTTTTCTGAATAGGCTGCAAAGGCATTCCTGTGGACTCTGAAATGAGTTGAAGGATGCCCTGAAAGGAAGAAGGCCCTTCTTCCAAGCCTGACACCGACAGCTCATCATGGGAATGAAGGCCGGTATTATCCAAATCGGAGGAATCCAGATACAGAGGCTTCCCTCCTAAATCTCCCTCGATACACCTGGGGCGATCAGGGGTGACCGTAGTCGACAGTCTATGAGGGAGACCCGAAGACTGTCAGTCCTCCTTAGAGGGAACCCCTCCCAGGGGCTGTTTTGGTGTAGGTTCCACCAAAATTGGTGGGGAGCCTGTAACCGGCCGAGCCGAAAGGTGCACGGGGGCCACCAAGGAACCGGAGCCCTGGAGGCCGAAGATGACGGTGTCGGCTGAAGAGGCTGAGGCCAAGTGATAGCTGGAACCGCCGGGGTAGCCGGTTTCTGGCCTGTTAGCAGAAGTTGCTGCCACATAAGATCCTCATAGCGTTGACGGAGTTTCCGTTGAAGCCTCTCCTCATCAGAGGAGGATGAGGAACGGTGGCGGCGCCTCTTCCGGGAGTGTTTGTGTCCTTTCTTGGGTCTACCGACCGAAGAGGACTTACTCCTCGATCGAGACCGATGGCGTCGGCTCTGTCGGTCTGGGGAAGCTGGGCTTGGTGAAAACCGAGGTTCCGGCTCCTGGCCCTCGATCGGGATACCCGCAAGACGGGTTTCCTCATCGGAGAAAGAGAGAATAGGCGTTCTCTCCAGAGAGTCGTCGACAGGCGTCAGCGACAACGGCTCGATCGGGTCGAGAGATATCTTGGCCGGTTCAGCCGTGTCCTCGACTTCAGTGCCTTGTCTGGATGGGGGGTCTGAAAAACCGGCAGCCGAGGAGGTGATCTCGACAGTAGTCGAGACCCCTTGCTCCTGGAAGTCAGACCGCTCTCGGTCCCAGGAGCGTCTTCTTCGGCTCGAAGAAGATGGTTTAGGATCCTTCTTTTTGGATCGGGAGGAGTATGAGCCCGAGGGCGCCTCACCCTTTGTGAAGACTGGCACCGTCGAGGATCCTGTGAAGGTGGAGCCCAAGTTAGCGGCAAGAAGAAGCCGGTTGGCGAGCTTGGGCAGCTCTTCTCAAAGCCACCATCTGCTCAAGCTGCTGGGGTGGATCCCGCGGCCGTGGAAACCGCCCACCTGGCCTCCCGCCCGTTTCACGGTGGATTACGAGCTCGGGTCTCCCCAGCTTCAGGCGTGCCTGACAGTCCTCAGAGCGGTGGGATGGAAGGCAGCACAAATAGTGCATTCCGGTATCATGTGCTGTGCCGAGGCAATAAACGCACGAGAGGTGGGGGTCAGTGTGCGACATTTTTTGTCCACAAGGACACCGGCGAAACCCGGGGGATGACTTGTCATCCATGTCCGAAGGGTTTGGATCCGAGTGTTATACTCTTACGAGTTTCAAAGCGAGAAGATGCGGTGAAAACCGTCGATTAGACTCCAGGGCCTCAATCGCTGCAAAAAGCACGAGGGAACCTGTATCTTCCAGCAGAAAGGAAGATCTGGCGTCATGGGGCGGAGACGAGGTATTTACCACCCGGGTGGGTGGGAGGAGCCAGCTTGAAGACTTCCGGCAAGATTTAAAGGGGAAAGGGACAATGCCAGACAGTGTGGATGAACAACATATCCATGCTCCTAGAAATTATGTTTTGTTAAAGTTCTCCTGAACATGTCACCAGCTCTTTAATAAGGTTTGCAATATTTTTACTCCTATCCGTCACTCATGTATTAAAAATAGAAGCCAGGGATGGATCAGTCCTTGTCTGGTGCAACTGATGCAGGAGAGAGACAAGGCCTGGAAAGTTTTGAGGAAGCTATGTACCAATTCAGCTTTGCCTGAATATAAAAAACTAAGGAATAAATGTAAAAAACTGGTTAGAAAGACAGAAATTAAATATGTGTTTAAACTCCTAATTTCATTTTTCAAACGATCAACATGCAAATTTTAAACAATCTCATGGGGAAGACCAGTTGAACAGCAATACCACTTCTGACTGCTAAGCAAAGTGATTTGACCTATCCAATGGAGACTGCCACAGAGCTTTACTACGTTTTGTGGAGCCACAAAAATTGCTCCACTGGTCGATTTATCAGACTTTGAGCAGTTTCAGTCTAACTATTGTGGTTCTGATGTTGATTTTACATTTCAATAAATAATGGTAGCTGAAACTCTAAAGTTTCTTATGAATATGAACCTAAAAACAAGCATGTGGTTGGACAATATTGATATAAAACTATTTTCCTTTGTTACTGATGTACTGGCCCGTCCTCTGTGCACTTGTGACGCTTGGCCAGCTGGTTATGATTGTTCTTCGATATTTGTAATATAAAAATGTAGTGTGTGATTTGTCACCATAAGGCAGCTGTGCCATGGGTCAGGTATTAGTGCAAATAACAGGATATATTAACCTGAAACCAGGAGATAATTAAAAAGACTAGAGAGCCTTAATTAAGGGTATCCTGTTTATCTGACTTAACTGGAGCTGACCAGCTGCCAGGATATAAGGATCGTAAACTTTTATGACGTTTTAGAGGAAAAAACATTGTAATATCATTATGGTGCTAAAAGTCATTAAATCTTTGATGTGATCCTGGGAACAGGAACTGCTCAAAGATCAAAGAGAAGGAACTGGGAAATCACAGAATTATAATTTGGGAAATTAGTTTTTGCTGAAATCACAATATGTAATATACCTTCTGATAAGAAATCCTGTTTTGTACAATTTTTATTTTCTAGCAAGGAGGAGCTAGATGACATCATGGAAGGGGTGTGTGAGACAGACACAGTTTAACCTAGCATCTGTGTCTGATGTGAGACACATTTCTTTGTGGGCTCTTAAGAAACAAGAACTAACTTAAGCACTGTAAGAAGGTAATACATTAGATAGAAAAAGTCTAATTATATTGTGGTAGGAGTTTCTGTTTGTACTTTTCCTTGTTTTCTTTTAAATGATTGTATGCTTTGTGATATAGTGTTCTGTGTTTACATTTTACATATTCTTATCCATTTTTAAGTAAACTTTTTGTTTAAAAATACTGCCTTGGTGTGTCTTCGAAGATCTTTTTTGCATATGATGTATAGAGGGTTAAGATTGACAGCTGTTCATAAGCTTAATGGTGTTACCAGACTGGGAAAAGGTAAGACTATACCAAAGGTCTTTTAAAGAATTTTAAGGGTTCATTTTGGATACCTGGTTAGGTGCCCTTAGGCGAAAGAGAATCTGGCATCCTCCCGAAGAGCAGATTATCTGAGCCTGTATATTTGGGTATGCTAGCATATGGTTCACAGTTTGAATATCCCCAGAACTTAAGACCAAAGGTGATTCGGACCCACAAGCAGATAGGAGGGTTACCCTGTTCTGTTACCTGTTCACAGTACTGCGCTCGGAGGTTGGCACTGTGGGGGCAGAGGGCCAGACCTGTTGAGTGGTTTGTGACACACTTTGTACATTCATTCATTAGCGAGTGTAGTAATCCTGAGGTTATGGAAGCAGGCTACTGTAGTCCCTATTTGTAATATTACCAACCTATTTCCCTACCCACTCTGTTGTCTGAAGTTCTTGAGAGGATTGTTTCTGATCAATTAAAGAAGTTCCTAGATAATGACAATTTGGTAATACCATACCAGCATGGCTTTTGAGATAATTACAGCATACATACAGCAGTGCTTGAAGTCTATTAGGATCTTCACAGGGCATGGCTGGAGCACCCTCCCTGGATCTTTCCAAAACATGTGATCTGCTGCACTACGTCGCCTCTTCACCAAGTTACAGCCCTATCTTATCTGGTTCCACAATTACCTGACTGGCAGATCTTAATCAGTCTCTTTGAATTCCATTTCCTTTCCACTTATCAAAATTACTACAGAAGTACAACAGTGATAAATCCTGGGGCCTATACAGTTTAGTTTCTTCCTGAATGATCTAGCTGATATAGTGCACAGCTCCGAATCCCATATTACCATGTACACAGACGATACTGCTTTGTGCAGAAGGGTATCTAATGTCAGTGACATAACCAGATATGTGTAGCCTGACTCTGATCTGGAACAGAAATGGTTAAAAAATGGCCTTCTACTGACCGCTGGTAAAACCAAGCATATGCATTTTGAAACTAAATAAAAACTAAAGGCTTTACCCCCCTCTAACTTAAAAATTTAAGTGGCATCTATGTGGAGAGAGTGGAAATATAAGTGTTACTCACCTGTAACTGTAGTTCTAGGAGTGGTATATGGTGTACGTTCACACTCTGGCACTCTTCCTTTCCCTGTAATTCCAGCTGGAACATCTTCAGGCTAAGCTCCTCCCACCCACCTGGGGGGTGTACTCCTTGGTACCACCCAGCGATGTCAGATCTTGCATGCTGGAAGCAGGGATCTGTGTACCACTTGCCAGGGGAGGTCAGGTGGGTTGTGTGGATGTGCACATATACCACTCCCAGAAATAAAAATGATGTACTAATTGTTGATCTTCTTGGACATCTTCATTATTGATTCACAATGATGGGATCTCAGATGGAGACACTATGACCCTGTGGAAGCCAAAAATCTTTTGAAGGGCCAGTGCTGAGATAGGCTGTTTGTAGGCACAGCCCCACAAGAGCTAGTCTCATGCTGTATAGCCTATCTTGGCAAATACCTCCAACTGTCTCAGTACCTTTTTTTACCGAGGAGGTGCAACGTAATGTAAGTAAGTAAACACCTAATTTAATAAGGACATAAGACAGCCCTTGGAACACATGAAATGAGGATCAATAACAGTGTCTTCACAGCCCAATGAAAAGGGGGTGGGTGGGTGGGTGAAGACCATTGAAAGAGAAGAGTGAACCCTGGGGCTGGTGGGTGGGCATGTGAATCAATGGTGAAGATGTCCAAGAAGATCATCAATTATGGTGAGTACATCATTTTTATATCTTCCTGGACTATATCTTCACCACAGATTCACACTGATAGGTTGAGTAACAAGCTCCGACAATGAAATCCCACAGGCAGAGCAATGAGAACTGGAGCTCACTCAGGACAAGAGTCCATTCAGGATTGTCCTGTCAAAACAGGCATGCTGCCTGGCATGGACAAGCAGGGTGTAGTGCTTAACAAAAGTGTGCACTGTACTCCAGGTAGCAGCTCTGCAAATCTCAGTAATGGGAACATAACTGATCTCTGCCAGAGATGTAGCAACTTATGTGGAGGAATGGGCAGGTATTTGCTCTTCCAGCTTGACCTGTACCATGGAATAACACTGCCGAAGGCAAGCAATTATCCATGCGGAGGTGCATCTGATCGTAACTGGCTAACCCAGCCAGTTTGGAATGAAGGAAACGAAGAGCTGGTTGAATTGAGGGGTGTCTCTGGTTCTATCAGAGTAGGACATGAGAGCTCATTTAACATCCAGAGAGAGGAGAGTGCACTCTCCCTCATTCTGGAAGCTGGAGAAGTATGTGGACAGCACCAGGGGCTGGTTCAGATGGAACTCTGAAACCACCTTAGGCAAAAACAAGGTGCATTCGAAGAACCACCTTGTCCTTATGGGAGACAGTATATGGGAGGTTCTGAGATCAGAGCACGTATCTCAGAGACACTTTGCACAGAGGTGATGGCCACTAAAATGCTGTTTTCCATGTCAGGAATTTGAGATCACAGATAGCTGGAAGTTCAAAAGGCTTACAAGTGAGAAACATAGAAATTGTCGGCAGGGAAGGACTGCTAGGCCCATCCACTCTGTTCAATACAAGGTTAATGTTATGGGCAGCTACAGGTTTTCGTACTGGGGGCCTGGTGTGTAAAATATCTTTCAAAAATCTCTTGAAAAGAGGCATGTGAGCCAGAATAAGATTCAGGACTTGCTCATGATATGCCGACAGAGAAAAGAAATGGACCTTGACTGAGGAGTATTGTACAATCACACCTGAGAGGTCCAGTAAGCACACCAAAACCTTGTCAAGTGGACATCAGAATGGGTCTAAATGGAATGTGGCACATCATTCTGAAAACCGTCTCCATTTGGCGGTGTAAGTCTTTCTGGCAGAGGGCTTACAGACAGCCAGGAGAATCTTGGATACACTCTGAAAGATCTGGAACCAATTTATCACTGTCTCTTCTGGAGCCAGGCGGGGAGGTGAAAAAAATTGAAAAATACTTCCATAGTCCCAACAGCAATTGCTGTTGGGACTGTGGAAGTATTGTTTTTATATTTTGTGGGGCAATAAAATTATTGAATTTAAATTACTCCACAGTGTTGTGTGCCATTACTGTTCTTTGGTTCTCTTGTCTCCAAGATACTGATGTGGAGATAAGATTCCATAAGGCTCCAGACTCTCTGGGCATGGCGTCATAACCCTGCAAACAAAAGCAACACAACAGACAATGCCGCAAACAAAATGGCGAAAGAAAATACAAGGTCAGTGAAAACACTGACCGGCACAAAATACCACGGATGCAATGTAAAGAAATGGGCAAACATAAGAGTATTTTTTTTTTTTTTTAAATGGGCAAATGCACTGCGCAGAAGGCCAGATGCTGCCAAAGCTCCAGCACAGGCCCGAAGATGGCCTCTGCCACAGGGAAGGCAACCCCAGGAAATTGTCCTTGTCTTGGATTTCTGTGAGGGGGTATTTAGCTCACTTCTGGACCAGTTCTAGGGGACTCTCCATAGATTCAGAGATCAAATGGAACATAGCCCTGAATGACACCAGCCTGTGTTCAGTGAATAATTCTTTGGCCGATTCACAGTCAAAGCCAGGGGTCCTCAAGGATTGTATGGAGGACCCGCAGGAAGTCCAAAGACTCCTCAAAGACCACCCTTGGCTGCTTTTCACCAGGCACTACCCAAGACTCATCCAAGTGGGTAATTCTAACTGACAACCAACCGGGCAGGCCGGTGGCTGGGCAAGAAGTCTTGATAGGAGCTCCCTTCAATGGCTGCTTGGGTGGCAGTTCCACCCAGATCAGTAGAGAGGCTGGCACTGGAGACACTGGGCTTGGCAGGACTAGGGCGGGCTGGACTGGGGGTGAGCAGGGAAGTGCGGGGGTCAGGGGAAGTGGCCTACTCTGCCCAAGAACCCACTGTTACCACATCAGCTCCTCAAAGTGACAACGCAGTATGTGACAGAGCCTCTCCTCCTCCAAGGACAAGGAAGATGAGGAACACCTGCAGCGCTTCTGTGCTGAGGGTCAAGACTGGGAGCGCAAGGAGTCCACTGACTGTGATTTTGACTGAGACCTAGATCTCGACTAATGACTTGATCTTCGATGGTGAGGACAGGTGGGAGGAAGGTCCGTGTAGAGATCATGCACCACCTCCTGCTACTGTACCCCAGAAGGAGACAATTCCTGGGAAGGGAAGGACAGGGGGAAATATGACTGAGACCTTCAAATACTTAAAGGACATGAATAGGGTTAGTCACACTGGCCTGTTTAAATTCAAAAGGGAGGGGATCACAAGAGGGCACAGCATGAAGCTGGAGGGGGTACGTTCAGAAGGGAGGTGAGGATGCATTTTATCACATAGAGAATAGTGACAGTATGGAATGCTCTGCCTGAGAAACTGGTTGTGCAACCATCAGTTGGGTGATTTAAGGGAGGAGCAGACTGATTGGCAAAATCAGAATGGGGGGAATGAAAAGGTAAAGCATTTGGACAACTTAGTGGGGATGGAGAGGAGGGGGTGGGGGAGCATAAGGAAAAGTATAAAGCAGTAAGGGGCAAGTATTGGGGAGGGGGAGAAGGGGGATGGACGGGCAGCATCAGTGCCCAGCACTGAGAGCTGCACTTTTGTGCAGACACTACAGATCATTAGGCCTTTATCTGCTGGCGTCATCGAATGTTTGTATGTTCAACAACTGCTCCCAATTCCTGGGAAAGGGTCAAAAAGGACTGGAGCCCTAGAGACTGAGTTGTCCTCAACCCCTTCAGACAATCAGTCAGCCAAGGTCGAGAAAGATCTCGACTGCCTGGTCAGCTAGTGTCACGGCTGACAATTCTGACAAGGGTACCATGGAGCTAGCAGCTAGGCCCTTGACCAACAAAGGCTTGGCCGAAGCCAAGCACTTAATGGCTGTCAAGCGGTCATGGGAATTGCAGGAGTGGAAAGAGCATGCTCATTCCTGGTCCCACAACTGACGGGATTTCTTAGACTTTTCTCGTCACCCCAGGAAGGGCCCTCCCTGAGGGTCTGGAAGCATTTGCACATCTCCTTAAAGGTTCCTGTGAAGGAAGCCCTAACACTGGCTCCAGCTGGGAGCAGTGCTATGCTGTTGAAACAATCACTGTAGCTTGGGCAGCCACCTCTTCCATGGCCGCAAGCTGGGCCGCTGAACCCAACGCCGGGGAC
The DNA here is from genome assembly GCA_016271365.2 of Neoceratodus forsteri. Taxonomy (NCBI): domain Eukaryota; kingdom Metazoa; phylum Chordata; order Ceratodontiformes; family Ceratodontidae; genus Neoceratodus; species Neoceratodus forsteri. The sequence goes on along the minus strand of CM057449.1, from coordinate 636,430,759 downwards.
TCCGCATTATAAGAATCTTTCGAGCGGACTGGGGGGGGGCTTCATCTGTTCAACCCAGGAGGAGGTGTACACAGCGATCCTCAATGGACAAGGGCAAGAGAGTTTTATACAGGCCACAGGCCTGAACGTAGCTCTCTGCCCCGTGGCAGTAGATGCACAATGAGTGCGGGTCTGTCCGGGACATTTTTTGGTTGCATTAAATGCACCATTTGAAAGTGGGACCAGATTGGACTTCTTCTCGATCCAACGTGTAAACCATAACCAAGAAATGATCGTGAAGATGACGCGAAAACACTTATGGCGCGCTTTGGAAACAGAGGCCTACACCATGCATGGAGTTGCAAAAGAGGAGACCTGACTCTTCTAGTAGAAAGGAAGATCTGACTTTATGGGGCAGTGCTGAGGAATATACTACCCGAGTGAGTAGGAAGAGCTTAGCTTGAAGACGTTCTGGCTGGGATTAAAGGGAAAAGAAGACTGATAGATTGTGAATAGTGTACCATATCTATGCCCCTAGAATCTCAAGTACCTTTGTTTTAGTATAGTCCAGACACTCTCTTTCAAAGAACATATTTCATGCTAGTTACATCAGTTTACACTTGCCTTTGTCTACTTTATAGGCTAAAATCTGTTTGTCCTTTCATTCTAAGAAAGTCTTAGTTCAGTCCCTTCTCTCCTATCCTTAGTGGACTATGGACTTCCAGTCTGTTCCACTGCCAAAGTCACAGATATGCAAAAACTTATTATCCTATACATCTCTATATGAAGATTCACTGCCTCCAGACCCAGATTTTCACATCTCTGCATTCTCTACAAACACCTTGGCTTGTCTTTTTCGGATTTACAGATTACTTATTTCACCCTCATCAGTTTTAGGCATTTCCTAACAGGTTCTATTAGATTCATATTCTTAGTTGATGCTAGCCCCAACACTAGTTCCCAATGTACTAGATCTGCTCCACTCGGGTCATAAAACCCTCACTGTTGTATTCCTCCCCAGGCCAACACTCTTTTATAGATAAATAGCATAACATACAACAGTTTACCTGTTATGGTGCTGTAACTTGATTGAGGGATTCCAGTGGCATTATAAACCACAAGGGGAAGTTCAAGAGGTTCATAACTACACTGGAATCCCGAGATGCACTTTAAGCAAGCTTAACAGATAAGACTGCTGTATGTTGTTTTGCTATACTTGACTATCTTTTATACATGACAATCTATCTGTGATCGGTTGCCACTTACACTTGACCATATGAAACAAAGGTTTTTAACTCTCCCTGTGGTCAAAGCGATCAACACCCACACAATGTTGACTGAAACCCGACTGTGCATACTAACATGTATCTTTTGACCCCCCTCCATCTTCAACCCTCATTCAGCCACTGTGTCATTTCCCAAGTTGACCAGAAGTTAAGCGCTCATGTCATGCAGGGCTTGGTTTCTAACTCCCCACAGTGACCATAGCCTTCCTGTTACTGTGCACTGGGGTTGGGTGAGGTAGCCACCACCTGGTAGTATGGAAAGGGAGTCTCGATCCCTGGGGTGGTGGTGCTGCTCTGGCCCATGTTTTTAGCACATCTTCTGTCATATTTTAAAAGTGCTTTTGAAACAGTGACAGGAACACAAGCTAAACAGAAGTTTCTGATCTGTAATACCATTGTTTTTACATTAGATCAACAGTATAATGAATCCATGATGTTAAAATGGGGCTATTATGAGTTTGAATAGCTGCTTTTTTCCCTATGGAGAAAAACAGAGACCGTGTATTACAAAGTCATTACGTGCTGGAATAATTTACCTGCTTGGCTACACTGTATTAATTCACAGAATTCACATGTTTAAAATAGTGTTAAAAAAATACTATATGGTTTTGTCAAGGTGCAAATGTAAAGCATCCTGATTACTATATACGCTAATGTATTGTATTGTCAATTTACAAGTGTATTGCTACCTGATTAATGGTTACTCCAATGCACTGCATTTATCTTGTAGTAGTGCTTTTCTAACGTCTCCGGTTCATCCTTGAAAATGGCATCTAATGCTCTCGGGTCCTACTTGGTCATTTCACATGAAAAAAAAAAAAATTGAACTGGCAAAGGAATGGACAACAGTCTTGTGATGGTCCCTCTCCCAACACAGTGAATAATGTCAGGAGGAGGTCTGGCTTCATCCTCGGTGCCACCTGTTACATCATCACAGTGAATGGTGACAACAGCATGGGTGGCTCCAGAAGATAACCTTGAGGTGTCCACTGGCGCAGACTGAACATACAGCTGTAGCCTTGCAACCAGAGACATTCACTGCTCAAGGCAGGAGACTGTGAAGAGTTCACAGTCAACCACCCAGGAGTCAACTTTCCACCAGACCCATCCACCAGATCTCCAACACTTCAGCGTAGCAAGGTCAAGGAGAACTCAGTACTTCAATGGAACCTGAGGTCCAAGGAAGATGCCCAGATAAAAGGCCTAAAGACCTGGTCTTGGATGCATGCACGCAATGCCTGCTTCCAAAGGTGGAAATCAGATGACCCCATTTAATGCACAGTTCTCTTGGGTATGGCGGTTCATGGACAAGCAGGCATCCCATGCATCCATGTCATGCTCTGGTCCAGGAGAGGCCACACAGAACTAATGCTGGTCTGTTGTTGCCATAGATTTCCCACAGAGCAGCAACTTATGATGGATGGCTGTTTGGCTTTCTTCTTCTACAATGTGTCCCCTTTCTTCTCCAGTTTCAGCATCATGGAAAAATAACAGAGATGGCACCATGAAACAAAGGAAAATATGGTGATGCAGAAAGAATTCTTGTTGTGATGAGATGAAGTGAGTTGATGCTTCCATGGCATGCACTCAATGGCAGAATGAAAGAACTGAATTTGGTGAGGTAGCTGACAGCAATTATTGGCTAGAGTGCGGCACCATGTGGGGGGTTCGCAGGCACTGTGCCAGTAGCTGCTGCCAGCCTGCTAGCCAAAGATTTGCTCCTGTGGTGTCCTAATGCTTCCAGCTAAGACTCTTAAGTGGGAATCAATGGGGAAATCTGACTCTTGGAAGACTATGGCAACTACAATTTGAAGGTACCTTAATCAAATATCATAATGTGTTATATAAAACTAATATGGATTAGTCTGGTATACTGGGGCTCGTGGCCTTATTAACTAATTAGCTCCCTTGATGGGTATATTTCCTTGTGTACATTTACTCATCATTTATTCAATATAAAGCACACTCTAGTGGTCAAAGCCATTCACTGACACCCCCCTCCCCATAGAGTGGGTTTGAAGAGCACGACCCACACTTGTTGCTGCTGTGACAGACGGATGAATCAACGAATTAAACCTTTTGGATCAGAGGGAAAGTCCCGAGCTGCCTGCCGTAGAGAGTCAGTCTGAGATTGGAGTTGAGAGAGTGAACAACTCGAGATATTCGAACAGCTGCTCTTGCGAAGTCGCGCAGGAAACTGGTGGGAAGGCTGTGTTTGGACTGTCTGCCTCATCATCCCTCGTGAGGGAATCCTTCAGTTAATTGTAAACCGGACTGAATACGAACAAGTCTGTGACCAGAATTACTGAAATGAGACTGCCTTTTTGCCTGAAGAGGACAGAAGATTTGCTCCACACGATCGGCCTGTCAGGAAGTCTGAAACCACCGCAGAATGCACGGTTTTGCTCAGAGACACTGAAATTGCAACCGGACTGTCATCCGAACTGTGGTACTGTGTTTTGTTATACTATAGATGAGCTGAATGCTGTCAGTGGGTTGCAATTTGGTTTTCCACTGCCTGCTTGTGTCACGCTTGCTGGAAGCTGAATCCAGCACTACCGGACTGTCATCCGAATTGTTTCACCCGGTCTGGGCCCTGCCACCTCAGCCCAGCCAGCTGCTCCCACCACAAAGAAGAACATCGACGAGAGACCTGCCTGGGGATCAGCCCCCTGCTCAACATCACGAACAGGAATGACACCACGGTGAACCGTGTGGGCCCTGCATCTCCTGGCAAACCAGCAAGTCATCCTGAAGTCTCTATTTCATCACTCCTGTGTCTTGTACTGGGTAGTGTAAGTAAATACCAGGGTAGCTCCCTGCAACAACAGCTCAATCAAAATGTGTCATCTGATTTAATTTTTGTCTAATTATCATGACCTGAGCCTCCTGGCTCCGGATTACAAATTGTGGGTTAGTGTGCATGACTTGTCTTTCCATCATAGGGCCCCGACCGGCTGCAATGCTGGCCTACCCCGGGCAACATGTCAAGCTAGCCTACCTCGCCACTGGGTACCCAGAGTGTGTGTGACTGTGTTGAGGGACTCTAAAGTGCATGCCTTGATGCCTAATTGAATAAGTACCTAAACCAATCAACCTGATTACGCCCCTTCCTTGTTCATTCCCCCTGAATAAATCAGATCTGAATCTTTTTGCATTTAACCTGCCTGTGGTGCACTTCTATACAAATAGCACTGTGGTACTACTGTTTGCTATGTTTAACCTTACTGTACAGGCAGTCTCCAGGGTCGAACAGGTGGAACCAGCTCTGGTGGTAAGTGCAATCAGAGTGGGGATATAGTTGCTGTTTGGGGGCTATTGCACCTGTGTATTCTATTCATTGCTTAGGCCACTAGAGGGGAAAGAGGGGGATCACAGTGTCCTGGAAGGCTGTAACCAGGTCAGCTACACTACCACTAACCCTGTCCTCCGGGTGGAGGCACCCATTTTCAGTACCCAGGCCCCTTAACCTGCACCTAGTCACGCAGGCAGGGGTAATAGCCCGTGGGATAGCACCACCTAGGGGTTACATATAAAGTCTGGAGAATAAGCTATTGTAACTGCTTCAGCCTCCCTGTTTCTTTTGTTTGGTTTAATTAAAAAGTCCATAGAATGTATATGGAAAGTCTTATCCAATTATCCATTAAGATGCAATCAGATTAAAAGCAGTAGACACAGTTTTGCATTTGTGGCTGCCATCCAGCTCTATTTGACACTGACAGTCATGAAGTACTTTCTGCTATCTTGTTTTCTGAAAAGATGCTGAGGAATACAGATCTCTTGTTACATAAAAGATTTTGTCTGAAAATAAGAAAGCTTGACGGTCCTTTTCAAAATGACAAATCCGGCAGAGCTTTCTTTATTATTGTACAGAAGCACTGACTGAATCCTGACTTTATTGCTGATGCAGAACTTTTTAAAATGCTTAACTTGAATCAAGAAACCATAAAAAGTCTGAAATAAGATCTAGATAAATGATTTCATCTCCTCTCATACTCTACAATTATTTTTCCTTTATTGTTTAGTTTAAGTCCTGTTTGTGGCCATCATTTCTTCTGACGACACATGCACGCATCAGCAGACTAATCCCATCTGAAAGCTCAAATACACCCGATTCCTTTTATTTTCTCAGAACAGCACAGTAAGTCGGTAGGTAACTTTATTGATACAGTGCCTTTACCAGAGCCTCAAGGCACTTCACAGCATTTATCATTTGCAAAACAAGATATCAATGAAAGGCTACAATAGGAAATATAAAAGTCTATAATACTGTAACATTTTTTTAAATCTTGGGCTCAGATACAACTGACAGTTGAAGACAAAAAAAAAAACCTGAATACTTTATGTGACTCCTTAAAAGGATGTACTGTAGCCTACTAAAGAGAGCATTTTCGGAGTGATTAGAACATGGAACTGTGAAACAAAAGATCACTGGTTTGGGTCTTAGCACAGCCACTACAGTACCTTACTGTGAGGCCATAAGCAAGTCACACAGTTTTCCTTCTGCTTTAGTCCTCAGAGCTGTCAAATTAGGTAAAAGCAGGACTCCATTAACAAAACAGCAGTGGAAGTGCAGGAGTTAGACAGATGTAGTATAGGAATGGCATTGATGTGTTGAACTGATGCCAACTCCACCTTCACTCTGCAGAGATGGACAGGTGTGCCTTTGGTTTGTTGTCCATGACGGTCATGACATTGCACCTCACCCTACACTTCAGACACTGACAAGTGTCGAGGTGTACCTTGGGGTGTTTGGGCTTCACATTCACCTCATTCCTTAAGGAAATACACTGAAATGGGCGCAGTATAGGAGAACGGGGTGAACTGTGGGGGCAAAGGGTCCAAGGCACATCTCGATGCCTGTCACTGGCTGCAGGGTTGGGGTGGGGGTGGAATGGCATGAGCACTGCTGTCGACAATCCCAAGTCACACCCCTGACGCCTGTCAGTCCCTACAGGTAGGGCGTTATGGTCGAAAACCCTAACACTCTGGGGCATTTCTTGGTATTTTTACTCCACGTTTTCCACATGGGCTTTTTGTGACCCCACTGCATGAACAGTGACACTATTAGTTTGTTAGGTGAAAGGTAATTTTGCACAGCGACTGTGCCATTTGGTGCCACAGGTGTGAAAACACATTTTGAACAGGATGTGAAAAGTGACAGGTGTACTGTTCACGAGGAGGTGTAAAAAATGGCATTGTTTAAAATCTTGAGTGAAAATATACAAAAACTGGTGAAGTCACGAGTGTGCGTGGAAACTGCACAACGTACAGCTGTAATGTAATTAGTTTGGGGATTTTTTACAGCACATTTTCAGCACAGGCATTTTGGGACCTCCGCTCATTAACAGTGTCAATGTGATTTTCGTAATCTGTCCTGAACACTAATTTCCCACAGCGATCACGCTATGCTGCGCCGGAAGTGCTAAAACACACTTCGGCCAGGGAGTGAAAAATGACAGCTGTACTGCTCATAAGGAGGTGTGAAAAAATGCCAGTGTTGAAAATCTGGACTGAAAATATTACAAATTCGTGAACTTACAAGATTGTGTGGAAATTGCGCAATGTACGCTCGTAACACAGTCATTTTATGGACTTTTGTCACCAAATTTTCAACATAGCCATTTTAAGACCTCTGCTCATGAACAGTGTCACTGTGATTTTCTTAATCTGTCTCGAACAATGATTTCGCACACCAACTGCGCCATTGTGCGCTACATGTGTGAAAACACATTTTGATCGAGATGTGAAAAATGACAGCTGTACTGCTCATAAGGAGGTGTGGTAAAATGGCAATCTTGAAAATCTGGAGTGAAAATATAAAAAATTTGCAAAGTTACGAGTGTGCATAGGAACTGCGCAACACACACTTGTAAAACAGTCATTTTTGGAAGGTTTTTCACCAAATTTTCAACATAGGGTTTTGGGGGCTTATTTCATGAACTGTGACACTGTTGTTTTGTTATTCGGTCCCGAAAGGTGGTTCCACACAGTGACCGCGAAATCACCTTTCAGGATCGAATAACAAAATGACAGTGACCGAGTTCATGAGGTGGGGACCCAAGAACCCCATGCTGAAAATTTGGTGAAAACATTCCCAAAAATGGCCGAGCTATGCACCAAAGTTGAAAAAAACTCATTTATGCCATTATACAGCTTACTGGCATTTCTTCAGTTCGCAGTTGGCTTTGAAGAGTGCAGACGTGTTCCCGGTCCACCGAAGACCATCGCGCTGGGCACTGGAGGTAAATATGGGGTCGAGGGGTGTGAGTGCACAGAGGGTGGACGCAGGTTGGGGGGGGCAAGACAGTCAATGAGGGATTTTTTTTTTTTTTTAACAGGTGTTTTATCCTTTTTCAGGAAGATGACATGGGAATTTTGCCCCACTGGGGTGGGCTCCCAGAGTGGCAGTTGGAAGTTTTTGTTGGGGGTAGTGGAGCCGATGGGGATTGGGTACCCTGTTGTAGAATCAGACTTTGCCATGCTGGGGTGGGCTCCCAGCGTGGCACCTAGAAGATTTGTTTGGGTGGGGGCAGTGGAGCCAATGGGGATTGGGCACCCCGTTGGCCATTTGGTGTCTTGAGGGGCACATGAGCATGCTGGGTGGGCTTCCAGTGTGCTACTTGAGTGTTTGTTGGGGAGGAGTGAAAAAATGGAGCTGTCTATGACAGCTGTTCACATGCAGTGCTGAGTGTAGGCACTTTGCATACTGCCGACGGCAGTATGTAAATTGGCTGCCGACGGCAGTATCCAAATTGCCTACACATTACCACCACTCATTGTAGCGGCCTTTGGCTTTCAACTGTACGCCACTGCATCTGAACTGCTGTCATAGACAGCTCGGATGGTGAGGCCGCACCTGCAAGAAGAAGCAGGGCATTGGAAGCAGGGTGGCACACAGAACTGTCACACGCCCAGTAAGCAGAGATGGCTGCCAGGTGCACCTTAAGGATAGTAGACCGGAAACCCCCTTTGGACAGAGACCAAAGGTAGTCTAGGATGCTAGCCACTGGACAGGAAAAAGGGTCCAGGCCCTTACCCTGACACCAAGTGGAAAACCGTTTCCATTTGAAGGCATAACACTTCTTGGTCGACTCCTTCCTGGATGCTTCCACTACTGTGAGTGCATCCTTAGAGAGACCCAGAGCCTGGAACTCTAGCCACTCAGGAACCAGGCTGTCAGGTGCAGGGATTGAAGGTCCGGATGGAATACCTTCCCCTGATTGACAGATAACAGGTCTGGACATACAGGGAGATGCTGTGGAGGCCTGGAGCTGAGGCTGAGGATATCTGGATACCAGAACTGACACGGCCAGTCTGGGGCTACCAGGATCACTTGTCCCTCCTGACCTTGAGGATCACCTTGTGAGCCAAGGGAAGTGGAGGGGAAAGCATAGAAGAGGCCTGGGGTCCACAGCCTTAAGAAGGCATCCCCTGCAGCAAAGCCCTGCTGAGGGGGCAGGCATGAAACAGCCTCAGCTTGGTATTCTCCCTGGAGGTGAACAGATCCACCTGAGGTTGGCTCCAGTGGGGAGAACAGGCCGTGTACTACCTCTGGATGGACAGACCACTTGTGGAACATCTCACCTACATGGCTGAGAGCGTCTGCCAGTAGATTTGAGGCTCCTGCTACATGGATGGATAGAAGATCTGCCTCAAGTCAGCTCATGAGGGTCCAGATGCAGAGCGCTTCCCTGCACAGCAGCCAGGAGTGCGTGCCACCCTGTTTGTTGAGGTGGTACATGGTCATGGTATTGTCCATCTGGACTAGCACCACTTGATCCGAAGGAGCTGAGGGAATGCTGAAAGTGCCAGTCTGACTGCTCTGAGCTCCAGCAGGTTGATATATCAGGATTCCTCGGGGATCCAGAATCTGTGGGTCCCCATGTGGGCTCCCCAGCCCATGAGAGAGGCATCGGTCATGAGGATGACCATCTGCTCGGGATGGACAAATGGGATCCTTTCCCTGCAAGTGCAAGTGATCCAGGATGGTCCACTACTGGAGAGTGTCCCACATCTTCTGGGTCTCAGTGACCAGCTGGTCGAACTGACCATGACGCTGAGTCCACTGGCTGGCCCACTCCCACTGAAGGGGGCACATATGCCACTAGACCCATTGGACCACGGTGGTGCAGGCTGCCACGTATCCCAGAAGGCACAGAAAGGCCCGGGCAGGGCGCAGATGCCCAACCAGAAATGACTGGGTAAAGGAGGAGAGAACCTCTGCCCTGTCTGATGGGAGCCGGGCTCTGGCTCAGCAAGAGTCAAGCTCTGTCCCGATGAAACATATCACCTGCATAGGTACGAGTTCCAACTTGACCTCGTTGATCAAGAGACCAAGTTCGGTGTAGGTCTGAAGGGACAGATCCCTGGACCTCTCTACCTCCTGCTTGGCGGATACTGCCAGGAGCCAATCATCGAGATATGGGTAAACCCTAATCCCTCGATACTGAAGACAGGCCACCACCACTGCAATGCATTTGGTGAAGACCCATGGGGCCAATAACAGGCCAAACGGCATGGCTCAGAATTCAAATAGGGCTCCTTCTGCTCGGAAGCGAAGGAACCTCTGGTGAGACAGAAGGATCAGGACATGAAAGAATGTGTTCTGGAGATCCAGAGAGCAGAACCACATGTTCTGCTCCAGACATGGTATGATCTGGGACAGAGTTTCCATCTAGAAGGCGTGGGACCTGAGGAACGGGTTCAGGTCATGCAGATCTAGAATGGGGCGCCAGCCCCCCATCCACTTTGGAACCAGGATGTACCTGGATACAAACCCTGGGTTAACCGGAGAGTCCATGACTCTAGTCACCCTTGTGGAGGAGTCGGGCAATGTTGTCTTGATGAGCAGACTGAGTGTGTACAAAAACCATATCCTCCCATCGGGCGTGGGCTCAGCTTGAGGGTACTGCTCAAATTCCAGAGGCAGTCCCTGGCCCACCACTTCTAATACCCATCTGTCCATGGTAACAGTGGACCAGGCAGAAGGAAAGTGGCGGAGTCGGCCTCCCACGGGAGGACTCTGAGCTTGCGTGACAGGTATGGGGGTGGCCACCGCCATCCTGTCACTGGGCAGGCTTAGAGGAAGAGGGTCCAGAGTGAGGACCACCAGAGCCTCGACCTCCAGACTTATGGGCCGCTGGAGGCCTGGACTTGGGCCGAGGGTGCCAGAATTATGCCTGCTGCTGCCCCGCTTGGAAGTGGGGCTGCTTGGCCACAGGGGCAGGGTGCTGAAATGGCTTTTTCTTCTGCTTTTTGGAACCCTGAGATTCCTTTTGTGCAGAAGTTACGGAGTCCAAGGTGGCACTAGACTTCTCGATGCATTGGAGGTGACTGTCCACACCTGGGCCAAAGAGGTTGGTACCCAGGAAAGGAACGTCCGTTAGTTTGTGTTGAGTGTCCGCCATGAAGGTGGAGACCCTTAACCAAGCCCTGCGGTGCATGGCAACAGCAGCTGCCACCGAACAGGAACATGACTCCCCAAGGTCCTGAGCCATCTGAAGTTGCTGTTTTGCAACTGCCCGACCCTAATCCCGGATTTGCTTGACTGTAGTCTGGAGGTCTGCGAGGAGGTGAGGTAAAAGCTCATCAAGGGAGCCCAGAAGGACATGAGAGAAATGCACTATGGTGACAGCTGAGCTTGCCTGACGGAGGCCTAGCATAGAGGCGGCATAAACTTTACGGGCAGAATGGTCCAGTTTTTTGGACTCTTTGTCCAGAGGTCTATCAGTATCTGCCGAACTACCCAAGCATCTGAACACAGATTCGGTCACCAAACCCTCGGCCAAGGGATGCTCTGTGAACCCTGAAAGGGACCCTATGGGCACCGTATATCTGTGGGCCATGCAGGATGCTGCCATAGCTCCAAAGCTGGACCAACAATGGCCTCAGCCACTGGAAAGGCCTCTGTCGGAGAATCCCCTCATTTAAGAATATCCGGCCTGTTTCTGTACGGGCTCAGGAGGCATCTCCATGGATTTGGAGATAAGCCAGAGAATGCCCATAAAGGAAGAGAGACCACCGACCAATTACTCGTCCAAGTGATGGGAAAGAAGGTCCAAGTCATAGGACTCCGAGGAGTCCGGATAAATCTGCCAGTCACCTGCGTCTCCCTCCACCCGCCTAAGATGGTCAGGAGTAAAGGTAACAAAGAGCCTATGCGGGAGGCTCGGAAACGGCCAACACTCTTTGGTAGGCATCCCTGCCAGGGGCTGTTTAGGTGGTGGCTCCACCAAGATCGGTAGAGAGGTAGATTTTGGCCTAACTGTTTTGATCGGCTCCAAAGGAGGAGGAACGGTGTGAGCTGGCTCCAAAGGAGTCGGCTTCGGCCTTGGAGGCGATAGCCAAGTAATGGCCAGGGTGGAAGCCAGAATTGGCTTTTGACCAGACAAAATTAGCTGTTGCCACATTAGGCCTTCAAGGCGTCGACGGAGTTTCTGTCGAAGCCTCCCCTCATCCGAGGAGGAAGAAGAAGAAGAAAAAATTACTCACCTTAGTAATTGCTTTTCTTCTCATGGAGTCTTGCTATATTATGACTATATGCAGTCAGCCACTGCAGCTGAACTGCCCCGGAGAGGAAAGAGTTAACTCCAGAGAGTCTGGAGTTCCACAGCGCGAGGGTGCTATACCAAAGCTCTATCTGGCCAGTTTCAAATGAAACTGTCAGATCTTTACGAAGCTTACACTAAGCAACAAGTCTGTGTGGAAAGCTCTACATTAGCCAAGTGGCTACCTACTAGTAGGAATAACAACAATATAAACAGCAATAATAATAATAACAATGAATAATAGTATTATTAGTTTCTCCCTAACAAGCACTATTAGACCCCCCTTCCCCCAAGACTCAAGTCCAGGAAGGGGGCCAACATATTACTTAAAACAGAAATACCTAATTCCCTAACCCTAAATAAAGGGGGTGAAGGGAAGAACTAAAATGGCATGACACAGTGCTTGCACTAATTTGCCACCCCTACCCAAGTAGAAGTTCTGAGAGGGTCAGGAGGAGGGTGGTCAGACTTAAGCAAGACTCCATGAGAAGAAAAGCAATTACTAAGGTGAGTAATTTTTCTTCAAACACCATGAAGTCTTGCTATATTATGACTATATGCAGATTACACAGCAGTACTTCCATGGAGGAGGGCAGAACCTACTTAGGAAATAGGCTCTGAAGCACAGCTGTGCCAAACGAGCATCTCTCCTGGACTGAATATCCAGGAATAATGCTTGGTAAAAGTGTGAACTGTTTTCCAAGTAGCAGCTTGACAGATTTCCAGAATGGGAATATCTCTAGCAGCCGCTAGAGATGCAGCTGTACCCCTTGGTGGGAGTGAGCCCTCAGTCCTGAGGGGGTTCTCACCTAGTTTTTGATAACAAAATTGGATACAAGAGACAATCCACCTTGCAATTGTCCTCTTAGTGGCAGGTTTCCTTTGCCAACCTCGCCATAGGTAAGGAAGAGTTGAGGATTCAACCTGTGACCCTTGGTGCGTTCCAAATAGTAGCTTAAGGCTCTTTTGACGCCTAAGCTGTGCAGACTCCTCTCACCTGAGGAAGAATGCCCAGTGAAAAATACTGGAAGAGAGATGGATTGGTTCAGGTGGAAATCTGAAACCACTTTAGGCAAAAACTTTCTGTTAGTCCTGAGGACCACCTTATCTCTGTGGAAAGAGATAAAATCTTCTTCCACTGACAGGGCCTGTAGTTCACTTATGCATCTGGCAGAAGTGATAGCCACTAGGAAAACAGTTTTCCAAGTCAGAAACTTGAGCTCTGCTGAGGACAGAGGCTCAAAGGGGGTTGCATTAACTGAGCAATGCAAACATTCAGGTCCCAAGCGGGAGCTGGTTCTAAAAGGAGGGTTGGGTGAAGTAACCCTTTAAAAACTTGGAAAGCACAGGGTGAGAAGAAAAGGAAGCAGGCTTCCCTGCTGACAGAAAAGCAGAGACAGCTGCCAGATGAACCTTTAAGGTAGCTGGCCTAAGGCCTAAGGAATTTAAATGGACCAAATAGTCCAGTAAATGGGCAGATCAGCAGATTCTGGGATAATCTGCTTCTCAGAGCACCAGATGGAAAACCTTTTCCACTTAGAATTGTAAGTGGTTCTAGTGGAAGGCTTCCTTGAAGCCTTTAAATATCCAAACACCTTGAGAAAGGTGTAAGTCAGCAAATTCTAATCCTCAAGAGCCATACCTTGAGATGGAGGGATTTGAGGTCCGGATACCACACTCTCCCCTGTGCACAGGCCAGTAAGTCGTGGACTCTGGGCAAGCTCAGGGCAGGGTGGACTGTCAAGGACAGAAGCAGTGGGTACCAGGGCTGTCTGGCCCAATCTGGAGCAATCAGAATCACTTTGCAGGGCTGAGATCTGATTTTTACTAATACCCTGAAAAGAAGGGGAATGGGGGGAAAGGCATGCAGGAACTTCCTTTTCCAATCCAACTGAAAGGCGTCCAGGGGGACTGATCCCAGCACTGGAGGTCTGCAACAAAACAGAGGAAGTTAGTGGTTGTCTGGGGCTGCGAAAAGATCTATCTGAGGAGTGCCCCATCTGGCAAAGACTGACCCCAGCACCTGAGGATTCAGAGCCCATTCGTGATGGCCCTGAGAAATCCTGCTGAGGGCATCCGCCAGGACATTGTCCTTCCCTGGAAGGTGAACTGCTATCAGGGAGGTGTTCAGGGAGTAGCCAGAGACCACAACTTCATTGCTTCTGTGCACAAGGCTGATGACCGAGTGCCCCTTGCTTGTTCATGTACCACATTGTTGTGGTGTTGTCTGTCCTGACTTGAACTACTTTGTTCTGGACAGAAGCTGAAAATGCCTGAAGAGCTAAAAGGACAGCTCTGAGTTCCAAAAGATTGATGTGGAGCAGAGATTCCTGGGAGACCACACTCCCTGAGTGGACAGGTCGCTAGTGAGCTCCCCACCCTAACAGGGAAGCATCCGTGGTGAGGGTGAGGGAGGGAAACGGGAATGAAAGGAACCCTTGTTTTAGATTGCTTTGATCCTGCCACCAGTGTAAGGCCAGGATCAGGGTTTGGGTCACTGGAACCAATTTGGAAAGGGGTCCTCCTTTGAGACCAATAGGCCCTCAAATGGAACTGAATGTCCTCATCTGAATCTTGCTCCTTGCACTACAGCTGTGGAAGCAGCCATGTGCCCTAGGAGTTGCAGAAAATGCCTTGCTGGTCGAGAGACCTGCAGAGTAAGGAGGATGCCAGGGCAATGAGTCTGTCTACCCTTTCCGAGGAGAAATGCCCTGGCTAACTTTGTGTTCAATTCTGCACCTATGAAAGTTAGTACCTGAACTGGTTCGAGAACTGACTTTGGTAATCCAGCAGGAATCCCAGGGAAGTGAGAAGCTGCTGGGTGACTTGCAAGTGGGATTTTACCTGATCTGGGGACTGACCCACTATGAGCCAGTCGTCCAGGTAGGGAAACACAGCAATCCCTTGCCTTCTTAAATGAGCCACTACCACAGCTAGACATTTCGTGAATACCCTTGGCGCAGAGGTAAGGCCGAAGGGCATTGCCCTGAACTGGTAGTGGCCTGAGGGTAGTTCGAACCTGAGGTACTTTCGGTGAGAAGGCCTGATCAGAACATGAAAATAGGCATCCTTGAGGTCCAGGGAAGCTAACCAGTCCCCTGGCCTCAGGGAGGGCAAAATCATTGTCAGAGTTAACATTTTGAACTTTGGTTTCAAAAGATGCTTGTTCAGGTACCTTAAATCTAAAATGGGCCGCCATTCTCCTGTCTTTTTTGGGGTAAGAAAGTATCTTGAGTACAGCCCCTTGCCCTGATGGCAAGGAGGGACCTTTTCTACTGCTTTGCAGTCCAAAAGAGAAGAAACCTCTGCTTCCAAAGCAAGGGCTTCTGAAGGATTTGCAGGTGGAAAATGTCTGGCTCTCATCTTCGGAAACTGTTTGAAGCTGAGAACCAGACCCTGGCCTATTACCTCCAGAACCCACCTATCCGAAGTTAGGGACACCCAGTTCTGGCTGAAATAAACCAACCTGCCCCCCACTGGTACAGGAGAATCGGCCCTGGGCACCCCATCAGGGTGCCTGATTGGCAGTAGCCTTAGGCTGAGGGGAGGGGAAGGGGATGGTTTACTTGTGCTCCGTCTACCTCTGCCTCTAAAGAAACCCCTCTGTGCAAATGCAGAGGAGGCCTGAAATTGGTAAAAATGCCTGTGGAAAGGCCTGCCCCTACCTCTGGGAGCGTGCCTCTGTGGAGTGGCATGCCTCTCCTTAGCCTGGGCACTTTTGTAGGTAGTTCTGTATTCATCCATCTTTTTCATATAGTTTTCTGTTTGTTCCCCAAACAGAGAATTACCCACAACAGGAAAATCCATAGCCTTTGACTGAGTATCTTAGGACAGATTAGTGCATCTGAGCCATGCCAACCTACGGAAAGCTACAGAAGTGGCCATGACCCTACAGGAAACATCATTAACATCAACAGCAGTATGAAATTGAACTTTAGAGGCTTCAATGCCATCAGCAGCCACCTGTTCCAACTCACTAGCCAGCTGGCCCTGGGCCTGCTTGGCTAACTACAATACTGTGTCCCACCTAGATTTCTGATATCTAGCCACATAAGCCATATAATTTGCCTGCCTGAGTCCCAAAGAAGCTGCCATATACTGTTTTTTCGCCATGGCATCAATCTTCCTGGAATGCTTATCAGGAGGATGTGAGGCCAGAGGAATATTAGCCTTGTCACAGGCTGCAGCTTGTACCACACCTACATGACTACACTGCTCAGTGAGGAAGTCTGTATCTGAGCCTGACAAGGTATATCTTCTGTCCATTTTTTTATCTACAGGAGGGACAGAATGAGGATTTTTTTAAATCTTTGTTGTTTGCTTCCTAAATGACTTATGCAAAGGAATAGACAACCTCCTAGACTCTGGTATATCAATCATTTCTACATAATCAGGCTCCTCTTGCTCATCCACAGCTTCCTCTAAAGGAAGCTGGAGGGTTTCTGCAACCTTTTTGTAAAACATAAAATGAGAAGGGGACTCAGACAGAATAGGAGGAGATTCTAAAGGTCTGTCTGGAGAAATGTCCGTTCAATGGGCACGTCCAGACCCTCCCAGCCACACATGTAATGATCAAATTGTC
The DNA here is from genome assembly GCA_016271365.2 of Neoceratodus forsteri. Lineage (NCBI taxonomy): Eukaryota > Metazoa > Chordata > Ceratodontiformes > Ceratodontidae > Neoceratodus > Neoceratodus forsteri. The sequence continues at coordinate 636,414,362 of CM057449.1, read as the reverse complement.
CTCCCTCTCCTGTGGTTCATAAAATTCCTCAACATCATACTCCTGAACCACTGGCACTGAACGAACCAACTTTTTACCAACTGTAGGTGGTTCGGCAGGACCCTGAGACAGTGACTGGACAATCTGTATGGCTTTAGCTATTTCTGCAGCAGTTGAGAGACAATTTTGACTCCAAACCTACTGATTTCTTAGTCTTTTTCACTGAGACTGGTTCCCCTGAACCAGCCTTCCTTTTGCCCGAGGAAGTCTCACCCTGGTCAGAGGGCACTCCCTCTGGTCCAGTGGGTACTGGACCGGGCTGGCCATCCGGGTCAGCGGACTTCTTGGCCTCTCGTTCCCTGAGCCGGCCCAATCTCTTTTCCAGGGTGGCTGCAGGGAAATTTTTACACACCTGGCAGTCTGACAGGAGGTGGTCAGCCCCCAGACAATAAACACTAGTGGTGTGTGGGTCAGCCTTGGCAAAGGCTTCCCCACAGACATCACAGTGTTGAAACCCAGTGGGCCCGGTTTTTCTTTTGGGTTTCTCAGACATAATGCCAGCCTAACCAAAAATCTTGCCTTTTGATGGCAGTGCCAGGCAAGACACCCTTATCGGTTCCTAACCGTATCATGGGTATTTGAAAACTATTTTAAAAGCAAGGTTTTTAGAACCGATAAGAACCAGGAACCGCACTCTAAAAGCCCAACCACACTTTAAAACATTAAATTAAGAAACCGATCGGTTCAAAACCGAACCGATAATTGAATTTCCACACAGACTTTAAATTTTCTACTTACGGTTTACAGATAGAGCTTTTAACCTAATCGTAAAATAAATACTTTAGCCGTTCAAATGAACTGAAAATACTCGCTTGAACCGAGAAATGAACTGATGTGAAGGAGCTGATCTCTGGAGCGACTGTTCAGTGAAGCGGAGTAAAGAATCTGACAGTTTCATTTGAAACTGGCCAGCTAGAGCTTTGGTATAGCGCCCTCGCGCTGTGGAACTCCAGACTCTCTGGAGTTAACTCTTTCCTCTCCGGGGCAGTTCAGCTGCAGTGGCTGACTGCATATAGTCATAATATAGCAAGACTTCATGGTGTTTGAATGTCGGCGACACCTCTTTTTAGAGTGCTTGTGCGCCTTCTTCAGCTGATCAGTTGAAGGACTCAGAGACCTCAACCTCAATTGTCAGGGTGACTGACAAGGTCGACTGGAAGGCACTGGGGAGACTGGTGGATCTTCTAGGTCCGGGACCAGGTCCTCGATGGGTTTCCCAGTGGGCTGGGTCTCCTCATCGGGAAGAGGCAGGCCCAAGGTCCTGAATAAGGAGTTGTTGGCCTCTTCGGGTGACAAAGGGTCAACTGAGTCAAGAATTATTTTGACCGGATCATCGTCCAGTGTCTGGGCCGGCTGGTCTGACAGGGGGACCATGAAACCAGCGGCGGAGGCCACAACCTCGACTGAAGTCAAGATAGATAATTCCTGGGACCCAGATCTCTCATGATCCCAGGAACATCATCGATGAGATGAAGATTCTCTTGGTTTCTTGTCCTTTTTATGGGACTGAGAGACATGTGATCCTGAAGGCCTCTCGCCCTTCGTGGGAAGGGAGAGGCACATCTCCCCAAAGGAACCGGAGAAAGTGGAGCCCAAGTTGAGTGGCACAAAAAAGGACTTTGAGGAGCGATCTGTGGCCCGAGCTGCCTCTTCCTCGAAAGCCTGCATTTGTTTGAGTTGCTCAGCAGACCCCGCAGCTGTGGAGACCGCCCATTGGGCCTCTTTAGATCTGACCGGTGGGTTACGTTTCTCTGACCTGCCCAAATTCAGCCATGCAAGACGATCATCCAAGACATTCAGGTGAAATGCGAGACATTTCACAGGCCCGAGTGTCATGGCCAACACCCAGGCAATATACGCACATGGCATGTGGATCTGTGCAAGAGATCTTTTGCCCACATGGGCAGCAGTGGAAACCAGGAGAAGAGTTATCTTCCATGATGGTCGAAATTGCAAAGCAATCGTTAACTCTTATGAGTTTAATTTTGAGTAAATCCAAGGATTTTGAAGCCAGTGCCTACTGAACACGAGAGCAGTAAGGAGGGAACCTGAATCTTCCAGCGGAAAGGAAGATCTGGCATCATGGAGCAGAGCCGAGGGTTATACCACCCGGGTGGGTGGAAGGAGCCAGCTTCAAGACCTTCCAGCAAGATTCTTAAAGGGAAAGGACATGCCAAACAGTGTGGATAGAACAACATATCCACGATCCTAGAAACATCATAATTATAAATAGAGAAATGCCGCTTAGCTGGTTGGTGGGCGTCATCATGCAGATGACAAAAGGCAACCACTGCCTCATAGGCATGGCTACTTCTTTTCAACCACACAAAGTTTCCACCCATCAACTGGCAGAGCATCATCATCATTAGCCTTGCTGTTCATTGGACTGTTGCAGTCGAGCTCATTGCAGATTGAGCTGCACTGGACCAGACGGAGACACACCTCTGAAATCAAGTATCACAGCAATATGTTCGCCCTTACGCAAGAGCAAACAAAAAGGAACTGAGGTGGTTGTTTCAGCACCAAGATATATATATTTTTTTTTTTTCTTTCTATTTATGCTCCTTCCTACACCCACATCCACCCCTTCCCTTGGGGTCCTCCATGCATCAGGCAGCTACGCTGGGAGAACTAGGAGGATGTCAGCCCTATAAGTGCCCCACGTCCATTGATCGTACCTGATGTCCGGATAACTCCCGAGTGGAGCGGAAGAGGCCTCCCCTTTTTTATTTCTTCCAACACTGATGGGAAGCGGGCAACCGGTGCTATATCTCCTGATCTCCCAGTCATTGATGCGAGACCCATCTCCTGGCGTGGATGAAGGGGTGTTTCTACATTTTCTAGTCCCTCCCTCCCCAATGTCGGCTCTCAAGGAGAACCAATAAGTCAGAGGCATGCAGAGACGTGCCTCTGCTCCGGTCCGTGGCCAACGCCAACCCCTTCCCTACTTTCTGCTTTCCCCATCCACACCTGCACTGCCTGTGGTCACCTAGGTGGTGGCATTATCTTGGTGGGGCAAGCATCCAACCCTCCCCAGAGAAAGAGAACAGCCGTTGGACGCTCAACCCTTCTCCTCCCTGGCCAACCCCCGGCAACCCAAGTCCTTCACCGAACCCAGGTCACCAGCGTGGAGTGAGGTGTGGCATCCAGCACCTCAACCCTCAGCGCCACCAGGCAGGCAGCACCAATATTTATGAATTAGTCAGCCTGGCCTCACTGGCACAAAATGTATGTGGCTCTCATGGGATCCTAGTGCCTCCAACCAAAGGCCAAAGAATGTGGGTATATGGAGAAGACTGACTCATGAAAGACTTGCTCCTCAACATGACACCACAGTGTGGGCTGGGGCACCAGGACAAATAAAGCTGCATAGAAAGAGGGAGCTACTGACCCATACTCCAGTCCCTCAACCACCTTACCAATCATCCTGTGTTGGTGCGGAGTTCTAAATGATATATGGTTAAGTCCCGCAATGAGAGAACAGTAAAAGGACATAAGGGATGTGACAGGACTGAGTAAGTCCCTGCCCAATTTGTTATGCAGAAAGAGTTTAAACGCAAGGGTCTGTTCTATACTCTCCTTTTCTGTCTCTTTTCTGTCTGGTTGCGCAACCAAATTTTCTTGTCAGACCTAGGAACTGACCACTCTGACGGTTTTGCAATTTTCCGCCCCTCGCTATATCTCTGCCTTCCCTTGCTATTTCTGTCTTTTCTTCCCCCTTGCATATCTGCAGGTAAAAATATATATGTGAATCCTTATGTGGAAATGTCACTGATACTGAGATCCCATTGTTTAAAACTGTATATAGTTATACTGTTGAAATGATTACAAAAAGCTACTTGGAACTCAAGGGGTTATCCTGAAATGCAGTTTTTAAGTCTTTTGCAGAGTTGAAAACAAGAGGTCAGTTCTGAGTCATTATGTTCTTTTTGCTGCACCTGCAAGAACATTGTAAACTGACAAGAACATTCTGTGGAAAAAAAAAAAAACATTATGTCTCCTTAACAAGGTCCCTGGAAAGACTGGTTATAAAAAGAGCAGCAATGTTTTGCAACAAATTGAGAAGAAACAGTCTGAAGGAGAATTTTATTTTCTCTGCTTATACTGCCTTTGTAAATAGTTATTCTGAGCAATTTTTATTTTTTATTTTGCTGATATTGATAAAAATAAAACTCTATTTGCGAATTTTGAAACTGCTTCTGGTTTTCCTATGCTTCCTGACCTGCGCCTTGACGACAGATGGTTTTAGAAGTGGGAGTTACACTGTGTATACTCTAAGGCAGGAGTTTTGTGCATGGGTAATAGACCTGGTACCAGGGCAGCATAGCAGAAAGGTACAGATTCTGAAGCAGCAAGTCCAGCAATGATTACCAGAAGAATGGAAGTCAAACTAGAAGCAGAAACAAAAGTCCAAGCTAAGACTGTACAGCCAGCACCTGCAATGGAAACAAAAGAACAGGTTGTGACAGAACCTGAAAGCCTGACTGCCTTTTTCAAATGGTGGGCTATACAACAGACAGAGATGGACAAAATTTGGTTGCACAACCAGAGAAGAAACAGAAAAGGAGAGGATAGAAGAAAAAATTACTCACCTTAGTAATCTTGTTTCTTCTATGGGAATCTTACTATATTCTGACTTATGCAGTATGCTCTCACCATAGGACTGCCCCAGAGCCAAAATGGATAATAGAACCTATGCAAATTATGGAATGTTAGGCTCGAGCTCGGTTTTCAAATCACTGTCCCTGGTAAACAATTCTAAACCGTCAGATTCTTACGAAGCATACACTAAGCAATTTCTGGACAATATAAATAGAATAATAGATAGGCGAGTGTCTATTACAAGGGAGTAATACCATCGAGAGGTTCTGGGGACAAGGGAACCTCGAGAGGTTCCCTTGTCCCCAGAACCTCGAGATGGTATTACTCCCAAGTGATAGACACTCACCTGTTTTTTTATTTTTTGTTATATATGGATGCTTGGGTTTTTTGTTAGCCATTTATGTGGTGCTGTGAGGCTAGGTTCCCACCACAGTAGGGGCTAACTCTTGCTATGTACACCACACTCGCTCGCTTGCCCACCCGCTACCTCAGTTCGTCTCGTGTCTTTTCTTTGGTAGGCTGTCTTACCTTTAATTATTTTCTTGTTGAAGGCTTTGAAGGCTATAAAGGATAGGTAGAAAAACGGCATGTGTACTGAACTGCAGGAATGATTTTCTCTCGCTCAGCGAGAGACGCCCGCCATGTTTGTTTAAATAATTGGCCCACCCACAACGAAACCGCGTCCAATCAGGAGGTGCGGTTTAGGAACATCATCATGCATGTGCGATGTCAGGAAGAAGCCTACGGTGTTGAGTTTGTGCTCTTAAGGTTCTGTGATAATACTATCGTTGGGAGCTCAAACGATAGTATTATCACTTGCCAACGATACTGTTATCACTTTGGCTCCGGTGTATTACCAGAAATTTTTTATATGCTTTTTAATAGTATTATTTTAAATATCCATTTATTACAATAATATTAATAACAATAAGAATAGGAACAACAACCCTCCCATATAATTTAAAAGGAAAAAACTTGAGGAATCATTCTTCCTTCTGAAAACTTGCCAAATGGCATAACCAAGACTCAAGTCACAGATGCCCGAAAATAAGATCATCTATACCCCCAGGTTTGCAACAACTCTAACACAGCTGTAGTGCAGTGACCATAGGTTTCTAGCAGGGGAGGAAGGGAAGGAGGGAGGGAGCTCAGAATACACTAAGATTCCCTTAGAAGAAACAAGATTACTAAGGTGAGTAATTTTTTCTTCAAACCTCAGGAAATCTTACTGTATTCTGATTTATGCAGATTACTAAGCAGTGCCTTTGGAGGTGGGCCTATAACCTATTTAGGAAACAGACTCTGCAGGACTGCTGTGCCAAACCTGGCATCTCCTCTGGCCTGGATATCCAAACAATAATGCTTGATAAATGTGTGAACTGTTTTCCAGGTTGCAGCTTTGCAAATGTCCACTAGGGGAATATATTTAGCAGCTGCCACAGAAGCTTCAGTACCCCTAGTTGAATGGGCCCTGAGGGTTGCAGGCGGTTGCTGACCCACCTTGCTATAACAAAACTGAATACAAGCCACAATCCATCTTGCAATAGATCATTTTGTGGCAGGCTTCCCTTTTCCCACCTCTCCATATGTAAGGAAGAGTTGGGTCTGAGCCTATCTGTGGTCCTTTGTGTGGTCCACATAATAGCTGACTGCCTTCTTCACGTCTAGGCTATGCAGCCTGCGTTCACCTGAGGTGGCATGGTCTGTAAAGAAGATTGGCAAAATAATGAACTGGTTGAGGTGGAACTCTGATACCACCTTGGGCAGAAATTTTCTGCTAGTCCTAAGGACTAATTTGTCTCTATGGACAGCAATGTAACCAGACTCTGCAGATAATGCCTGGAGCTCACTGATCCTTCTGGCAGAAGTAATGGCTACCGAAAGACTGTTTTCCGAGTCACATATTTGAGGTCTGCTGTGGACATGGTCTCAAAGGGGGGCTGCATAAACTGTGCAATGCAAATATTCAGATCTCACAAGGGGGTAGGTTCCCTATGTGGTGGATGCAAATGTAGTAACCCTTTAAAAAAATTCTTGAACACTGGTTTTGAAGCCAAGGACGATGTCTTACCTGCTGACAGATAAGCTGAGACAGCTGCCAGGTGTACTTTCAAGGTGGAAACAGTTAAACCAGTGGAGTGCAAATGGGCCATATAATCCAGGACTATAGAGAGATTAGCCTGGGTGTGGTCCAAGCCCTTGCCCTGACACCACAAAGAAAATCTTTTCCATTTAGAGGCATAGGTTTGTTAGGTGGAAGGCTTTCTGGAGACTCTCAGTATATCCACGACTGCCTCTGAGAGATGCAAGTTTGCATACTCTAGGTCCTCAAGAACCATGCTTTGAGTCTGAGGGACAACAGATTGGGGTATATGACCCTGCCCTGAGAGGATGACAGTAGGTTGTACCTCCTGGGGAGACTGACTGGCTTGGTTACCGACAATGATAGGAGTATGAAGTACCAAGGTTGTCTGGCCCAATCTGGGGCAATGAGGATCATTGAAGTTGGTTGAAGCCAGAGTCTGATTAGTACTTTCAGTAACAGAGGAAAAGCATACAGGAACCTCCCTGTCCAATCCAGCAAGAGTGCATCCAGAGGAACTGTGCCCCTGAAAGGGGGGCCTGCAGCAATACTGAGGGAGCTGGTGATTGTCTGGGGCTGCAAACAGATCCACCTCTGGGGTGCCCCATCTCCTGAAAATGGTCTGTAAAACCTGTTTGTTCAATGACCACTCGTGGTGGTTCTGGTTTATTCTGCTGAGAGCATCCGCCAAGACGTTGTCCTTGCCTGGCTTGTGGACAGCTGAGAGGGATACACCTAGGGAGTATGCCAAGGTCCAAATTTCCATTGTCTTTCTGCACAGAGGAGTTAACCTTGTGCCTCCTTGTTTGTTTATGTAGTACATGGTGGTTGTGTTGTTGGTTCTGACTTGTACTACCTTCCCCTTGATCTGAATGGCAAATGACTGAAGAGCCAAAAGAACTGCCCTGAGTTCCAACAGGCTGATATGCAGGAGAAATCCCTGCTTTGTCCAAAAACCGTGAGCAGTGTGGTCCCCCAAATGTGCTCCCCACCCCAGCAGGGATGCATCTGTGGTTAGCACCAGGGAAGGGACCTGTTGTAGAAAGGGTACTCCTTGTCTGAGGTTGCTCCTTTCTTGCCACCACTGTAGGGCTTGAAGAAGAGTGGCTGTCACTGGGACTAATTTTCAAAGACAGTCCCTCTTTTGGGACCAGTGTTCCCTTAGGTGAAATTGGATGTCTCTCATCTGGAATCTTGAGCCTAACACAGTAGCTGTGGAGGCTGCCATGTGGCCTAACAAGTATAGGAAGTGCCTTGCTGGCCAGGAGACATGAAGTGTGAAGGAACTGGCTACCTGGATAAGGTTGTCCACCCTGTCTTGGGGTAGATAAGACGTTCCCTTTTTTGTGTCCAGTTCTGACCCTATGAACTTTAGAAGCTGAACTGGTTCTAGTACAGACTTTTTGTGGTTCACTAAGAACCTGAGAGAGGAGAGAGTGTTTTGTGTTGTTGACAGAGCCTCTCTCACTTGCTGGTTTGAATGGCCTACTATCAGCCAGTTGTCTAGAGAGGGGAATACTGTCACCCCTTGACACCTCAGGTGTACCACTGCCATAGCCAGGCACTTTGTGAACACCCTTGGAGCAGATGTCAGACCGAAAGACATTGCCCTGAATTGGTAATGACATGGCTGCCTGAATCTGAGGTACTTTCTGTGTGACCTTCTGATTGGAATGTGAAAATAGGCATCTTTGAGATCTAAGGAAGCTAACCAATCCCCCTGCCTTAGGGTTGGGAGTATGGGAGCTCGGGTGACCATTCTGAATTTTAGTTTTATCAGATGCTTGTTTAAGTATCTGAGGTCCAGGATGGGTCGCCACTCCCCTGTTTTCTTTGCTGTGAGGAAGTACCTGGAATACAGCCCCTTCCCTCTTTTGGAAAGAGGGACTGATTCCACTGCATTTAACAGCAGTAGACTTGAAACTTCCATCTCCAGCAAAGCTGTTTCTTAGGGGGAGGAGGATTTCAAGGCTCTTGACCTCGGCTTTGGCAAGGCCTTAAAGCTGAGAACAAGTCCGTGATCCACCACTTCCAGGACCCACTTGTCTGTGGCAATGTTTTCCCACTCCTGGAAGTAATGGGTCAGCCTGCCCCCTACCGGAATTAGGGAGGCGACCCGAGCAGTCCCCTCAGGGAGTCTGCTTGGACTGAGCTACAGGCTGAACAGAGGGGCTAGTGCGGCCATTATCCCTCCAACCCCTACCCCTGAAGTATCCCCAGGGCAGGTACTGGGAAAAAACTTGAGGCTGGAAGAAAGTCCTGTAAGGAGCTCTACCTTTGCCACCCCTTTCAAAGTGCTTTTGGGGGTTGGCAGACCTCTCCTTAGCTGCTGCACTTTTATAGGCTGCCTTGTACTCGTCCATTTTTTTCATATATGCCTCTGTTTGCTCCCCAAAGAGAAACACAGGGTCACAAGGGAAATCCATTGCCTTGTTCTGAGTATCTTGAGTCAGGTTTGTAGTCCTGAGCCAGGCAAACCTCCTCAAAGATACAGAAGATGCCATTTGTCTGGATGCAGTATTGTTAACATCCTCTGCCATCCTGAATTGAGTTTTAGAGGCTTCACTGCCCCTTTTTGCAGCTTCCTCCATGTCAGCAGCCATGAGAGGAAGGGCTGCCTTGGCAATTTCCAGGACAGTGGACCACATGTTCTTTTAGTACCTGGCTATGTATGCCATATAAGTAGCTTGTCTTATAGCCAGGGAAGATCCTAAATAAATTTTCTTTGCGATGGAATCCACCCTCCTAGAATCTTTTTCTGGGGGATGGGAAGCCAGAGGGATGCCAGCTTTATCACAAGCTGCAGCCTGTGTCACTCCTTCATGACAGGGATGTTCAAAAAGGAAACCAGCCCCAGTCTTGGCCACCCAATACTTTCTGTCAGCCTTCCTGTCAGTGGGGGGAACAGAAGTAGGGTTTTGCAGTACCTTCATGGTCTGCTTTTTTAATGATTTGTGAAGGGGGGAGGAGCAACCTCTTTGATGGTGGGAAAGCCATTATTTCTTTATAATCCTCTTCCTCCTCCTCATCCTCAATATCTTCCTGGGATGGGAGGTCGAGGGACTGAGCCACCTGCTTCACGAAAGCAAAATAAGAAGTAAAATCCTCAGTTCCCTTATAAGGGGATTCTGGCCTATGAGGATCAGGGGAAATGTCAGGATCAATAGGTGCCCCATAATCCTCATCTTCATCATCATCAGGCTCCATGCCAAAATCTTCGTCCCCAAAAAGATCCCCACCTTGGTTGGTTAAACCATGTGTAACCCCCCTGTTACCCGGGGTTACTAGAATCCCAGTAAAACCTAGTGGTAGACAGGGAAGGCAGCTTGTGAAACTCCAGTTAAATGGATTTCACACTGTCTCACTCTGTTCTCAGTCTCACTTGAGACTGAGGGATGACATCACCGTAGAACTATCGCAGCTGCATGAGCCACATTGGAATCTGCAGTTGGGAGTTAGGTTAGAATATTGGGAGTTTTTGAAGAGTGAGCAGCAGTTGTGTGTGAGCAGTCTTGAAGAGAGGAGCACAGCAGTCTGTGCACAGGCTCTTGGAGCCTAAAGCTCTGATATAGAGTTACCTTTAGGGAAAGGTGTGTGTTTCCGTCAAAAGAGAAACACAGTAAGCTGTTCGTGAAGTGGTGGAGACTGCTGTTACTGGTCTCTGTGCCTCATCCCTGAGGGGATGGGGGTAAAAGGTTTGCCTGTTATTCCAGGGGCAACCTCCTGGTTCCGGCTAGGGAAGAAGCTGCCTTATTTTTCTAAGCTGTGTTGTGGCACCAGAAGCTGTCAAGAATCACCTGTGGGGCAACTGCAACCAAAGGGTGAGTTCTGCTCTTACACAGGGCCTATGTTTCACCTGAACTGTTGAAAGTGGGGATTGGACTGCTTAATCAGTGGGAGGCCTACAGGAATAGGCTAAGCCAAAGTAAAAGTATGTTCAAGTCCAGCACAAGGGGAAAGCCAAGACATATAGAGGAAATGTGCTATGCATTTACCCTTTAATCTACAATACCAAGCTTTTCAGAAAGAGATGTTTAAGTATGTTCGAGTCTAGTACAAGGGGAAAGTCAAGACATGTAGAGGAAATGTGCTATGCATTTACCCTGTAATCTACAATGCCAAGCTTTTCAGAAAGAGATGTTTAAGTATGTTCGAGTCTAGTACAAGGGGAAAGTCAAGACATGTAGAGGAAATGTGCTATGCATTTACCCTGTAATCTACACTGCCAAGCTTTTCAGATAGAGATGTTTAATGTCCAGAGAAATGACCTGGTATGAATTGTGGAAGCTAGAGGTAGGAGACTCCCTCATCTTTAGTAACCAGGTTCACCTCTACAGATTTGCTCTGTGGCCCTTTTACTTTGCCTCAGGCACTTGGCCAGTGCTGAGGGAAGTACCCAGACGTGGGATTGAAAGGAAATTTCCCTTATGGAGTCGAAGGCTCTAAGGTGGTTTAGGGAGCCACAGAAAAATGTGTCCATATCACATGGACGGTGCTCGAGTGGCCGGCAGGGGAGCTGAGCCCGGGAAAACCCCAATAGTGTACAAGTCGGGCTGTGTACTCAAAGCAGCGTGCAAGGCTGTGTGCCTGGTGGGTCCAGAGCATGAGGACTGAAGTGTTGAGGAAGTGTTCTGTTTCTCTTATCTGCATTACCAGGAATGTAACCCGTGGGGGTCCGTCTATGCTTTGTTTGTTCATTTTGGATGTGAATAAAGCCACACTTTAGAATCCCATCCCTGGTATTGGACATTACAGTTATTGCTTCCTGTGTTCGGATTTACTTGGGTGCCCCTGTGCAGAGTAGCCAAACCTAGCCCTTGTGCAGAGTAACTTAATCCTCCCCGAACCCAGTCCCCCACCTGGTACTGCTGTCAGCTTCAACAGCATCCCACCTGTCGCTTGCAAAAGGCAGGGGTGAGGGTGTTACAAAATGGAGGCACCACTTTGGATTTTAAATTAGGGAGGAAAGGTGCTCGGGCAGGGGGCTAGTGTTTTGGTTATCTGGCAGTGGGTAGCCCAAAAAGCTGAAGCAAGGTTAACTAGTGTGTCGCTGTGTGCTGTTGTCCATATGCTGCTGTTAAAATGCCAACTGTTTACCAAGGAGCAGTAAAGCTGAAAGAGTATGCCCTTGTCCTGCATCCACAAATTTACAGCGTTTTGCCAGCTTTTAAAAAACTGTAGTGACAAAGAAAAGTGTGGAAGACTAGGGGTAGCAACAGGAAAATTATGCCCTGGACGTTGGAAATGCTTTCTAAAGAACTGTTGTGATAAAGAAAAGTGTGGAAGACTAGGGGTAGCAACAGGACAATTGTGCCCTGGACGCTGGAAATGCTCTTTTTTAGTAAACTGAGAGACTTGCTGTGTTAATGGCCATGTCAAATGGTTGAAATAGGCTCCCGCCGTGGAGTCAGTTCGAAAAAAAAAAAGTGGTTTCTGCAGTTTAAATTTGCCTGCTCGACGATATCCATGAGGAGAAGAGTATTCGCAAGGAAAGAGGCTCATTTGCATGGCACCATGTGATTGGTGAGGCTGCAATCAGTCCCGCCTCCAGCCAGCTCTACAGTGACTGCCCAGCATTCGAGAGGGAGTGTGAGTGGAGTGCGTGTACTGGCTTAGCGGAGGAGCGTCGCGGTGATTAAAAAGCGCTGTAAAAGTATTAAAAATAGACTTTTCTGTTTAAAATCAGGCTCAACCGGCATCTCGATCGACTGGATTGTGAGTGTGGTGATTGGAGAGACAATCGGCAGGACTGCCCACCCACTTCCTTTCTGAGGCCTCCAAGACTGGCTGCAGGCTGTTTTTCCATCGCAGCAAACAGCTACTGATAACAGTGAGTACCAACAGTAATAATTGCTCAAACAGTGATTTTTTGCCAAAAGCCAGCTGAATCTGTGTGCAGCAGTGTAGTCACTTGGCAAATAAAGACTGTGTCAAGTTTTACCAGCTAAAGCAAGTCTGTTAAGCCATTGACTGTGAGCACAGTTATGGGTTCAGCATCAGAATAAAGTTTCAAAGCCAAGAGAGAGACTGTGAGTTGTAGCAATTTATGCAGCACTAGTTACAGGCAATCCTGTGCTTGAAATCCTGAGGCTTTAAGGGACTGTGGGCTAAAAAATGTTTTTAGCAAGTGAAAAGTCCGTGGCAAATCATATAAATGTGCTAGGAAAAGAACAGTGCAAGTTTGTGCAGTTTGAGCAAAGTTATCAGTAGTGTGTGAAAATCAGATGCGCAGTGGCTTGACCCAGTGTCAGAATGTTGATGCACAGGAGTGCTGTCACCGCCATTACAGGGTGGGGTAGTAATGTAAACACAGCAGCAGAGGAGCCATTTTAGAAGTAAAAGAAAGTGTTCAGTGAAGTGGGACTTTCAGTAACAGTGAGCATTTGTTTGTTTTTGCCTGCAATCATGGCCTCAGGACCAGCCCGCTACCCGGATCAGCCCGGGCTATGGTAGCAGCAGAAGTAAATAAGTTAAGGGACACTGAGAGGTGTTATTATGGAGGACAACTGCCTTCTCATGTGGCGATTCTTGGATACCCAGTGCAAGTGTGTTTAATATGCTTAAATGCTGGAAGGGACGTCTTTATGGTACCTCACTGTTCGGGGTGCTTAGAAAAATACGGCTTGTTTAAAGCGCCCAAGATTCATTTGGCCCCCACATGGACAAAAGTTCAGGAATTTGTAGTTGGCAGCATTGCACCAGGCAGAGCTCGTTGAAGAAGGCCCCTCTGGAGAGTGTGGCACAGAACTAGAGGGTGCAGATTTGCAGACAGAACAGTATGCTGATGTTTCGGATGCTGGATAGCAGAGAGATAATTCAGACAGAGCATCAGTAGACCCCTGGAGGGGGGGCCTAGCCCAAGTCTCATAGGAGAAGATGAGATGAGGGAGGCCTTTGAATGGGAGGTATCGACCTCCGAGCCCAGTGAAGAGTGGATAGTCTCAGGAGTGAGGACGACTGCTCACTCCTGGGCACAGATTCTCAGTGAGGAAGAAGAAGAGGGGGAACCTATGTGACCTTGTGAAAAAGGAATGGGTACACAGCCTCAAGCTCTTGCCTCAGAAGAATGCATGGAAGAGAGTGGTGATGCCACTGCTCTGGCTGTGCAAGAAGAAGAAGTCAGGGATCCTTTTTTTGTCTCGTTGAGAATGCGTAGCTGGCAGAACCAGGACTGGCTGCCCCCAAGCCAGGCCAGCAGTCTCAGGTTGACCAAAGCTAGTAAAGAGGAGAGACTGGTTCGTAGAAAGGAGAATGAAATCTATGGGATGTCCTTTCCTACCTTTCCTCGGAGAGTCTGGGAGGAGATTGAGAACAGCAGGAAATCCTGGATCTGGGCCGAAGCAATGAAATGTGTACATCCTGGTGCAAACAAGCATGTCAGGAACAGAATGTTTCACGAAAAATACACCCAGTGGAAAAGAGGCAGGACACTGTTTATGGACACTGTTCGAATAGTGGATGGAGAGGGACGTGAAACCTTTCACAGTGTAAATTATGTGCGCCCAGATGGGGTAATAATTCAAGCTCCTGAGCCCCTGTACTATTGGCCTCAGTGCAAGGACCTCCCTGCAAATGTGCCCATGCCTACCAGATGGAAAGCAGAGCAGTGGTAGTCAATACTGCCACATCAGCCATTGCAGTGCCTTTGCTGTTCCGCCAGTATGGACATCCAGGACTCAGGTGCCCCACATTCATCAGTTCTACAGTGTACGGACTTTCCAGAATCCGTCGACTGACCCACCAGATGACTTCAGATCCAGACAGGATGCTAGCCCAGCTGTATCCTGATCCATCGCCTGGTAATCGGATGACGTCAGACCAGCTATTTTCCTTTTTGTTCCTGTTCCAAGGTTCCATCTCCAGAGATGACATTAACCCAGCAGTTTCCAGATGTGCCCACCTGTAGTTCCCGGAAGATGTCCGCCCAGCTGTATCGGAAGAATGCTGCCAGGAAGAGTCTTCGGCAGAGGAGCAGGTCGGTGCCGTTTGTTCGTTCTACAAGGGGCTGGTAAGTCCAAACTTTTCTATCCTTATGACATTGCAGTACACACCCTACACTAGCAGACTCCAGAATGTGTGAACTGTCCTCAAAGACTCTCCCCTTCAGGACTTTGGCCTGCTAGAACTGTGCTTCACCGGGCTCCAGCCCAGGAGAGACTCTTTAATGGACTAGCCTTTGGGCACTGTGGTCACTAGATGGGACTTTTAGGGCACTCCATCCCCCAAATGTGTATTGTAAATAATGTCATTGTTTTTCTACTGTTTCTAATGTAAATACTGTTTTCTACCTTTTATAAAAAAAAAAAAAAATATTTTTGGGATTCTCCAGTGTTTTGATGGTAGGGGTTTAGATAGCCTGTGTATGCAGATTAGGAGTGTGTGTTGTCTTTTTCTTGCAGGTGTTCCTGAAGAAGATAGAAGAGAAGACAAGAAGAGGAGGAGGGGCTCATCGGAGTTCCTAAATAGTACTTCAGTGTGTAGTATTTAAAGTACTGTTGTTGTTACTGTAGTAACCCTTTCCTTCCACAAGTGTGGTTGTGGGGGTATGGTGGAGTAATGTAATAGATGGTATTAGTTTCTTGGTGTGTGGTTACACATGGGTTAACTGTGAACTGGGAGTCTGGGTAACTGGTTGCTTCCCAACCGGGACCGGGGACTGCAGAGACTGAATTGTTTTAATCGCGTTAGTGATCTTCTCAGCAGAAGGAACCGCGGTTTGTGTCGGTTGCAGTTCCTGGTGCTTTTCCTTACTCTTCTTTTTCACTGCAACAGCCGGTTCAGCAGCCTTTTCAGTGGTATACTTTTTAGCAGAGCTATCGCCCCGTCACAGGGCAGCCCCTCCAGTTCATCTGGTTGCTCGGCAGCTGGGTTAGCAGCCTTTTCAGCCATATTTTTCCCTCAGCCTTTTCAATCTCCTATCAAGAGTAGACTGAGGAAAATTAGAACAAATTTCGCAATCTGTCTGCAAGTGGTTAGACCTCAGACAGAATAAACACATTAAATGAGGATCTGCTTTAGCAAACAGTTCCCCGCACTCAGTACAGTGCTGGAAACCAGTGGGTCCCGTTCTGTTTTTTGGCTTCTGTGACATAACCCAGTTACAGAAGAAAAAATAAAGAAATCTCTCTTTTTTTTTTTGGTTGTTAAACCTAACGCAGGAAAAAACAGGAGTTATCCTGGGTTTTAAAATTTATGACAAGACCAGGAGCTACCCCGGTTGAAATTGATCCACTAAACCAGGAGTTATCCCGGTAAAATTTCACTATCTAACCAACTATACCGAGTCAGAAGGAAATTTAACTAAAATTACGAATAAATGTCAAAAATAAAGAAGGGATGTTTTGGTTTTCTCACGGTTAAGGAACCGGGGAGAAAGAACGACTACTTACCCCAAACACTAAACATCTAAACAAATACTACCTGAAAACTAAGGACAGTGAAAAGAATACCAAATAAAATAATTTTACTAGTAAATAATTGAGAAAATAAAGTTTTTTCAAGCAATGTAGCAGAGCTCTCCGGAGATGTCTTACTGAGGCAAGTGGAGTAAAGAATCTGACGGTTTACAGTTGTTTACCAGGGACAGCGATTTGAAAACCGAGCTTGAGCCTACCATTCCATAATTTGCATAGGTTCTATTAACCATTTTGGCTTCGGGGTAGTCCTATGGTGAGGCCATACTGCATAAGTCAGAATACAGTAAGATTTCCTGGGGTTTGAACAGATCCTTGTGTTTAAACTTTTTCAGCATAACAAATTAGGCAGGGCCTTATTCAACCCTGTTACATGGGAGATATCAAAACCTTGTGAATGCTTGCTCCTAATTCTATTGTTAAACTTAGCAAAACCACCAGGCACAAGGCAGGTAGTGGCACTGTCAGTGATAAACGATTTGTCTTCATGGGCTGCAAAGCCAGTGGTACCCACAGAAGAGAATCAGCAACATTCTGAAAGGAAAACACTTGGCCAATGTGCTTAAATGAAGCTGCTGATGATGCCAAAGATGGTGCTGAGGAGACCACTGCTGGCACGGAGTACTGCCCTGTCTGCACCACTTCTGGCACCAAGGAATATGGACACTGATGGTTCTGGGCATGGCACCACTGTTCCAAAACACACCACCAAAGATGGCAGTGAGAATGGTAACAATAGAGCTTCAAACACTGTTGGATTAGTAGAGAGGGTTGGAGAAACAGGCAACACCCTCAGTCGGGATGGTGTCATCTCTGAGTAAGATGGAATCTAAATAATGCCTAAATTCTTGTGTTGGCTGTTTCTACCCTGATTCACACTCATGAGTGACAGAGAGGGGGAATGCCTGTGTCACTTCTCCCTCACAGGATTTAAGTGGTCCTCAGAAACTCAGGTGGAAGCTTTGAAAGGGAACCACACTGAGATGCTCACCAGGTGAAATACTGTTGGTCTGGTCATTCAGCATCTGGATATGTTTGGGCCAAGTAGCATGGACAGATACCAAGAGTTTAAAGAGGTAATTTTGTTACCACACCTACAAGTGCGAAAGGGTTGTTCCCGGACACTGTACAAAGTTCTGAAGGTCGCCGTGCACTGCATTGACAGGAAAAAAGGAATTGAGGTGAATGGGGCCAGTGATGCTATTTATGCCAAGGCATCAATTAGTTTTGGAAACTTGATTAGTAGTATTCGCTAATCAAACAATTTTTGAATAGCAAGCAGCCAGGTTTGAGGAGCAATGTCAAAAAATGGTTATTTTTATCTATATGATACAGTCCAGTAGACTTACCTCTCCTGGATCCCCCATAACTTGCCCTCCATGGCAGGTAGCAAGGAACTCCTTGTCCTACTGATCAATGGATCCAGATGTCCAGGAGGTACCTAGGTGATCAGTACGGGGCCTGTGGAGTGTCGGTGATCATGTTGTCGGTCAAGGTGTTTTCTGCCTTTCTTCCCCCTCGCTTGATGCCATGTAGCCCTCCCCATAGAGACACCAGCATTAAGACATTGTCCCCAGTGTGAGCATGCACTGGCACACTCATGTAATACACAGCGTGACATGTCCCTCCCTCCCTCCCATGCACCCTACAACCCACACGTCTACAGATGGCATTGCTGCAGCAGGATGCAGCTCCCCCCTCTGGGAGGAGGAGAGCATCCTCTGGTACACAGTACTATCCCCGTGGGAAGGAGGAGCACGTCCTCTGGGCTGCTCAGTCCCCCCCCCCCAAAGCCGGCCCCACAACAACCCAGGCTCATTCCCAAAGCCAGGTTGCCAGCATCATGAACAGCAGTGTTATCGCTGCGCAGACAGGCCGGCGTATCCCATACAATTTTAATGCCTATGGCATAGGACCAAAGAGCGGGTTCTATGAAGGAGACTACAGTGGTAGTTATAAAGAAGTTAAACAGTACTGCAGTATACCACACAGAGTGGTACAGTGTTAGTGCTTGAATAAATTAAAATTAAATACTCCTATAATTCTTGATCTTCTAAGAATACCTTCACTATTGATTCACATTAGTTGGTCTTCACTGGAGGAACCAGGACCAAGTGGGAGCATGAGCGTTTCAGAGGACTGGTGCCGAAATAAGCAATGTGCATGTGTGGCTCTGTGAGTGAGTGCACACAGCTGCCTGTTTACATCGGCACCAGCCCCAATCTACCTCGGTACCTTTTTTAATGAGAAGGTGCAGCATAACCTAATCAGTACCTATCCACTTAACCTAAGGGCATAAGATAGCCATGGTAGCTTGCGTAAGAAGGGCCACCAAATCCAGTAACAGTGTCTCTTCACAAACAAAACCAACCATAAAGGGTGAAGACCAACACAACCATCCTGGACTGAGTCCAGGGGAAGGTGGACAGGTGTGTGAATCAATGGTGAAGATATTCTTAGAAAATCAAGAATTATGGTGAGTATGTAATTGTAATGTCTTCCAAGAATCTGTCTTCATCACTGATTCCCACTAGTGGGTCTGAGTACAAAGCTCAGACAAAGTTCCCCAATCTAGGAAGGCTGGACCTGAGAGCTCACTCAGAATAGTAATCCATCCAGGACTGTCTTGCCAAGGTAGCATGCTGCCTGGCATGGACATCCAGGG
Source organism: Neoceratodus forsteri (assembly GCA_016271365.2). Classification (NCBI taxonomy): domain Eukaryota; kingdom Metazoa; phylum Chordata; order Ceratodontiformes; family Ceratodontidae; genus Neoceratodus; species Neoceratodus forsteri. The sequence goes on along the minus strand of CM057449.1, from coordinate 636,395,560 downwards.
CATAGGGTTTAGTAAAAGTGTACACTGTGCTTTAAGTTGCAGCAGCAGAAGTGGACCTGACATGGTCCCACTGCCAGAGCAGCATGCCTAAAGATGCTCCCTAACATCACCATTGTCATCCACAGCCTTTAACCATTGCTTGGCACAGCTGAGAGAAGCTGACAGGAACAATTAAATACAATTACTAAACTGATACAAAAAGAACAAACACTAACTTTAAACACTAAAACTGAGAAGAACTGAACACTGTTGTCATATAGACTTGAAGCTGCAACTCCCGGGGTGAGTGACATTATCACGGAAGCACACTGGATGGTGGGAAAAAAGGAACTGAGGTGGTTGAGGGCCAGCACGGAGGTAAGCCATGCAGCGTGAGCTAGTCTCATGGAGTCGTGCATGTGCACAGCCTATCTCGGCGCCGGTCCTCCTAAAAGGTTATGGCTCCCACAAGGTACTAGCACATCCATCTCAGAACTCATTGGTATGAATCAATGGTGAAGATTGATTCCTGGAAGATCTGAGGGATCCCCCCTCAGGATAGTAATCCATTCAGGATTGTCCTCCCAAAGATGGCATGCTGCCTGGCATGGACATCAAGGGTATAATGCTTAGTAAAAGTCTGCACTGTGCTCCAAGTTGCAGCTCTGCAAATTTCTCCAACAGGCACAGAGCAAATTTCTGCCAGGGACATGGCAACTGCCCTACCGGAGTGAGCGCGTGGGCTGACCTCCAATTTACCCGAGTCATGCAATAGCAATAGAGAAGGCAATTCACAATCAAGGCAGAAATGCTCTTGATTGTAGCAGGCTGTCCTTTCTGACTAGAATTGAAGGAAACAAAGAACTATTTGGATTGTCTGAATTTCTTGGTTTTGTCCAGATAAAACCTAAAGATCCTCTTAACATCCATTTGGTGGATAGTACTTTCTCAATCATGCCAGACGTTTCCAAAGTAGGTAGGCAGGACTAAGCCTGGTTAAGATGACACTCCAATATCACGTTTGCTAGAAACTTGCGGTGTGTATGGAGAACTACCTTATCTTTATGGAAAACAGTATACAGAGGATCTGTGACCAACGCATAGCTTTCAGACACTCTGCAAGCAGAGGTAATGGCCACCAGAAATGCTGCTTTTCAAGCTAAAAACTTCAAGTCACACATCGCAAGGGGTTCGAAGGGCGTATGAGTGAACACATCTAACATAAGGTGGATATACCAGGCAGCTACTGGTTTTCTGATGGGAGGCCTTGTATGTCAAATGCCCTTCAGGAACCTCTTGAACAGTGGCAGCTGTGCCAAGTACAGGGTACCAACAAGCTTGCACTATGCAGAAACAGCACACAAGGGGACCTTTACTGTGGAATGCATCAGAAAAGTCCAGTAGGTACTCCAAAACCTTGTCAGGTTGGCAGCTAACAGGGTCCAAGCGGGTTTTTGAGCATCAGATGGAAAATCTGTTCCACTTCGCTGTGTATGCCTTCCTACTGGAAGGTTTACATGCAGCTAAACATTTTTCAGAGACCCTCTGAGCTACCTTGTACCTATTCACTTCTGTTTCAGATCTGAAGAAAAGGTAGCGCAGGTTGGGACGAACCAGGTGATCCTGCATCAGTGAGTCCATCCTGAGTGGTAAAATCCTGTTTCATGTCTGAAAGTCTGTTCAACAAAGGAAACTATATCTGTTGAGCCCAGCAGAGGGCCACTAGTATATCTTGCCCCCTTGCACCTCCAGTTTGAGCAATATCTTCTAAATGAGAGGGATTGGAAGGAATGCATACAGAAAGTGATTTTGCCTTTCCAGTCTGAATGCATCCAGCCAGAAAGTGGCATGTCCTGGACCTCTGAAGCAGAATGGAGGCAGTTTGGAGTTAACTGGGGATGCAAAAAGATCTGGGGTACTGGGGTACCGCATTCTTCGAATAGCAATTTCACGATGTCTGGTGCTAGTGACCACTCATGAAGACTGGCCTTTGTTTCACTGAGCTCATCTGGCAGAGTGTTCTGGACTCCTGGCAAGCAGACTGCATGTAGCAGGATCCCCTACTCCAGGCACAATTTCCAAACTCCCATCCCTCCCTGCAGAGAGGGTAAGAGTGAGCTCCTTCTTGTTTTCTGATGTATATACTAGGCGGAAAAGAACTGAAGGAAGTTGATGAGGAAAAAGATTGTGGGATAGTTATTGATAATAAACTGAATTATAATAAACAATGAACGGTGGCTATACAAAAAGCAAATGATGAGAAATATTAAAAGGAGTTTTATGAACAAGTCAGTGGGATGTATGGTGCCAGTATACAGGACTTATGTTCGCCATATTTGGATTTTGGGTCCCAGTTATGGAGTCTTTAAACTAAGAAGGAGATAAAGAGGGTTGAAGGAGTGCAGAGAAGATATACTGTACTAGGATGACTGGAACTTTAGGTAGATATGAATATAGAGAAAGATTAAAAAGGACAGAACTTTTTTTCTTCAGAACAAAGAAGAGAAAGAGGAGATCTAATTATGTTATTTAGAATAATAAATGACAAAGAACTGATAAAAAAAATGGGGTTGGAGATGCAAGAGAAGCCAAAGAGGTTGAGATAACATGAAAAACAGAAGAAGTTAAAAACTGTGATAAGGAATTGTGTGTTCTATTCTTTTATAAATAGAACAGGGAGGGGTTAGAATACTTTAGCAGTAGAAGTGGTGAACAGTAAAAATCTGATGGAATTTAAACATAGAAATATAGAAGTTGACGGAAGATAAGAAAAAATTACTCACCTTAGTAATTGCTTTTCTTCTCATGGAGTCTTGCTATATTAGGACCATTGCAGTCATTCCCCACACTTGAACTGCACCGGAGAGGAAACAGTTAACTCCAGAGTGATCTGGAGTTCCACAGCGCGAGGGCGCTGTTCAAAGCTCTATCTGGCTAGTTTCAAATGAAACTGTCAGGTTCTTTACGGAGCTAAACTAACATAGCAAGTCTGTGTGGAAAAGCTCTACACTAGCCATTGGCTACCTACCATTAGTAGAATAAGAACAATCACAGAATAATAACAATATTTATTGTTAGGATCACCCCTTACAAGCACTAATAGGCCCCCTCTCCCCAAAAGACTCAAGTCCAGAGAGGGGACCATCTACCACTTAACAAAAAACAGAAATACCTAGTTCCCTAACCCAAAGGAAACAAGGGGGGGGGGAAGGAACTAGACAGACTAAAATGGCATGACACAGTGCTTGCACTAATTTGCCAACCCCATACCCAAGTAGGAGTTCTGAGAGGGTAGGAGGAGGGTTGTTCTATTATAGCAAGACTCCATGAGAAGAAAAGCAATTACTAAGGTGAGTAATTTTTCTTCAAACACCATGAAGTCTTGCTATATTAGGACCATTGCAGATTACACAGCAGTACCTCCATGGAGGAGGGCAGAACCTACTTAGGAAATAGGCTCTGAAGTAAGCTGTGCTAAAACGAGCATCTCTCCTGGACTGGACGTCCAGGAATAATGCTTGGTAAAGGTGTGAACTGTTTTCCAGGTAGCAGCTTGACAAATTTCCAAAATGGGAATATCTCTAGCAGCCGCTAGAGATGCAGCTGTACCCCCAGGAGGTGAGCCTCAGACCTGAGGGGTTCCCTACCTAGTTTTTGGTAACAGAATTGGACACAAGAGACAATCCACCTTGCAACTGTCCTCTTAGTGGCAGGTCTCCTTTCCAACCTCTCCATAGGTAAGGAAGAGTTGGAGGATTCGAACCTGTGACCCTTGGTACGCTCCACATAGTAGCTTAGGGCTCTTTTGACGTCCAAGTTGTGTAGTCTCCTTTCACCCGAGGAAGAATGCTCAGTGAAAAATACTGGGAGAGAAATGGACTGGTTCAGATGAAAATCTGAAACCACTTTGGGTAAAACTTTCTGTTAGTCCTGAGGACTACCTTATCCCTGTGAAAAGAAATAAAACCTTTTCCACTGAAGGGGCTTGCAATTCACTTATACGTCTGGCAGAAGTGATAGCCACTAGAAAACAGTTTTCCATGTTAAATACTTGAGATCTGCAGAAGAAAGGGCTCAAAGGAGGTTGCATTAACTGAGCAATGCAAACATTCAGGTCCCAGGCAGGGTCTGGTTCCCGAAAGGAGGTTAGTGTGAAATAACCCTTTAAAAACTTGGAAAACACAGGGTGAGAGGAAAGAGAAACAGACTTCCCTGCGGAAACAAAGGCAGAAACAGCTGCCAGATGAACCTTCAAGGTAGCTGGTCTAAGGCCTAGGGAATTTAGATGGGACAAATAGTCCAGTAAAGTGGCCAAGTCAGCAGATTCTGGCACAATTTGTTTCTCCGAACACCAGAAGGAAAACCTCTTCCACTTAGAACTGTAAGTGGCCCTAGTGGAAGGCTTCCTAGAAGCCTTTAAAATATCCAGGACCCCTTGAGAAAGGTGCAAATCAGCAAATTCTAATTCCTCAAGAACCAAGCCTTGAGGTGGAGGGATTTGAGGTCCGGTACCACACTCTCCCTGTGCACAGGTCAGCAAGTCGTGGGTCCTGGGCAAGGTCAGGAGGGTGGATTGTCAGGACAGGAGGAGAGGATACCAGGGCTGTCTGGCTCAGTCTGGAGCAATCAGAACCACTTTGCAGGGCTGAGTTCTGATTTTACCAATACCCTGAAGAGGAGAGGAAGGGGAAAAGCATATAGGAATTTCCCTTCCAATCCAGCAGAAAGGCATCCAGGGGACTGAGCCCAGCACTGGAGGCCTGCAACAAAAATACAGGAAGTTGATGGTTGTCTGGGGCTGCGAAGATCTCATCCAGGGGTGCCCCATCTGGCAAAGACCCACCCCAATACCTGAGGATTCAGAGACCATCTCGTGATGGCCCTGGGAAATCCTGCTGAGAGCATCCGCCAGGACATTGTCCTTTCCTGGAAGGTGAATTGAGATCAGGAGGTGTTTAGGGAGTAAGCCAGAGACCACAACTTCATTGCTTCGGTGCACAAGGCTGATGACCGAGTGCCCCCTTGCTTGTTGATGTACCACATTGTTGTGGTGTTGTCTGTCCTGATTTGAACTACTTTGTTCTGGACAACAGTTGAAAAAGCCTGAAGAGCTAAAAGAACAGCTCTGAGTTCCAAAAGATTGATGTGGAGCAGAGATTCCTGGGGGGACCACACTCCTTGAGTGGAAAGGTCGCCCAAGTGAGCCCCCACCCTAACAGGGAGGCATCCGTGGTAAGGGTGAGGGAGTGGGAAACGGGTATAAAGGGAACCCCTTGAGTAAGATTGCTTTGATCCTGCCACCACTGAAGGGCCAGGATCAAGGTTTTGGTCACCGGGACTAATTTGGTAAGGGGGTCCCTCCTTTGAGACCAATAGCACCTCAAGTGGAACTGGATGTCCCTCATCTGAAATCTTGCTCCCTGCACGACAGCTGTGGAAGCAGCCATGTGCCCTAGGAGTTGCAGAAAGTGCCTTGCTGGTCGAGAGACCCGCAGGGTAAAGGAGGATGCCAGGGCAATGAGCCTGTCCACTCTTTCCGAGGAGAAATGCCCTGGCTAACTTTGTGTTCAATTCTGCACCTATGAAAGTTAGAACCTGAACAGGTTCCAGAACTGACTTTGGTAAGTTCAGCAGGAATCCCAGGGAAGTGAGAAGCTGCTGGGTGACTTGCAAGTGGGATTTTACCTGATCTGGAGACTGACCCACTATGAGCCAGTCTTCCAGGTAGGGAAACACGGCAATCCCTTGCCTTCTTAAATGAGCCACTACCACAGCTAGACATTTTGTGAATACCCTTGGAGCCAAGGTTAGGCCGAAGGGCATTGTTCTGAACTGGTAGTGGCCAGAGAGCAGTTCGAACCTGAGGTACTTTCGTGAGAAGGCCTGATCATGACATGAAAATAGGCGTCCCTGAGGTCCAGGGAAGCTAACCAGTCCTCTGGCCTCAGGGAAGGCAAAATCATTGCTAGAGTTAACATCTTGAACTTTGGTTTCAATAGATGTTTGTTCAGGTACCTTAAGTCTAAGATGGGCGCCATTCTCCTGTCTTTTGGGGTAAGAAAATATCTTGAGTACAGTCCCTTGCCCTGATGGCAAGGGGGAACCCTTTCCACTGCTTTGCAATCCAGAAGGGAAGAAACCTCTGCTTCCAAAGCAAGGGCTTCTGAAGAGTTTACAGGTGGAAATTGCCTGGCTCTCATCTTTGGGAACTGTTTGAAGCTGAGAACCAGGCCCTGGCTTACTACTTCCAGAACCCACCTGTCCGAAGTTAGGGACAGCCAGTTCTGGCTGAAATAAGCCAACCTGCCCCCCACTGGTACAGGAGAATCGGCCCTGGGCACCCCATCAGGGTGCCTGCTTGGCAGCAGCTTTAGGCTGAGGGGAGGGCGACTGTCTACCTGTGCCCCGTCTACCTCTGCCTCTGAAAAAACCCCTCTGTGAAAAAGCAGAGGAGGCTTGAGATTGGTAAAAGGGCCTGTGGAAAGGCCTACCCTACCCCTGGGGCATGCCTTGTGGAGTGGCATGCTCTCCTTAGCCTGGGCACTTTTGTAGGTAGTTCTATATTCATCCATCTTTTCATATAATTTTCTGTTTGATCACTAAACAGAGAATTTCCTCTACAGGAAAATCCATAGCCTTTGACTGAGTATCTTGGGACAGATTAGTGTATCTGAGCCATGCCAACCCACGGAAAGCTACAGAAGTGGCCATGACCCTAGAGGAACATCATTAACATCAACAGCAGTATGAAATTGAACTTTAGAGGCTTCAATGCCATCAGCAGCCACCTGTTCCAACTCACTAGCCAGCTGGCCCTGGGCCTGCTTGGCTAACTGCAAAATTGTGTCCCATCTAGACTTCTGATAGCTAGCCACATAAGCCATATAATTAGCCTGCCTGAGTCCCAAAGAAGCTGCCATATATTGTTTTTTCGCCATGGCATCAATCTTCCTGGAATCCTTATCAGGAGGATGTGAGGCCAGAGGAATATTAGCCTTGTCACAGGCTGCAGCTTGCACCACACCTACATGACTACACTGCTCAGAGAGGAAGTCTGTATCGGGGCCTGATAAGGTATACCTTCTGTCCATTTTTTATCTACAGGAGGGACAGAATGAGGATTTTTAAAATCTTTGTTGTTTGCTTCCTAAATGACTTATGCAAAGGAATAGACAACCTCCTAGACTCTGGAATATCCATCATTTCAACATAATCAGGCTCCTCTTGCTCATCCACAGCCTCTTCTAAAGGAAGCTGGAGGGTTTCTGCAACCTTTTTGTAAAACATAAAATGAGAAGGGGACTCAGACAGCATAGGGGGAGATTCTAAAGGTCTATCTGGAGAAATGTCCGGTTCAATGGGCACGTCCAGACCTTCCCAGTCACAAACATGCTGATCAAATTCCTCCTCCCCCTCATGTGGTTCATAAAAATCCTCAACATCATAATCCTGAACCACTGGGACTGAACGAGCCACCCTTTTCCCAGATGCAGGGGGTTCGACAGATCCCTGAGACAAAGACTGGACAATCTGAATGGCTTTAGTTATCTCTGCAGCAGTTGGAGAGACAATTTTGTACTCCAGACCTGCTGATTTCTTTGTCTTTTTTGCTGGGACTGGTTCCTCTGAACCAGCTTCCTTTTGCCCGAGGAAGTCTCGCCCTGGTCAGAGGGCACTCCCTCTGGTCCAGTGGGTACTGGACCGGGCTGGCCATCCGGGTCAGCGGACTTTTTGGCCTCTCGTTCCCTGAGCCGGCCCAATCTCTTTTCCAGGGTGGCTGCAGGAAATTTTACACACCTGGCAGTCTGACAGGAGGTGGTCAGCCCCAGACAATAAACACAGTGGTGTGGGTCAGCCTGGCAAAGGCTTCCCCACAGACATCACAGTGTTGAAACCCAGTGGGCCCGGTTTTTCTTTTGGGTTTCTCAGACATAATGCCAGCCTAACCAAAAACTTGCCCTTTAGATGGCAGTGCCAGGCAAGACACCCTTATCGGTTCCTAACCGTGTCACGGGTATTTGAAAAAACCCAAAATAAAAGTTAGGTTTTTTTAGAACCGATAAGAACCGGGAACCGCACTCTAAAAGCCCAACCAAACAGTTTGACATATATATTTTAACAAACCGATCGGTTCAAAACCGAACCGATAATGAATTTCCACACAGACTTAATTTCTGTACTTACGGTTTACCAGATAGAGCTTTTAACCGAAATGCGGTAAAATAAATACTTTTTGCCGGTTCCAATGAACCAAAAATACTCGCTTGAACCGAGAAATGAACCGAGCTGAAGGAGCTGATCTCCGGAGCGACTGTTCAGTGAAGCGGAGTAAAGAATCTGACAGTTTCATTTGAAACTAGCCAGATAGAGCTTTGAACAGCGCCCTTGCGCTGTGGAACTCCAGATCACTCTGGAGTTAACTGTTTCCTCTCCGGGGCAGTTCAAGTGTGGGGAATGACTGCAATGGTCCTAATATAGCAAGACTTCATGGTGTTTGAAGGACCTAAGACCCATCCAGTCTGCCCATTTCTTTTCTACCTTATACATGTGCCATCGGCCTTTGCTCTGTCAATGGCCTATCTATTCATACTCATCTGTATTGCTCCCTTATGCCCATCCCTTGCCTTTTTGAAGCCCTGTACTGTATTCATATCCACCACTTCTTGAGGTAGGCTGTTCCATGAATCCACCGCCCTTTCTGTGAAAAAATAACTTTCTCACATTACACCTTAAACAGCCTCCCTCTAATCTCATGCTGTGTCCTCTTGTCCTGCTATTTTTCTTATATTGAAACATGTTAGACTCTTTCACCTTGTTAATGCCCTCGAGGTGTTTGAATGTTTCGATCATATCACCTCTCTCCCTCCTTTGCTCTAGGGTATACATATTGAGCTCCGTTAATCTATCCTCATATGTTTTCTGATGCAGTCCCTGCACCATTTTGGTTGCCCCTCTCTGGACTGCCTCAATTTGGTTAATGTCATTGTGAAGGTGTGGCCTCCAGTACTGCACACAGTACTCCAGATGGTGCCTAACCAGTGTCTTGTAAGAAAAAATTACTCACCTTAGTAATTATGTTTCTTCTAATGGAGTCTTGCTGTATTCTGACAACTGCAGTGATTCCCAACCTTTGAACTGTCCTGGAGAACAAATAGTTAACTTTCTATGCAGGGCATAGAATGCGGAGCTCGAGCTCAGTTGAAGTCTCTGTCTGGAGTGATTCAAACCTAAGCCGTTAGATTCTTACGAGCCCAACTAAACTAAAAATTTTATGTGGAAATTGTAAAAATTCTTACTAGCCAACTGGCTGAAAAAAGTTTTGGATTCCCAAGGAAGACTCAAGTCAGGAAACCCAAAACCAAACCCAATGTACCATAAAAAACAATAATAAATCAGCACCCAAACAAAAAGGAGGAGGGTGCAAGCAAAAAACACCCCTGGAGTGCAACACTGCACCTGCCCACCCACTTCCCAAAAACAGGTTCTGAGAGGGGAGGCAGGGAAGGAGGTCAGAATACAGCAAGACTCCATTAGAAGAAACAACATTACTAAGGTGAGTAATTTTTTCATCAAACAACATGAGGTATTGCTGTATTCTGACAATTGCAGACTACCAAGCAGTACCTCCAAGGAGGAGGGACAGAACCTACTTTGGGAATAGGCTCAGAAGTACTGCTGTGCCAAACCGAGCATCACTCCTAGCCTGGCTATCCAGAGAATAATGCTTGGTAAAGGTATGGACTGTTTTCCAGGTGTCTGCTTGACAAATTTCTAAGAGAGGGATATCCCTAGCAGCAGCTGTACCTCTTGTGGAATGAGCCCTCAGGCCTGAGGGTGGAGTTTTTCCCAGTTTTTCATAGCAGAATTGTATACAAGACACAATCCACCTGGTAATAGATCTTTTGGTGGCAGGTTTGCCCTTTCCCACTTCTCCATAAGTGAGGAACAACTGGAAGGAGTCAAACCTGTGACCCTTGGTACGCTCTATGTAGTAACTAAGGACTCTTTTGACATCTGAACTGTGTAGCCTTCTCTCTCCTGAGGAAGAATGATCAGTGAAGAAAACAGGGAGAGACATAAACTGGTTTAAATGGAAGTCTGAAACCACTTTGGGCAAGAACCTTCTATTGGTTCTAAGGATCATTTTATCCCTGCAAAGTGAGATAAAATCAGGTTCCACTGACAGGGCTTGCAATTCACTGATACACCTGGCAGAGGTAATGGCTACCAGAAACACAGTTTTCCAAGTCAAGTACTTAAGCTCTGCTGAAGACATAGGCTCAAAGGGGGTTTGCATAAATTGAACAGTGCAAACATTCAAATCCCAGGCAGGGGCACGGTCTCTAAAAGGAGGATTGGTGTGAAGCAATCCTTTAAAAAATGTACAGAACACAGGATGGGAAGATAGTAAGGAAGACATCCCCACAGACAAAAACACAGAAACAGCTGACAAGTGTACTTTGAGAGTAGCTAGTCTGAGGCCTAGGCCATTAAGGTGGACCATATAATCCAGAACCGTAGGCAATCCAGCAGTGTCTGGAGAAACATGCTTCTTAGAACACCAAATGCTGAATCTTTTCCATTTGGAATTGTAAGTCTTTCTGGTGAATGGCTTTAGAGAAGCCTTGAGGATATCCAGGACCCCTTGGGAAAGATGCAGATCTGCAAACTCTAGCTCTTCAAGAGCCATGCTTTGAGATTGAGAGACTGAAGATTGGTGTACCAAATCCTTCCCTGAGAGGATGTTAACAGGTTGTAATTCCTGGGAAGAGACAGGGGAAGATGGACTGCTAAGGACAGCAACAGGGAGTACCAGGGTTGTCTGGCCCAATCTGGAGCAATCAGAATCACCTTGCAAGGTTGAGACCTTATTTTTACCAAAACTTTGAACAGGAGTGGGAAGGGGGGAAAGGCATACAGAAGCCTCGCTTCCCAATTCAGGATCAGGGCATCCAGAGGGACTGAGCCCAAGACTGGAGGTCTGCAACATAAGAGAGTGAGTTGGTGATTGTCTGGGGCTGCAAAGAGATCTATCTCTGGAGTGCCCCACCTTGAAAAAATCACGTTCAACACCTGAGGGTCCAGGGACCATTCATGATGGCTCTGAGAAATCCTGCTCAGTGCATCTGCTAGCACATTGTCCTTGCCTGGAAGGTGAACTGCTACAAGAAAGGTTTGCAGGGAATAAGTCAGGGACCACAACTTCATGGCTTCTGTGCACAAGGCCATGGACCGAGTGCCTCCCTGCTTGTTGATGTACCACATGGTGGTGGTGGTGTCTGTTCTGACCTGAACCACCCTGTTCTGTACTGACTGTGAGAATGCTTTTAGAGCCACAAAAAACTGCTCAGAGCTCTAGAAGATTGATGTGGAGAAGGGATTCTTGGGGGGACCACAGTCCCTGGGCAGTAAGGGACCCCAGATGGGCTCCCCAGCCCAGGAGAGAAGCATCCATGGTAAGGACCACTGAACAAGGCTGAGCAACAACAGGAACAACTTGTCTTAAATTGTCCTGCTCCTGCCACCACTGGAGGGCTTGGATCAAGGTCAGAGGCACTGGGATCAGTTTGGTAAGGGAATCCTTCCTCTGAGACCAGAAAGCTCTCAGGTGGAGCTGAATATCCCTCATCTGGAATCTTGCCCCTTGGACCACTGCTGTTGAAGCTGCCATGTGGCCCAAGAGCTGGAGGAAATGCCTTGCTGGTCGAGATACCTGAAGGCTGAAGGAAGAAGCTAGTTCCATAAGAACCCTTGCCCTTTCTAGAGGAAGAAAAGCTCTTGCTCTGAGTGTGTCCAGTTCTGCCCCCATACAGGTAAGAAGCTGGACTGGTTCAAGAACTGACTTGGGAAGGTTAAGAAGAAATCCTAGAGAAGGGAGCACTTGCTAGGTCACTTGCAGGTGAGACTTGACTTGGTCTGGAGAGTGACCCACTATTAGCCAATCGTCCAGATATGGAAAAATGGAAATATTTTGCCTTCTTAGAAAGGCAACCACTACTGTCAGGCGCTTTGTGAAAACCCTGGGGGCTGAGGTTAGGCCAAAGGGCATTGCTCTGAACTGATAATGGCCTGAGGGCAACTCGAACCTGAGGTACTTTCTGTGGGAGCACCTGATGGGAATGTGAAAGTAGGCATCTTTGAGGTCCAGGGAGGCTAGCCAGTCCCCTGGCCTTAGAGAGGGAAGGATTATTCCCAGAGTTACCATCTTGAACTTTGGTTTTAAAATATGTTTGTTTAGATATCTTAGGTCTAGGATGGGTTGCCACTCCCCTGTCTTTTTGGGGGTCAGGAAGTACCTGGAGTACAGTCCTTTGCCCCAGTGTAGGGTAGGTACTCTCTCTATAGCTCTTAAAGCTATGAGAAAAGAAACCTCTGTCTCTAGGGCAAGAGGTTCCAAGAGATTTGCAGGTGGAAAAGAAATGGCTCTCATCTTTAGAAATTTTTTGAAGCTGAGAACCAGTCCCTGGCTTACTACTTCCAGGACCCACTTGTCTGATGTAACAGACATCCAGTCCTGGACAAAGTAAGCCAGCCTGCCCCCTACTGGAATAGGAGAGTTGACCCGGGCAGGCCCATCAGGGTGTCTGCTTGGTAGGGGCTTTAGGCTGAGGATTGGATGCAGCCCTGCTCATCCCACTTCTGCCTCTCCCTCTGAAGAACCCCCTCTGAGAAAAGGAAGAAGAGGCCTGTGCTTAGTAAAAAGGCCTTTGAAAAGGCCTACCCCTGCCCCTAGACTGCTGCCTTTGAGGAGTTGCCTACCTTTCCTTGGCCTGAGCACTCCTGTAAGTGGTCCTGTACTCTTCTGTTTTCTTCATGTAATTCTCTGTCTGCTCCCCAAACAGGGAATTAACCACTTCAGGAAAATCCATGGCCTTAGCCTGGGTGTTCTGCGAGAGGCTAGTGCATCTAAGCCAAGACATCCTCCGAAGAGCCACAGATGTAGCCATGACTCTTGATGACACATCATTAGAGTCCACAGCAGCATGAAACTGAACCTTAGATGCCTCAATCCCATCTGCATCCACAGCCTCCAGCTCCTTGGCTAGCTGGGGGGAGCCCTGTTTAGCCAGTGCCAGTAGAGTGTCCCACCTGGACTTCTGGTACCTGGCTGTATAAGCCATGTAATTCGCCTGCCTGAGTCCCAAAGAAGATGCCATGTACTGTTTCTTTGCCATGGCATCAATCTTCCTGGAGTTCTTGTCAGGGGGATGTGAAGCCAAGGGAATATTTGCCTTGTCACAGGCAGCAGCCTGCACTACCCCAACATGGCTGCATTGCTGATATGAGAACTCCGTGTCTGAGCCTGAAAGAGTATACTTCTTGTCCATTCTTCTATCCACAGGAGGTATAGTGTTAGGAGACTTTAAGACTGTTTGTGTCTGTTTCCCAAAAGATTAATGGAGGGGAATAGACAGTCTCCTGGACTCTGGGATGTCCATCATCTCTACATAAGCAGGCTCCTCTTGACCTTCCACAGCCTCCTCCATAGGAAGCTGGAGGGTTTCAGCCACCTTTCTGTAAAACATAAAGTGAGAAGGGGACTCAGAAAGCCTAGGAGGGGAAACACCTGAAGGTCTGTCTGGGGAGATGGCCGGTTACACAGGCACATCCAGACCTTCACTTACATCATCATCATCCTCAAATTCCCCTTCCTCTTCAAATTCCGGTTCATAAAAATCTTCAAGGGTATACTCTTGAACCAGGGGAACCAACTGAACCAAACCCCTGCCAGAAGGAGCCGGATTGGTCGGAACCAGAAGGAGCGATTCCACAATCTGAATAGCTCTGGCTATCTCTTCGGTGGTTGGAACATGAACCTCTGGATCCGAACCGGTCGATTTATCTTTGCGTTTTCTTTTTGTCGGAACCGATCCCTCAGAATCGGCTCTCCTTTTGCCCAAAGAAGTATCACCCTGGTCAGAGGGCACTCCTTCTGGTTCGGTCGAAACCGAACTGGGCTGGCCATCCAGGTCAGCGGACTTCTCGGCCTCCTTTTCCCTTGGTCTACCTAATCTCTTCTCAAGGGTAGATTTGGGAAAGTTTTTACATATTTGGCAGTCTGAACTGAGGTGGTCAAACCCCAGAGAATAAACACAGGTGGTGTGGAGATCGGCCTAGCAAAGACCTCCTCACACTCACTGCAGTGTTGGAAACCCAGTGGGCCCTGTTTTTTCTTGGGTTTCTCAGACATGGCCAACCTAACAAAACTTACCCTTTTTTCGGCAACTGCCAGGCAAGACTTTATCGACTCCAACCGTGTCAATGGTATTGCAAAAAGTTTCCAAACACGTTTTCTTTTTTTTTAGAACCGATAAGAACCAGTAACCACACACTAAGTAAACAAACAAATTTCACTGTCAAATGGCCGGTTCAGCCGAATTGAGCCACACTTTTACAAGTTCCACACAGGAAAATAGAACAATTCCTATCTAGTACTCACGGCACCACAGACAGAGACTGAACCGACTATGCGGATACTTTTTTCGGTTTAAAAACTGACGAAAACTGAAACTTTAACCGACTTTCGAACCGAGCTGAAGCAGAAATCTCCAGAGCGACCGTTCAGTGAGGCGGAGTAAATAATCTGATGGTTTAGGTTTGAATCACTCCAGACAGAGACTTCAACGGACCTCGAGCTCAGCTATGCCCTGCATAGAAAGTTAACTATTTGTTCTCCGGGGAAGTTCAAAGGTTGGGAATCACTGCAATTGTCAGAATACAGCAAGACTTCATGTTGTTTGAAAGAGGGATTATTACCTCCCTCTTATGACTTGTGATGCCCCTACTAATACACCCCAACATCCCCCTAGCCTTACCTACTGCTTAAGGAAAAAATTGACAAATATCTGTTGGGGAACAGGTCGATGTGTAACCACTAAGGTGGGGAACAGTTTATATGGACAAATAGTCTTCTTCAGTTCTAAACCAAGTATAAATACCAAGTATAAATGTAGTACATGACTGACTTGCTGTCTGTGTAGAGGAGGACTGGTCTGTGGCTGACCAAATCAACCAGTGCGCTCAAACCATAAAAAAATCAGCTCATATCTCCAACACACTGATGTGGAGAGGAGTCTCTGATGGCTCCCAGACACCTTGTGTTTGGAAGCCCTGACAGTGGGTTCCCCCATCCCAACAGGGAGACATCTATCGTGAGAGTCACCTGAGGCTTCGGTTGGGAGAAGGGAAAGCCCTGGAGGAGACTGTCCTCCACTGACCATCATGTAAGAGACCAAATCAGGGGTTTGGTCATCTGAATGGGGTAAGTCTGAGGGTGTAATGCATGTGACTACTGTGCAATGAGCATCCACTGGGTTATCCTCATGTGCAAACATGCCAGTGGCACTATGAACACTGAGGAGGCTCTCAGATCCATCATGCACTGCACAGAGTGGGTTTGCTCACTCTTTCGCTCCATGATATAGCATGCCATCTGAAGAACTGATTGTAGTAGTCTGCTCTCTGGAAGGAAAGCGCAAGCCCAGGTCATATCCAGAAGGGCTCCTATGAACAGCAGTTGCTGTGAGGCTGGAAGTTGTGGCTTTTTGAGGTTCAGCAGGACCCCCACTGAAGTCAGGAACTAAGAGGCAGTGGTTACTGCCTGTTCCATCTCCTGCCTGTCCAGGGTTGAAATTAGCCAGTCGTCCAAGAATAGGAAGATGTGGAGTCCTAACTTTCTCAGGTGTGCAGCGAGTACTGCAAAGCATTTTGTAAAGACTTGCGGCACCGAGGAACGCCCAGCGGCAGGACTCTGAACTGGTAATGCTGCCCAGCATTATGCAATGGAGATATCTGTGGCAGCTGGGGTGTACCAGTATGTGCTGGTATGTATCCTGCATGTACAGGGATGCTAGCCAATCCTGAGGCTTCAAGTAGAGTAGCCAAGAATCTAGGGAAATCATTTCAAATTTTTCTCGATCCGAAAGCTGAGAACGGGGCGCATGCCCCTGATTTCTTTGGAACTAGGAAGTAATGGGAGTAGAGGCCTCTGTTTTGTTATTACTCTGGCACTACTCATACTGCCTTATTGCTCAGAAGGCCCACAACCTCCTGGGCCAGAATCTCTGACATGGGAGGTGATGTAAAACTGGGTCAGCCGCTCCTCCTACTGCACTGTGGAGGAGAGGTCTTCCTCTGGCAGCTGAGGCAAAACCAGGGCCGGAGTTTCAGATAGTGGCACTAAATGCTTTCGGCAGCTATGCCTTCAGATGTGCCTTTTTCTGAGGCTGGGGAGTCTGACTTCAGTTTTGGGCACAAAAGGACTGCTTGTTTTGTAAAGAACCATGTCCCTTGCCCTTTCTGAGTGTTAAAGAAGAAATTCCTTCGTACTTACCATATTTTCCTTTTCTGTTAGCTCCAACATTGTCAATGTGTATTTAATACATATAGGTAATGTGCATCCCCAATAGAGGTAACAGTACAGCCCAAAGCTGCAGAAACAGCATAGAATCCTGGGCATGTGAACATTCAAAACAGCAAGGGCTCTCCAGTCATCTACTGGTCTCGCAGTGCCTAAACAGTGAAATGAAATGTAACATTCTACAGAGTGCCTAAGGTATACAATCCCCCTCCTTTTAGCAATACAAACATATCACATGTACAGAAGGCTTTTGTCTTAACACCAGCGTCCCAAGTTCAGTAGTGAGCTCAGTTTGCTGGCGGGACTGCTTTGGGGAGCAGGATCAAACTTCTCCGGGTGGGGGTGGGCTGTGGGCCCTGTTGCAATACCACCACCTGGGTGACCACAGGCAGAGGTGCAAGTTGGGATCGCAGAGTGCAGGGGGGTTGAACATCGGCTGAGGTCCAGAGCAGCGACAAGTCTCAGCTTGCCCTCGTCTCGTTGGACCTCCCAGTGTGCTGTCGTCTAAGGGATGGGGGGAGCCATATACGACCAGGATCTGGGGAGATGCTCAGTTGGACTACCCAACACACTGGACACTGGCTGGGGGGATAACCCAGGGTCTCCCTCATACACTGTCCGGGGGATTATCTGAGGCTGGATGGGGTTCCAATACGCCAAAACAGTCCCCAGAGCCCTGTATGTTGCCTAGGGAGTCCCTGATGGAAGGAACAGATGTGGTGAGGAAGGGGGCATTAAAAATAGCAAGTAAAAACCAAAAGAAAAGAACAGTGATTGATGTCTTAGCTTGCCCTTGAGACATAAGGACCCTTCTCTGCTGTTCTGGGTTTTGTGCTGAACCAATGTTCGTTAAAATTGCACTTTGGGGGCCAGCCCGTCGGCGCAGCGGTTGGATTTCCGCATGCGACGCCGGCGACCCGGGTTCGGGAACGGACCAGGGTCGCTGGAGGGCCGGCCGGGAGAGAAGGATGGATGTCTCAAAGACTGCCTCCTTCTGAGGGAGGGTGGGAAGCGCTGAGCATTGGTGACTCCTGGCGGAGGCCAGGAGTCATCCGCCACCGCGCCGACACCTAGGAGGTGGGGCAGATGCTGGCGCCATTGCATGACCCCGCCTCCCCAAGAAAATGGGAAAGGAGTTACCGCCGCTAATGAAGCTCGCCACGGCTTCAATTAGCTCCCCGGCCAGCTCCCAACCTAGCCCGAATGTCTGCATGCAGGGGAGAGTGCCAGAGCCCCACCGTGGAAAAGCCACGGTCATCGGGGCCCAAGGCTAATCTGGGAGTGGAAGTCCATGGCCCGTGACCGGCCGAATAAATAGGCTGATTGGCAGCTCAAAAAAAAAAAAACAATTGCACTTTTGGGTAGATGAAGCAGTGCATTGGCAACAGCTGTAAACATAAAAGTGTATAACAGGAATAATTGCAATAAGATTAAGCATAGCTGTAACACAGAGTAAACACTAATCAGTAAAAGAGAGGCACCACCTCATGTTCAGAAATATCAACCTGTGTTAACCTGCGTGCCTGTAATCCAATAGAATGCATCCTGTTTTCTCATTAGCAGATGAAGTGGAATAGGATGCGAAGCCACTTCTAGCAGACCTGCAACATTGCGGACAATTGCTCGATGGATAGCTTCTTGCATTAGTCTGTGCTACGAGTTGGCGAGCAAGGAGACTCCCAAAGGGATACGAGCTCATTCTACCCACCATACGGCTGCATCGGTGGCTGCTTCCAGGGACATCCTTATCCAGGAAATCTGTCGGGTTACTACCTGGAAGACAGCAAACACCTTCATTACCCATTACCACATCAACCTTGAGTCATGCCGGGATGCTGGTTTTGGGGCCTCAGTTTTCCAATCTCTGTTTCCCACTCCTAGAAAGGAAAATTACGTACCTACCGTAATTCTTGATCTTCTTGGACGAGTCTCCACCACTCCTTCACACTAGTGGGATTAGCGCCGGAGGCACTAAGACCCATTGGGAGCAAACTTTTTGCTGGAGGGTCGGCGCGAGAGACCGCGCCGCGAGACACGGCGCCGCGAGCAGCGGCTCGAGCGGTAATGACCATCTCGGCGACGACCCTCCAACCGCCTCAGTACCTTTTTACCAAGGAGGTGCAGCTAACTAACGAAAGAGTAAACCCAACATTAAAAAACGGACATAAGATAGTCCGTATGACCCGTAGTAAGAAGGGTCAGTAAAGAAGTCCTCACGGCCTAAAGATTTGAGGGAGTGAAGACCAATACAGCGGTGAGCTCGGGGGATGGAGGGGGTATGAGGAGGAGACTCGTCCAAGAAGACTGCATTACGGCAGGTGTAATTTTCCTATCTTCCTGGACATAAGTCTCCACCACTCCTTCACACCAGTGGGAGAGTACCAAGCTGATAATCCCCAAAAGGGCGGCAGGAGAGCCAGAGCTCACGCGTCTAGGATAGAAGCCCATTAAGGATAGTTCTGCCGAATGCGGAATGTCGCCAGCATGAACATCCAGTGCATAGTGCTTAACAAGGTATGCACTGAGCTCCAGGTGGCGGCGCTGTATATATCTGCAATTGGAACATTGCGACTTCCGCTAGGATGCCGCGCGACCGCCTCTAGTAGAGGGAGAGCGACACTCTACCTTCTACTTAACTTGAGCCATGGAATAGCAAATGACAAGGCATGCCACTAACCATGAAGAGATGCATCTAATAGTGACAGGTTGATCAGCCGGTGTCGCTGAAAGAAACGAACAGTTGCTGAGTCTTATGAACATCCTTGGTTCTATCTAAATAGAACCGCAAGGCTCTCTTAACATCCAAGGAATGAAGAGTTCCTCTTCATTTTGGAAATTAGCAGGCAGCTGGAAGTACCAGAGGTTGGTTTAGATGGAATTCTGACACAACCTTGGGAAGAAATTTAGGATGAGTACGGAGAACTACCTTGTCTTTATGGAATACAGTATACGGAGGGTCCGTAACCAGAGCATGTATCTCAGAGACCCTGCGGGCTGAGGTAATGGCCACCAGGAAGGCAGTCTTCCAGGTAAGAAATTTTATCTCACAGGTAGCTAAGGGTTCGAAAGGCTTCCGAGTGAGCATGTCCAGCACCAGGTTAATGTCCCAGGCTGCAACTGGACGCTTAACAGGGGGTCTGGTATGGAGAATCCCCTTAAGAAATCTCTTCACCATAGGTAACTGAGCCAGAGTTAAGGAAGAAACCGCTCATGGAATGCTGAGATGGCACTAAGGTGAACTTTAACTGTGGAGTACTGAAGACCTAAGTTTGACAGGTCCAAAAGATACTCAGAACCTTGCCAGAGGACAGGAAAAGGGATTCAAGAGGATTTTTATTACAGAGAGAAAAACGTTTCCATTTGGAAGCGACGTTGGTGGCTGGCTTCCGAGCAGCCAGAAGGATGTCTGAGACTCTACGAGAGACGTTGAACCGATTCACTTTATCTCTTCAGGAGCCAAGCATGAAGGTGAAGTGATTTCAGGTTGGGATGGACCAACGAACCCTGAGTCAAAAGACTGATTTGCAAAGGAAGTGGTCTCGAGTGGCTGCCAACATACTGTTGAGTAGAGGAAACCATAGTTGCGAGGCCAGGAAGGAGCAATGAGAATCATCTTGGTCCCCTGAGACTCGAACTTGAGGAGTACTCTCTGGATTAGAGGAAGCGGTGGAAAGGCGAAAGAAAGCGCTTTGTCCACCGCAGCCTGAACGATCCTGACAGAAAATGCCTGGCCCTGGATTTCTGGAGCAGAAAAGAGGCAGTTTTATGTTGAGTGGGATGCAAAAGGTCCAGGTCTGAGTTCCCCACTTTGAACAGGGACCGAGCTACGGCTGGATCGAGAGACCACTGTGAGGGTCTGCCTCCGCTTCTGCTGAGGTGATCTGCTAGGTCGCTTTGTATACCCGCAGATAAACCGCTGAATCAGAGACTTGTGCTCCAAGCACCACTCCCACACCCTCATTGCTTCCTGCAAAGGGATAAGAATGAGCACCGCCTTGCTTGTTGATGTAATACATCACTGCTTTGTTGTCCGTTTGAAGGAGAATGTTCTTGTGACAAAGGACATCCTTCAGAGCTCGGATTGCATAGAGGACCGCTCTCATCTCCAGGACATTTATGTGGAGATGAGTTTCTAACTGAGTCCATACACCTTGAGTGTGGAGGGAGAGACAGTGAGCTCCCCATCCCATTAGCGATGCGCCTGTGGTGATGGAGATCTGATGATCCGGGGAGCAAAGGGGAATCCTTCCAGGAGATTGCTTCTGAGACCACCAGGTGAGAGACCTTCAAGGGCTCCGCCACCTTGATGGGATAAGACTGGGGTGAGAGGTCGGGACCACTGAGTGGAGAGCATCCATTGGGTGGTTCTCATGTGCAGTCGGCCAGAGGGACAGTGAAGACCGAGGACGCCATGAGACCCAACATGCGCTGCATCGAGAGAGCTGTAACCGATTGGTTCTCCTGATGTAACGGGCCATTCGGGGATGTCGAGTCTTCTGTCCTCTGGAAGGAAAGCCTTCGCTGAAGAGGTGTCTAGAAGGGTCCCTATGAAAAGGAGCCTCTGGGAGGGTTGCAGTTGAGATTTTTTCAAATTCAGCAGAACTCCCATGGACGTGAGAAGACGAGAAGTCGCTTGCACGGTGCCAAAGTCCCTTGGACGGAAGGGCTTGCTAGAAGCCAATCGTCCAGGTAGGGAAACACTGAGTCCGACTTTCCTGAGATGCGCCACGAGAACTGCACAACACTTTGTAAAAACTGCTGGCGCCGAGGATAGCCCAAAGGGCAGGACTCTGAACTGATAATGCTGACCCAAAGCTACAAACCTGAGGAACTTATGTGGGTCGGTGGACGGGATATGCTGGTAAGCATCCTGCATATCCAGCGAGGCCAGCCAGTCGTGTGATGCAGCAAGGGTAACAGGGTACCTAGGGAAATCATCTTGAATTTCTCCTGGGAGGAATTTGTTTAACTTTCTGAGGTTCAGAATGGGGCGATCCCCAGATTTCTTTGGAACCAGAAAGTAATGGGAGTAGAACCCTGTGTTTCGCAGATGCGGGCACCAGTTCTATTGCCCTGTTGTTCAGAAGGCCCTGGATCTCCGCGTGAGGAGGTCTGACTGAGAGGTCGACAAACCTGGGTTGTCGCCTGGGAGGACACTCAGGGGTTTCCAAGAAATTGAGAGAATAACCTCGCGAGCTATCCGAAGGACCCATTTGTCCGAAATTATGGACTTCACTGGTTGTAGAAGTACATCAGACGACCTCCCACTGGAGGAGAAAGTTCCACCGGGCAGAGTGGATGGAACTTGGGCCAACGACTATAAGGTAGCACTGGGAGCTTTAGGCCCCGCGCTTTCTGCTGCCTTTTTGAGGTTGGGCAGGCTGGCTTTTTGGAAGCTTCCCTGCCTCTGCCTCGAAAGGACTGACAACTATGAAACTGACGTCTGTTCACATGCCCCGAGAGGGACAGGCGGAGGTCTGGCCAACTTAATGGCCGATCTAGTCTTCTGAGTGGCCTCTAAGGCTTGCTCCACCTGAGGGCCAAAAGAAAGGAGCATCAAAAGGCAGCGCCATCACCTGCTGCTGAGCATCATTCGTGAAGCCAGAAGCACGCAGCCAGAATGGCGCCTTGCAGACAAACCTCCGCCGCCGTTGAGCGAGAAGCAGTGTCGAAGCGTCCATGGCGGCTTTGACCTGTTGGTTATTGACTCAATACTCTAATAACGGTCAGAAGAAGCTCTGACTTGAATCCGAATCTGGAAGAGCTTCAACCATTCTTTTCATAGAGTGCCACAGGATATACTCATACTGAGAAAAATAGCCTTGATAACTGGCAAACGATACTTAGAGTGGAGGCAGAAAGACTCTCTTACCTAATGTATCAATCTTAGACTCTTTGTTAATAGGTCGAGCTGTAGTAGTTTGAGGAAGAACGACCTTGTCATTCTCTGCCAGGACTACAATAGGATCCGCAAAGGCTTGGGATGCCAAAATGGGACGATCCTTGGGAGCTGAATACTTTATCAATGGATTTAGCCACTGAGGGAATAAGAGCAGGATTATTCCATACCATTTGAGACAGCGCCTCAAGGAAGGCTGGATCGAGGAGTCAAACCGTAGGGATCTCCGAAGCATGAAGATACTGGAGTCTTAATATCTTCCCAGGATCGATGTCTGTAGTCTGGAGAGAAAGAGTGGATCCCAGGTTCTTCAACAGAGACTTAAAGGACAGGTCCTCGACCACAGGCTCTGTAGCAAAGAAAGATCCTGTTTCCTCCACTTCATCACCCAACCGAAGGTCTGGGTCAGGCTCAACATCATCTCCTGATGGTCCAGAAAGGACTGTTTGGACAGGAAAGGAGTGAAAATTAGGAGAGGAGGAAATAGCAGAAAAACAAGGAGAGTCCCCAAGGGCTGCCGGCGCCGAGACGGCAAAACGGGCTGAAGACGGCACCGAGGAGGCGCACGGCGCCGAAGAGGCACGCGGCCCCGCAAGCGCTCCCGGCGGCGCCGCGGACGAGAACGCTGCGACGGCACCGCTGACGACGCTGGCGATCGGGCGCCACAACGGCACCGCTGGACGACATTGCCGAACGGCGCCGCCTTATCCAACGGCACCACCGGCGGCGCCGCAAGACCCCGCGGCGCCGCGGACGGCGCCGCAAGACCCAGCGGCACCGAAAACGGCGCCGACAAGCCAACAGACCCTGCCGAAGGCGCCGGAAAAGCCCCAGGAACCTGGAAAGCTAGAGAAGGAAAAGAACCAGGAGATAAGGGCATCGGTGAGGCCCCCTGCGCCGCAGCCATGTGAGGGGGGGAAACACCTAAGCACGGAGTCGCTGGCACCGAAGAAGGCGCCACGCGACTGTGGAAGGTCCAACCGCCCCACCTGATCGCCGGAGGGGCCCGAGGCTCAGAGGCAACCGAGCCAGGCAGAAGAACCAACCTCCGAGCCCATTGCTCCATAAGAGCGCCCACTGATGAAACTGCTCATCTGGAGTCCTACCTATAGGCGGGAGGGACTCATGTCGAGGACGACGACACGGAAGTTGGCGACTCAAGAAGGAGACCGCAACTAGCAACGATAACCGAAGCCGACGTCAGCAGACATACCAGAGGGCTGAACTTCGAGTGATGCCTTCTTGACCTGGGGCCAAGAAGAGCTCGAGGCCGAACGGTGCCGAGAATGCGACCGCTATTTTATGCCGGCGGGGACCGCCATCCCCGGCATCGGACTGACCGCTGTCGGAACCCCGCTGAGGAGAAGGAGGCTGACCGACCCAGCCCGGCTGACTGAATAGCTTACACGAAGTCTCCCTACCGTCACCTGACCTGCTCATGGTCGACTCCGTCCAGTAGGCCGAGACTTCTTCAAGTAAAATTTAAATATTAGAAAAATTTAACGAAAATAGAGTAAAATTAAGCGATACTACTTATCGTGATAAAGTTACAAAAAAAAAAACAGAAAACTATGCGCTAGTTTGAAGTTTGACTCCCGACAGGCGAGCGACGTTGTCACTGAAGCGCACTCGACGGCGGGAAAAAAGGAACTGAGGCGGTTGGAGGGTCGTCGCCGAGATGGTCATTACCGCTCGAGCCGCTGCTTGCGGCGCCGTGTCTCGCGGCGCCGTCTCTCGCGCCGACCCTCCAGCAAAAAGTTTGCTCCCGATGGGTCTTAGTGCCTCCGGCGCTAATCCCACTAGTGTGAAGGAGTGGTGGAGACTTATGTCCAGGAAGATCTACTGTTACATGTGAGTAACCTGTTTTTCTAGGATCATGGATGTGTTGTTCATCCACACTTATTGGCAGACTCCTAGCAGTGCTCTGGGAGGAGGGAAGCAAGGAACACACCCCCTACTTGGGAAACAGAGATTGGAGAACTGAGCCCCCAAAACCAGCATCCCGGCATGACTCAAGGTTGATGTGATAGTGGGTAATGAAGGTGTTTGCTGTCTTCCAGGTAGTAACCTGACAGATTTCCTGGATAGGGATGTCTCTGGAAGCAGCCACCGATGCAGCAGTATGATGGGTAGAATGAGCTCTTATACCTTTGGGAGGCTCCTTGCTCGCCAACTCGTAGCACAGACTAATGCAAGAAGCTATCCATCGAGCAATCATCCGCAATGCTGCAGGTCTGCCAGAAGCGGCTTCAGCATAGGTGACAAACAACTGGCTAACCTTTCCCCGAATCTCCGCCATCCTCCCATTATAATAGGAGAGAGCTCGTCTCAGGTCCAAAGTGTGGAGCCTCTGCTGGGCCTCTGAGGTGTAATTGGGGTAGTACACCTGACTGAGGTGAAACTCTGACACCACCTTCGGAAGGAATTTCAGGTGGGGGCACAGGACAACCTTGTCCCTGTGGAAGATCAGATAAGGGGAGTCCACCGAGAGTGCATGGAGCTCCCCTGTCCTTCTGGCAGATGTGATAGCCATCAGGAAGGCTGTCTTCCATGACAAGTGTGACAGCTCACACTTGTGCATTGGTTCGAATGGCTTGCCCATGAGCTTTGCCACTACCAGCAGTAGATCCCACAGAGGTGGAGGTTCACACACCGGAGGGAATATGTGATCCAGGCCTTTGGAAAAGTGCCCGACCACTGTCTCCTGCGCTGTCGGCTGACTGGCCCATGCACGGTAAGCAGAGATGGCTGCCAGGTGCACCCTAAGGGTCAATGAACGAAGACTCCCTTTGGACAGAGACCAAAGGTAGTCAAGAATGTTAGCCACTGGACAGGACAGAAGGTCTAGGCCCTTGCCCTGATACCAACTGGAAAACCTTTTCTATTTGAAGGCATAAAAATTCCTGGTTGATTCTTTTATGGATGCCTCCATCACTGTGAGGACATCCTCAGAAAGATCAGAAGCCTGGAACTCTAGCCATTCAGGTACCAGGCTGTGAGGTGCAGGGGACTGAAAGTCCGGATGGAATAACTTCCCCTGGTTGGCTGAGATTAGGTCTGGGCATGCTGGAAGCTGCTCCGGGGGCCTGTTGCTGAGGCTGAGGAGATCTGGGAACCAGAACTGGTGTGGCCAGTCTGGGGCTACCAGACTCACCTGTGCCTTGTCCCTCCTCACCTTGAGGAGCACTCTGTGGATCAAGGGAAATGGAGGGAAGGCATAGAAGAGGTCTGGGGTCCACGGCCTCGAGAAGGCATCCCACTGCAGCGAGCCCTGCTAAGGGCAGGGGGTGGGCATGAAACAGCCTCAGCTTTGTGTTTTCCCTGGAGGCAAACAAGTCCACCAACGGTTTGCCCCAGTGGAAGAACAGACTGTATCCCACCTCTAGATGGAGAGACCACTCATAGGATGTCTCGCTGTGCGGCTGAGAGCATCCATCAGTTGGTTTGAGGCTCCTGCCACATGGACGGCTAGATCATCTGCCTCCAGACGGCTCATGAGTGTCCACATTTGGAGCACTTCCCTGCATAGCAGACGGGAATGTGTGCCACCCTGTTTGTTGAGGTAGTACATGGTCATGGTACTGTCCATCTGGACTTGAACCACTTGGCTCCAGAGCTGAGAAGCGAAAAGCTGACAGTGCCTGTCTGACTGCTCTGAGCTTGGTTGATGTGACAACGGGACTTCTCGGGGGTCCAGAACCCGTGGGCCCTGTTGTCCCCCATGTGGGCTCCCCAGCCCATGGGAGAGGCATTGGTCGTAAGGACGGCCATCGGCTCAGGGCGGACAAACGGGATCCCTTTCTGCAACTGGCTTGGGACGGTCCACCATAGAAGAGCGTCCCACATCTTCTGGATCACATGATCAGCTGTCAAAACGACTGTGGCACCGAGTCAACCGGGCAGCCAGCTCCCATTGGAGGGGGCGCATGTGCCATCGGGCCCAACGGACCACGGAGGTGCACGCCACCATGTAACTCAGAAGGTGCAGAAAGTCCCTGGCAGGACGCAATTGCCCAACCAGAAATGATTGGGCAAACGAGGAGAGGACCTCAACCCTGTCTGCTGGGAGCCGAGCTCTGGCTTGACGAAAGTTAAGTTCTGCCCCGATGAAGCACATCACCTGAGAAGGCATGAGTTCTGGCTTGGCCTCGTTGATGAGGAGGCCGAGCTGGGAGCAGGTATGGAGGGCCAGGTCCCTGGATCTCTCCACCTCCTGCTGGGTGGAACCTGCTAAGAGCAAATCGTAGAGGTAGGGGTAAATTCTGACCCCCCCCCATGCCTGAGGTGGGTTGCCACCACTGCAATGCATTTGGTGAAGACCCATAGGGCCGATGACAGGCTGAATGGCATGGCTTGGAACTCATATAGGGTTCCCTCAGCTCTAAAGCGGAGGAACCGCTGGTGGGACAGACAGATTGGGATGTGAAAAAATGCACTCTGGAGATCCAGTGAGCAGAACCACATGTTTCGCTCCAGGTATGGTATGATCTGGGACAGAGTGACCATCTGGAAGGTGCGTGACCTGAGATACTGATTCAAGTCATGCAGATCTAGGATGGGGAACCAGCTCTCCGTCCATTTGGGAACCAGGAAGTACCTGGAAACGAAGCCTGGGTCTGCTGGCGGATCCACCACTGGAGCTACTGCCTCCTTGAGAAGGAGCTGAGCAGTGTCATCTTGGAGAGCCGACCGAGTGTGGGTGGATACCCCATTATCCCATGGGGCATGGACTTGGCTTGAAGGACCCACCTGTCCATGGTAACAGCGGACCAGGCGGAAAGAAAGTGGCGGAGCCGGACCCCCATGGGAGGACCCAGAGTTGGCGTGATGGGAGTAGGGGTGGCAGCCCCCAGCCCGTCACTGGGTAGGCTTGGAGGCAGAGGATCCAGGGCCTGAACCTCGGCCTCTCTTATGGAGCTGGAAGTGTCCGGGCTTGAGCCGGGGGCACCAAGCTTGACCCTGCTGCTGCCCTTCTTGAAAGGAAGACTGCTGGGCCACAGGGGAAGAGGGCTGAAAAGGCTTCTTCTTCTTCTGCTGCTTTTTAGGACCAGAAGAAAAAATTACTCACCTTAGTAATTGTGTTTCTTCTACTGGAGTCTTGCTGTATTCTGACAATCTGCAGTTAGCTCCAGCCTTTAAACAGCCCCGGAGAGTATCGGGTTAATTTTCTATGCAGTGCAAAGAATGCTGAGCTCAAGCTCGGTTGAGGTCTCTGTCTGCAGCACTTTGAAACCCAACCGTCAGATTCTTACGAACAAACACTCACTAACTATACTATGTGGAAATTGTACAATTTTTAGCTAGCCAATTGACAACAAAAGTTTTGGATTCCCAAAGGAAGACTCAAGTCAGGAAATCCAAAACCAAAAACCTATTCAAATAAAGACTATAATATAAGCACCCAAGTAAAAAGGAGGTGCTGAAGACACCCTGAGGTGCAACACTGCACCTGCCCACCCACTTCCCAAAAACAGGTTCTGAGAGGGGAGGCAGGGAAGGAGGTCAGAATACAGCATGACTCCATTAGAAGAAACACAATTACTAAGGTGAGTACTTTTTTTCTTCAAACAACATGAAGTCTTGCTGTATTCTGACAATCTGCAGACTACCAAGCAGCACCTCCATGGAGGAAGGACAGAACCTACTTTGGGAATAGACTCTGAAGTACTGCTGTGCCAAACCGAGCATCACTCCTAGCCTGGATATCCAGAGAGTAATGCTTGGTAAAGGTATGGACTATTTTACAGGTGGCTGCTTGACAAATTTCTAACAGAGGGATACCCTGGCAGCAGCCAGGGAAGCAGCTGTACCTCTTGTGGAATGAGCCCTCAGGCCTGAGGGTGGAAGTTTTCCCAGTTTCTCATAGCAGAGTTATACACAAGAAACAATCCACCTGGCAACAGTTCTCTTAGTGGCAGGTTTGCCCTTTCCCACTTCCCCATAAGTGAGGAATAACTGGAGGGAATCGAACCTGTGACCCTTGGTACGCTCTATGTAGTAGCAAAGGGCTCTTTTAACATCTAAACTGAGTAGCCTCCTCTCCCCTGAGGAAGAATGATCAGTGAAGAAAACAGGGAGAGACATGAACTGATTCAAATGGAAGTCTGAAACCACTTTGGGCAAGAACCTCCTATTGGTTCTAAGGACCACTTTATCTCTATGGAATGAGATAAAATCAGGCTCCACTGACAGGGCATGCAACTCACTGACACGTCTGGCAGAGGTAATGGCTACCAAAAGAACAGGTTACTCACCTGTAACAGTAGTTCTAGGAGTGGTATATGTTGTTTATCCACACTGTCTGGCATTGTCCCTTTCCCCTTTAAATCTTGCTGGAAGTCTTCAAGCTGGCTCCTCCCACCCACCCGGGTGGTAAATACCTCGGCTCCGCCCCATGATGCCAGATCTAGCCCGCTGGAAACCAGGTTGTGCGCCTGCCGGGAGGTCGGTAGGGATGAACAACATATACCACTCCTAGAACTACTGTTACAGGTGAGTAACCTGTTCTTCTAGGAGCGTGGATATGTTGTTCATCCACATTGTCTGGCAGACTCCTAGCAGTTCTCTGGGAGGAGGGAGGCAAGGCGCACACCCCCTACTCAGGAAACAGAGATTGGAGAACCAAGGCCCCAAAACCAGCATCACGTTGTGACTCTAGGTCGATGTGGTAATGGGTAATAAAGGTGTTTGCTGACTTCCAGGTAGCAGCCCGACAGATTTCCTGGATAGGGATGTCCCTGGAAGCAGCCACCGAAGCAGCAATATGGCGGGTAGAATGAGCTCTTATCCCTCTGGGAGGCTCCTTGCCCGCCAACTCATAGCACAGACTTATGCATGACGTAATCCATCTTGCAATAGTCCGTTTAACTGCAGGTGTGCCAGAAGCGGCTTCAGCATAGGTGACAAACAGCTGGCTGAACCTCCCGAATTTCCACCGTCCTCTCCTTATAGTAGGAGAGAGCACGCCTGAGGTCCAGAGTATGGAGCCTGTACTCGGCATCCGAGGTGTAGTTAGGGTAGTATACCGGCAGAGTTAACACCTGATTGAGGTGAAACTGTGACACCACCTTCGGAAGGAATTTCGGGTGGGGGCGCAGGACAACTTTGTCACTGTGAAAGACCAGATAAGAGGAGTCCACCGAAAGCGCCTGGAGCTCCCCTGTCCTTCTGGCTGACGTGATAGCCACCAAGAAGGCAGTCTTCCACGACAAGTGTGAAAGCTCACACTTGTGCATGGGTTCGAATGGCTTGCCCATGAGCTTAGCCAAACCAGCAAAAGATCCACGGAGGTGGAGGTTCACGCACTGAGGAGATATGTGATCCAGGCCTTGAAAAGCACCCGATCACTGGCCTCCTGAGCTAACGCCGGCTGACCGGCCTGTACCGTAAGCAGAGATGGCTGCCAGGTGCACCCTAAGGGTCGATGACCAAAGACCCCTTTGAGAGGGACCAAAGGTAGTCTAGAATGTTAGCCACAGAGCAGGATAAGGGGTCCAGGCTTTTACCCTGACACCAAATGGAAAATCTTTTCCACTTGAAGGCATAACATTTCCTGGTCGATTCTTTTCGAGATGCCTCCACCATGGTGTAGACATCCTCAGAAAGACCCAAAGCCTGGAACTCTAGCCGCTCAGGAACCAGGCTGTGAGGTGCAGGGATTGAAGGTCCGAGTGAAAGACCTTCTCCTGGTTCAGCGATATCAGGTCCAGGCATGTACACAGCCGCTCCAGGGTCCTGCAGCTGAGGCTGAGGAGATCTGGATACCAGAACTGGCGTGGCCAATCTGAGGCTACCAGAATCACCTTCGCCTTGTCCCTCCTCACCTTGAGTAACACCTTGTGGATCAAGGGAAATGGAGGGAAGGCGTAGAAGAGGCCTGGGGTCCACGGCCTCGAGAAGGCATCCCCCTGCAGCGAACCCCGCTGAGGGGGGCGGGCATGGTACAGCCTCAGCTTGGTGTTCTCCCTGGAGGCAAACAGGTCCACCAACAGTTTGCCCGAATGGAAGAAGAGATTGTAAGCTACCTCTGGAGAGAGAGACCACTCGTGGGATGTCTGGCCTATGTGGCTGAGAGCATCTGCCAGTTGGTTCGCGACTCCTGCCACATGGATGGCTAGGAGATCCGCCTCCAGCCGGCTGACGAGGGTCCAGATCCGGAGCGCCTCCTTGCACAGCAGTCGGGACTGCATGCCGCCCTGTTTGTTGCGGTAGTACATGGTTGTTGTATTGTCCATCTGGACTTGAACCACTTGACCCCGGAGCTGAGGAGCAAAAGCTGACAGGGCCAGTCTGACTGCTCTGAGCACCAGCAGGTTGATGTGGCATCGGGACTCCTCAAGGGTCCAGAACACGTGGGCCCTGTTTTCCCCCATGTGGGCTCCCCTGCCCATGAGAGAGGCATCAGTCGTAAAGACAACCATCGGCTCGGGGCGAACAAACGGGACTCCTTCCTGCAAATGACTCGGGACGGTCCACCATTGGAGAGCGTCCCACATCCTCTGGGTGACCATGATCAGCTGGTCGAAGAAACCCTGATGCTGAGACCACTGGGCAGCCAGCTCCCATTGGAGGGGGCGCATGTGCAGTCTGGCCCAATGGACCACTGAAGTGCATGCCGCCATGTAACCCAAGAGGCGCAGGAAGTCCCAAGCAGGGTGCCAGTGTCCAACCAGAAATTATTGGGCAAAGGAGGAGAGAACCTCCGCCCTGTCCGCCGGGAGCCAAGCTCTGGCTTGACAAGAGTCAAGCTCTGCCCCGATGAAGCCCATCACCTGAGAAGGTACGAGTTCTGGTTTGGCCTCGTTGATCAGAAGGCCCAAGTGAGAGCAGGTTCAGAGGGTCAGGTCCCTGGACCTCTCCGCCTCCTGAAGGGAGGAATCCGCCAGGAGCCAGTCATCTAGATAGGGGTAGATACGAACCCCTAGATGCCGTAGGTGGGCTGCCACCACTGCGATGCATTTGGTGAAGACCCTTGGGGCCGATGACAGGCCGAATGGCATGGCTCTGAACTCGTAGAGGGTCCCTTCGACCCTGAAGTGGAGGAACCGCTGATGGGATGGACAGATTGGGAGGTGGTAAAAAGCGTCCTGAAGATCCAGTGTACAGAACTACATGTTTCACTCCAGGGATGGTATGATCTGGTTCAGAGTTACCATCCGGAAGGTGCGAGACCTGAGATACCGATTCAGGTCGTGGAGATCTAGAATGGGGCGCCAACCCCCCCGTCCACTTGGACACCAGGAAGTACCTGTGGACAAAGCCTGGGTCTGAAGGAGGATCCGGGGCCACCGCCTCTTTGAGGAGGAGTTGCGCAATGTCTTCCCGAAGGGCAGACTGGGTGCCAACTGAGATCCTTTCCTCCCATGGGGAATGGGCTCGACTGGGAGGGTACTGCTCGAACTCTAGGGGCAGCCCCTGCCTGACCACTTCCAGAACCCACCTGTCTGAAGTGATATCGGACCAGGCGGAAAGGAAGTGGCGGAGCTGGCCCCCCACGGGAGGCCCCAGAACTGGCGTGACGGGTGTGGGGGAGGCCACCCCCGACCCGTCACTGTGCAGGCTTAGAGGAGGAGGAGGCAGCTGGACCAGCGCCTCGGCCTCCCTTGCAGGGCTGCTGGGGACCTTGCTTGGGCCTAGGGTGCCAAGCTTGAGACTGCCGCTGTTGTTGACCTCCCTGGAAGGAGGGCTGTCTGACCACAGGGGAAGAATGCCAAAAAGGCTTCTTCTTGCGTGTCTGCTGGTTCTTGCCTGGCTCAATCGGGTTGAGAGAGATCTTGGCCGGTTCAACCGTGTCCTCGACTTCAGTGCCTTCTCCAGATGGGAGGTCTGAAAAACCGGCAGCCGAGGAGGCAATCTCGACAGTGGTCGAGACCCCTTGCTCCTGGAAGTCGGACCGTTCTCGGTCCCAGAAGCATCTTCTTCGGCTCGAAGAAGACGGTTTCGGATCCTTCTTTTTGGAGCAGGAGGAGTGCGAGCGAGGGCGCCTCACCCTTTGTAGGGAGAGACTGGCACAAGTCCCGAAAGGATCCTGTAGAAGGTGGAGCCCAAGTTGAGCGGCACGAAGAAGCTTCAGTTGGTCAAGCTGGACAGTTTCTTCCTCGAAACCGGGCCATCTGCTCGAGGCTGCTCATGATCCCGCAGCCGCTGGAAACCGCCCACCTGGCCTCCTTAGATTTCACCGGTGGATTGTGAAGCTCCGGTCTCCCCAGCTTCAGGCGCGCCTGACGGTCCTCCAGAATGGTGGGATGGAAGGCAGCACAAATAGTGCATTGCGAGGTATCATGGACTGTACCGAGGCAATAAATGCACGAGAGGTGGGGGTCGGTGTGCGACATTTTCTGTCCGCAGGGACACCAGCAAAACCAGGGGGACGACTTGTCATCCATGTCCGAAAGGTTCGGATCCGAGTTGTATACTCTTACGAGTTTCAAAGAGAGAAGATGCGGTGAAAACCGTCGATTAGACTCCAGGACTCAGTCGCTGCAAAAAGCACGAGGGAACCTGTATCTTCCAGTGGAAAGGAAGATCTGGCGTCATGGGGCGGAGCCGAGGTATTTACCACCCGGGTGGGTGGGAGGAGCCAGCTTGAAGACTTCCGGCAAGATTTAAAGGGGAAAGGGACAATGCCAGACAGTGTGGATGAACAACATATCCACGCTCCTAGAAACACAGTTTTCCAAGTCAAGTACTTAAGCTCTGCTGAGGAAATAGGCTCAAAAGGAGGGTGCATAAGTTGGGCAATGCAAACATTTAAGTCCCACGCAAGGGTAGGATCCCTAAAGGGAGGATTGGTATGAAGCAATCCCTTGAAAAATTTACAGAACACAGGATGAGAAGACAGTGAGGAAGGTTTCCCCACTTACAGAAAAGCAGAAACAGCTGACAAGTGTACCTTGAGAGTAGCTGGTCTGAGGCCTAGGCTTTTAAGATGGACCATATAATCCAGAACTGTAGGCAATTCAGCAGTGTCTGGAGAGATATGCTTCTTGGAACACCAAATGCTGAATCTTTTCCATTTGGAGTCATAAGTCTTTCTTGTGGCAGACTTTTGAGAAGCTTTGAGAATATCCAGAACCCCCTGGGACAGGTGCAAATCTGCATAATCTAACTCTTCAAGAGCCATGCCTTGAGACTAAGCGACCAAAGATTGGGGTACCAAATCCTCCCCTGAGAGGAGGTTAACAGGTTGTAATTCCTGGGAAGAGACAGTGGTAGATGTACTGCTAGAGACAGCAACAGAGGGTACCAAGGCTGTCTGGCTCAGTCCGGAGCAATCAGAATCACTTTGCAAGATTGTGACCTTACCTTGACTAGAACCTTGAACAGGAGAGGAAAGGGAGGGAAGGCACACAGAAAATGAAAATTACGTACCTACCGTAATTCTTGATCTTCTTGGATGAGTCTCCACCACTCATTCACACTATTGGGATCTGCGCCGGAGGCACTAGGACCCATCGGGAGCAAACTTTTTTGCTGGAGGGTCGGCGCCAGAGATGGCGCCGCGAGGAATGGTGCCGCGAGCCTCAGCTCGCGCGGTAATGACTATCTCGGCGTCGACCCTCCAACCGCCTCAGTACCTTTTTTACCAAAGAGGTGCAGCGCAACTAACCTAGAAGGGTAGCCTAACCTAAAAACTGGACATAAGATAGTCCGGACGACCCGTGTAAGAAGGGTCAACAAAGAAGTCTTCACGACCTAAAGATTTCAGGGAGTGAAGACCAACAACAGAGGTGAGCTTGGGGGACGGAGGGTGGGCGTGTGAATGAGTGGTGGAGACTCGTCCAAGAAGATCAAGAATTACAGTAGGTACGTAATTTTCATATCTTCCTGGACATAAGTCTCCACCACTCATTCACACTATTGGGAGAGTACCGAGCTAATAATCCTCTGAGAGGGCAGCAGGAGAGACCAAGAGCTCACGTTTCTAGGACAGAAGTCCATTAAGGATAGTTCTGCCAAAGGAAGAATGTCGTCTGGCATGAACATCCAGTGCATAATGTTTAACGAAAGAATGCACCGAGCTCCAGGTGGCTGCATTGCAGATGTCTGCAATGGGCACGTTGCGAATTTCCGCTAGGGATGCCGCGACCGCTCTAGTAGAGTGAGCGTAAACTCTACCCTCCAACTTAACCTGTGCCATGGAATAGCAATGGTGAAGGCATGCCACTAGCCATGATGAGATACATCTGATAGCGACAGGTTGACCCAGCTGGGTCTCATAAGGAAATGAATAGTTGCTGGGCTTTGGGAAAATTCTTGGTTCTATCTAGATAGAAACGCAAGGCCCTCTTAACATCTAAAGAATGAAGAGAACGTTCCCCTTCATTTTGAAAGTCCGCAAAATAAGAGGGAAGGACCAAAGGTTGGTTTAGATGAAATTCTGACACAACCTTAGGAAGAAATTTAGGATGAGTACGAAGAACTACTTTGTCCTTATGGAACACAGTATATGGAGAGTCTGTGGCCAGGGCATGTATCTCAGAGACCCTGCAGGCTGAGGTAATGGCAACTAGGAATGCAGTCTTCCAGGTGAGAAATTTTAGCTCACAGGTAGCCAGAGGTTTGAAAGGTTTCCGAGTGAGCATGTCTAGCACAAGATTAATGTCCCAGGCTGCAACTAGATGTCTTATAGGAGGTCTGGTATGCAGAATTCCTTTAAGGAATCTCTTAACCATAGGTAACTGAGCCAGTGTTAAGGAAAAAACCAGCTCATGATACGCAGCAATGGCACTAAGGTGAACTTTGACTGTAGAGTACTGTAGACCTGAATTTGAGAGGTCTAAGAGGTACTCCAAAACCTTATCTGGTGGGCAGGAAAAGGGGTTCAAAGAGAACTTTGCACACCAGAGCGAAAACGCTCCACTTGGCTGTAAGTTTTCCGGTGGCTGGCTTGTGCAGCCAGAAGAATATCTGAAACTCTTGAGAGACATTGAACCGTTTACTTCGACCTCTTCAGGAGCCAAGCGTGAAGGTGAAGTGATCTCAGGTTGGGATGGACCACCGTCCCTGAGTCAAAAGGTTCATCTGCAGGGAAGTGGTCTCGGAGGAACTGCCAACATATTGTTGAGTAGTGGAAACCACAGTTGCCGAGGGCCAAAAGGAGCAATGAGAATCATCTTGCCCCTGGGACTTGAACTTGAGGAGTACCTCTGAATTAGAGGAAGAGGCAGAAAGAAGGAAAGAAAGCGCTTTGTCCACCAAGAGCCTGAACGCATCCTGACAGAAAATGCCAGGCCCTGATTTCTGGAGCAGAAGAGAGGCAGTTTTGCATTGAGTGGGGATGCAAAAAGGTCCAGGTCTGGAGTTCCCCACTCTTCGAATAGTGACTGAACTATGGTTGAGTCGAGAGACCACTCGTGAGGATCTGTCTCTGTTCTGCTGAGATGGTCTGCCAAGTCGTTCTGTACACCTGGCAGGTAGACTGCTTGAATTAGAGCCTTGTGTTCCAAGCACCATTCCCATACCCTCATTGCTTCCCTGCACAAGGGGTAAGAATGAGCACCGCCCTGTTTGTTGATGTAATACATCACTACTTTGTTGTCCGTTTGAAGGAGAATGTTCTTGTGACAGAGAATGTCCTTCAAAGCTCGGACCGCATAAAGAACGGCTCTCATTTCTAGGACATTTATGTGAAGCTGGGACTCGACCTACGTCCACGTACCTTGAGTGTGGAGAGCCTGACAGTGAGCTCCCCACCCCATTAGGGATGCGTCCGTGGTAATGGAGATCTGATGGTCCAGAGGAGCAAAGGGATATCCTTCCAGGAGATTGCTTTCTTGAGACCACCAGGTGAGTGACCTCTGTAAGGGTTCTGTCACCTTGATGGGATAGGACTTCGGATGAGTGGTTGAGGACCACTGAGTAGTGAGCATCCACTGGGTGGTTCTCATGTGCAGTCATGCTAGGGGTACAGTGAACACTGAGGATGCCATGAGGCCTAACATCCGTTGCATCGAGAGAGCTGTAACTGATCTGTTCTCCCCAATGTAACGGGCCATCTGAAGGATATCGTTCCTTCTGTCTTCTGGAAGAAAAGCCTTCGCACAGGAGGTATCCAGAAGAATCCCTATGAAAAGGAGCCTCTGGGAGGGCTGCAGCTGTGACTTCTTGAGGTTCAGCAGAACTCCCATGGACGTAAGGAGGCGAGAGGCTGTCTCTACGGCATCCAGAGTCCCTTGTCTGGAAGGGCTTGCTAGAAGCCAATCGTCCAGATAAGGGAACACCTGAATTCCGACCTTTCTGAGGTACGCTGCGAGAACTGCACAACACTTTGTAAAAACTCGCGGCGCCGAGGATAGCCCAAAGGGCAGGACTCTGAACTGAAAATGTTGTCCTAGAGCCACAAACCTCAGGAATTTGTGATGCCTCGGGTGAACAGGAATGTGCTGGTAACCATCCTGCATGTCCAGGGAGGCTAGCCAGTTGTGTTGATGAAGCAAAGGTAACAGGGTTCCCAGAGAAATCATTTTGAATTTCTCCTTGGGGAGAAATTTGTTTAGCTTTCTGAGGTCTAGAATTGGGCGCATTCCCCCTGACTTCTTTGGAACCAGAAAGTAGTGGGAGTAGAACCCCGTGTTTCGTTGATGCAGTGGCACCACTTCTACTGCCCTGTTGTTCAGAAGGCCCTGAATCTCGGCGGCGAGAAGGTCTGACTGAAGGGTTGACAGCCTGGACTGCCGTTTGGGGGGACGATCCGGAGGGGCCTCCAGAAAATTGAGTGAAAACCCCTCGCGAATTATCCAAAGGACCCATTTGTCTGAGGTTATGAACTTCCACTGGCTGTAGAAGTGCATCAGACGACCTCCAACCGGAGAGGAAAAGTCCACCTCGGGCAGTTGATATGGGACTTGGGCTGGCAACTCATAAGGTAGCGCTGGGCGCTTTGGGCCCTTGTGCTTACTGTTGCGCCTTCTTTTGAGGTTGGGCAGGTAGGTTCTTATGGAAACTTCCTCTGCCTCTGCCCCGAAAGGACTGACGATTATGAAACTGACGTTTACTAACATGCCCTCAAGAGGGGGCAGGAGGGGGTCGAGCCAACTTAATGGCCGACCTAGTCTTTTGTGTAGCTTCTAAAGCTTGCTCTGCTTGAGGACCGAAAAGATATGTGCCATCAAAAGGCAATGCCATCACCTGCTGTTGTGCATCATTCGTGAAGCCCGAAGTGCGCAGCCAGGAATGACGGCGGGTGCAAATACCAGCAGCTGCTGAACGGGAAGCAGTGTCGAAAGCATCCATAGCTGCTTTAACCTGCTGGTTATTAGATTCAATACCTCTGGTAATGGTTTGTAGAAGCTCTGGCTTTAAATCCGATTCCGGTAGAGCTTCAACCATTTGCTTGATAGACTGCCACAGGATATACTCATACTGGGAAAAATAGCCCTGGTAACTGGCAATACGCATACTTAGAGTAGAAGCAGCAAAGACTCTCTTACCTAAGGTGTCTATCTTACGAGATTCTTTGTTAATAGGTCGAGCTGTAGTAGTTTGAGGAAGAACGACCTTATCATTCTCTGCCAGGACTACAACAGGATCCGCAAAGGCTTGAGATGCCAAGATGGGACGATCCTTGGGGGCTGAATGTTTCCTATCAATGGATTTAGCCACCGAAGGGGTAAGAGCAGGATTATTCCATACCATTTGAGACAGCGTCTCGAAGGAAGGCTGAACCAGAGCAGTCAAATCCGTAGGGATATCCGAGGCATGAAGGTATTGGAGTCTTAACAATTTCCCAGGATCGATGTCTGTAGTCTGGAGAGAAAGTGTGGAACTCAGATTTTTCAACAGAGACTTAAAGGACAGGTCCTCGACCACAGGCTCTGTAGCAGTAAAAGATCCTGCTTCGTCCACTTCATCACCCAACTGAAGGTCTGGGTCAGGCTCAACGTCATCTCCTGACAGTCCAGGAGGGACTGTATGGACAGGAAAGGAATGAAAATCAGAAGAGAAGGAAGGAAACGAGTGAAAGGAGGAGTCCCGGAGAGCCCCCGGCACCGAGGAGACGCACGGCACCGAGAATGATGCCGAGGGACCACATGGCGCTGAAAACGGTGCCGACAAGCCGCACGGTGCCGAGGACAGCACCGACAAGCCGCACGGTGCCCAGAATGGCGCCGACAAGCCACACAGCACCGAGGATGGCGCCGACAAGCCACACAGTGCCGAGGATGGCGCCGACAAGCCACACGGTGCCGAGGACAGCGCCGACAAGCCACATGGCACCGAGGATGGTGCCGAGCGTAGCAACGATGCCGAGGACAGCGCCAAAGACGCCGGAAATACTCCCAGACTCCGGAAAACAGGTTTTGAAGGAAGAAGAGCAGGAGATAAGGGCATCGGTGTGGCTCCCTGCGCCGAAGTCATGTGAGGGGGGGAAACACCTTAGCGCAGAGTCGACGGCACCGAAGAAGGTGCTGTGCGACCAGGAAAATCCAACCGCCCTACCTGGTCGCCCAAAGAGCCCGAAGGCCCATGAGCTACTGAGCCAGGTAGCCGAACCAACCTCCAAGCCCATTGCTCCATAAGAGCGGCCCACTGATGAAACTGCTCATCTGAAGACCTACCTGCGGGTGAGGTAGGACTCCGATGTTGAAGCCGTCGGCTACCAGAAGCAGAGGTTGGCGACTCCGAAGGAGGAGACCAGCAACGAGCCCCGATAACCGAGCGTGTATGCGCAGACATATCAGAGGGCGACCTCGAGTGATGCCTTCTCTTTTTAGACCTGTGGGCGAAGAAGAGCTCGAGGCGAGCGGTGCGAGAAATGCAACCATTTACTTTTATGCTTCCTGAGACCGCCTCGTCCCCCGGCACTGAATGGCTTCGTCAGACCCTCCGAGAGAAGGCGGCGGATCGACCCAACCCGGCTGACTGACTCCGTCAATGTGGGCCGAGACTTCTTTATTGTATTTACTTAAAAATAAGAATAAACTTGAGCGATACTGTACTACAAAATAACAAAAACTGAAAACTATGCTGCTAGTTTGAAGTTTGACTCCCGACAGGCGAGCGACGTCGTCACTGAAGCGCACTCGATGGCAGGAAAAAAGGAACTGAGGCAGTTGGAGGGTCGACACCGAGATAGTCATTACCACGCGAGCTAGGGCTCGCGGCGCTGTTCCTCATGGTGCCATCTCTGGCGCCGACCCTCCAGCAAAAAAGTTTGCTCCCGTTGGGTCCTAGTGCCTCCGGCGCAGATTCCAATAGTGTGAATGAGTAGTGGAGACTTATGTCCAGGAAGATTTTCCATTCCCAGTTCAAAATCAGAGCATCCAGAAGGACTGAACCCAAGACTGGGGGTCTGCAACAAAACAGGGGAAGTTGGTGATTGTCTGGGACTGCAAAGAGATCTATCTCTGGAGTGCCCACCTTGAAAAAATCACTTTCAACACCAGAGGATCCAGGGACCATTTGTGATGGTCTTGGGAGATCCTGCTCAGTGCATCGACTAGCACATTGTCCTTCCCTGGAAGGTGGACTGCTATCAGAGACATCTGCAGGGAATAAGCCAGGGATCACAATTTCATGGCTTCCATGCACAAGGCCGTAGACCGGGTGCCTCCCTGCTTGTTAATGTACTACATGGTGGTGGCAGTGTCTGTCCTGACCTGAACCACCTTGTTCTGCACAGACTGAGAAAAAGCTTGCAGGGCCAGAAAAACTGCCCTGAGTTCCAGGAGACTGATATGAAGAAGGGACTCCTGAGGGGACCACAGTTCCTGGGCTGTGAGAGCCCCCAGATAAGCTCCCCACCCTAAAAGGGAAGCATCCGTGGTAAGAACCACTGAATGAGTCTGAGTGACAAATGGCTCCCCTTGCCTTAAATTGACCTGATCCTGCCAACATTGAAGAGCTTGGATCAGTGTCCGAGTTACTGGAATCAGTTTGGTATGAGGATCTTTCTTTTGGGACCAAAAGGCCCTCAGATGGAACTGGATGTCCCTCATCTGGAATCCTGCCCCTTGGACCACTGCTGTAAAGCTGCCATGTGGCCCAAGAGCTGCAGGAAGTGTCTTGCTGGTCGGGACACCTGAAGGCTGAAGGAAGGAGCCGGTTCCATAAGAGCTCTTGTCCTTTCCAGGGGAAGAAAGGCTCTTGCCTTGACAGTATCTAGCTCTGCCCCTATAAAGGTAAGAAGCTGCACCGGTTCGAGAACTGACTTGGGGAGTTGAGAAGAAATCCCAGGGAAGTGAGCACTTGCTGGGTCACTTGCAGGTCTGACTTGACTTGGCCTGGAGACTGACCCACTATGAGCCAGTCGTCCAGATATGGAAAAATGGAAATCTTTTGCCTTCTTAAAAAGGCCACTACTACTGCCAGGCACTTTGTAAAAACCCCTAGCGCTGATGTTAGGCCAAAGGGCATTGCTTTGAACTAGTAATGGCCTGAGGGCAACTTGAACCTGAGGTACTTTCTGTGGGAGCACCTGATGGGAATGTGAAAGTAGGCATCTTTGAGGTCCAGGGATGCTAGCCAGTCCCCTGGCCTTAGAGAGGGAAGAATTATTCCCACAGTCACCATCTTGAACCTTGGTTTTAAAAGATGTTGCTCAGGTATCTTAGCTCTAGGATGGGTCGCCACTTCCCTGTCTTTTTTGGGGTAAGAAAGTACCTGGAGTACAGACTTTTGCCCCAGTGTAGGGTAGGAACTCTCTCTATGGCTTCTAAGGCCAGAAGAGATGAAACCTCTGCCTCTAGGGCAAGGGTTTCGGAGAGACTTGCAAGTGGAAAAGATCTGGCTCTCATCTTTGGAAATTTTTTGAAGCTGAGAACCAGTCCCTGGCTTACTAGTTACAGGACCCACTTGTCTGAAGTAACAGACATCCAGTACTGGACGAAGTAAGCTAGTCTGCCCCCTACAGGGATAGGAGAGTCAACCCGAGCAGGCCCATCAGGCTGTCTGCTTGGCAGGGGCTTTAGGCTGAGGAGTGGATGCAGCCCTGCTCATCCCCCTTCTGCCTCTCCCTCTGAAGACCCCCCTCTGTGAAAAGGGGGAAGAGGCCTGTGCTTGATAGAAAGGCCTATGAAAAGGCCTGCCCCTAGATTGCTGCCTTTGAGGAGTTGCCTGCCTCTCCTTGGCCTGTGCACTCCTATAAGTGGTCCTACATTCCTCCATTTTCTTCATGTAATTCTCTGCCTGCTCCCCAAACAGAGAATTAACTTCCACAGGGAAATCCATGGCCTTAGCCTGGTGCCCTGTGAGAGGCTAGTACATCTGAGCTAAGCCATTCTCCGAAGAGCCACAGATGTAGCCATGACTCTTGATGACACATCACTGGAGTCCACATCAGCATGAAATTGTACCTTAGATGCCTCAATCCCATCCGCAGCCACCTCCCCCAGCTCCTTGGCCAGCTGGGTGGAGGCCTGTTTAGCCAGTGCCAGTACAGTGTCCCACCTGGACTTCTGGTACCTGGCTGCACAGGCCATATAATTATCCTGCCTGAGTCCCAAAGAGGATTCAATGGGCACATCCAGACTTTCTGCTCCATCATAGTCGTCATCTTGTTCATAATCCCCCTACTCCTCAAATTCCAGTTCATAAAAATCTTCAGGGGCATATTCCTGAACCGGTGGAACCAACCTAACCGAGCCCCTAGCTAACAGAGCCGGATCGGACAGAACCAGGCGAAGCGATTCAACAATCCGAATCGCTCAGGCAATCTCATCAGCGGTCAGAACATGAACCTCCGGATCCGAACCGGCTGACTTGTCTTTACGTTTCCTTTTTGTAGGAACTGATCCCTCAGGATTGGCTCTCCTCTTGCCCGAAGAAGTATTGCCCTGGTCAGAGGGCACTCCTTCTGGTTCGGTTGGAACTGAACCGGGCCAGCCATCCAGGTCAGCGGACTTCTCAGCCTCCTTTTCCCTAAGTCTACCTAATCTTTTCTTCAGGGTAGACTTAGGAAAGTTTTTTACAAATTTGGCAGTCTGTACAGATAATAAACACAGGTGGTGTGGGGATCGGCCTTAGTAAAAAACTCCCCACACTCACTGCAGTGTTGAAACCCAGTGGGCCCTTTTTTCCTTTGGGTTTCTCAGACATGGCCAACCTAACCAAACTTACCCTTTTTTCGGCAACCGCAAGGCAAAACTCCCTTATCGGTTCCTAACCGTGTCATGGGTATTGGAAAAAAACATTTAAAACACATTTTTTTTTGGAACCGATAAGGACCAGTAACCACACACTAAAGAAAAGCACAAGAAATCAAACTAATGGATCAGTTCAGCCGAACCGATCGGCAAGTCTTACAATTTCCATAAAGTAAACAGCAAAACTATCTAAGTACTTATGGTACTGCAGACAGAGCCTGAACCAACAATGCGGAAATAATTTCAGATTAAACCTACACTTAAACTGACACTTTAACCGACTTTTGAACTGAGCTGAAGGAGAAATCTCTGCAGCGACTGTTCAGTGAGGTGGAGTAAAGAATCTGATGGTTGGGTTTCAAAGTGCTGCAGACAGAGACCTCAACCGAGCTCAAGCTCAATGTTCTATGCACTGCATTAGAAAATAAACCCTATACTCTCCAGGGCAGTTTAAAGGCTGGAGCTAACTGCAGATTGTCAGAATACAGCAAGACTTCATGTTGTTTGAAGAACCCTTAGCAGAAGTGGTATCCAAGGTGGCACTGGACTGCTCGATGCGCTGAAGGTGACCAGCCACACCTGGACCAAAGAGATCGGTGCCCAGGAAAGGCACATCAACTAGTTTGTGCTGAGTATCCACCGGAAAAGAGGAGAGCCTCAGCCAAGCCCTGCGGTGAGAGGCAACTGCGACTGCCAACGAACGGGCACATGAGTCCTCAAGGTCCAGAGCTGTTGTTTGGCAACAGCATGGCCTTGGTCCTGGACCTGCTTGACTGTGGTCTGCACGTCCATAGGGAGGACTTCGTCCAAGACCCCAAAAGGGCATGGGAGAAGTGTGCCATGATGACGGCTGAGCTTGCCTGATGGAGGTCTAAAGACGAGGCCGCATAGACCTTCCAGGCAGAGTGATCCAACTTTTTGGATTCCTTCTCAGGAGGTCTGTCGGTATCAGTAGAACTACCAGTATGCCTGAACACAGAGGCGGTCACAAGGCTCTCGGCTGAAGGGTACTCTGTGAACCCCGCAAGGGACCCCACAGGCACCATATACTTGCGGGCCATATGGGCAGATGGAGCTGGACAAGAGGCAGGGTGCTGCCAAAGTTCTAAGGTACAGGAAAGGCTTCCGTCGGGGTATCCCCACTCTTGAGGATGTCAGTGAGAGGGTACTCTGCCTTTTTCTGGACAGGCTTCAGGGGCATCCCTGTAGACTTAGAGATGAGGTGAAGAATGCCCTGAAAGGATGAAGGACCTTCCTCCATCTCTCTCCCACCAGCCGATTCATCATCCCCTGGATGAGAACGGAGGCCAGTTTCATCCGAATCCGAGGAATCCAGATACAGCGGTCGACCGCCCACATCGCCCTCAACCCGCCGGGGGCAGTCAGGGTTGACAGCAAACCGAGGTGTCCAGTCTAGCTTCCTTAGAAGGAGCCCTTCCTACAGGCCGCTTGGACGGCAGTTCCACCAAAATCGGTAGAGAGACCGGTTTAGGCTGAACCGAAGGTTTCGCCAGCTCCGCAGGCGGAGGAACCGACTTAATCAGCTCCAGAGGAGTTGGTTTCGGCCTGGGAGGTGAAAGCCAAGTAATGGCCGGGGTTAGGGTCTGGAGAAGGCTTGTGCCCAGTAAAAATCAGCTGTTGACACATGAGGTCCTCGTAGCGCTGCCAGAGCTTCTGCCGGAGCCTCTCCTCATCCAAGGAGGATGAGGATGACCAATGGTGTTGCCTCTTTTTAGACAGCTTATGGCCCTGCCTCTGCCTTTTGGTCGAGGGGGGTCCGAGACCTCGATCAAGATCAGACGGGCCGACTAGGTCGTTCAGGAGACACCAGCGGGACCGTTTACTTCCCAGGGTCAGGGACCACTTCCTCGGTGGGATTCCCGGCAGACAGGGTCTCCTCGTCGGGGAAAGCAAGGACAGGAGTCCAAGAGAGAGAGAGAGTCATCGACCGGAGTCGGCAACAAAGGGTCAATCAGGTCAAGAATTATCTCAATGTCATCGATTGACACTTCGGTTGACTGGCCAGACAGCAAAGCTGAAAAGCTAGCGGCCGAAGAGGCAATTTCAACTGAGGTCAAAATGGCCGATTCCTGGGACCGAGATCTCTCCCCGATT
This sequence comes from Neoceratodus forsteri, assembly GCA_016271365.2. Taxonomy (NCBI): domain Eukaryota; kingdom Metazoa; phylum Chordata; order Ceratodontiformes; family Ceratodontidae; genus Neoceratodus; species Neoceratodus forsteri. The sequence goes on along the minus strand of CM057449.1, from coordinate 636,351,123 downwards.
CCAAGAGCGTCTCCATTGAGATAAAGATGGTCCTGGGTCCTTCTCCCATGTACGGGACCAACAGCAGTGCATGCCCACAGAACTCTCACCCTTAGTTGGGAGAGACTAGCACAACTCTCGGAAGGAACCCAAGAAGCTGGAGCCCAGGTTAAGTGGAACGAAGGAGCTCCGAGAGGAGGATTCCATGGCACGAGCCGCTTCCTCCTCGAAGGCTTGCATGTGCTCCAATTGCTTAGCAGATCCCGCGGCCACAGAAACCGCCCACCAGGCCTCCTTGGATTTCACTGGCGGGTTCCATTTTTCGGGCCTCCCCAGCTTACTTAAGGTGTGCGAGACGGTTATCGAGGACGTTGGGTTGGAACGCGAGGCAAAACTCGCACGTCGTGGTGTCATGGCTGACATCCAAACTGTAAATGCATGTGGCATGCAAGTGGGTGCACAACATCTTTTGGCCATATGAACACCAGCAAAATCCAGGGGAAGACTTGTCTTCCATGATCGAAGAAAGATAATCGCAATCGCTAACGCGAACACGGCGCATTTTCAGAATAACTGAAGGTTCTGAAGCCAGGGCCTACAAAATGTGAGAGCACGACGGAGGGAACCTGAATCTTCCAGCGGAAAGGAAGACCAAGCATCATGGGACGGAGCCGAGGGTCATACCACCTGGATGGTTGGGAGGAGCCAGCCTGAAGACTTTCCGGCTGATTTAAAGGGAAAGGGGACTCTGCCAGTAAGTGTGGATGAACAACATATCCATGATCCAAGAAGTATAATTTCTGCAAAACAGACATTCCATATGTATAGTGGACAATATTCTCCAGTAGGAGCCAAGACTCCTGGGAGAGGCCCCATTGACAATACTGGAGCTGACAGAAAAGGAAATTACACTAAGTATTAAGGAATTTGTTCTTTCTGTAGTGCTCCACACTGTCAATGGGTATTTAATACATAGGGGCACTAATAAGCAGTACCCATTTCTCCATGGGGGGGGGATATCGTCCCATATATAATGAGAAATGTCATCATCTGCTAATCAATGCCTGCAAAACTCTGCAACCAAAAGTTCCATCGGCGGAACATTGAACATCCAATCTGCAGTGTTTAGTGAATGTGTGGATGGAGGATCATGGTGCTGTACTGCACAATTCTAACACAGATGTCTCCCTTTCTCAGCCCAGGAGGTAGCTAGAGCCCTGGTGGAGTGAGCTTTGATGAGAGCCAGAGCTTTCTTTTTTCCTGCTGCATAGGCCTTGGCAATGCAAGCCCCCACCCACCTTGCCAGTGTGGCCTTGGAGGCTTTTTGACTTTTTTCACACTGCTCCAAAGAGAAATGAAAATTACGTACCTACCATAATTCTTAATCTTCTTGAACAAAGTCTCCACCACTCATTCACACTAATGGGACTACGCCGGAGGTGCTAAGAACCAGTGGGAGCCACAGATCTTCAGGAAGGCCTGTGCCAAGGTAGGACTGGACTGCGCATGCACAGTGCCATGAGACTGGCTCGCACTGTATAGGCTATCTCGGCGTCGACCCTCCAACCACCTCAGTACCCTTTTATACCAAGGAGGTGCAGCATAAACTAACCTAAACTAACTTACGTCAGACGTAAGATAGACCGAGTGACGCAAATAAGAAGGGTCAACACAACAGTCTTCACTGTCCAGCCATCGAGGGAGTGAAGACCAAAAACAGATAAGTGAGCTCGGGGGATGGAGGGGGAACGTGAGAATGAGTGGTGCAGACTTCGTCCAAGAAGAACAAGAATTATTGTAGGTACGTAATTTTCATATCTTTCTGGACATAAAGTCTCCACCACACATTCACACTAATGGGAGAGTACCGAGCTAAAATAATCCCCCAAGAAGGGTGGCAGGAGAGAGGAGCTCACTTAAAACAGGAGTCCATTAAAGATTGTCCTGCCAAAGGATTGATGCTGCCTGGCATGGACATCCAAAGTGTAGTGCTTCACAAAAGTGCGCATGGAGCTCCAAACAGCTGCATTGCAGATGTCTGCAATGGGCACATTTTGAATTTCTGCCAGAGATGCCTGGTAGAATGAGCGTATACTTTGCCTTCTAATTTAACCTGTGCCATGAAGTAGCATTGGCGAAGACATGCCATTAGCCACACCTAAATAAATCTGATAGCAACAGGCTGACCCAGCCGGGCTATGCTGAAAGAGACAAAAAGTTGTTTAAATTTGTGGATCTCTTTTAGTTCTGTCTATGTAGAACCGTAAAACCATTTTAATATCCAGAGAATGTAGGGTACGTTCTCCCTCATTCTGGAAGTTCATGAAGTAGGTCAGAAGAACCAAGGGCTGGTTCAGACGGAATTCCAAGACTACTTTAGGGAGAAACAGGGTGAGTTCGAAGAACCACCTTGTCTTTGTGAAATATAGTATATGGGGGATCTGTGACTAATGCATGCATTTCAGACACTCTGCAAGCTGAGGTAATGGCTACAAGGAAGGCAGTCTTCCAGGTCAGGAACTTCAGCTCAAAAGTTGCTGAGGACTCAAAAGGTTTACGGGTGAGCATGTTTAGTACAAGGTTAATGTCCCAGGTGCCTACCGGTCATCAGACTGGCAGCCTAGTGTGAAGTATACCTTTAAGGAACCTTTTGACCAAAGGTAACTGAGCCAGAGACATGGAATGTATGGGCTCATGGTACGCTGAGATCACGCAGAGGTGAACCTTCATGGTACAGTATTGCAGTCCAGTATCTGACAGGTCCAGAAGATACTCCAGGACTTTGTTAGGTGGGCAGAAGAAGGGGTCCAGGGAGGACTCTGCACACCAGATGGAGAAAAGCTTCCACTTTGCCGTTTAAGTTTTCCTAGTAGCCAGCTTGTGTGCTGCTATGAGAATGTCTGAAACCCTATGAGAAACATCAAACCTGCTCACTTCTATCTCCTCAGGAGCCATGTGTGGAGGTGAAGGGATCTCAGGTTGGGATAGACCACTGGGCCCTGGGATAGCAGGTTCGTTTGAACTGGAAGTTGTCTTGGTGAAGTTTCCAACAATCTGTTGACGAGGCCAGAATGGGGGGTGATGAGGATCATTCTTCCCCCCTGAGCCTCCGGCTTGAGCAGTACCCTCTGAACTAAGGGAAAAGGAGGAAATGCGTACAGAAAGTGTCTTGTCCACCACAGTCTGAATGCCTCCTGACAGAAAGCATCAGGTTCTGGATTCTGGAGCAGAATAAAGGCAGTTTTGAGTTGAGTGGGGATGCAAAAAAGTCCAGATCTGGTGTTGCCTACTCTTCGAAGAGTGATTGCACGATGCTTGCGTAGACAGACCACTAATGAGGATCCGTTTCTGTTTTGCTGAGACGATCTGCTAGATTGTTCTGCACTCCCAGAAGGTAAACCGCTTGGATAAGGGCTTTGTGCTCCAGGCACCGCTCTCACACTCTCACTGCTTCCCTGCACAGGGGGTAAGAGTGTACTCCACCCTGTTTTTTGATGTAGTACATTACTGCTTTGTTGTCCATTTGAAGGAGAATGATCTTGTGAAAGAGAATGTCCTTCAGAGCTCGAACTGCGTACATGACAGCTCTCATTTCTAAGATATTTACGTGGAGTTGAGACTCGTCCTGATTCCATCGACCTTGGGTGTGGACATCTTGACAGTGAGCTCCCCACCGAGTAAGGATGCATCTGTGGTGATAGAGATCTGAGATTCCAATGGGGCAAAGGGAAACCCTTTCAGAAGGTTGTCCTCTTGCGTCCACCAGGTAAGTGACTGTTTTAGAGGCTCCGTCACCTTAATGTGAAAGGACTGGGATGTGTGGTCGGGGACTACTGAGTACTGAGCATCCACTGAGTAGTTCTCATGTGTAGATGAACCAGGAGCACAGTGAACACTGAGGATACCATGAGACCCAGCATCCGCTACATTGAGAGGGCTTGAACTGAGTCATTCTCTCTGATGAAGTGGGGCATCTGAAGGATGTAATTTCTCCTGTCCTCTGGTAGGAAGGCTTTTGCGTTGGGGGTATCCAGAAGGGCTCCTATGAAGAGGAGCCATTGGGAGGGTTGTAGTTGCGATTTTCCTAAATTCAACAGAACTGCCATGGACGTGAGGAACTTGGAAGCTGTAGTCACAGCTTCCTGAGTCTCTTGTCTGGAGGGGCTTGCTAGTAGCCAGTCATCCAGATATGGGAACACTTGAATTCTGAGCGTCCTGAGATGTGCTGTGAGAGCTGCAAAGCACTTTGTAAAGACTTGAGGTGCCAAGGATAGCAAAAAGGGCAGGACCCTGAATTGGTAGTGCTGGCCCAACACCACAAAACAGAGATACTTGTGGTAGTTTGGGTGAATGAGAACATGCTGGTAGGCGTTCTGCATGTCCCAGGAGGCCAGCCAGTCATTCTGATGAATCAGAGGTAAAAGAGTGCCAAGTGATATCATCTTGAATTTCTCTGTAACCCCCAGGGGGCGCTACCCTTAGGGCTACTACCCCTGCCTACCTTCACGAAGACAGGGTGAGGGGTCCCAGATCCGTTGACGGGTGCCTCCACCCAGAGGTCGGGGTTGATACTGGTGAACCTACCATGGCCACAGCCCTCTGGGTCACTGCAACCCCCCCCTTTTCGACCCATTAGTGGCTAGTGGCTCACACAAAGTCCAAACAATACTTTTCCCACATACACTTACTCCCCGGATGGTATCTCTCAGCTCACCCCGGGATCCTGCAAGTAAGGTATAGTTATATCACGGTCACTACGCAGCAGTTCACAGAGATGCACAAACTAACCAGGGTATAGTTGCAACACATCAATCTGATTTATTAAAGGGCAAATAACAAGGGCAGGGGGAAATCAAGGTAATTGACTTACTCTATAATTATCTACCTAGGGCATTGTGCACAGGCCTAAACCTAATATTTACTGTCCCTAGGTACCCAAGCCCTAACGGCTAGTCCACCGTGGCAGCTGGTTGGGGCCCTGGCATAGATAACTTTCGCAATCCTGAGGGAGCAAAAATAAGAAGAACATTCCACTAGGGCAGTTAGCAGTGTAACAAATCACTTAAGACCACTGTCTGCAGACTTGGCAGGGAGCTACCCTGATTTGGTACTTACGGCTCCACCAGATACCGATTCGGTCACCACCAGCAGGGCTGAGCCTGAATTTTACCAGCCTCCTCACACATTTATATGGCAATTAGCAGAGGGGTACCATACCAGGCAGCAGCTTCTAGACCCCACACACACACTTGCAGCAGACTTGGGCAACAAACGGCAAATTCAACCTCACGGGTGGACCGAGCGCAATTCAGCAATCTTCTCCAGTCCTTTCACGTTGAGCCTGGTAGGTAGCTGGGCTGGCACCAGCCTCCTCTGACTGCACACAGGCGGATTCTTTATCCACCGACTCAAACAGGAAAAACGGCCACCGCAGGCCTTTCATGTGCTTACCGCATGAACACTCCACTAGCGCAGAAGCACAGAGCTCCTTTCCTCTCCTCAGCCACAATGCATCTGCCCTTGTCAACATTAAGCACTCCTTACAGGTCGGGCGCTACCTGTTTTCATTGGCTGGCTGGACATGCCAGTCATTCTCTCTTGCCCTCAGTGGTGCGAAAAAACCGCCATAGCCCATAATACCTTTCCCAAAATACAAGCAGTCCCTCTATTGGTCAGCCAACTCTGTAGGGTCCCGAGGTACTGATTGGTCCAATTCAGCAGTTCTGGACCAAAATGGAGGAGACAATCGGACAGTCTTTACTGCAAAGGAAAACAGGTTAGAACAACTACATTATCATTAGTATCTTACGTTATTTCCAGCAAACAATCACATCCTCTTCCAGCTCCCTCTACACCCCTAGCGATGGCAGAAGGGAGCTAATTCTTCAGCGTCCCAAGCGGGACTCGGGCATACAACCACACAGCCCCTTCCCATTTCAATTAATTAGGACTGCAACAGGCAGCCCTCAAAGAAACAGCATACGGAGGCTTTAAAAGCAATCACTAGCCACCCATTTAAACGGCTTTATGCCGATCACCAACCAGGCATGGAGAATGGAAACGAGCTCTGGGAAAGCTGTTAGGAACCCCCATTTGCAAGGGGGTTACATCTCCTTGTAAAGGAACTTGTTCGACTTCCTTAGATCGAGGATAGGGCGCATGCCGTCAGTTTTTTTGGGAACTAGGAAGTAGTGGGAGTAGAAACCTGGGTTCCGTTGATCCAACAGAACAATTTCTACTGCCCTGTTGTTCTGAAGGCTTTGAATCTCGGAAGCAAGAAGGTCTGACCGAGAGACAGACAGCTTGGGCTGTTGTTTTGGTAGATGATCCAGAGGGGTTTCCGAAAGATTTAGAGAGTAACCCTCGTGGATTATTCTGAGCATCCATTTTTATGATGTAACCGACTTCCACTGGTTGCAAAACTGAGTCAGACGCCCTCCTACTGCCAAGGAAGAGTCCCTATCGGACAGCTGAGGTGGGACTTGGGCCGGAATCTCAGAGGGTGGCACAAGGAGCTTTTGGGCCCTGTGCGTTCTGCTGCATTTTCTTCTCTGTCTGGGGGGCTTGATTTTTATTGAAGCCCACTCTGCCTCTGCCATATAAGGACTGATGGTTATGAAACTGCCACCGGTTCCCATCCCATTAAGGGACAGCAGAAGGAAGCCTGGCCATTTTGATAGCCGTTTCTAGTTTTCTGTGTGGCCTCTAGAGCCTGCTTGACTTGAGGGTCAAACAGGTAAGTTCCATCAAATGGAAAACTCATAACTCTCTGTTGGGCATCATTTGTGAATCCTGATGTTTGTAACCACGAGTGGCATCGAGTGCAAATACCAGCTAGTGCTGCCCTGGAAGCAGTGTCAAAGGTGTCCATAGCAGCTTTTAGTTGCTGATTGTTGGACTCAATGCCTCGAGTTATGGTCTGGAGAAGCTCAGAGCTAACATCAGACTCCCAAAGAGCTTCCATAGTGGCTTTGTGCAAATGCCATAGAGTATACTCATACTGAGAAAAATAACCCTGGTAGCTAGCAATGCGCATACCCAGGGTAGAGGCAGCAAAAACTCACTTCCCCAAGGTGTCAGTCTTATGAGATTCCTTGTTTACTGGATGTGCTATAGATTCCTGAGGAAGGATGGCTTTGTCATTCTCTGCCAAGACAACTATGGCATCAGCAAAGGCTTGAGAGACCAAGATAGATCAATCTTTGGGGGTTGGGGATACTACCGGTCTGTGGATTTAGCCATGGAAGTAATAAGCGCCAGATTATCCCACACCATTTGTGAGAGTGCCTCAAAAGAGGGCTGCACCGGAGGTGTCAATTCCACAGGAATATCCAGAATGTGCAGATACTGCAGATGCAGCAATTTCCCTGGATCAATCTCTGAAGTGTAGAGAGAGAGAGAGTGGAATTCATGTTCTTTAGCAGAGACGTAAAGGAAAGATCCTCAACCAGAGGCTCTGCTGAAGGAGAGGGTTTATTTGCCACTCTGAAAGAAGAATCATCATCAAAGTCATGCCCTAATCGAAGATCAGGACCAGGATCAATATCATCCCCTACTAGCCCTGGAGAGTTAGTATAAATAGGAAAAGGCGGAAAAAGAGGAGGAGGTGCTCTGCGAATCAGAGTCAAAAAGCACAGTGCCCTAGGAGACGCGGAATGTGCAGATGGTGTCGGCACAGGGTGCGGCACCGACAGAGAGGATGGCGTCAGCCCAGGAAGTGGTGCCAGGTGAGGTGCTGCTAAGACAGAAGTCAAAGTCGGCACCACTCTAGGTGCCGCAGAAACACCAGAGGGTCCCAACCCCATCCTTGGAGTCAGGGAGGAAGATCTGAGAAAATTAATAGGAGAAAATGGCACCTGCGCTAGTCCCTGTGCCACAGCCATATGAGGGTGAAAAGCACCAGAGCACAGCTTTGATGGCACCAGAGAACGCGCCGCATGACTAGGAAATTCCAACTGGCCTGCTTGTAGGTGTGAACCCATTAGGCCAGAAGGCCCCGGAGATGGACCGGCAGGCTTGGACAAACGGGACAACTGCTGAATCCATTGCTTCACAGGAGTGACCCAATGATTAAACTGCTCACCGGAAGACCCCGGGGACTCTGGAGTCGAGGATGTCGGTCACCAGGAACAGAGGCCGTAGGGGACACCAGAGGAGTCAGAGTCGAACCCCTGCCCCTCACCACCGATGATCAACATGCAGACATACCAGAGGGTGACATCGAGCGGCACCATTTCTTCTTCTTCGACCGGGAGGTTGAAGAAGAACTTGAGGTCGAGTGGTGCCAAGTCCTCGACGAAGATCGAGAATGGGACCACTTCTTTATGTGCTTTTGGGAGGACTGCCCATCCCCCTCGAGCACCGGGCTGCCTGTAGTCAGACCCCCCTCCATAGAGGGCGGTGGACCAGACCCAGCCCTGCTGAAAACATAGCTTTCATACGAAGTCTCCCTACCATCACTGGCCCCGTTCATGGTCAGGCAGGCTAAAGACTTCTTCATTGACAAAAATGTATTTATTTTTTTTAAATTGAATTACTAAAATAAATAAAAACTAATCAATACTGAATGACTATAGCTGCTGCCATATAGACGTGAGCATTTGACTTCAGTGGGCGAGCAATGTTATCACTGAAGTGCACTCGACAATGGGGGAAAAAAAGAAACTGAGGCAGTTGGAGGGTTGATGCTGAGATAGCCTATATGGCGTGAGCCAGTCTTGCGGCACTGCACATGCGTGGTCCTACCTCGGCACCAGCCCTCCTGAAGATTTTTGGCTCCCGCTGGGTCTTAGCGCCTCTGGCATAGTCCCATTAGTGTGAATGAGTGGTGGAGATTTTATGTCCAGGAAGATCAAACCGACTTTAAGATTTTCTGAACTCTGCAATTCATTTGAGCTATGTCCTGACTGCCCTGTGCAAATCTAACTTGTGCAGATCATGTTCTTTGGCATGAATTGGCTTCAGGCAGAAGGACGGTAGACAGATTTCCTGATTTATGTGAAAGGACATAGAGTATTTTCAGTATAAAAGACTGAACTGTCCTCAGGACCACCTTTTCCTTATGAATGATAAGGTAAGGTTTTTTGTGTGACAAGGCCTGAAGCTTACCAATTCTTCTGGCTGAGCAAACTGCAATTAAAAAACACACCTTGTATGACAGAATGTCCAGCGGTACTGAAGAGAGACGCTCCAAGGGTTTTTTAAAAGTGCATTCAAAACCAGATTTAGATCCCATGGAGGTAATCAGGATTGGAACAGCAGTCTACTTCTGCTAACTGTTGTTAGAAATCATATGACCTCCCGATTTGTCACCACAGACGATCCCATGAAGGTTCCCAGTGCTGCTCCTAGCACTGACACCTGACCTCTTAGAGTGCTCAATACAAGCCCTTTGTTTACTCCAGTATGCAAAAAATCCAGAATATGTGGAACTGTGGCTTTTAAAGTCCTGATACTTCTCTCCCTGGCCAAAGCTGTGAAAATGTTTCACACCTGATTATAAGCTACAGACACAGACACTTTCCTGGTGGCCATCAGGGTATCAACTACTTTCTTCAGAAAACCCTGCTTTAGCAGTCTCCTCCCCTCAGGAGCCATGCCACTAACTGCGTCGCCTCTGGTTTGGATGTAGAATGGGTTCCTGGAAGAGAAGGTCCCCTCAGAGTGGAAGTCAGAACAGCATGTGCCGAGTAACATTCACTAGGTCTGAGTGGCCACTCTGGTGCTATCAGAAGAAAACTTCATTTTGAGTGCCTTATTTTGTGAATGACCTTGGGAAGTAGAGGCAGGGGAGGAAATCCATATGCTCTGTAGAAATCCCACGTCTGGGACATAGCATCCACTGCCTCTGCCTGTGGACACCGGTACCAATTGAAGAACCTCGGTACCTGAGCATTTTGACTTAAGGCCCAGCGAAACCTGCTGCACAGAAGGTTGAACATTTCCAGATTCAACATCCATTCCCCTGGAAGGACAGTCACTCAACTCAGCCATTTGGCCTGGATGTTCAGTTCTCCTACCAGATAAACAGCCGAGAGAGATAGCAGATTCTCCTCTGCCCACAGCAGCACTTTGGTTGCTTCTGCTAGCATCTCCTTGCTTCTTGTGCCTCCTTGACAGTTTATGTATGCCACTATGGTGGCATTGTCCGACTTTACTTTTACAACTTTTGCCCGAACCCAATTGTGAAAGTGGGGAAGAGCAAGTCATACTGCCCTCATCTCCAATATGTTTATCTGTAGCTGTTGTTCCTGTGCAGTCCAAATGCCCTGGACTGGGACTTGGTCCAGGATCACATCCAAGCCTGACAAGCTGGTATCGATCATCAGACTTAACTCTGCCAGGGCTTCCAAGTGGGACCCCTTGGATAGGTTCTCGGAACTCTGCCACCAATTCAGCAATTGCTGAAGAGACCAAGTAATTGGATTCTGGGCTTGGTAGTCCTCTGAGGTCAGATTCCAGACTGCTAGCATACTGATCTGAAGTGGCCACATGTGCAATCGGGCCCATGGAACTAGCTTTATCATTGCAGTCATCAGCCCCACAATTCGTAGTAGCTTGTGAGCAGAGGCCAATGATTGGCTTCTCGACCACTGAACTTCTCTTCTCAGGGTCCCCTTCCTGGCTGTTAAGAGGAAAGTTTTCCCCTCGTCCGTCCTGAACACTGCACCCAAGTGCTCCAGGCTCTGTGATGGGTTGAGGGAGCTCTTCTCTTGACTGACTACCCAACTGTGTGTTTCCAGTAACTCCAGGGTCCTGAACATTGACTTTCTTGTCATCTGGGCAGAGGACACTTGGATGAGTAAGTCATTCAGGTAGGGATGTATGTGATGTCCCTGCTGTCTCAGTTGCACCACAAAAACTATGAGGGCCTTCGAGAACACCCTAGGTGCTACTGCCAGCCCAAATGGGAGCACCCAATATTGAAGTGCTGTCCCTGAATCACCAACCTCAGAAACTTCTAGTGAGACTGATGAATGGGGATGTGAAAATATGCATCCTTCAAGTCTATGGATGCTAAATAATCCCCTGGCTGGGCAGCACTGATGATTGGCAGTATAGCCTAGAGGTTAGAGTAACGAGCTGTTAATAAGCTTGGTACATCCAACAGACCTGGGTTTGATTCCCACAACCTCCACTGGCATACTGTGTGACTCTGAGCAAGTCACTTAACCCCCAGTGCTCCCAGATCACCCCTGAAAATAGGCACTTGTGCCTAGTGGGCCTTACCCAGTTAGCAACGACTTAAATAAAATAAATAAATAAATTGACTGCAGGGACTCCACTTTGAAGGTCATGTGACAGACAAAATTGTTTAGGTGCTTCCAGCATTGGCCTGATGACCCCCGACTTCTTGGGAACCACAAACTAAACTGAGTAGAACAACTGACCTTCTTTGCTGCGTGCACCAGCTCAACTGCCACAATATATCTGCGGAGATCCAAGGTTTGGTACACCACCTGTCTCTTCACTGGGTCGTTTGGCATAGGGGATTCCCAGAAATGCCCCTTTGTAGGTACTGTCGCAAATCCTATTGCACAACCTAGTTCCAGATTCTCTAGTACCCATGCATCTGATGTCATTTAGGCCCATCTCACATTAAAGTTTTGCAATCTTCCACAAAGGGAATGGGACAGAAGAAAAAATTACTCACCTTAGTAATTGCTTTTCTTCTCATGGAGTCTTGCTGTATTAGGACCATTGCAGTCATTCCCCACACTTGAACTGCCCCAGAGAGGAAACAGTTAACTCCAGAGTGATCTGGAGTTCCACAGCGCGAAGGCGCTGTTCAAAGCTCTATCTGGCTAGTTTCAAATGAAACTGTCAGGTTCTTTACGGAGCTAAACTAACATAGCAAGTCTGTGTGGAAAAGCTCTACACTAGCCATTGGCTACCACATTAGTAGAATAAGAACAATCACAGAATAATAACAATATTTATTATTGGGATCACCTTACAAGCACTAATAGGCCCCTCTCCCAAAAAGACTCCAAGTCCAGAGAGGACATCTACAACATAACAAAAACAGAAATACCTAGTTCCCTAACCCAAAGGAAACAAGAGAGACTAGAGAGACTAAAATGGCATGACACAGTGCTCACTAATTTGCCAACCCATACCCAAGTAGGAGTTCTGAGAGGGTAGGAGGGAGGTTGTCCCAATATAGCAAGACTCCATGAGAAGAAAAGCAATTACTAAGGTGAGTAATTTTTTCTTCAAACACCATCGAAGTCTTGCTATATTAGGACAATTACAGATTACACAGCAAATACCTCCATGGAGGAGGTCAGAACCTACTTAGAAATAGGCACTGAAGTACAGCTGTGCCAAAACGACATCTCTCCTGGACTGGACGTCCAGGGAATAATGCTTGGTAAAGGTGTGAACTGTTTTCCAGGTAGCAGCTTGACAAATTTCCAAAATGGGAATATCTCTAGCAGCCGCTAGAGATGCAGCTGTACCCCTGGTGGAGTGAGCCCTCAGACCTGAGAGAGGTTCCCTACCTAGTTTTTGGTAACAGAATTGGATACAAGAGACAATCCACCTTGCAATTGTCCTCTTAGTGGCAGGTCTCCCTTTGCCAGCCTCTCCATAGGTAAGGAAGAGTTGGAGGGATTCGAACCTGTGACCCTTGGTACGTTCCACATAGTAGCTTACGGCTCTTTTGACGTCCAAGCTGTGTAGTCTCCTTTCACCCGAGGAAGAATGCTCAGTGAAAAATACTGGGAGAGAAATGGACTGGTTCAGATGAAAATCTGAAACCACTTTGGGTTAAAACTTTCTGTTAGTCCTGAGGACTACCTTATCCCTGTGAAAAGAAATAAAATCCTTTTCCACTGAAAGAGCTTGCAATTCACTTATACGTCTGGCAGAAGTGATAGCCACTAGAAAAACAGTTTTCCATGTTAAATACTTGAGATCTGCAGAAGAAAGGGGCTCAAAGGGAGGTTGCATTAACTGAGCAATGCAAACATTCAGGTCCCAGGCAGGGGCTGGTTCCCGAAAGGGAGGGTTAGTGTGAAGTAACCCCTTAAAAAACTTGGAAAACACAGGGTGAGGAAGAGAAACAGACTTCCCTGAAACAAAGGCAGAAACAGCTGCCAGATGAACCTTCAAAGTAGCTGGTCTAAGGCCTAGGGAATTTAGATGGACCAAATAGTCCAATAAAGTGGGCCAAGTCAGCAGATTCTGGCACAATTTGTTTCCTCCGAACACCAGAAGGAAACCTCTTCCACTTAGAATTGTAACGCCCTAGTGGAGGCTTTCTAGAAGCCTTTAAAATATCCAGGACCCCTTGAGAAAGGTGCAAATCAGCAAATTCTAATTCCTCAAGAACCAAGCCTTGAGGTGGAGGATTTGAGGTCCGGGTACCACACTCTCCCTGTGCACAGGTCAGCCAAGTCGTGGGTCCTGGGCAAGGTCAGAGGAGGTGGATTGTCCAGAGACAGGAGGAGAGGATACCAGGGCTGTCTGGCCCAGTCTGGAGCAATCAGAACCACTCTGCAGGGCTGAGTTCTGATTTTTACCAATACCCTGAAGAGGAGAGGAAGGGGAAAAGCATATGAATTTCACTTTCCAATCAGCAGAAAGCGCGCCAGGGGACTGAGCCCAGCACTGGAGGCCTGCAACAAAATAGAGGAAGTTGATGGTTGTCTGGGGCTGCAAGAGATCTATCTGAGGGAGTGCCCCATCTGTGAACCGACCCCAATACCTGAGTTCAGAGACCATTCGTGATGGCCCGGGAAATCCCTGCTGAGGCATCCGCCAGGACATTGTCCTTTCCTGGAAAGTGAATTGCGATCAGGAGGTGTTTAGGGAGTAAGCCAGAGACCACAACTTCATTGCTTGATTGCACAAGGCTAGATGACCGAGTCTGCCCCTTGCTTGTTGATGTACCACATTGTTGTGGTGTTGTCTGTCTGATTTGAACTACTTTGTTCTGGACAACAGTTGAAAAGCCTGAAGAGCTAAAGAACAGCTCTGAGTTCCAAAAGATTGATGTGGATCAGAGATCCTGGGGACCACACTCCTTGAGTGGAAAGGTCGCCCAAGAGCCCACCCCTAACAGGGAGGCATCCTGGTAAGGTGAGGGAGTGAGGAAACAGGGTATAAAGGGAACCCCTTGAGTAAGACTGGCATTGATCCTGCCACCACTGAAGGGCCAGGATCAGGGTTTTGGTCACGGGACTAATTTGGTAGGGGGTCCCTCCTTTGGAGACCAATAGGACCTCAAGTGGAACTGGATGTCCTCATCTGAAATCTTGCCCCTGCACGACAGCTGTGAAGCAGCCATGTGCCCTAGGAGTTGCAGAAAGTGCCTTGCTGGTCGAAAGAGACCGAGGGTAAAAGGAAGATGCAAGGAATGAGCCTGTCCACTCTTTCCGAGGGGAGAAATGCCCTGGCTCACATGTTCAATTCTGCACCTATGAAAGTTAGAACCTGAACAGTTTCCAGAACTGACTTTGGTAAGTTCAGCAGGAATCCCAGGAAGTGAGAGCTGCTGGGTGACTTGCAAGTGGGATTTACCTGATCTGGAGACTGACCACTATGAGCCAGTCGTCAGGTGAGGAAACACAGCAATCCTTGCCTTCTTAAATGAGCCACTACACAGCTGAGACATTTTGTGAATACCCTTGGGCGGAGGTTGGGCCGAAGGGCATTGCTCTGAACTGGTAGTGGCCAGAGAGCAGTTCGAACCTGAGGTACTTTGGTGAGAAGGCCACAGTCATGACATGAAAATAGGCGTCCTGAAGTCCAGGAAGCTAACCAGTCCTCTGGCCTCAGGGAAGGCAAAAATCATTGCTAGAGTTAACATCTTGAACTTTGGTTTCAATAGATGTTTCAGGTACATGAAGTCTAAGATGGGCCTCCATTCTCCTGTCTTTTTGGGGTAAAGAAAATATCTTGAGTACAGTCCCTTGCCCTGATGGCCAGGGGACCCTTCCACTGCTTTGCAATCCAGAAGGAAGAAACCTCTGCTTCCAAAGCAAGGGCTTCTGAAGAGTTTGCAGGTGGAAATTGCCTGGCTCATCTTTGGGAACTGTTTGAAGCTGAGAACCAGGCCCGTGGCTTTACTTCAGAACCCACCTGTCGAGTTAGGGACAGCCAGTTCTGGCTGAAATAAACCAACCTCCCCCCCACTGGTACAGGAGAATCGGCCTGGGCATCCCATCAGGGTGCCTGCTTGCAACAACTTTAGGCTGAGGAGGCGACTGTCTACCTGTGCCCCGTCTACCTCTGCCTCTGAAAAAACCCCTCTGTGAAAAAGCAGAGGAGGCTTGAGATTGGTAAAAGGGCCTGTGGAAAGGCCTACCCCTACCCCTGAGGCATGCCTTTGTGGAGTGGCATGCCTCTCCTTAACAGGCACTTTGTAGGTAGTTCTATATTCATCCATCTTTTTCATATAATTTTCTGTTTGATCACCAAACAGAGAATTCCCATTACAGGAAAATCCATAGCCTTTGACTGAGTATCTTGGGACAGATTAGTGCATCTACCATGCCAACCTCACGGAAAGCTACAGAAGTGGCCATGACCCTAGAGGAAACATCATTAACATCAACAAGCAGTATGAAATTGAACTTTAAGGCTTCAATGCCAGCAGCCACCTGTTCCAACTCACTAGCCAGCTGGCCCTGGGCCTGCTTAGCTAACTGCAAGAATAGTCCCATCTAGACTTCTGATATCTAGCCACATAAGCCATATAATTAGCCTACCTGAGTCCCAAAGAAGCTGCCATATATTGTTTTTTCTCATGGCATCAATCTTCCTGGAATCCTTATCAGGAGGATGTGAGGCCAGGGAATATTAACCCTGTATCAGGCTGCAGCTTGCACCACACCTACATGACTACACTGCTCAGAGAGGAAGTCTGTATCAGAGCCTGATAAGGTATACCTTCTGTCCATTTTTTTATCTACATGTAACCCCCCTGCAAATGGGGGTTCCCAAAAGACTTCCAGGAGCTTGCTTGAATGCTCCAAGCCTGAATAGTGTTTGGCATTTTACCCATTTATCCAGTAAGTGTTTTAGAGCCTCTGGTACTGTCTCTTTAAGAGCTGTCTGCTTGCAGACATAATTAGTTGTATGGGGGACTGTGTCCTTCTCTGAGTACCACTCGAGCTGCTGCAATTCACTTCATTTTTGCAGTCACTAGAGTGCAAAGGAACCTATCTGAAAGATGTAACTGTTTGCCAGAAATTATTTGGAAGTAATAATGAAATTACAGTTTGTCTAACCTGCTTTCTTTGCAGTCAGAACTGTGTCTGCTAGTTCCCCATTCTAGTTTTGAACTGCTGAACTGGACCAATCAGTGTGGGGTAAAGCTAGCTCTAAAATGGTGCCTTGGACGAATCAGAACTTGGACTCATAATCTGAGCCAGCCACAAGAGGATTGTATGGGCAGTGACTCTGGGAGATGTAGTTTACGGAACTTCAGTGCCTTTTTGGACCAACAGCAGCAGTCTGTTGATGACAACCAATCCAGTCAAGAACTGGGAGGAACTCAAAGGAGTGCCGGTTTTGTCGGTTGGAGTTCAGTTGAGCTTTGGCAGTGAAGAAGGAAGGAGCCCTGTGCTTTCGGTGTGCAGTTTGAGTCCAAAAACGTGTATAAGGCCCAGAGTTCCGGTCTGCAGCTTATGAGTAACAGCTTGTTAGGACTGAATCCGTCCTGTGAAAAGAATCAAGGATCTCTGAAGAGTAGAAACCAGGCTCACCCTGTGAAGACTGGAGGAAGTGCTGAAAATTGCACTC
The DNA here is from genome assembly GCA_016271365.2 of Neoceratodus forsteri. Lineage (NCBI taxonomy): Eukaryota > Metazoa > Chordata > Ceratodontiformes > Ceratodontidae > Neoceratodus > Neoceratodus forsteri. The sequence continues at coordinate 636,334,392 of CM057449.1, read as the reverse complement.
GGGTCTGTCAGGAACTGAATCTACTGTGTGTTCTCCGGGTATTGTGCAGTAATTGACATCGACAGACGGCTAGCCTGGTATAGTGCTTTATATGGATGTGAAGAGGTTTGTGTAACTCAAGTGAGCCCTGCTGACATTGAAGGACCCTATCTTATTTGGAGATCGTGAGTACTAATTCAGGGAGTCGCTCCTGTTGAATGCCACATTAAATCCAAATGGAATTACTGTGCTGCTGACTGTTTAATTCTCCTTTCACTGTATGAAAGGGCCCCAACAGCCACGGTTTGGATTAGCCACTAGGGCTTGGGTACCCAGGGACAGTAACTGATAGGGATAGGCCTGTGCACAGAGCCATGGGAGATTATTAGAGTGATAAGCTAATGTAACCTGATTTCCCCTGTCCTTGTTATATCCCCTAAATAAATCAAGGCTGCTTGTTTCAGAAAGTTATACTGCCTGGTATTTGTCTATGTTAAAGTACTGTACTGTGATTGTTGCACTGTATACTCATTTCACAGGAGGTCCCATGCGGAACCAGACCTGGGGGTAAGTGTATACTGTGAAGGTAATTCTGATATATTGTGTGGGCCACTAGTGGGAAGAAAGGGTTGCAGTGTCCCAGAGGGCTGTGACCAGGATAGGTTAACTATTGCAAACCCTGACACTCTGGGTGGAGGCACCCGCCATTGGATCCAGGCCTCAACCTGTCAGTGGCAAATCAGGCAGGGTAGTAGCCCCGGATCGCGCCATCTGGGGTTACATCTTGGAGGCTCACCGCTGGGATTGTGTGTCCTCAAGTGGCCATATTCTGAACCACTGTTAAGAAAAACTGCACCCGACAGAAGTGGCTGCAATCGCTGGTGGAGTGGTGTACTGGGAGATCAATTCTCAAAAATGCTATGCTTATCCTGGACATCCCCCAGGTATCAATCGGACACTGTGCAGGGAGTACTTTCAAGGTGGAAGGTTTACAAAACCCTGTGTGGTGGGTCGGCATGCTAATCTGCTCACCCACACTTTCCTGGCCCTAATAGAGTTTAAGGATCCCATAGATAGCTCCAAAGTGCAACAGACCATTACCCCAAGAGGGAGCCCTCACTGCTTGAAGTGATAACTAAGGACGGTAAAGACCGGAATCAGCCCCCACCACTATCTGAAACTTTGAGGAGAATTTGCTGAATAGGTTGCTGGGAGGGAAAACTGTGAGACTTGAAGAAACTATTCACTGCCACCCAACACCCTCTCCTGCTCCAGTGCCCATATGGTGGCTGAACAATACAGACTCCTATTTCTGCACCTGCCATTAGTCACGACTCTACCGCTGAGGATTCTCTGGCACCTCCCCACCCCCAAGAGAGATGACTGGAACAGACAGACCATGTTGCTCAGAATGCCAGTACTCGGAAGGGGCCAAGAGATTGTGAGGCCTCGAGGTCCCGCCCGGCACCATCCGCTAAACGGGCAGCAACCGAGCGACTGCAGGCCTATCTTGAGGCCTTGGAGATATGCATGAGCCCAGACCTGATGAGGACCTATGTGGAGAGTAAGAAGCACAACAGTACCAAGGAGTTGTTGTCTATGCATGTCTCTCGGCTGAAAAATTGTTGCAGAATGCCTCAGAAAGGGTGGTTGTACGATTGAACTGGACCGAACCAGACCGACAGAACATAAGATCGCCCCTCTCAGAACTGCTGTTGCTCAGTTACGCCTGGCAACCCACTGAATCCCCACCTCCTATGATGAGCAATGAGAAATTGAGGAGTTGAGAAAGGCGACCTCGGGAGTACCTGCAACAACAGCTGTACACACCCAGGACTGAGGTGACCCATCAAGTAAAGTCGAGCAGAGTTGACAGTCAATGAGTGCTCTGACAGAAAGATATGCCACAATGGGGCGAACTGTTGAGAGGTCCGGAATTCAAAAAAAGTCCTTTATGAACCACGCCTGCAAGTACGGCCCTGACCTAATAGGCTAGCCTGTAGAGGTGGGGTACCACCATGTATCTCCTACTGATAACGCTCAAACTCAACTATGACCATGGAAGTGGAGAAACTGACGAGATGTCTCAAATGCTTATCACAGCAGACATGCCACCAGGTTTCCAATTAATAACACCGCACAAAACCAGTCAGCGACACATGCTCAAACTCCAGAAAGTATGTTTGCTATAATTGTGGAAAGATGGGCACATGAAAGGAATACCAGCCCAAAAGACACTGGCAAAAGTTGCATATAGGCTGAGACAGCTAGGAAAAATCAAAGTTAGAGGTGCACGGCAGTCAGTGAGGGCAACAAAATGCTAATTCACGCCCTTTGTGGAATAGTTGCAGGCCCCCACGACTCTCCAGACTGGTCAGAACATGAGTCCTCCAAGGAGACCACTGTAAGGTGAATGGGTGTCTACAGAGCTGCATTAACAGTGGCCCAATGACAAGTATGTTCCAGGATTGCATCAGAAGCATTTGTCAGACGACCTTACAACCCTAGAGGACTGCATGTAGAAGTTAAGAGAAGCCTACCCTATTCAGGATATATCCGACTTGGCTGTCTTTCCCCACCTCCGTGGCTGGAGTGGCAAAACAAAAAGAGACCCTAGCCTTAGTGTGTCCCCACTGGACTGTATGATTGTCCCTTTGATCGAACAAATGCTCATGTTCAGAAGGCTGGCACAGTTGTGACGAAACAGGGGTCAAGACTAGTAGAGCTAAGAGTTCGCTTTAATTAAACCAAGAGGCACAGAAGTGCTGAAAACAGAACCAGAGAACCGCCGAATTATATGAAGAAGGATACAAGTCTCTGATCCGCATGAAATGCCCAGTGTAACTTACAGGAGAGGTCCGTATCAGAAAGGATGTTAAGAATAAATATTAATGTTGGATGCACCAGCGATGGAAAATTGCGGAGGGACAGCTGGTCGCTAATATTTTGCCAGCTAGAGCCCATGCTTATGCCAGAAGGAACGGTCCAAGTCTAATGTGTCAGAAGACACTCAGAGAAACAGAGGTTGCATGCAATGTACTTCTGCAGACACTGCGTACACCCAGCAAGAGTTCAAGGAAGAATGAAGATAATACTGACATTTGATTTCAAGACTCCCGCTGCCAGCTGAATGGAAAGTGAGGATCATGAAAGCTGCCCAGAGACCAGGTGTTTTCTTAAAGGAAAATAGATCGTACAAGACCACAGCACAATATCCACTACATGACGAACCATTTAGTAGAGGTCTGACGCCAGCACCTGCTGACATAGATGATGTGAGCGGCATCTGCAAGAGACAAGAGCTAGTGTAATACAGAACCAAGCCCTTATGCTTCCCCATTGTAGTAGTGAGGAAAAGAATGGAACAGTAAGGTGCGGATTATCCACTCAAACAGCGGACTATCACAATCAGTACAATGCCCCAGTCAGGATGCTTTGACTGCCTAAACGGGAGCAAGTGGTTCTCTGCTGGATCTCCGATGGGTACCAGATCCCGATACCCCAGAAGGACGTGAGAAGATGGCCTTATCTCTGCTACTTCTGAATTCATGAGGATGCCTCAAAGTTCAGGTGCCCCAACCCTTTCAACCATTACGGAAGTGGGGCATGACTTACTATGCCTGGTATACCCAGATGATGTTATTAGTTTGACTCACTGAGGAACATGAGCAGATTATTTAGGTATTGAACCGATGGAGGACTTTGACCTAAACTGTCCATTGATAAGGCCAATTCTTTCAAACATCAGTAAAATATGTAGGACACATGCATCCACAGAATAGAGACCACCCAAGTAAGTTGAGGCTTGACCACTAGCCACGCCAAAATCTAAAGAACCGCAAAGATTCCTGGGATTCTGTGTTATATAGGAACTCTCAAGGACTATTCAAGAGGATCAGACTTTACTTAACCTTACTCAAAGTCCCCCAACCCACAAAAATACCAAAGTCGCGTCCTCAAGACTGAAAGAGGATTATCCGAGAAGTATTTGGGGCCGGCTGGACTCTGATTATGAACTGCTTTCGAGATCATATATCAACTCACCCATGCTCCAGTGCTGCCTATGCCGAACAAAACCTTACATCCTGCACACAGTGCTAGCTTGCAGGGTTGGGGCTGTTGTACCAAGAGAATAGCCTGAGACCAGTGGCCTTGCCAGTAGAAGCCTGAACCCCATCCAAAAACGATATATCACATAAGTTAGGTTCTAGCTTTGAAGTGGGCTATTGATGACCAATCCATGATACTTGTAAGGGAATAAATATCATAAACAATAACAATCCTTTGACCTATGTGCAGACCTCAGCTAGTTGATGCCACTGGCCATAGGTGGCTCTGCATTATCTACATATGACTATACACGATACCCGAGCAGGTCTGAACCACATAGATGCTGATGCTCTCCCGGAGCCTGTTCCCAGAATGATTGGGTCCGACAGAACCTGACATTCGGCACTCTGCCGGAAGTTTGACAGGGAGGAACAAATGTCTCACAGACGCAGTGGACTGCATGGTGGATTGTTTGGGAGCCTCTGAGAATTGCATACTCGTTGCTTATTGCCACTTTTCTGCACAGACATTGGTGTACTGCCTCAGCTGGACAATGGACAGTATTCATGGCTCAACTCGGATCCCATGATCAAAGCAGCTTTGTAGCCCTCTGCAGGAAAAGATGTCCAAATTACGCCCACTGATTTGAGAACTGTACTGTTATACAAAGAAGGTCCTAAGTTGAAACTGTTCATCAAACTGTTATACAGAGAAACAGGTGACAGAGGGGACAAGTAGACAAACAACAACTAGTGCTGCCCACTGCCTCGAGACTCAGTACTGAGGTCCTTGCACAACCACATGGGGCACCTTTGTAGACAGAACACTTGACTTGGTGAGATCCAGATTCTATTGGCCTAAGATGGCTGATGGAGCAACACATTCGAACTTGTAGTCGCTAAGCTACAGAGGAAAGCTTGCCCCAGAGGGCTGCCCTTTGTTAACATCACCACCAGTGCACCCATGGAGCTGGTCTGGCTTGATTTTCTGAGTTTGGAGTCAGATCAAAGAAATATCAGTAATGTGCTGGTGGTCACTGACCATTCACTTAGATATGCCCAAGCTTTCCCTACCAAAGACCAGAAAGCATCCACTGTGGCCAAAGTACTTGTAGAAATCTTTTTTGTTCACTATGTGGCCCACAAAGAATCCATTCTGATCTAGGGAGAGACTTGAGAGTCGCCTGATCAATGAGATGCTTTCTGTGGGGAGTGCGTAGTCCAGAACCACCTCACTACCTCCCTAGGGGACCCACACTGAACGTTTCAACCAGACTTTGCTAGATATGCTAGTCACTCTGCACCCCAAAGGACAAGCTCTAGATGGAGCCAACAAATTAGCACCCTGGTATACATGCTTATAACTGCACCAAAAGTGATGCCACTGATTCCCTCACCGCCTTGATGTTTGGAAGAGAAGCTCGACTACCAGTAGATGTGTGTTTGGGGTCTCTCCTGATGGGTTCAAGCTGACAACTATTTGCTGTATGTGCAAAAGAAGGCCCAGTCACCCATGCGTACTCAACTGCTCAAACCATGATGCCAAAAGAAATCTGGCCAGCAATGTATGATAAAAGGTAGCGTCAGAACTCCAGGAGGGAGACTGGCATAAGAAATCGGGACTGCATGGCAAGCACAAGATTGCTGATAGATGGCACCATCTCCCTCTATGTAGTGAGTAAACTGATGATCTGCCAGACAAAGTAAGGCCTGTGTAATTCAAAAGATGGAAACAATGCATAGAAACTACTTACTGCCCATTGGACAAATCTTAATTGAGTCTGAGCCCCTAGAAGATGCCCTCTGGACCAGTGACTAGAGCTGCTTAAGAAAAGATCAAGAAAGTCTGCACCTACAGAAGCAAAGTTAGTGTTCCTCCACAAGTCCTGGTTGAGCATGCGACTGTCAGTCCACATGAAGAAAGTGAGAGTGACTTTGAATACTATCTTTCACGAACTGAGTCAATTGTTTCGGGCAATCCCCAGTCAATACTGGAGATGAAGCTGGCCTTCTGGACTGTCTAAGCCCCAGCTTCATCCTGGAGCCAATGCTTCCTCAGAAAGTGAAGTGTAGTATCAGATCGGATGAATGGAATCATTGTGTATGGTTGAACTGTTTGAGCTTTCAGGGAGGAAATGATAGATTGGGGCAGACTGGTGACACACTCTAACAAGAAGAGTATTTTGAGTGCCCTGACAGTCCACTGCCAGTGTCCTAAAGCCTCCATGCGAGCCAAATGTTGTGGACTCCAGAAACTGTAACTCCTGGAGCTGAAAAGTGCCCCTGCCCTAGCCTCTCACCCCCATGGAGACTCCCCCTGACAAGTGAGGACAATGTTGAAAAGAGGCTCAGAGTGCAGAGACTATAACAGTTCCCCTAGAAAGACTGGTCGAGCTGTAAAGCCTGTGGTGCACCTCAGCATGATTCACTTGGGAGGCCTGTGGACTTGCCTCTCAATGTTGTCCATAAAGGAGTGTATAAGTCCCTTAGCCTGTTGCCCAAACTGAGCATCAGTGCTAACTCCAAGTTACTTGTGTTTCTCTATATGGTGCCCTTGCCCTATCCAGCCCCAAGGTAACTGATAGGAAGGGCTTCTTTTCAGGTTTCATGTACAAGAGGTAATAACTTGAGTTATGGTACAATGTGTATGTATTACTGTGTAAAGAGTGACGTACTGCAATGTTTCAGAAATGTGTTTGTAAAATGATATATTGACTGATGATTACATGCGAGCCTAATGCAAATGTATATGGTTGCAGTTGAAACTTATGGGGTACTTGCTTGACGCGGTCGCCAAGCTTTCCGTGCCAGGAAGGGTGTACCTTCAAATGGGTTCCAAAGACTTCCAGGAGCTTGCTTAATGCTCCAAGCCTGAATGGTGTTTGGGTATTTAAGTCATTTATCAGTGAGTGTTTTAGAGCCTGGTACTGTCTCTTACAGCTGTCTGCTGTGCAGACATTTAATTAGTTTGTATGGGGATGAGGTGTTTCTTGAGTACCACTCGAGCTGCTGCCAATTCACTTCTTTTTGCAGTCACTAGAGTGAAAGGAACTCATCTGAAAGATGTAACTGTTTGCCGAAATTATTTAGAGTAATAATGAAATTACAGTTTGTCTAACCTGCTTTTGTAGTCAGAACTGTGTCTGCTAGTTCCCTTTCTAGTTTTGAACTGCTGAACTGGACCAACTATGTGGGGTAAGCTAGCTCTAAATGGTGCCTTGGACTTAACTCAGAACTTGGACTCATAATCTGAGCCAGCCACAAGAGGATTAGTGGGCAGGACTCGGGGAGATGTAGTTTAGACTTCAGTGCCTTTTGGACCAACAGCAGCAGTCTATTGTGAGTGATGCTAACCAGTCAAGAACTGGAGGAACTTCAAAGGAAGTGCCCGGTTTTGTCGGTTGAGTTTCTGCTGAGCTTGGCATTGCTAGAAGGAAGGAGCCTGTGTTTTTCAGTGTGCAGTTTTAGTCAAAAACGGTGTAAGGCCCAGAGTCTCGGGTCTGCAGCTTGTTTACTGAGTTTGATAGGGATCGAATCCGTCCCAGAAAAGAATCAAAGCGATCTCTGAAGAGTAGAAACCAGGCTCACCTAGAAGACTGGAGGAATTGCTGAAATTGCACTGTCTGTCAGGAACTGAATCTGCTGTGTGGTTCTCCTGCATTGTGCAGTAATTGGTGATCGGGATACAGATGCAGCCTGCCTGGTATAGTGCTTTTACATGGAGGTGTGAAGAGGTTTTAGCAAAATTCCCAAGTGGAGCTCCTGCTGACATTGAAGGACCTCATTCATTTGGAGGTCGTGAGTACTAATTCAGGGTCGCCTCTCGTTGAATTGCCACATTAAATCCAAATGGAATTACTGTACTGTTGACTGTTTAATTCTCCTTTCTCAGGTGGAAAGGGTCCCTACCAGCCACGGTTTGACTAGCCTACTGGGCTTGGGTACCTAGGGACAGTAACTGATAGATAGGCCTGTGCACAGAGCCATAGGTGGATTATTGGAGTGATGTTAATTAACCTGATTTCTGTCCTTGTTATATCCCCAAATAAACAGAGCTGCTTGTTTCAGCAAAGTTATACTGCCTTGAGGTATTTGTCTATGTTAAAGTACTGTACTGTGATTGTTGCACTGTATCTCATTTCACAGGAGGCCCCAGTGCCGGAACCAGACCTAAAGTGTATACTGTGAAGGTAATTTGACATATTGTGTGGGCCACTAGTGGGAAGAAAGGGGGTTGCAGTGTCCCAGAGGCTTTGTGACCAAGTTAGTTTAACTATTGCAAACCCTGACCCTGGGTGGAGGCACCGTTATTGGATCCAGGCCCTCAACCTGTTAGGTGGTAAATCAGGCAGGTAGTGAGCTCTCTGGGATAGCCATCTAGGGTTGGCATACAGGAGGGACAGAATGAGGATTTTAAATCTTTGTTGTTTGCTTCCTAAATGACTTACGCAGCGAATAGACACCGATTCTGAACATCCATCATTTCAACATAATCAGGCTCCTTGCTCATCCACAGCCTTCTGGGAAGTTGGAGGTTTCAACCTTTTGTAAAACATAAAATGAGAAGGACTCAGACAGTATAGGGGATTCTAAAGGTCTATCTGAGAAATGTCTGTTCAATGGGCACGCCCAGACCTTCCCAGTCACAAAGATACTGATCAAATTCCTCCCTCATGTGGTTCATGAAAATCCTCAACATCATAATCCTGAACCACTTGGGACTGAACGAGCCTCTTTTCCCCAGATGCAGGGGTTCGACAGATCCCTGAGACAAAGATTCAATTTGAATGGCTATATTCTGGCAGCAGTTGGAGAATTTTGTACCTAGACCTGCCAGATTTCTTTGGTTTTTGCTGGGACTCGGTTCCTCTGAACCAGCCTTCCTTTTGCCCGAGGAAGTTCCTGCCCTGGTCAGAGGGTTCCTCTGGTCCAGCTGGTACTGGACCGGCTGCCATCCGGTCAGCGGACTTTTTGTCTCTCGCCCTTGGAGCCGCCCAATCTCTTTTCCAGGGTGGCTGCAGGGAAATTTTACACACCTGGCAGTCTGACAGGAGGTGGTCAGCCTTCAGACAATAAACACAGTGGTGTGGGTCAGCCTTGGCAAAGGCTTTCCCCACAGATATCACAGTGTTGAAACCCAGTGGCCCGGTTTTTTTTTTGGGTTTCTCAGACATAATGCCAGCCTAACCTAAAACTTGCTCTTTAGATGGTAGTGCCAGGTAGGCATACCTTTATCGGTTCCTAACCTGTCACTGGTATTTTGAAAACAAAATAAAAGTTAGTTTTTTAGAACCGATAGAACCGAACCGACTTTAAAAGCCCAACTAAACAGTTTGATATATATATTTTAATGAAACTGATCGGTTCAAAACCGAACCGATAATGAATTTCCAACAGACTTAATTTTTGTACTTACGTTTACTAGATAGAGCTTTTAACCAAATGCGGTAAAATTAATATTTTTGCCGTTCCAATGAACCTAAAATACTCGCTGAACCGTGAAATGAACCGAGCTGAAGGAGCTGATCTCCGAGCGACTGTTCAGTGAAGCGTGGAGTAAAGAATCTGACAGTTTCATTTGAACTAGCCAGATAGAGCTGAACAGTGCTCATACAGGAACCCAGATCACTCTGAGTTAACTGTTTCTCTCCTCCGGCAGTTCATGCAGGCTAACTGCAACAGTCCCATTATAGCAAGACTTCATGGTGTTTGAAATATGTTCCACCTGTAACAGGAGTTCTAGAATGGTATATGTTGTTCATCCACACTTATTGGCAGGTTCCTTGCCGCTTAAATCTTGCCGAAGGTCTTCGTTGGCTCTCCCACCCACCCGGTGGTAAACTCGGCCCGCTCTGTGACGCCAGATCTGGCCTGCTGAAGCTCAGGGTTACGTCAAGTCGGGAGGTTGGATGGCATGTGGGATGAACAACATATACCATTCTAGAACTCCCGTTGGCAGGTGAGGAACCTGTATTTCTAGGGACATGGATATGTTGTTCATCCACACTTATTGGCAGACTCTCTAGCAGTTCTCCAGGAGGAGGGAGGGCAAGACACTCTCTACTTAGGGAAAAAGAGACTGAGAACCGTATTCCAAAACCGTTATCCCGGGCAGTGACCTGGGCTGGGCTCATGTAGTAGTGGGGTGATGAAGGTGTAAAGGACTTCCAGGTAGCAGCCCTGCAGATTCTCCTGGATAGGGACATCCCTGGAAGCAGCCACCGTATGCAGCAGTATGGCGGGTAGAATGAGCTCTTATCCTCTGGGAGGCTCCATGCCCGCCCAACCTATAGCAGATCTATGCAGGAGGTGACCCACCTGCTTATCGCCTGCTTGGCTGCAGGTCTGCCAGGTGCGCCTTCAGCGTTGGTGACAAACAGCTGGTGACCTCTCCCCATTTCCAGCCGGCGCCTTATAAGTGTGCGCCTTCTAGGGTCCAGAGTATACAGCCTATATTCCGCCTCCGAGGTGTGATTGGGGTGAACACCGGCAGAGTCAACACCTGGTTAAGGTGAAACTCCCACCACCTTTGGAAGGAATTTCTTGGTGGTTGAGAGGACAACCTTGTCCCTGTGGAAGACCAGGTAAGGAGACTCGGATGTGAGCACCTGAGCTCTCCCATCCTTCTGGCTGACGGTAATAGCCACCAAGAAGGCGGTTCCTCCACGACAGGTGAGAGAGATCACACTCTGTGTATTGTTCTGAATGGCTTGCCCATGAGCTTTGCCAGTACCAGCAGTAGATCCCACGGAGGTGGAGGTTCTCAGATCGAGGGGAATGTGATCAAGGCCTTTGAAAAAGCGCCAGACCACCTTCTCCTGCGCCATCCGACTGCTTCCCGGCCCGCGCCCGGTAAGCAGAGATGGCTGCCAGGTGCACCCTTAGGGTCGTCGACCTGAGCCCTTGCTGAGAAAGGGACCATAAGTAGTCCAAGATGCTTGCCAAGGAACAGGAGGAAGGGTCCAGGCCCTTGCCCTGACACCAAATGGAAAACCTTTTCCATTTGAAGGCATAGCATTTCCTGGTCGACTTTGCAGGACGCCTCAACTACACTGAGGACCTCATCTGAAAAGACCCAAGGCCTCGAACTCTAGTCAGCCAGGAACCAGGCCATCAGGGCGGGATTGAAGGTCCAGATGGAACACCTTTCCTGATTGACTGAAAGCAGGTCCGAGCGAGCTGAAGCTGCCTCGGGAGCCTGGAGCTGAGGCTGAGGAGATCCTGGATACAAGCATTGGTGGGGCCAGTCTGGGGCTACTAGAATCACCTGCACCTTTGTCCTCCTCGCCTTGAGAAGCACCTTTGTGGATCAAGGGAAATGGGGAAAGGCGAAGAGGCCCGGGTCCACGGCCTCGAGAAGGCATCCCCTGCAGCGAGCCCGCTGGATGGGGGGCGGGCATGGCAGCTCAGCTCCTCATGCTCTCCTGGAGGCAAACAGATCCACCTGAGGTATGCCCCAATGGGAGAACAGATCTTGTACTACCTCCGGCAGGAGAGACCACTTGGGACACAGACCCTATCCGGCTTAGGAGTATCAGCCAGGGTGTTGGAGGCTCCTGCCACATGAATGGCTAGCAGATCCGCCTCCAGGCTGCGCACGAGTGACCAAATGCGAGAGCTTTCTGCACAGTAAGCATGGAGCGCCCGCCCCTGGCAGTTTAGGTAGTACGTGGTCGGTATTGTCCGTCTGGACCCAAACCACTTGACCCCTTAGAAAACGGGCGCAGGGTGGTGAGAGCTAGCGACCCGCCTCGAGCTCCAGCAGGTTGTTATGGCATCGGGACTCCTGAGAGGGATTCAGAGGCCGTGCGCCTGTGCTCCCCCAGATGGGCACCCCAACCTACTCAGAGAGTGCTGGGTCGATAGGAGAGACCGCCAGCTCAGGGCAGACAAATGGGATGCCCTCCTGCAGATGAGCTGGAATGATCTACTACTGAGAGCATTCCACATCCCTTGGGTCACCGTCATCAGCTGGTCCAATGATTGCAGCTGCTGAGACCACTGGCTGGCCAGCCCCATTGAAGGGGGCGATGTTCCAGCGGGCCCAACGGACCACGCTGGTGCAGGCCGCCATGAGACCCAGGAGACGCAGGAAGTCCCGGGCAGGGCGCAAGTGCCCAACCAGAAATGATCGGGCAAAGGAGGAAAGAACCTCGGCCCTGTCCGCCGGGAGCTGTGCTCTTGCTCAAAGAGAGTCGAGCTCTGCCCCGATGAAGAGAATTACCTGCTTCGGTTCAAGTTCCGACTTGGCCTCGTTGATGAGGAGGCTGACCGGAGAGCAAACCTGGAGGGCCAGATCTCTGGACCACTCCACCTCCTGTCTGGAGGGGGCTGCTATTAGCCAATCGTCCAGGTAAGGGCATCCAGATTTCTCGGCACTGCAGGAATGCTGTCACTGCCATGCATTTGGTGAAGACCTGGGTGCAGGAGACAGGTCAAGGCATGGCTCGAACTCAAAGGGATACTTCCATTGAAAGCTTAAGGAATCTTTTTGTGAGACGGACGATAGGACGTGAAAAATGCATCCTGCAGGTCCAGAGAGCAGAACCACACGCTGCTCCAAGGATGGTATTATCTGGAGCCAGAGTGACCATCCTGAAGGTCCGAGACCCAGGGAACTTGTTTAGGCCGCAGCAGGCCGAGAATGGGGCACCTTATAGCAGACCAGGCGGAAAGGGAAGTAGGGAGCCGCCTCACGGGGAACCTGGGGTGAGGTGACGAGGTTGGGGGCTACACCCCTCAAGCCGTCACTGTGCAGACTTGGAGGAGGGACCAGCAGAGGGACCTCCTGGCCTTTACCCTCCTGCTTCCTGGAGGAGGAAGCCGGGCTTGGGTTTGGGATGCCAAGCGAGCCTGCTGGGCCCTGATGCTGCTGGGTCGAGTCAGCACGGGCGCAGACGGACGAAAGGGCTTGGTTGCGGTCGCGGCCCTTGTCCCTCTGAGCGGATGAGACCGAGTCCAAAGTGGCATTGACTTCGTTCTTCTCTGGAGGTGGCCTCACCCAGGGCCGGAGAGGTCAGTCCACAGGAAGGGACATCCGCCAATTTGTGCTGTATCCGCTGTGAAGGTGGATATCCTCAGCCATGCCCGACGGGCGCATAGCCACCGCGTCGCATCGACCTGGACTGATGAGTCTCCAATGTCCAGAGCAGTCTGAAGTTGCTGCTTGGCCGCTGCCCTGCCCTGGTCCTGCACCTGCCTAACCTTGGTCTGCAGGTCAGCTGGGAGATGAGGGACTACCTCGTCTAGGGAGCCCAACAGGGCATGGGTGAAATGTGCCATAAGCATGGCCGAGCTGGCTCGATCGGCGGCCAAGGGAGGATTTTAGCGTAGACTTTTCGCTCGGCATAGTCCAATTTCTTGACCTCTTTGTCGGAGGTTTGTCCACGCCCTTAGCGCTTCTCGCACGCCGGAAAACGCTGTTTGCACCAACCCCTGGCTGAGGGATGTTCCGAAACCGACAGGGAACGTGTAGGGATCGGTGATACTTCTGGCCATCCTGGCTGGAAGGCGCAGGGCAGGAAGCAGGCACTGCCAGAGCTCCAAGGCTGGGCCTCACAATGGCCTCGGCCAGGAAAGGCCTCCTCCGTGAGAATCCTTGGTCCAATATCTCCGTGAGGGATACTTGGCCCGGCTTGGATATGGGCGTCGAGCTGCATCCCAGTGGATTCGGAGATGAGCCTGAGCAAACCCAGAAAGGACCTAAGGGCTATCGCCCAGTGACTGACCTCCAGAGGACTCCAAGTCCACTCGCCTGAGAAAAAAGGGAGGAATCGTCGTCGGACTCCAGAAGAGTCCGGCAAGAGCTGCCTCGGCCTGAGCCACCTCCACCTGCCGAGGGCGATCGGGAGTGAGGGTGGCAGACAGCCTATGGGTAAACCCTGAGCCGACCGAAAGTTCTTGGTCGAGCCCCAAACAACGGCTGTGGAGGCGGAGGTTCCACCATAATCGGTGGAGCAGCAGATTTCGCTGAGCAACAGGCCTGAAAAGGTGCCCCGGCCAAGCGAGGGGTTGCTCGTCGCCCGGGTGATAGCCACTTTTAATGGCGGAAGGCGACGCTGCCGGCTTGTTCCCGCCAGCAGAAGCCGCTGCCACATGAGGTCCTCATATCGCCGACGATTGAGTCGCGTTTTCCCTCGCCTGAGGAAGAGGACGAAGCGCGGGCGCCGCTTTTGCCGTGCCGACCGACTATAGTGGCGGGATCGGCTGGACCGCCGGCTGAAGTCCGAGACTGAAACCGCGAACCTCGGCTTTTCCGAGGAGGGTGCGGGGAAGGAGCGGGGGAAACCCGCCCTCCCTTCGGCTCGGAGGGAACACCCAAGGGCTCTGGAACCGGAGGCACTGGCAAGCCCACGGGATCCTCAACCACCACCGGGGGAACTGGGGAGAGAGGATTTTTGGCTTCGCCGGTCGACAACCCATCCAACGGGTCGAGAAAGATCTCGACTCCGTCGACGGGAGTCTCGGTCAACTGACCTGACGGGGACACCGTGAAGCCCATGGCCGAAGCTGAAGGATCGACCGAAGTCGATGGTCGACCACTTGGGGAGGGGGACCTCTCCCGCTCCCAAGAGTGTCGACGGAGGGACTTACCCTTGTCCTTCTTTTTGGACCGAGAGGAAGGTCTAGCAGATGTTGGTCCCTCTCCCTTAGTGGAGAGAGAGAGACAAAGCTCCTTAAAGGAAGCAGAATATGAGGATCCCAGAGAGAGCGGGATAAATGCCGCGGTCGAGGAGATGCGGCCTGCGCCTTCGAGTACGTCATCTGCTCTAGCTGATCCGCCGAGTCACGGCCGCGAAACCGCCAACCAGGCCTCTTTGACTTTACCAGAGGGTAACGCTGGTCAAATGGTTGCAGATGGCAGGCAGCACGGTCTTCCAAAGTAGGCCAGAAAGAAGAGCACAGGTCACAAGCCTGCGGGTCGTGCTCAAGGCTCCAAGCAGTAGACGCACGTGGAGTGCGGATCTGTCCGAGACATCTTCTGCCCGCATGGGCATCTCTCGGAAACCGGAGTCGATTTGTCCATCGCAGCCTACGAGGGAAAAGTTGACTCAAGTCTAGAAACCTAGAGATTAATTTTAAACCGAAGAGTTAGGAACCAGTCTTACGCAGAGCGTTAAGGAGGGAAACCTGAGCCCAAGCGTAAGGAAGATCTGGCGTCATGGGGAAGAGAGAGAGTTTACCACCCGAGGGGTGGGAGGAGCCTACTTGAAGACCTTCCGTAAGATTTAAAGCGCAAGAACCTCGCCAATAAGTGTGGATGAACAACATATCCATGTCCCCTTACGTAAAGGAATAGACAACCTCCTAGATTCTGGAATATCCATCATTTCAACATAATCAGGCTCCTCTTGCTCATCC
This sequence comes from Neoceratodus forsteri, assembly GCA_016271365.2. NCBI lineage: Eukaryota > Metazoa > Chordata > Ceratodontiformes > Ceratodontidae > Neoceratodus > Neoceratodus forsteri. The sequence continues at coordinate 636,319,003 of CM057449.1, read as the reverse complement.
ACAGCCTCTTCTAAAGGAAGCTGGAGGGTTTCTGCAACCTTTTTGTAAAACATAAAATGAGAAGGGGACTCAGACAGCATAGGGGGAGATTCTAAAGGTCTATCTGGAGAAATGCCCGGTTCAATGGGCACGTCCAGACCTTCCCAGTCACAAACATACTGATCAAATTCTCCTCCCCTCATGTGGTTCATAAAAATCCTCAACATCATAATCCTGAACCACTGGGACTGGACGAGCCACTCTTTTCCCAGATGCAGGTCTTGACAGATCCCTGAGACAAAGACTGGACAATCTGAATGGCTTTAGTTATCTCTGCAGCAGTTGGAGAGACAATTTGTACTCCAGACCTGCTGATTTCTTTGATCTTTTTGCTGGGACTGGTTCTCCTGACGAGCCTTCCTTTGCCCGAGTCTGGCAGCCCTGGTCTGAGGGGCTTCCCTCCTGGTCCAGCGGGTACTGGACCGGGCTGGCCATCCGGGTCAGCGGACTTTTTGTCTCTCGCCCTGGGAGCTGGCCCAATCTCTTTCCAGGGTGGCTGCAGGAAATTTTATACACCTGGCAGTCTGACAGGAGGTGGTCAGCCCCCAGACAATAAATACACAGTGGTGTGTGGGTCAGCCTTGGCAAAGGCTTCCCACAGACATCATGCGTTGAAACCAGTGGCCCGGTTTTCTTTTGGGTTTCTCAGACATAATGCCAGCCTAACCAAACTTGCCCTTTAGATGGCAGTGCCAGGCAAGACACTATATCGGTTCCTAACCGTGTCATCTGGTATGTTGAAAACAAAATAAAAGTTAGTTTTTTAGAACCGATAAGAACGGGAACCGTGACTCTAAAAGCTCACCAAACAGTTTGACATATATATTTTATCAAACTGATCGGTTCTAAAACCGAACCGATAATGAATTTCACACAGACTTAATTTCTGTACTTACGGGTTTACCAGATGGAGCTTTTAACTGAAATGCGGTAAAATAAATACTTTTGCCGGTTCCAATGAACTGAAAATACTCTCGCTTGAACCAGAAATGAACCGAGCTGAAGGAGCTGATCTCCGGAGCGACTGTTCAGTGAAGCTGGTAAAGAATCTGACAGTTTCATTTGAAACTAGCCAGATAGAGCTTTGAACAGTGCCTCAGTGGCTGTGGAACCCTGAATCACCTGGAGTTAACTGTTTCTCCGCGGGCAGTTCATATGCAGTCGAACTGCAATGGTCCTAATAGCAAGACTTCATGGTGTTTGAAATACAGGTTTTTCACCTGTAACAGGAGTTCTAGGAATGGTATATGTTGTTCATCCACACTTATTGGCGGTTCCTTGCCGCTTTAAATCTTGCCGGAAGGTCTTCAGTTGGCTCCTCCACCCACCCGGTGGTAAAACTCGGCTGCCCCATGACGCTAGATCTGCTCGCTGGAAGCTCAGGGTTAAGCGTCCGAGCCGGGAGTTCCGGATGGAATGTGGATGAACAACATATACCATTCCTAGAACTCCTGTTACAGGTGAGGAACCTGTATTTCTAGGGACATGGATATGTTGTTCATCCACACTTATTGGCAGACTCCTAGCAGTTCTCCAGGAGGGAGGCAAGGCGCACACCCCCTACTTAGGGAAAAGAGACTGGAGAACCGTGGCCCCAAAACCAGCATCCCTGCGTGACTCAAGGTCGATGTAGTAGTGGGTGATGAAGGTGTGTGCTGACTTCCAGGTAGCAGCCCTGCAGATTTCCTGGATAGGGACATCCCTGGAAGCAGCCACCGATGCAGCAGTGTGGCGGGTAGAATGAGCTCTTATCCCTCTGGGAGGCTCCATGCCCGCCAACCTATAGCAGAGATCTATGCAGGAGGTGACCCACCTGCTTATCGTCTGCTTGGCTGCAGGTCTGCCAGGTGCGTCTTCAGCGTGAGGTGACAAACAGCTGGTGAACCTCTCCCTCATTTCAGCCGGCGCTCCTTATAATGCTGAGCGCCTTCTAGGGTCCAGAGTAAGCAGCCCTATTCGGCCTCCGAGGTGTGATTGGGGTAGAACACCGCAGAGTCACCACCTGGTTAAGGTGAAACTCCTACACCACTTCTCGAAGGAATTTCGGGTGGTTGCACGAGGACAACCTTGTCCCTGTGGAAGACCAGGTAAGGAGACCGATGGAAAGCACCTGGAGCTCTCCCATCCTTCTGGCTGACGATAATAGCCACCAAGAGGTCCTCCCGACAGGTGAGAGAGATCACACCTGTGCATTGGTTCGAATGGCTTGCCCATGAGCTTTGCCAGTACCAGCAGTAGATCCCACGGAGGTGGAGGTTCTCGCACGGAGGAAATGTGATCAAGGCCTTTGAAAAAGCGCCAGACCACCTTCTCCTGCGCCACCGACTGCTTCCCGGCCCGCGCCTGTAAGCAGAGATGGCTGCCAGGTGCACCCTTAGGGTCGCCGACCTGAGCCTTGCTGAGAAGGGACCACAGTAGTCCAAGATGCTTGCCAAGGAACAGGAGGAAGGGTCCAGGCCTTGCTCTGACACCAAATGGAAAACCTTTTCCATTTGAAGGCATAGCATTCCTTGGTGCGACTCCTCACAGGACGCCTCAACTACACTGAGGACTCTCCTAACGACCCAAGGCCTGGAACTCCTGGCCGCTCAGGAACCAGGCCATCAGGTGCAGGGATTGAAGGTCCAGATGGAACACCTTCCCTGATTGACTGGAAAGCAGGTCGGCGAGCTGGAAGCTGCTTCGTGAGCCTGGAGCTGAGGCTGAGGAGATCTGGATACAAGGCATTGGTGGGGCCAGTCTGGGGCTACCAAGATCACCTGCACCTTGTCCCTCCTCGCCTTGAGAAGCACCTTGTGGATCAAGGAAATGGGGAAAGGGTAAAGAGGCCCGGGGTCCACGGCCCTCGAGAAGGCATCCCCTGCAGCGAGCCCTGCTGAGGGGGCGGCATGGCACAGCCTCAGCCTACCGTTCTCCCTGGAGGCAAACAGATCCACCTGAGGTATGCCCCAATGGAGAACAGATCTTGTACTACCCGCAGGAGAGACCACCGTGGGACACAGACCCATCCGGCTTAGGGCATCAGCGGGGTGTTGGAGGCTCCGCCACATGAATGGCTAGTAGATCCGCCTCCCAGGCTGCGCCGAGTGACCAAATGCGAGCTTCCTTGCACAAGGGGCATGGAAGCGCGTCCCGCCCTGGCAGTTTAGGTAGTGACGTGGTCGTGGTATTGTCCGTCTGGACCCAAACCACTTGACCCCGTGAGAAACGAGCGAAGGGCGGTGAGAGCTAGGGCGGACTGCCGGAGCTCCAGCAGGTTGTTATGGCATCGGACTCCCGAGGGGACCAGAGGCCGTGCGCTCTGTGCTCCCCCAGATGGGCACCCCAACCCATCAGAGAGGCGTCGGTCGATAGAGAGACCGTCAGCTCAGGGCAGACAAATGGGATGCCCTCCTGCAGATGAGCTGGAATGATCTACCACTGGAGAGCATTCCACATCCCTTGGGTCACCGTCACTAGCTGGTCCAATGGATTGCAGCGTTGAGACCACTGGCTGGCCAGCCCCCATTGAAGGGGGCGATGTTCCAGCGGGCCCCAGCGGACCTGCAGCCTGGTGCAGGCCGCGATGAGACCCAGGAGACGAGGAAGTCCCGGCAGGGCGCAGTGCCCAACCAAAATGATCGGGCAAGGAGGAAAGAACCTCGGCCCTGTCCGTGGGGAGCTGTGTCTTGCTCAAAGAGAGTCGGAGCTCTGCTCTCGATGAAGAGAATTACTGCTTGCTTCAGGTTCCGACTTGGCCTCGTTGATGAGGAGGCTGACGGAGAGCAAACCTGGAGGGCCAGATCTCTGACCACTCCACCTCCTGTCTGGAGGGGGCTGTTAGCCATCGTCCAGGTAAGGGTGCATCCGGATTCTCGGCACCGCAGGAATGCTGATCACTGCCATGCATTTGGTGAAGACCTGGGTGCAGGAGACAGGTCGAAGGGCATGGCTCGGAACTCGAAAAGGGATACTTCCGCTCGAAAGCGAAGGAATCTTTGGTGAGACGGACGGATAGGGACGTGAAAAAATGCATCCTGCAGGTCCAGAGAGCAGAACCACACGCCGCGTTCCAAGGATGGTATTATCTGAGCCAGAGTGACCATCCTGAAGGTCCGAGACCTTAGGAACTTGTTTAGGTCGTGCAGGTCGAGAATGGGGCACCTTATAGCAGACCAGGCGGAAAGGAAGTAGTGGAGCCGTCCCCCACGGGGGGAACCTGGGGTGAGGTGACGAGGTTGGGGGCGACACCCCTCAAGCCGTCACTGTGCAGACTTGGAGGAGGGACCAGCAGAGGGACCTCCTGGGCCTTTACCTCCCTGCTTCCTGGAGGAGGAAGCCGCCGGCTTGGGTTTGGGATGCCAAGCGCGAGCCTGCTGGCCCTGATGCTGCTGGGCCGGACGTGCCACGGGCGCAGACGGACGAAAGGGCTTGGGTTGCGGTCTGCGCCCTTGTCCTCCTGAGCGGATGAGGCCAGTCCAAAGTGGCATTGGACTTTTGATCCTCTGGAGGTGGCCTTCCACCCAGGGCAGAGAGGTCAGTCCACAGGAAGGGACATCCGCCAATTTGTGCTGGGTATCCGCTGTGAAGGTGGATATCCTCAGCCATGCCCGACGGCGCATAGCCACTGCGGCCGCGACTGACCTGGCGCATGAGTCTCCAATGTCCAGAGCAGTCTGAAGTTGCTGCTTGGCCGCTGCCCTGCCCTGGTCCTGCACCTGCCTAACCTTGGTCTGCAGGTCAGCTGGGAGATGAGGGACTACCTCGTCCAGGGAGCCCAACAGGGCATGGGTGAAATGTGCCATAAGCATGGCCGAGCTGGCCTGACGAAGGCCAAGGGAGGACGCAGCGTAGACTTTTCGCCCGGCATAGTCCAATTTCTTGGACTCCTTGTCGGAGGTTTGTCCACGCCCTCAGCGTTTCGCACGCGAAAACGCTTGTCGGTAACTAACCTCGGCTGAGGGATGTTCGAGAAACCGGACAGGGAACCGGTGAGGACCGCATACTTCCTGGCCATCCTGGCCCGGGCGCAGGGCAGGAAGCAGGGCACTGCCAGGCTCCAAGGCTGGGCCCACAATGGCCTCGGCACTGGAAAGGCCTCCGTGGGAGAATCCCTGGTCCAATATCTCCGTGAGGGATACGGCCCGCTTGGATATGGGCTCGAGCTGCATCCCAGTGGATTCCGAGATGAGCCTAAGCAAACCCAGAAAGGACGAAGGGCTATCGTCCAGTGACTGACCTCCAGAGGACTCCAAGTCCACTCGCCTGGAGAAAAGGGAGGAATCGTCGTCGGACTCAGAAGAGTCCGCAAAGAGCTGCCTCGGGCCTGAGCCACCCTCCACCTGCCGAGGGCGATCGGGAGTGAGGGTGGCAGACAGCCTATGGGGTAAACCCTGAGCCGACCGAAAGTTCTTGGTCGGAGCCCCAAACAACGGCTGTGGAGGCGGAGGTTCCACCATAATCGGTGGAGCAGCAGATTTCGGCTGAGCAACAGGCCTGGAAACAGGTGCCTCGGCTAAAGCGAGGGGTTGCTTCGGCCGCTCCGGTGATAGCCACTTAATGGCTGGGGAAGGCGACGTCGTCGGCTTGTTCCCGGCCAGCAGAAGCCGTTGCCACATGAGGTCCTCATATCGTCGACGCATTGAGTCGAAGCCTTCCCTCGTCTGAGGAAGAGGACGAGCGGCGGCGCCGCTTGCCGCGGTGCCGAGACCGACTATAGTGGCGGGATCGGCTGGACCGCGAAGAAGTCCGAGACTGAAACCGCGAACCTCGGCTTTTCCGAGGAGGGTGCGGGGAAGGAGCGGGGGAAACCCGCCCTCCCTTCGGCTCGGAGGGAACACCCAAGGGCTCTGGAACCGGAGGCACTGGCAAGCCCACGGGATCCTCAACCACCACTGGGGAACTGGGAGAGAGGATTTTCGGCTTCGCCGGTCGACAACCCATCCAACGGGTCGAGAAAGATCTCGACTGCATCGACGGGAGTCTCGGTCAACTGACCTGACGGGGACACCGTGAAGCCCATGGCCGAAGCTGAAGGATCGACCGAAGTCGATGGTCGACCACTTGGGAAGGGGGACCTCTCCCGCTCCCAAGAGTGTCGACGGAGGGACTTACCCTTGTCCTTCTTTTTGGACCGAGAGGAAGGTCTAGCAGATGTTGGTCCCTCTCCCTTAGTGGAGAGAGACAGACAAAGCTCCTTAAAGGAAGCAGAATATGAGGATCCCAGAGGCGGGATAAATGCGCGGCCGAGGAGATCATGACCCGCACCCCTCTTAGGCGGTCATCTGCTCTAGCTGATCCGCCGAGCACGCCGCGAAAACCGCCAACCAGGCCTCTTTTGACTTTACCAGAGGGTAACGCTTTTCGGGTCACCCAAGTTGCAGATGGGCAGGCAGCACGGTCTTCCAGGAAGTAGGCCGAGAAAGAAGAGCACAGGTCACAAGCCTGCGGGTCGTGCTCAAGGCCCAAGCAGTAGACGCACGTGGAGTGCGGATCTGTCCGAGACATCTTCTGCCCGCATGGGCATCTCCGGAAACCGGGAGTCGATTTGTCCATCGCAGCCACGAGGGAAAAGTTGACCGAAGTCTAGAAAACCTTAGAGATTAATTTGAAACCGAAGAGTTAGGAACCAGTCTTATACTGAGCGTTAAGGAGGGAACCTGAGCTCCAGCGGTAAGGAAGATTCAAGGTCATGGGGCGGAGCAGAGAGTTTTACCACCCGAGTGGGTGGGAGGAGCCAGCTTGAAGACCTTCCGGTAAGATTTAAAGCGGCAAGGAACCTGCCAATAAGTGTGGATGAACAACATATCCATGTCCCTAGAAATGGTCCAGTGTACCTTCACTGTGAGTCATCTCCTTTTCGTCCTGCACCACATTACACCTGCGGCCATAAGATCCTCTGTTACTGTTGTCCTTAAATCTGGAATAGACTCCCCTATTTCTTTGGTTTCTGAAATTCCATAAGGGACAAAAAATGAAAATTATGTACCTACCGTAATTCTTGATCTTCTCTTGTATCTTCACCATTCATTACTGCTTGGGTTAATGCCGGAGGCGCGCACCCGCTACGGGAGTTTTTTTTTTTGGAGTCGGCTCCAACGGCACCGCCCTCGAGAGCGACGCACTGCGTCATGTGCGAGGGGCGGCCAGGTTGGGGCAGACTCCTCCTCTATCTCAGTTCTGGTGGCCGGAGGCGAAAACAAAGGGTAAGGAAAAAAGGAGAGCGAGGCAAGAGAGCCGAGGGACAGAAAAAGGAAAGGATATAAACTGAAAAAGGCATAAACCGGTAGAGAACAGACAGAGAAGAGAGAATTCTACCTAAGGGACCGCAGGCCTCCTTTCCAGGGCAGCTCTAGGGGAGGAACAGAGAGAGGAAGAGAAAGAAGAAGAAAGAGAGGAAAGAAAGCATGTTGAGGAGGGAGAACAGTGCCCATCAAGCATTGGTTGAGAGGCTTATAAGCTCGAGACTAAAACAAGGGAGCAAGAATCCCTGTTGATAGGACTGAAGAAGGTTCAGCTGAACCACCTGTACAGAATCAGACACAAGGGCAGATTCTCTGATCTCTCAACATGCAGGTTCTGATCTGCGCATTGCTCTACATCCCAGCTGAGAGCTCACAGACTGCCCGGCAGAAACTGTTCCGGAGAGAGCGCCCACCCAGGAAGGGGACTATGCCCCTTAGCACCCTGTTAAGTGCTAACACAGAAGTGTATGGGGAAAGATTATGCCTTACTGAAGGCAGCTTTGTATGAAAGGATAGAGTGGGAATTCAATCAGACTCCCTAAGGCAAGGCAAGAGTAGTTGCTCAAGGCTGAGAAGTGCAATGCACCAGCTAGAATGAGCTGAATAATAATACCTGCCAGGAGAAATCTAAACTTCTGTTGAGGACGAGCCAGGGCACGGTCTCTGAAGTTGTGAACTGCGTAACATGATCAAGGTACCCAGAGGTCGCACCCTAGGAGCAGTCAGAAAGAGTTCCCTCAAAATAGGTGAAAATACAGACCGTGCTCATTCCTCTTTACCTTGAGGAAAAAAGATCCATTCACTAAGAATGGAAAACAGAGAGTTTTTTTTTTTTTTTTTTTGGCATAAAGGCCAAAAGAAGGGAGAGGAACGAGACGGGAGGGGGAGATGCCACAGTAGGAGGCCACTGAGGGGAAGGTGGGTGGGTACCAGTAATGAATGGTGAAGATACAAGAGAAGATCAAGAATTACGGTAGGTATGTAATTTTCATATCTTCCCTTGTCAATCTTCACCATTCATTACTGCTTGGGTGAGTACCAAGCCCCCCCCCCCCAAAAAAAGAGGGGGTAGAAACCCTGAGGGAACAAGACCCCCAGCTTCCTGTTGGTGAGAAACAGAAGGGGAAGACTCTGGGCTAATCCAGAGAGAAGCCTATGGGGGAGAAGAACTAGGAGGTGCCCCCCGAGGACGGGGAGACGGAGGAAGCCCCTGCAGTAGTCTCCTAGCTCTGGAGGAAAAGAGACAGGTCCCCTGGAAAGCGGAGTGAATCACCCTACACTGGGCCAGGGGTGACAACCTTGATAGATGAAGCCATGCTGTCCGTCTAATACAGATTGCTGTCCCTGCAAGCCTGGAAGCCACCTCACTGGCGTCATAAGATGCCCTTGCTTGGTGTCTTGCCAGCTCCAGGCCTATAGCAGAGAGGGCAATAGCTTGTCTGGTTTGCTCCATATCAGGCATTGACGCTAAGATTTGGGAAAGCATCGACCACAAATGCCTACTGTAGGCAGCGTGATAGGCCTGATGAGATGCAATGCAAGACATCGCATGAGAGGAAGAGAACACTCTTTGCCCCGACCGTCGAACTGTAGAGAATCCGAGTCTGGGTGGACGATTAGGTGTGCCAGGCGGCGGCACCGGAGGAGTCTCTAGGTATGCCAAACCCGAGGGTGGGTTGGGGAGAGTACCTAGGGATTCCGAAGGGGCACAATACCTACGTTGGCAGTCTGCCGGGGCTGGAGAAAGGGTGGCTGGCGACTGCCAGGAATGGATAGACGCCTCCTGGAAGGGAATAGGCCAGGATAGTACCACCAAGTGCTGGGCACTGAATTCGCCAAGGAATTCACGCATCTCCCGTTCAGTATTGTCTCGCGTAACATAGGAAATTCAAGATCCCTCACCATCCTCGAAAGAAATCGCTGATATTCAGTGAAATCAGCATCGGAGGAGAGATGAGAGTGGGTTCTCTCCTCAGAGGAGGGAGACGAGGATGATGGAGAGCTTGGTGTCCAGAGGACTCTTGCGGCGGTGGGGACAGATGAAAAACCCGCTCATTCATGCACCTAACATATGAGGGGAAGGCCGCCACAGAACCTCTGAACGCCTCCCAGGATAACGGGCCCGTGGGACCGACATGGCCTGGGAGAGCGGGGGATGGCTGCAGAGGAATGGGAAATGGGCACCTACGGAGGGGCAACTGTCCTCTGCTAGGGCTCTGGAATCCGGGGAACGGAGCCCGAGCTGGCAGGATCCCGGACAACAGACCAGGTTGCAAAACGGAACCCTGGGGATGCGAAGCCTGGAAGAGCCCAGAAGGGGATCCTCCCCTATGACAAACCTGGGACTGCATGGATCCAGAAGGGCAGCCCACAGCAACGCCACCGGAGGGGACCCCGGGGTCCAAAAGGGAAAGGCGGGGCCCAGCGCTACGGCTCCTAGCCACACCCCGAGGGGTGGCAGACAGAGACCGAGATGCCTGAACTCTGCCCCTCAACCCCTCGGACTCCGAGAATGCCCTCCTCCTCGACCCCAGCGACCTCCAACCCCGAGAGGGTGCAGCAGCACCAGGGTCGGTAGCTGCCACAAGCCCCCCAGGAGGAAGAGTCCTCCTCCACCCCGCTCCATCGCCCCAGGGACCCCAGACTACCCCCAGCCTGGGGGGCTTCAGGGGAGGACGGCAGCAGGGACAGAGGAATAGGCCCGCTGGGCTGCCTAGCACCTCGTGCCACCGGGGATCCTGACTCCGAAGAATCAGGTTGCCAGGATGGGTCCACATCTGAATCATCAGCCTCCGAAGAGGAAGTGATCAGCTGGACCACAATACTAGCAACCCCAGGGGTCCCCGGTGAAATGGCGCTGGTGCCGGAGGTGGCGCCAGACGACCTCGGACCCCACGCGACAGCTAAGCCCAGCCCCGACTCCCCAATGGTGCCGTCCAGATCCACGGCACCGCCATCAGTGCCGGGACCCCACTCGGCGCCACCAGAAGAGCGAACCGGGCCCACGGCGCCGAAGGCCAAAAGCATCTGCCATCTGCGCCGCCTCGATCACTGGCGCAAGTCGCGGCACCGGGATCCAAAACGGCGCCAGAAGGCAGCATTGAGGGTCCACCGATGCCGGGCCCAGCAGGCGTGGGCCTCGATGCTGGGGGAGCCTGCACCTCCAAGGAGGTGACTGCCGAGGCGATGTCCCCACCGCAGTCCCGGAAGGGACCTCGACGTTCCTCCGACACTGTGAAAGAAGCTTCCTCTTCAGCAAGAGAAGATGAGGAAGCCTCCTCCTCTACGGACCGTATAGGCCCGAGAGGGGATCCGGAGGAAGGGTCTAGAGACCTTACCTGGGAATCCCTAGAGCGACGCCGTCTTCCGAAAGTCGGCAGGGCCTTGCCGATCTTCAATGCACAGACTTCTAGGACGTGACGGTCCATGGAGAAACAGGCGTTGCACGCATCCATATCATGGTTGGGTCCCAGGCAACAAAGACAAACATCATGCCAATCCGTGACGGAAAAATGCCGGCCACAGGAGCACTGACGCATAGGGGCACGGCCCGCCTTCGACTTACGTTTTGCCCCTGAATCTGACATGATGTGAACAAAATTAGACTAAAAATAGCAAAAGGCTCTCGGCGCAGTCGAAAGTAGAAATAAACAGAACGGTCTTACCGGGTGACGGCGTCGAGAGAAGTATGAGAAGTATGAGAAGGAGTCTGGCTTGAATGATGCAGAAGGCCTAACTTCAACTACCACGCAGCAGGTGCAGCCTCGATGGAGGGAGAAACAGAACTGAGATAGAGGAGGAGTCTGCGGCACCTAACGGCAGCCCCTCATGCATGACGCAGTGCGTCGCTCTCGAGGGCGGCGCCGTTGCAGCTGACTCAAAAAATAAAAAAAAAAATCCCGTAGAAGGTGCACGCCTCTGGCACTAACCCAAGCAGTAATGAATGGTGAAGATTGACAAGGGAAGATCAACCTTGAGACTGCCTCTGACAGCCGCCTCCTCGACCCTTTTGTGTCGAATTTGCTTTCTGTTGCTGCTTTGACACTGGAAGATTTTATCTTGGATAGCTTACAAAACGTCATACAATCCACATCCAAATAAGAGTTCTCTCTCAAAGGACAAGTTAAACAGCTTTGCCTTTGACGCCTGCTCTGTGACCCAATACTGAAGCCATACACCCCACGTGGCTGACACAACGTGACTTAAAGTGAAGTGTGCTGACAGTCGTAAATTGTCCACTGTGGCATCCCCTTGAAAAGTGGAAGCCATGGACACCAGCTGTAAAACGTCTACCGCTTCAGAACCGGGGAACAAACCACCCAGAGCAGTAATCCATGAATTTAAGAGCTCTGGAGACAATAAAGGATGCATAGGAGGTGTGCAGATTTACTCCATTAGAGGCTAAGGCACTTCTGCACACAGCATCTACTCACTTGTTGTGAGTATCGGTCAAGACTAGAGATCCTTCAGTTGGGATAGCTGTGTGCTTCACAGAATTATGCACAGCCTTATCTGCTGGGGGGTCTCCATTTCTGGGAACTATCCTCCATAAATGGATAACATCTCACCCTTTGTCTAGGTAGATGTTTTCTGTGGTCCATGCCTGCCCATTCATGCTCAATAATTTGCTATCACTGCACAAAATCTGGAAAACATTTTGGAGCAGAGGAGGATGTGGACAGTATTGGAGTCACATCCGGGGCCTCCATGGCTGGTACTTCCTTCAGCTGTAAGGTCCTACAAGTCTCCTTTATGAGGTAGGACAGGGCTTTTGTACCAAACTGGGGAGGGATTGGAATCTTCCTCTTAGGCTTGGTCTACTCACCCTCATCCTCTTCATCAGAGGGGTTGTCCTCCTCATCAAAAAGCACTTTCACATCAGGATTTTCCTTAAAAGTCCCCTGTATCGTCATCTTGACCCTCTCTATGGTCAAGGTCAGGGTCTGCCTGAAGATCTGGGTTAGCAGTCTTGTCCTACACTGGCACACCTGAACATGCCGATATGGGCCCCCCTGACCTGAGGGGCTGCCTGAGGTTCAGGTGCATTAGTGGGGATGTCCTGAGGGACATTAGGAGACAATAGCTCATTTAAGAGCAAGAAACAAGATCTGTACAAGTCAGCCTTGTCACTGCCAGTGGGTATTCCAGGTGCCCCCCACAAGCTTAGGGTTCAACTGGTGGAGAATCGAGAGACATATTGATTCATGCTACACAATTAGGGCAATAAGATCTTAAAGGGGAGGGTCTCATCACCTTCTTGCAGGTCTTATATTGCTTGAATACCACAGGTCTCTGATAAGCCATGGTGCCAATGGCTGAAAAACAGAATTTTGTTATAAAATGCCTACTTATGCCAGCCCGTCGGCGCAGCAGTTGGATTTCCGCGTCCGACACCGGCGACCAGGGTTCGAGAACAGACCCGGGTCGTCGGAGGGCCGGCCAGGAGGAGAAGGATCGAGCGTCCTGTGGACAGCTCTCCTTCTCCTTCTCTGGGGGGAGGGTGAGGGGAACACTCGGCATGTAAGGGACTCCTAGCGGAGGCTAGGAGTCCCCACATAACCCACGTTAGTCATATTCAGGAGGTGGGGCAGATGCAGGATGTCACTGCACATCCCCGCTTCCCAGGAAAACAAGGAAAAAACTCTCTCTGGGGTGCCCTGGAAGACTCCGTCTGTGCCTAGCCTCTATCGCTCCTCACTGCGCTGCCAGCGACTCAATCCTGATTCCACCGGGCTCCACTACTGTCCCTGAACCCCGCCCTGGGGGGGGAGCCAGGGAGGCTATGTCGGGGAACCGACGCCTTACCCATAGCAGATGGGGGGGGGGGGTTGTGGAGTCGGTGGTCCCATCCTGGGGGATAAGCCAAGGAGTATCGCTGGCAGTTGGAAGCCATTGGGGAGCGAGGCAGGTGCAGGAAGCAGTGCAGCTGATGGACAAGTGGCTGAGGGGGGAAAAAAGTAAAATTAAAAAAAAAGCCTACTTAAAAGGTAGATAAGGATCTTAATGTGATGGCAGTAGGAAAATAGCTTCCTTCTTCCCCCTGATCAAGTAAAATAAACTGCACTAGTCAGAAAAATTCCTGGAGTTGCCTGACAAAAAAATAAACAATTCTTATATATAACAACTGACAAACATTTCTATGCTGCTACCTGTTGGGAGCTCCCAAACAAACAACACACTGTTTCTCCTGTGATTGTAGTACTTTCTCCATGGAGCTGTCTGATGAATGGAGAACGTTTAGAAAAGCACGCTAAGAGGCACGTGGGAGCTCTGGTGACATCACACCGGGATGTGTGATATCACCATGTCTTCGAAAGCTTGCCCAGCCAAGGGTGAGAAACTGCTGTTCAGATGAAGTGCAAAAAGTACTTAAAGTAGAACTCCACCCAAAACTTGAAAAAATTTATGCTGTACAGAGTGTTTTAATTTGTATGTGAAGTTCTAGTGTTTCCTTCCCTCTTACTGGAGTTTTTCCTAAATGAGCCTGCTAGCTTTAGGGTAGTTTTACGGCCCCTGGAGATCTCCATATCAGACAGCTTAATTGTATTTCTCTGTCCTACAATGCACCTTGTTTCATGTGATGGTGAGGCAGCAGAGACCATAAATCTATCAGAAGGCATTGCTTTACAATCAGTTCACAACAGTAGAGATGGCTATATTTTAAAATCTGTAGAATTCAGCTTAGTGACAACCCTCATCATAAAGGTCTTACTGTCCTGAAAAACTTTGCTGCTGGTAATTTTTGTGCAGCTTGTAAAGCTTCCAAGATATTTAGTTTGTTTGGCATGTGTGTTCTGAATGTTGGGTCTCTCTTACATCACTGTCACATGAGACAAGATGCACTGTGGGAACAAGAAATGAAAATTACGTACCTACCGTAATTCTTGATCTTCTTGGACGAGTCTCCACCACTCATTCACACTAGTGGGATTAGCGCCGAGGCACTAGGACCCATCGGGCAAACTTTTGCTGGAGGGTGGCTGTGAGAGATGGGCGCTGCGAGGCCTGTGCCATGAGCAGCAGCTCAGCTGTAATGACTATCTTGGCGATTACCCTCCAAACCGCCTCAGTACCTTTTTTACCAAGGAGGTGCAGCGCAACTAACGAGAGTAAATCTAACCTTAAAAGCGGACATAAGATAGTCCGATGACCCGTGAAAGAAGGGTCAACAAAAGTCTTCATGGCCTAAAGATTTGAGGGTGAAGACCAACAGCGGTGAGCTCGGGGGATGGAGGTGGGCGTGTGAATGAGTGGTGGAGACTCGTCCAAGAAGATCAAGAATTACGGTAGGTACGTAATTTTCATATCTTCCTGGACATAAGTCTCCACCACTCATTCACACTAGTGGGAGAGTACCAAGCTGATAATCCCCCAAAAGGGCGGCAGGAGAGCCAGAGCTCACGTGACTAAGACAGAAGTCCATTAAGGATAGTTCTGCCGAATGCGGAATGACGCCTGGCATGAACATCCAGTGCATAGTGCTTAACGAAGGTATGCACTGAGCTCCAGGTGGCGGCGTTGCAGATATCTGCAATTGGAACATTGCGAATTTCCGCTAGGGATGCCGCGACCGCCCTAGTAGAGTGAGCGTACACTCTACCTTCTAATTTAACTTCAGCCATGGAATAGCAATGTCGAAGGCATGCCACTAACCATGATGAGATGCATCTGATAGCGACAGGTTGACCCAGCCGAGTGTCGCTGAAAGAAACAAACAGTTGCTGAGTCTTGAGAACATCCTTGGTTCTATCTAAATAGAACCGCAAGGCTCTCTTAACATCCAAGGAATGAAGAGCTCGTTCCCCTTCATTTTGGAAATTAGCGAAGTAAGAGGGAAGTACCAGAGGTTGGTTTAGATGGAATTCTGACACAACCTTGGGAAGAAATTTAGGATGAGTACGGAGAACTACCTTGTCTTTATGGAATACAGTATACGGAGGGTCCATAACCAGGGCATGTATCTCAGAGACCCTGCGGGCTGAGGTAATGGCCACCAGGAAGGCAGTCTTCCAGGTAAGAAATTTTAGCTCACAGGTAGCTAGGGGTTCGAAAGGCTTCCGAGTGAGCATGTCCAGCACCAGGTTAATGTCCCAGGCTGCAACTGGACGCTTAACAGGGGGTCTGGTATGAAGAATCCTTCAGAAATCTCTTCACATAGGTAACTGAGCCAGAGTCAAGGAAGAAACCGGCTCATGGATCGCTGAGATGACACTAAGGTGAACTTTAACTGAGGAGTACTGCAGACCTGAGTTTGATAGGTCAAAAGATACTCAGAACCTTGTCAGGAGGACAGGAAAAGGATTCAAGAGGACTTTGCACACCAGAGAGAAAACGTTCCATTTGGAAGCGATGCCGGTGGCTGGCTCGAGCAGCCAGAAGGATGTCTGAGACTCTACGAGACGTTAGAACCGATTCACTTCTACCTCTTCAGGAGCCAAGCATGAAGGTGAAGTGATTTCAGGTTGGGATGGACCAACGAACCCTGAGTCAAAAGATTGATTTGCAAGGGAAGTGGTCTCGGAGAGGCTGCCAACATACTGTTGAGTAGAGGAAACCATAGTTGCCGAGGCCAGGAGGGAGCAATGAGAATCATTTTGGTCCCTGAGACTCGAACTTGAGGAGTACTCTCTGGATTAGAGGAAGCGGTGGAAAGGCGTAAAGAAAGCGTTTTGTCCACCGCAGCCTGAACGCATCCTGACAGAAAATGCCAGGCCCTGGATTTCTGGAGCAGAAGAGAGGCAGTTTTGCGTTGAGTGGGGATGCAAAAAGGTCCAGGTCTGGAGTCCCCCACTCTTTGAACAGAGACCGAGCTATGGCTGGATCGAGAGACCACTCGTGAGGGTCTGCCTCCGTTCTGCTGAGGTGATCTGCTAGGTCGTTTTGTATACCTGGCAGATAAACCGCTTGAATCAGAGACTTGTGCTCCAAGAACCACTCCCACACCCTCATTGCTTCCCTGCAAAGGGGATAAGAATGAGCACCGCCTTGCTTGTTGATGTAATACATCACAGCTTTGTTGTCCGTTTGAAGGAGAATGTTCTTGTGACAAAGGACATCCTTCAGAGCTCGGATCGCACAGAGGACTGCTCTCATCTCCAGGACATTTATGTGGAGATGAGTTTCGAACTGAGTTCATACACCTTGAGTGTGGAGGGAGTGACAGTGAGCTCCCCATCCCATTAGCGATGTGTCTGTGGTGATGGAGATCTGATGACCCGGGGGAGCAAAGAGGAATCCTTCCAGGAGATTGCTCTCTTGAGACCATCAGGTGAAAGACCTTCGAAGGGGCTCCGTCACCTTGATGGGATAAGACTGGGGGTGAGAGGTCGGAGACCACTGAGTGGAGAGCATCCACTGGGTGGTTCTCATGTGCAACCGAGCCAGGGGTACAGTGAACACCGAGGACGCCATGAGACCCAACATGCGTTGCATCGAGAGAGCTGTAACCGATTGGTTCTCCCCGATGTAACGGGCCATCCGAAGGATGTCGAGTCTTCTGTCCTCTGGAAGGAAAGCCTTCGCGGAAGAGGTGTCTAGAAGCGTCCCTATGAAAAGGAGCCTCTGGGAGGGCTGCAGTTGAGATTTTTTCAAATTCAGCAGAACTCCCATGGACGTGAGAAGACGAGAAGTTGTTTGCATGGCTTCCAAAGTCCCTTGGCTGGAAGGGCTTGCTAGAAGCCAATCGTCCAGGTAGGGAAACACTCGGAGTCCGATCTTCCTGAGATGCACCGCGAGAACTGCACAACACTTTGTAAAAACTCACGGCGCCGAGGATAGCCCAAAGGGCAGGACTCTGAACTGATAATGCTGACCCAAAGCTACAAACCTGAGGAACTTGCGGTGGGTCGGGTGGACGGGGATATGCTGGTAAGCATCCTGCATATCCAGGGAGGCCAGCCAGTCGTGCTGATGCAGCAAGGGTAACAGGGTACCTAGGGAAATCATTTTGAATTTCTCCCTGGGGAGAAATTTGTTTAACTTTCTGAGGTCTAGAATGGGGCGCATCCCCCCAGATTTCTTTGGAACCAGAAAGTAATGGGAGTAGAACCCTGTGTTTCGCAGATGCGGGGGCACCAGTTCTATTGCCCTGTTGTTCAGAAGGCCCTGGATCTCGTGGTGAGGAGGTCTGACTGAGAGGCCGGCAACCTGGGTTGTCGTCTGGGAGGACAATTTGGGGGGGTTTCCAAGAAATTGAGAGAATAACCCTCGCGAATTATCCAAAGGACCCATTTGTCCGAAGTTATGGACTTCCACTGGTTGTAGAAGTACATCAGACGACCTCCCACCGGAGGAGAAAGCTCCACCTCGGGCAGTGTGGATTGAACTTGGGCCAGCAATTCATAAGGTGGCGCTGGGGGCTTTAGGCCCCTGCGCTTTCTGCTGCGTCTTCTTTTGAGGTTGGGCAGGTTGGCTTTTATGGAAGCTTCCCCTGCCTCTGCCTCGAAAGGACTGACGACTATGAAACTGACGTCTGTTCACATGCCCCCGAGAGGGGGCAGGCGGAGGTCTGGCCAATTTAATGGCCGATCTAGTCTTCTGAGTGGCCTCTAAGGCTTGCTCCACCTGAGGCCCAAAAAGATAGGAGCCATCAAAAGGCAGCGCCATTACCTGCTGCTGAGCATCATTCGTGAAGCCAGAAGTACGCAGCCAGGAATGGCGCCGAGTACAAATCCCTGCGGCTGCTGAGCGAGAAGCAGTGTCGAAAGCATCCATGGCGGCTTTGACCTGTTGGTTATTGGACTCAATACCTCTAATAACGGTCAGAAGAAGCTCTGACTTGGAGTCCGAATCTGGAAGAGCTTCAACCATTCTTTTCATAGAGTGCCACAGGATATACTCATACTGAGAAAAATAGCCTTGATAACTGGCAATACGCATACTTAGAGTGGAGGCAGCAAAGATTCTCTTACCTAATGTATCAATCTTACGAGACTCTTTGTTAATAGGTCGAGCTGTAGCAGTTTGAGGAAGAACGACCTTGTCATTCTCTGCCAGGACTACAATAGGATCCGCAAAGGCTTGGGATGCCAAAATGGGACGATCCTTGGGAGCTGAATACTTCTTATCAATGGATTTAGCCACTGAGGGAATAAGAGCAGGATTATTCCATACCATCTGAGACAGCCGCCTCAAGGAAGGCTGGACCGAGGAGTCAAACCGTAGGGATCTCCTGAAGCATGAAGATACTGGAGTCTTAATATCTTCCCAGGATCGATGACTGTAGTCTGGAGAGAAAGAGTGGATCTCAGGTTCTTCAACAGAGACTTAAAGGACAGGTCCTCACTACAGGCTCTGTAGCAAAGAAAGATCCTGTTTCCTCCACTTCATCACCCAACCGGTCTGGGTCAGGCTCAACATCATCTCCTGATGGTCCAGGAAGGACTGTTTGGACAGGAAAGGAGGAAAATTAGGAGAGGAGGAAATAGCAGAAAACAAGGAGAGTCCCCAAGTGCCCCCGAGATGGCAAAACGGGTTGAAAACGGCATCGGTGAGGCGACGGGCGTCAAGAGGCACGCTGCCCCGCAGCGCCTTCGGGCGGCGCCGCAAGAGCGCACGGCACCCACGGACGGCGCCATGAGAGCGCGACGGGTGCCGACGGACGGCACTACCGGCCGACCGCTACAAACGGCGCTACCGACTAAGCGGTGTTGCCGCCGCACCGCCAGACCTAACGGCACCGGCGAGACCACGCGATGCCGCGGACGGCGCCACAAGATCCAGCGGCACCGAAAACGGCGCCGACAAACCAACAGACCCTGCGGAAGGCGCCGGAAAAGCCCCAGGAACCTGGAAAGCTAGAGAAGGAAAAACCAGGAGATAAGGGCATCGGTGTGGCCCCCTGCGCCGCAGCCATGTGAGGGGGGGAAACACCTAAGCACGGAGTCGCTGGCACTGAAGAAGGTGCCGCGCGACTAGGAAGGTCCAACCGCCCTACCTGATCGCCGGAGGAGCCCGAGGGCTCCGAGGCAACCGAGCCAGGCAGAAGAACCAACCTCCAAGCCCATCGCTCCATAAGAGCGGCCCACTGATGAAACTGCTCATCTGGAGCCCTACCTATAGGCGGGGAGGGGCTCCGATGTCGAGGACGACGATTACCGGAAGTTGGCGAAGACCGGCAACTAGCAACGATAACCGACCGTCGACGCGCAGACATACCAGAGGGCGACCTTGAGTGATGCCTTCTCTTTTTTGACCTGTGGGCCGAAGAAGAGCTCGAGGGCGAACGGTGCCAAGAATGCAACCGTTTATTTTTATGCCGACGGGGACCGCCCATCCCCGGCATCAGACTGACCGTTGTCGGAACCCCGCTGAGGAGAAGGAGGCTGACCGGACCCAGCCCGGCTGACTGAACAGCATTCATACGAAGTCTCCCTACCGTCACCTGACCTGCTCATGGTCGACTCTGTCCAGTAGGCCGAGACTTCTTCAAATAAGTTAAATTTTAAATATTAGAAAAATTTAACGAAAATAGAATAAAATTAAGCGATACTACTATCGTGATAATGTTACAAAAAAACAAACTGAAAACTATGCGCTAGTTTGAAGTTTGACTCCCGACAGGCGAGCGACGTCAGAATCGAAGCGCATCATCGCAAGCGGAAAAAGGAACTGAGGCGGTTGAGGGTCGTCAGCCGAGATAGTCATTATCGCCGAGCCGCTGTCGCAGCATCGTGCTCGCAGCGCCATCTCTCGCGCCGACCCTCCAGCAAAAAGTTTGCTCCCGATGGGTCCTAGTGCCTCCGGCGCTAATCCCACTAGTGTGAATGAGTGGTGGAGACTTATGTCCAGGAAGATATACAATTACGCTGTCAGGGATGAAGATCCCCAGGGGTCATAAAGCTAGCAGGCTAATTTGGGAAAAACTCCTAATACCAGTTAGAGGGAAGGGAACACTAGAACTTTATATAGAAATTAAAACTCTCTGCACAACATATATTTTTTCAAGTTTTGGGTGGACTTCTCCTTTAAATCAGTAAGGCTAGTTGTAAGTCCCTGCTGTCTAACTGCCATCAATGACCGACTCATGCATGGCTGAAGAAAATAACAAAATGTGCTGTGAAGCGCAACTGCTAATCGGAGCACTCTGAAGTGCTATGGAGAGGGCTGGAAAACTGACCAAGTCTTAAACACTCTCACCATGATATTTTTACTTGGGGGGAGGGGGAGTCCCAAACAGAGCAAGGCATGATTCACCCCTGCAGCCCAAACTAAGGTAGATCATACAACTATTCACCCAGGCAGTCCAAACTTAATAAAGCCTAAAAACAAAGTTAAAAGGATTCTTCACTGAACTTAATCAAAAGCACTAAAGCTATCTCAGTCCCCACACTTATTCACGTCCTGAAGGAAACTGAAACCATGGGGAGGTGAGATAAACACCATGCCAGCTAAGGAGGAAAACAGGAAAGGAAGTTAGACAAGGTTCTTCCTAGCTAACAAAATTCCTCCACAAGAAAATTTGAAAAACACCTGGGCACCAGAAGCGTAAAAGGAAATCTGGACAACACTCTAGTTGGGCAGTGGCATTTGTCCCCAGTCCATGCACAGGGAGATTGGGAAACATATTATCAGATTAGTCAATTTAAAAGCCACAGCTTAACAGGCATGATTTCTAAATGTAGCCCCCTTTGCCGGCCCGGTGGTGCTGAGGGTTGAGGCGCTGGACGCCACACCTCACACTACACCAGCGACCCGGGTTCTGTAATGGATCAGGGCTGCTGGGGGTTGGCAGGGGAGAAGGAGGATCAAGCGTCCGATGACTGCTCTCCTCTCTGGGGGTGGGTAATGGGGCTTGCATCGCTCTGTAGCGGCGACTGGCAGAGGCCAGCCACACTGCAGTAGCATGCATAATAGGGGAGAAGAGCACGGCAGGCGTCAGCACCGCCGGCTCTCCATAAGGGAGAAAAAGGTGGAAAATACAGAGGGCGATCTTCGCGGCTGATGGTCGTGCCATTGCACCCCCAGAAGTGACCCGAGAGGGGTGCATATCCAATGTGGTGCGAGAGTGATGATGGCCAGCTCACTGGGGGTACGGGTTCATGTGGCCCGTGTGCATGACCGGGCCTGGGGGTGCAGGGGCTGGTAGCCGGAGATCATGGGGGCCGCTCTACTGAGGAGGTAGGAAAGATAAATATAAAAAAAAAAGTAACCCCCCTACAAATGGGGGTTCCCGAAAAGTCTTCTTTGAGCTTGCCTAAATGCTCACTGACAGGCTGGTGTCCTGTGTTTTAGCAGTCTAATTGTATTGCCAGAGAGTGCCTGTATAGTCTCTGTGTACTATCTCTTTAAGAGCTGCCTGGATTGCAGTTATAATTAATCTGGGAGGGGGCTGAGTATTTCTATGCTCGAGTCCCGCCCTGGCTTTCCAGATAATTGTTCCGCTCTGCCATCGCTATTTGCACAGAGGGAGCTCTGTTATAAGATAGCTTATTTGCTGATTATCTATTAGAGTGAAATTAATATTGTACTTTGTTCTAACCTGTTTTCTTTGCAGCAAGGACTGTTCAGTCTTCTCCACCATCTTGGCCCGGGACTGTCAGAATGGGCCAATCAGTACATTTGGGACTCTAAAATACAGCCTGTCTACAGGGGCTTGGTGGGGCCAAAACGTGTATGAATTGCAGTTTTGGGCTTTTGGCGTCTATAATAACCTGGAGGGTGAGCCCTTGTTGTGACTGACAGACAGATCACAGCCAACCAAACCTTTTGGATCTTGGGGAAAGTCCCACACTGCTTGCAGTTTCAGTTAGATCTTTTCTAGGAAGTGAAGAAGTAACAGCTTGAGATGGTTCGAGCAGCAATCCATAGTGGATTCGCATGGGAGAAGTGTGGAAAGGCCTGAGTTTGGCCTGCATGCCTGCCTGCTGTTCCTGAGAGGGAACTTGTTCCTTTTTTGGACTGTATCCGAATTTAGAGAGCAAATTAAGCCACTGAATTGTGACCTGGCTTTAACCTGAAGAAGACCTTAGATTTGCTGAATGCTACCTCTGAACTCCCAGATTGTGCAGAGACTCTGTAATTGCGACCGGAGAGCCATTTGCCTGGTACAGTGGAATTTCCTTACATGTGAATGTGCTGTGTGCTTATAGTGGGTCGTGATTTGGTTCCCCACTGTGTGTCTGAACTGTATTTTTCTTGCTGGAGGCTGCATCCAGCTCCACGGACTGAACCGTATCCATTTCCGTTTGCCTGGGCCCTGCTACACTGGCCCAGCCAGAATACCTGCTACGCAGAGAACGTCATCGTCGAGAGACTGGCCTGGTGATCGGCCACTTGCTAAATGCCTTGAACAGGAATGATGCCTTGGTGATTCGTGTGGGCCCTGTTTCTCTGGACACTCAAACTCAACAGCCTGCAGTATCAATTTCATCTTGCCTGTGTCCAGTATTGGGTATCCTGAGTAAACATCAGTGTAGCTCCCTGCAACAACAGCTAAATCTAAAACTGTTGTCATCTGATTGTCTTGTTGCCTTTTCTTTCATGAACTGAGCCCTCCAGCTCCTGATTACAAATAATGTGTGTTGTGCATGTTGCTTTCTTTCATCACAGGGCCCCAACCAGCTGCAACATTCCTGGCTAGCCCACCGTTTTCCTACCTGGGTACCCAGAGTATGTGACTGTGTAGGGACTCTGAACTGCATGCTTAACTGTCTAATTAATATAACTTTTAAACAAATCAACCTGATTATGCCCCTCCCTTGTTTAAGTCCCCTGAATAAATCAGATTTAACTTTGCATTTAACCTGACTGTGGTTCCAGTTTGTGCCAAAAGTATTGTACTGTTGCTATTTGCTGTGCTTAACCTTGTTTTACAGGGGGTCCCCAGGGTTAAGCTAGAGGAACCAGCCCTCGTGGTAAGTGCAAACCGTGTGGGTAATCACCTGGTGAATAAGGGTCATTATGAAAGTAATTATTGTATATTGTTCAGGCCACTAGAAGGGAAAGAGGGGGTTACAGTGTCCAAGAGGGCTGTGCCCAGATTAGCTTGACCACTAACAACCCTGACCTCCGGGTGGAGGCACCCATTTCATTACCCAGGCCCCTTAACCTGCTACTAGCCAAGCAGGCAGGCGTAGTAGCCCTTGGGATAGCGCCACCTACCGGTCACATAAGTTTGAGGGTGCTGCAGCAATCCTATCACCAACATAAATTCTTCAGAGAGAATCGCCTATGCTGTTGACCCCTTCATTGTACAGTAAAGACTGGAGAGTCCTTGCTCTCTCGAATGCTCATGTGCCTAGGGTTTAATGCGGTTTCTACAGCTTTAGGCCGTACCATTACCCTAGTGGGGGTGCACATTACCCATATGTACTAACTACCCATTGACGATGTGGAGCACTACAGAAAGGGAACTGGTCTGGAAGTCATAAAGGTCATTCTAGTTTCTTCAGATAACTTAAGAGACTGCTCCACCTGCCATCTGAACAGGTAAGTTCCATCAAAGGAAACGTTTATCATCTGTTGTTGGATGTCCAGGGTGAAGCCAGGAGTCTGCAGCTAGGAATGCCATCATGCCAGACAGTTGGTGAGACCCCAGCTGGAGTACTGTGTGCAGTTCTGGAGACCCCATCTCCGCAAAGACATAGACAGAGTGGAGGCTGTCCAGAGGACGGCAACCAAAATGGTGCAGGGTCTACACCAGAAGGCATACGAAGAAAGACTAAAGGAGCTTAATATGCATACCCTTGAGAAAAGAAGGGAGAGAGGGGACATGATAGAAACTTTAAAGTACCTCAAGGGAATCAACAAAGTCCAAGAGGGTAGCATCTTTCAGAAAAAAAGATGTGCAAGAACAAGGGGGCACAATTTAAAGATGGGGGGGGGACAGGTCAGCGGTAATATGAGGAAGTATTTTTTCTCGGAGAGGGTTGTGGATGCATGGAACCACCTCCTTGAGGAGGTCGTGGAATCAAGAACAGTGGGAGAATTCAAGAATGCATGGGACAGACATAAAGCAGTCCTAGTGGGGGGGTAGGAGGAAGTAAGCTGTTGGTTAACTAGGATCTGCAGCTTATCTGTTACGTAGGAAAATGGACAGACTAGGTGGGCCAAGCGGTCCTCATCTGCCATCAAATTCTATGTTTCTGTGTTTCTATCTGATGCAAACGATTGCTGCAGCAGAGCGAGATGCTGTATCAATGGTATCCATAGAGGTTTTAAGCTGGTGATTGTTGGACTCAATACCTTGCTTGACAGTCAGCAGAATATCTTGTTTAGCCTCCAGATCTGGCAGAGACTCTGTCAGAGACTTTAGTTTGCTCCAAAGGATATATTCATTCTTAGAAAACTGCCCTTGGTAGCTGGCTGTCCTCATGCCCAATGTAAAATGAAGCACAGGCTCACTTGCCCATCATGTCCACCTTGCATAACTCGCTATTGATTGGGTTCACTGTGACTTCTTTAGGGATAATGGCCTTGTCTTTCACAGTGTGAATAACAACAGCAGCTATGGGATGAGTCCCATATACTGGCCTATTTTTAGTAGCAGTGTACGTTCTGTCCACCTGCTTGGGGATAGCTGCCACCGAAGCAAGTCTTTGCAAAACCACATCAGGCAAGGTCTCTAGTGCAGGAGGGATTGAAGGAACCAATTGGATTGGCATATAAGGCACATTTAAAAACTCCAGTTGGAGGTGCTTGGCCTGGTTAATAGCTGCTGGCTCAAAATTCAGTGCTGAGTGCATATTTCTGAGCAACGACACAGGAACTGGGTCTGAGGTCTCTAGGCTAGAGAAAGAGTCGTCATCATTGCCTTCAGAGATAATAATGTTTCGGTCTGACTCGTCCTCCACTACACTCTTCTTGGAAGGAGAGTAGAAGAAAGGATAGGGTTGCAAGCCTGCCAACCCAGTGCATGGCTGCAGTGACACCAGCCTCAGCCCTGCAAGGCACTGGATGTGTGCCAGAGGCGGCAATGGAACCGGCACTGGATTCAGCACAGAGAAGCCATAAGCCCATGCAGTGCTGGACTTGGCATCACATGTGGCACCAGATGTGGTACCAGAACCAGCATCAATGACCCAGCTAGCACAGCGCAAACACTCTACCTCGCCTGGGGTACCACATGCTGTACCAGCTCAACTGGACCTGAAGGACCAGGGACGGGCTCCACTAGCGGTGCCACTCAGACCAGATGCTGCACCCACTAATCCGTAAGTGCTCCCCAGTGCTGGAACTGCCCATCACAGCCCTCGCTTTAAAACAGAAAAAGAGTGGGTCTCCAAGCCTGAGACACCAACCACCCAGGCCCAGAGGTCCCTGGTGTCACCTGTGATGACGATGAGGACCTCCAACTCTGGGCAACTGAGTGTCTCCTGGCAGACATCACAGAGTGTAGTCTCAACTAGTGTCATTTCTTCCCCTTCCTACAGGAAGGGGAAGAAGCCGTGCAGTGCATGGACCCTGACGCAGTGCGTGTGTGGGACTGGGACCACTTCTTTTTGTGCTTATGGAAGGACTGCCTTTCCTCCAGGGCACTGGACTGCCTGTAGTCAGAATCCTTCCCCTAAGGGGAAAGCAGACCGTATGGGGCCCCACTGCCAGAGCAGCCTGTCTTTTCAAGCTCCTTACTGTCCTGCATGGCCAACCACCATTGACACTCAAGTAGGGCTAAGAGAAACTACATTATTTACTTGTGACAAACACACTAAACTGACACAAAAATAACAAACTCTAAACACTAAAACTGAGAAGAACTGAATGTTGCTGTCCGACAGACAAGAAGTTCTGACTCCCAGTGGGTGAGTGACAAAGCACTGATGTACACTCAACGGCGTGAAAAAAGGAACTGAGGAGGCTGGGGGCTGACGCAGATGCAGACAGACAGCATGTGCATTCGCTCATGGAGCCGGGCATATGCACTACTTACCTGGGCACCAGCCATCTGAAAACTTCTGACTCCCACTGGGTTCTGGCACCTCCGCCTTACACCCACTAGTGGGAATTAATGGTGAAGATTGGAAGATCATGCATTTACTTGGTGCAGACATCTTGGTATACTGCAATACTGTTCAACTTCAGTATAACTACCACTGTATCTCTTATAAGATACTATATGATGAATTTTTACTGACTACCAAATACTTCTTGTTTGACATTTCTATTTTTACGCCCCTTCCCTCCAGCTCCGATATCCTCAGGAGCACCTAGGAGTCATCCCTCTGTTAGCCCCCTTATCTGGTCTGCCCCTGTCACCCATGGAGCCACGGTTTTACTCCCGGGTGGGGAATGAGGTAGGCCCAAAACACCTCGACAATTCTAGTTCTCACCGGGCTCAGGGTTGTTACTGAAGGTGGCTGCATATCGAGGGCAAGTCTGGTGTCTGGCTCCAGCTGAGCTGAAAGGTGTTTTCCCCAGTTCTGTTGTGGATGTCGCGAGTGCCCCTGATGTCAAGGCACGAGCGTCAATGTCCATGACGTCCTCCCCTAGCTGCCTTCTGAACTCGCTGGGTTCCAGCTCTTCACCTGGGACCAATCAAGCCCTGAGGCACCCAATGTGCTGCTAACCCCCTAGACTCCGCCAGGGGTCAGCAGATGCTGAGCTGCTCCCCCCCACCCAGAGTATGCGAACCATCATTGGACGTTCCAGCCTACTCCCCTGGCTGGCCCTCCGATGACCAGAGTCTGCTCCCCAATGCGGGTCGCCAGCGTCGCAGACGGAAATCCACCCACTGTGCCGGCAGGCCAGCCGACTACCAAATACTTCTGTTTTAAGTGACTTTCTCATACACTCTTAAATCTCTTAAAGAAACAACACTCCCAATCAATGTTTATTGCCAATCTGAGAAGTTTACTATAAACTATATTAAACAATGCATCCATTTACTATGTTTTACCAATTAGAAGCCATGGGCTGTAATTATAATTATGATTTTCTGCAGCAGTTTCCAATCTGGGTGGCCTATATTTGAGGGGAGCTTGTATTATATATTCACTGTGAGGTACCACTGCTTACCATGGAGGTGACTGTGCAGTCATTTCAAGCCTGTCGGATAATACTGACAAACTACAGGATGAAGTCCTGAAACTTTTTTTTTATTCCTGAGGGCACTAAAAATGCAGATCAGTGGCAACATTTCCAAGAAGGCAAAAGAGATCAGATGTTAGATGTAAAACAAACAAAAAAAATTGCACCCAAAGTAAGTCAGTATAGATAGGCAGGTCTAGGCCAGGCAGGGCCTGTGACAGTGAAGAGAGCAGAGGATGTTCCAGCACTAAGACCTCACCGTTGTTTTTTTTTTTAAAGAAATAAGATAATCTACAAAAAGCTAAAAACTTTGTTTTTAACGAGAAAAAGATAAATCTAAAAAAAAGCACAATGTGACATAGGGATTTAGGCAGGCTGCAGCCTGGAAGACAGCTGATCTGCTGGTTAAGAAGCACAGTAGGAATCTGGTGACCCATTCTTGGATTCCCTCAGCCACTAAGTACTCACTCCTCCCAGTGTTTGGTAAGCTAGATCTGATCGCACTCTGAGGAAAAAAGTGCACCCTCAATTAGAAAGTTTATTTAAAAGCCATGGCTTTGAATTGGGGGCAGCATTATTTACTATCTTTTTGGGGGATGCGGCTTGTACTTGAGGGAGGCTTCTAACTGACAGCAGTTTTTAAATGGTGAAATAAGGTATGTTTCATTAGCAAATCCTAAATTTGGCCAGTGTAGTCAATTGTTGGTAAAGCAAATGGTTGAACCAGGTATTTCCTAATCTCAGCCAAAAATAGAGTTTGCTACAACACTCTTGTGGGCATTATGCACCTAAAAGTATGTATACTGGGGTGGCTCCATGGGGCCAAAAGGTAAGGGGCCCAGTTGGCACTATGGCAATCTGCATTTGCACCCTGGTCAACTGAAGCAGAAACCAGTGGGGAGGGTAAGGAGCATCTGCAAGTATGCTCTCCTCCTCAGGCGGGAGGGCAGGGTGCACATCACTCCTAGAGCAGTACCTGGTGGTGGTGCACTTGGCAGCATGAGTGGATAAGCGCCACAGTGCGCCCCCTCCGAATGTTGCGATATGCAACCTTCTTGAGGAATAGGAGGGAGAAGAGGAAGGAGAAAATGGGAAACAGCTCCACTGAACATGCCAGATGACAGTCCTCAGCATTCCCCGGCCCCCAGCCAACAACCCCCTGGTGCAGTGTCCCCCCACCATCACCACCTCTCCAGTTCTCAAAGTGCTCCCTCTCTGGTGAGAGAAGAGGGCCACTCTGTCAGGGCCACTCTGGAGTTACAGAGGGATGAACACTCACAGGGGCAGGGGGTGCTTAGATGTTGTGGAATGGCAGTGAGTGGTGAGCCCGGTGGACAGATGGATGCCTCCTGTGGGACCCAGGGGGGGTCACAGGGGCATGAGAAAATGCAAAAAAAAGTGTATATCTGCATTTCTACTATATAGCAAATAGTTACAGCAAAAACCTCATCCAATCAGACTCCATACAGTAAACAATGTACCCTCCCTATTTTCCACACTGTTTGTTTACTGATCTCTACATATGACCTAAACAGTCAGAGCTAGATTTTCATAGTGGAGGATGCTGATGTATGAGGCTAGTTTCCTATTCCATCAGTGTCCTCCTAGTTCCGCAAAAACGCTATTGCCGTCCTTTCATAGATGCTCCTGTTTTTATGACAGTTTCTGCAATTTGTGACAACTTGCATCATAAAAATGATCCCACATAATTTTTTGGATGCAAACTGCATTATATTTGCTGCAAAGCATGGTAACCATGTCTGAAAGTTATACCTCTTCACATGTGGTCTAACATTCAGGCATGAGTAAGGGGAAAGAGAAAGGGGAAATTGTTTAACTAGGAAAGGCACACTAAGCCGAAGCTTGTTTCCAGGTGCGATCTGGGAGCACAAGGAAGTTAAGTGACTTGCTCAGGGTCACACAGTATGCAAGTGGGGGCTGTGGGATTCAAACCCAGGTCTCCATGTTTGCAGCTCAGAGCCTTAAACCAATACGCTATACTGCCTCCTGTCCTCAGTCTTTGCTTTAGCAACATGCGATATGCATTTCCATTTTTACAAAAAACATCTGTTTTTGCAATAAATATTACTATATTACTTTTTCACATTTAAAGAAACGCATGGCAGGGAATATAACTTCCAAGAACAGTCAATAGATTTTCACAGAATACCAAGTTAAAAAAAGAAGGTATAGATATTGCTAAGGCTTCAGGGAAGTGCTTTTTTACTCATTTTTCTTAATTAAAGGATAGGTGAAGCAGCAGTTCTGTAGCAAACATAGTGATGTTTCTGCCCCAAGTGCCCAATTATTAGCTTCACAGAGTGTGGAAGAAATGAAGTGTCATTTCTAATCTCTTACCTTTCCATCAGTAGTAACTGCAGCAAATACAGTAGAGGAGTAAGGGGCCCAAGCTACATCTCCAACAGCTGCATTCAGGTCAAAGGTGAACATAGGAGTCCTTTAAACACAAAATGTGAGAAAGACCATTGTTAAGATTAAACAGTCACAAAAAGTCATGAATATTACCATTTGGTTTCCTAAGGCACAACGCAGAAATCCAAACACACAGAGAATATAACTGAACCCCCAAATGTCTTTACAAATGTAATACCTTGCCAGAAGTAGATGGTATTTATGGCAATGAATGTACAGTACGTGATTCAACTATACCTTGCTTAAACAAAACAAATTTAAGAAGTAACCCTATTACATCTTGAGAAAAAAAATCATTTTTTTTATTAAAAAGGCTTTGTTCAGGATTGGAAAAACATGAAACTGTAGGCATAATCCAATTCTCATTACCTCTAGTATCCATTTGCTGTTGTGATACTTTCCCATTTGGTGAGACAGTAAGAGAGGAAATCTCCCTACTGGTGAGCTTTACCACTGAGAACAAACTCTGGTCAGAGCCAGCACGGCATCATAAAGCCATTCACACCACTCATGGAGAGCATGGAGCTCATGTGGGAAAGTTGGAAACAGAGAAAACTGATGGCAGATAAGAACCACTAGCCCCATCTAGTCTTCCCTTTTTTCCTTACCTGCAACAGTAGCTGGTGACCCTATTTGGGCATCAGCTTAGCCTCTCCTTTCCACTTCTGGGGTTCCTTTATGTCTATCCCAAGCATGCTTGAATCCCTCTACTGTGCTTGCTCCCACCACCTCTTGGGGCAGGCCATTCCACGTATCCAACACCCTGTCAGTGAAGAAGAACTTCCTCATATTTCCTTTATTCTCCTCCCCTCCAGTCTCATAGTGTGCCCCCTTGTCATTGTACTCATTCTATACTGAAATATGTCACCCACTTGCACCTTATTAATGCCTTTAAGATACTTGAAGGTCTCCATCATATCTCCACTTTGTCTTCGCTCCTCCAGAAAATACACATTGAGGTCCCTCAATGCCTCCTCATATGTCTTGTGGTGCAAGCCCTGTACCATCTTAGTTGCCTTCTCTGAACCACATCCACCCTGTCTACACCTTTACAAAGATGTGGCTGCAGAACTGAAATGAAAATTACTTACCTACCATAATTCTGGATCTTCTCTTGTATCTTCACCATTCATTACTGCTTCGTGTTAGCCAGATGCGCGCACTCGCCACGTGAGCTTTTTTTTTGAGGAGTCGACACCAGCCCACGAGCATGACGCACCATGTGGTGCGCGAGGGGCAGCCATTAGGTGCTGCAGACTCCTCCTCCATCCCAGTTCTGTATAGCCGGAGAGGCAAAAATAGATTAGGGAAAGAAGAGTGAGGCGTGTGAGGCAAGAAAGCCAAGATATAGAGAAAGAAAAGGAAATAAACTGAAAAAGGAATAAGCTGAAGAGAGGACAGAAAAGAAGGAGAACCCTACCCTAAGGGACAGCAGGGCCTCAATCCTCGGGGGGCTCTGAGGGAGGATAAGATAAGGGTAGGAGAAGAAGAAGAGGAGAAGAAAAAGGATAGCAAGGAGGAAGGGGGAAGTCTGCCATGACAATTGGGTGGAACTGGCTTAAAGCTTACCAGCCCAAAGGACTGAGGACAAAGGAGTAAGGATCCCTTCAGGCATGACTGTTTTTAGATGGTTCAAGTGAACCCTCTGCACAGCTCATTATGAGAGAGGTAGATTCCCCTTCTCTCCCCGCTATCTGATTACCCACAACTTAAGCAGAGAGCTCACAGAATGTCCTAAAGGGAAAACAACTATCTGTACTGAAGAGGAAAGAGCCCCGACTAGGTGTAGGGAAAAAGATTAGTACACAGTCACATAATGGAGTACTAGTGTAGAAGTCCCTTAAAAAAGGGTGCAACCTATTTGCAGAAAAACAAAGAGAGACAGGGAAGGAAACTCCTTCTGACGCCCTAGGAGAAGCACAAGCCGTAGAGAAAGCAACCCCTAAAATATGGAGAAGCCCCAGTTCTGGGGACACCACGGTAAGAGAATCAGAAAGAGTTCCCTCAGAAGGTAAGGGCGAAGCCCTACTCGCCCTCCTCCTGGTTCGAACCATCTGTGACTTCATACAAGGGACAGAAGGTCCTGAGGAACCAGGAGGACTCAGCTCCCCACTGGCCTCGAGAGGGGAAGGGTGAACAGGGCGGGGGAGACGCCCAACAAATGAGGCCCATGAGGGGAAGGTGTACGGAATTCAGTAATGAATGGTGAAGATACAAGAGAAGAACAAGAATTACGGTAGGTACGTAATTTTCATATTTTCCCTTGTCAATATTCACCATTCATTACTGCTGGGTGAGTACCAAGCCCCCCGAAAGGGGCCTAGCGCAGCCCTGAGGAAACAGGACCCTCAGCCTCCTGCTGGTGGAAAACAGGAGGAGGAGACCCTAGCCGTACTAGACTGACAAGTCTAAGGCTAAGGAGAGCTAGAAGGTGTCCCCTGAAGACAAGGGGATGGAGGAAGCCCCTGAAGAGGCCTCCTAGCCCTGCTGGAGAAGAGACGGGTCCCCCGCAAGGTGGAGAAGATCACCCTACACCGGGCCAGGGATGACAATCTAAAGAGACAAAGCCATGCCGTCCATCTGACACAGATCGCTGTTCCCGCAAGCCTGGAAGCCACCTCACTGGCATCATAAGATGCTCTTGCTTGGTGCCTTGCCAGTTCCAGACCTATGACGAAGAGGGCCATGGGCTGGCTTGTTGAAATTGCTCCGAATCAGGCAGTAATAGCAGAGTTTGAGCTAGCATTGACCACAAGTGCCTGCTGTAGGCAGCATGGTGTGCCTGATGTGACGCAATATACATCAACGCACGAGTAGAAGAGAAAACTCTTTGCCCCCATCAGTCGAATTGTAGGGAATCCAGATCTGGTGGTTGGTAGCGCACCAGATTACTGTATTGCCAAAGATTCAAATAGCTCCGGTTTAGAATCTATGCATGTCCGGGCTACACCGAGACCATGTATCAACTGGCAGGGTACTAGTCATCCACTGCTTGTAAGAGAAATGCCCAAGAATGTCCAGGCTCCAAACTGGAGCTATTTTAAAAATCAGTCGCATATTAAGTATATAGATGCCCCTGGCTGCACACCACCTGAAACGTTATCATGGGGACAGCCGTGGGTGCTTGTGGGCGTGACGGGGAGGGCTCTGCATCCTAAAATGCCGGGGCAACGAGGGCGCAGGATCAACCAGATATAATTTCAAATAAATGAGAAGCGAGTAAGTTTATTTTTACTTTTTTCTATTGCATTTGCTATTCGGGCCCCACTTCACATGGAGGTGGGGCCCGACTGTACGTGGACGTTTCCCTTTAAGGCATATAAGTTGGCTCCTAGCATCCCTGTAGACCAGATAGGGATCCTTGAGGTATTGCCACCTTTCGGTGTCTGTTATCTTTATTTCGGTCCTGCTCCCATTGCACCTTACACTTAATTGTGGTATCGAGTAGTCCCTAAGCATACCATATAGCCTGCCTGCAGTGCCCTTTACTTCGCCTTGTTTATGCATGGTGGTCAGCTATTTCCACCCATCGCCCATAGGTGCTATGGCTCTGAGGGTCTTGGATGCATTCCTGATCTGGAGAAATCTCCAGAAGTCTGTTTTGGGTAGCAGATACAGTGCCTGCCTTTGCAGGAAGGACATCATGGCTTTAGAGTCCCATGCATAAAGATCCGCTATTGTACAGATGCCTGCCTGCTGCCAAAAGTGTAAGCCGATGGTTTGTCCCACAGCTAGCACATCTGGGTTGCGCCATAAGGGGCTGTACTGTGTAGGTGGTTCCCATAAGAGGGCTGGACATTGAGTGAGATGTTTGCACCTATGGCAGGCTTCTCTTGTCTCTCGGATAACGGGAGAAAGGTGGCCTTTTGGGTGTCCCCCTTTGCTCAATAGGTTCCCCAGCCATTTGGATTCTGATAGGTCTATTTCCAGATTCACCCACACATGGGGTATTTGGGATTTTAGGGAGAAATCATCTGATTGATTGTGCAGCCCTATATGCTAGTAAATATCCCTGCAGCCAGGGGAGACCCATTCCCCCCCAGACCAGAGCAGAGCACCCGTAAGCTAGTTTTTCCAAATCTTGGGGCTTTGTCTTACTAGATGAACCCTGCTGTCACCTTGTTGATTTTCAGAAATGTGTTTGGTTGTGTAGGGATTGGTAGGTTGCACATGAGGTATGCTATCTTAGGCAGCATGAACATGTGTACAGCATCTACCCTGCCTTTCAGGGATAGGTGTAGCTTAGTCCATCTTAGTGATTCCGCTTTGATGGAGACTGTGATGGGTGTATAGTCTGCCTCAACCATGTTCCTCCATAGTGTGGTGATGTTTATCCCTAAGTATGTGAAACCTTGGGGCGCCCATACCACTGGAGTGCCCTGTAGGCATTCCCCTGTGCAGGGCAATTTATTGGCGACAGCATGCCACTACACCATTTTAGCTGCCCTCCAGTAGACTGCCTGTAACTTGTGCATGTCCATTCAGAAATATGTTCTCCAGAAGTGGACACAGTACACTAGTTGAGGATTCATCAATTAATTTTACAGTGGTGTAAACACCTCATACTTCTTGCTGGTGATACCTGTGCACAGCAACATCCCACTGGCACTCCTTTCTGCTTTGTCACACTGCTTGGCTTCTTTTAGGTCATTAGAAGTGACAGTCCCCAGTTATTTTTCCTGTTTTGTGCTCGCCATTGCAGTACCCCCTTCAAGTATTCCCACCTCCGTTTTCTATGCACCAAGTACCTGATTTCTCATTTATTCACAATGAATGTATGGTGTATTGTAAAGTGTTGTTCTGTGTAGAATTCCATGCCTTTTAATATGCTGCTGTACCACAGTTCAAAGGTCATGAAATGTGATTGAACCCTTTTGTGTTACAACATCATTCTGAAAGTTAGAGACTGCACACCTCAATTTCATTCTGAAAGCAACATAGCTGCCACATGCACATTTAACTAAGTACTACAACATTAAATAAAATACAGGATGTGCAACTTTATTCACAACCAGTGTGTTCTGCAAACTCGGGGTTCTGATTCCCACTGACATCTCAAGCTTCACTCTTGAGGTTATAGGGAATCACAACCCATCTATGGCAGAACACACTGGGTGTGCATAATTGCCCATCCATTATTCTCTATTTAATGACACACACTGGACCATTCCTCAAGCTTAAGTAGTTATGTCTTCATTGTTCCATTCAGTTTTCCACCCCTCCACCTCAGTAGTGTCCACCCTGTGGTAGATCTTTGTCTCAACCATAAAAAAAGCATATCTTACCTTCTAACCCCTCTTTATTATCACCAGTGATATCAATAAAGAGTACAGGCCAAACTACTGATCTTTGTGGTGCACCACTGGTCACTCCCCCAACATCAGGTGAATGCTGTTTCCAACCACCCACTGATGCCAGCTTCCCAACAAATTCTCCACCCAGCTTAACATTTTAGTATCCACTCCCAGACTGCCCAGCTTCTTTACTATTCTGCTATGTGGAAAGGTACTGCAGGCCTTACTGAAATCCAGGTAAGCCACATCCACCACTCCACCCTGATTAATATCCCTCATCACCCCCTCAAAGAAAACTCATAGATTACTTTGATATCAGCTCCCCCGTCCCCCCAAGTGAATCCATGCAGCCACAGATACTGTAAACCGCAGGATTCAAAATATTCCACAATCCTTTCCCTCAACAGTGTCTCCATTACTTTCACCTCCAAAAAATTCAGGCTGATGGGCCTGTAGTTGTCAGCTTACTGCCTGCTGCCCACCTCCTTTCTGCTTCCACCTTTCTACAAAAGATCCCTTGATGAGGGTGCAGCTCTGAAATAGTGCTAGCTCACTTGTTACCTGAAGTTGCAAGCAGTGTGCAGAGCACTGCAAATGTGATGAAGAATGCACTTGAATATAGGGTCCCTGAAAATGGGCTACTTTTGTCACATTCAATTGGCACAGTAAATAGAAATTATGTACTTACTGTAGTTGTTGATCTTCTTGGACACAGTCTCACACTAATGGGATAGCACCAGAGGCACTAGGACCAAGCGGGAGTCAAACATTTTCAGAAGGGTCATCACCAAGACAGGATCACTCATGCGTGGCACTGCAAGACTAGCTCGCGCCTGTATAGGCTATCTCGCCGTCGACCCTCCAACTGCCTCAGTACCTTTTTGACTGAGGAGGTGCAGCGTGACTGATGAAAATAACTTTCCAGGCCTTCCTGTGAAGGCCTGGATGACCCTTGCAAGAAGGGTCAAAAGAACAATGTCTTCACAGCCGGAACCACAAAGACGTGAAGACCAAAGAAATAAAACAAGTGAGCCCAGGGGATGGTATGTGTGGGTATGTGAATGAGTGGTGAAGACTGTGTTCAAGAAGATCAACAATTACAGTAAGTACGTAATTTCCATATCTTCCCGGACCCAAGTCTCCACCACTCATTCACATTAATGGGAGAGTACTAAGCTAAAACCAACACACCCTGGGTAGGGCGGCAGAAGATAGAGCTCACTCAGAAAGGACGTCCAAGGACTGTCCTGCTAATAAAAAGAGCTGTTTGGAAAGAACATCTAGAACATAGTGCTTATAAAGGTATGCACTTGAGCTCCAACTCACCACTTTGCAGAAGACTGCAACAGACACAAATGAAACTATGCCAGGAAGCTGCAACCACTCTAGAAGAGCGGTGGGAACCCGGCCTCTCAATTTGGACTAAGACAAAATTTAACTGTGTCGAAGACATACTACTAATCTAACGTAAAACATATCAGGAACTGTAAGAGCCAGAGGCAAAGTCTACTGGTTCAGGATAGACCGAGAGGCACAAATGGATACCCCCACTATCAAGTATGTTTGACCTGTGAACAACTGGACCAGGAGCACTTGAACCCCCTACGTGGTGAGCAAACGGAGGTCCAGGTGGGGTTAGCCCATCAAGGAGAATGGTTTCCATTTGGTCACTTAAATCTCCCCGATAGAAGGCCAAAGCACAACTTATAAGTCTCTTGTGGTGGTTTGGGAGAGCTAGAGCCTACCCACTTCATATTCCAAAAAGGAATCATTCTGCCCCTGAGTGCCCACAACTCTAGTAGCAGTCTCTGAACTAAGGGAAGAGAGAAAAAGTGTAGAGGAGGAACGTGTGCACTGCAGAAAAACATTCGGAAAGGGAAAAAAAAAACAGGGTCTTGATTTCTAAGGCAAAATAGGGGCAGATCTGCATCGAGAGGGGATGCAGAAAGGATCAAGTTTGGGCTGACCCATTCATTGAAAATGACTGAATAACGGCAGAAGTGAGTCAACGTGGTGAGGCACCACTCGCTCCAGCCTTCCTGAAAGGGAGCAGGAAAAAAGCTCTAGTTTGCTTGTTGATGAAAAACAAACATCACAGTTTTGTCAGCTACTCGAAGTAGGTAACTTCGTGAGTGACTGGCATAGAACCAGTGTGCAGGAAACAAAGGTATGAATACTGAGAACTCATCTCCGAACAAGGACCTATGGTCGAGAAGGAAGAATGTCAACTGTTGAACTTGCAGCAAGCAAGGAAGTAGGAATCTGTGTTCTGACTCACCATCAAGTCACTTCTGTTGCTCTGAGGCTCTGATCAAGAGAAGAGAGCCTAACAGAAAAAAAACAACAGACTGGGCTGCCACCTAGGTCTAGGGAACATATCTGAATTAAGGGAGAGATCCCCCTCAGAAAAAACCTGATGACCCATACCTCTGCTGGACTGGACTTCTCTAGAAGTAGACAAAGTCAGGTGCCCTCCAACGTAGTGGAGAGGTGACCGCCTCAGACAGCTGAGGCGGAACCTGGGCGGGATCCAGAAGGATGGTATCGGGTGCTTTCAGGCTTAGACCACCTGCTGTTAGAGCCTGACAAAGGTGTCCGCCCTCTAAGTGTGTTCCACAGGGTGGGTTTGTACCGACGACTGAAAAAGTCCAGACACAGAAGACTTCGGTCCACAGAAGAGACCTGAGATGTTAAGGTGGACCCCATACCCAGAAGAACTTCCAAAGGTCTAGACAGAATCAGAAGAGACTTTGGCACCAGGAACTGGTGTCGAGGAGCTCAACATCACTTCATGGGGCCAGCACTAGTGATGCGCAGAATGCTGAAGTCTGCTGACAGAACAGAGTTCCACTAATGGGAAACACCACAGGAATTTCTGGGGATCCCCTGCAGATCTCCACACACCAGGAACCGCGGACAAAATTCTCAGCAGAAGAAGAAATCTATGCCACTTGTTCTAACAGCACCAGCCAGTACCACCCATGGTGTCGGCATCACCTGCAGTGCGGGACAGCAATGAGCAGCATCAATGCTGGCCGTGGCACCCATGGGTGCCCATGTCACCCACAGCACCCGCAAGTACCCATGGCACCATCCATGGCATCCATGGGTTCCCATGGCACCAAGCTGTGAAGATGCCACCTGTGGCACCCATGGGTGCTCGCGGAGGCACCCGCAGCACCTATGGCACTGAACAGCATAGATGCCAAGTACAGCACCCATGGGTGCCCATAGCATCCATGGGTGCCCGCGGCACCACCCGCGGAACCTATGGGTGCCCATGGCACTGAGCAGTGTAGATGCCACCCATGGGTACCCAAGGCACCACCAGCAGCACCATGGGCGCCCATAGCACCAAGCAGCGTGGATGTCACCTGTAGCACCATGAGTGCTCGCATCACCCAAGGGTGCCCATAGCACCCGTGGGTGCCTGTTTTTACTCTGGCACCCGTGGATGCCCACAATGCCGCATGGCACCTCAACACCACTATGGCACCAAGCAGAAGCACTAGGACACCGTGCAACACCAACGGTGCCAACAGTATCGGCGCTGTGCAGCACCCACGGCACCGCTAACAGTATTGGTACCACACAGCCCCAATGGCGCCACCAACAGTATTGGTGCCACGCACCACCATCGGCACCAGGCAGCACTGTAAATGGCACCGCATGAAAGAGAAAAGCGGTACCCATGCCGGCCCCTACAAGAAAAAAGGGAGAGAGGGTAGGCACAAGGGGTTGACGTGATGGCGCTGGCACTGAGAGGGCACTGTGCACATCCTGACCCAATCGTCCAGGCCCGGTCCAGTGGCTCCAAGGCCCTGAGGCCCCAGAACCGAGTCCTCTGGCAAGGAAGAAATGGGACAGAAGTCAAACCCCCTGCTCCAAAGGAGCGACCCAGAGGTGAAACTGCTCACCGAAATCCCACCAGGACAGAGATGGGATCCAGTGTCGAAAAACATGGCCGTTAGGAACGGGGCTAGAGAGGAACCCACCAAAGTTGGTTCAGGCCTACCATCCCACATTACCGAAGATCCTCGTGCAGACGTACCAGAAGGTGACCACAAGCGGTACAGATTCCCCCCCCCCCCCACAGGAGGAAGAAGAGCTCAAGGTCATGCGGAGCCAGATCCCCGAAACTGCCAGATTTGTAAGGTTCGGGCGGACTGTCTCCTCCCCCACGAGCACAGTGTGATCGTCCGTGGTCAGTCCCCCCCTTTGCAAAGGCCGGCGGACCAGACACAGCTCCTCTGCCATCACAACTTTCAGACGAAATCTTAATACCATCACCGCTACCATCCAAGGTCGACCCCGTTGATGGCAGGTAAGAACTTCTTTTTCTTCTTCTTAAAATAAGAAAATAATACGAAAATGTTAATTTAAATGAATAATGAACGGCTTAATGCTGCTGTCGTATAGACAAAAGAACAGGTTACTCACCTGTAACAGTAGTTCTAGGAGTGGTATATGTTGTTCATCCACACTGTCTGGCATTGTCCCTTTCCCCTTTAAATCTTGCTGGAAGTCTTCAAGCTGGCTCCTCCCACCCACCCGGGTGGTAAATACCTTGGCTCCGCCCCATGATGCCAGATCTAGCCTGCTGGAAGCCAGGTTGTGCGCCTTAAGCCGGGGAGGTCATGTGGGTGAGTGTGGATGAACAACATATATGACTCCTAGAACTACTGTTACAGGTGAGTAACCTGTTCTTCTAGGAGCGTGGATATGTTGTTCATCCACTCTGTCTGGCAGACTCCTAGCAGTTCTCCGGGAGGAGGGAGGCAAGGCACACATCCCCAACTTAGGAAACAGCGATTGGAGAACCGAGGCCCCAAAACCAGCATCCCGTCGTGGCTCTAGGTCGATGTGGTAATGGGTAATAAAGGTGTTTGCTGACTTCCAGGTAGCAGCCCAACAGATTTCCTGGATAGGGATGTCCCTGGGAGCAGCCACCGAAGCAGCAGTATGGCGGGTAGAATGAGCTCTTATCCCTCTGGGAGTCTCCTTGCCCGCCAACTCATAGCACAGACTTATGCATGACGTAATCCATCTTACAATAGTCCGTTTAGCTGCAGGTCTGCCAGAAGCGGCTTCAGCATAGGTGACAATCAGCTGGTGAACCTCTCCTCGAATTTCCGCCGTCCTCTTCTTATAGTAGGAGAGAGCACGCCTGAGGTCCAGAGTATGGAGCCTGTACTCGGCATCCGAGGTGTAGTTAAGGTAGTATACCGGCAGAGTCAACACCTGGTTGAGGTGAAACTCTGACACCACCTTCGGAAGGAATTTCGGTTGGGGGCGCAGGATAACTTTGTCCCTGTGAAAGACCAGATAAGGGGAGTCCACCGAAAGTGCCTGGAGCTCCCCTGTCCTTCTGGCTGACGTGATGGCCACCAAGAAGGCAGTCTTCCACAACAACTGCGAGAGCTCACATTTGTGCATGGGTTCGAATGGCTTGCCCATGAGCTTTGCCAAAACCAGCAAAAGATCCCACGGAGGTGGAGGTTCATGCACCGGAGGGGATGT
This sequence comes from Neoceratodus forsteri, assembly GCA_016271365.2. Classification (NCBI taxonomy): domain Eukaryota; kingdom Metazoa; phylum Chordata; order Ceratodontiformes; family Ceratodontidae; genus Neoceratodus; species Neoceratodus forsteri. Next base: position 636,278,529 of record CM057449.1, on the reverse strand, counting down.
GTTATCCAAGCCTTTGAAAAAGCGCCCGATCACCGTCTCCTGAGCCAACGTCGGCTGACCGGCCAGCATCCGGTAGGCAGAGATGGCTGCCAGGTGCACCCTAAGGGTCGATGACCGAAGACCCCCTTTGGAGAGGGACCAAAGATAGTCTAGAATGTTAGCCACAGAGCAGGATAAGGGGTCCAGTCTTTTACCCTGACACCACATGGAAAATCTTTTCCACTTGAAGGCATAACATTTCCTGGTCAATTCTTTTCGAGATGCCTCCACCACAGTGTAGACATCCTCAGAAAGACCCAAAGCCTGGAACTCTAGCCGCTCAGGAACCAGGCTGTGAGGTGCAGGGATTGAAGGTCCAAGTGGAAGACCTTCCCCTGGTTCAGCGATATCAGGTCTGGGCGTGTACACAGCCGCTCCGGGGTCCTGCAGCTGAGGCTGAGGAGATCTGGATACCAGAACTGGCATGGCCAATCTGAGGCTACCAGAATCACCATCGCCTTGTCCCTCTTCACCTTGAGTAACACCTTGTGGATCAAGGGAAATGGAGGGAAGGCGTAGAAGAGGCCTGGGGTCCACGGCCTCGAGAAGGCATCCCCCTGCAGCGAACCCCGCTGAGGGGGGCGGGCATGGTACAGCCTCAGCTTGGTGTTCTCCCTGGAGGCAAACAGGTCCACCAATGGTTTGCCCCAATGGGAGAACAGATTGTAAGCTACCTCTGGATGGAGAGACCACTCGTGGGATGTCTGGCCTATGTGGCTGAGAGCATTCGCCAGTTGGTTCGCAACTCCTGCCACATGAATGGCTAGGAGATCCGCCTCCAGCCGGCTGACAAGCATCCAGATCCGGAGCACTTCCTTGCACGGCAGAAGGGAGTGCGTGCCGCCCTGTTTGTTGAGGTAGTACATGGTCGTGGTATTGTCCGTCTGGACTTGAACCACTTGACCCCGGAGCGGAGGAGCGAAAGCTGACAGGGCCAGTCTGACTGCTCTGAGCTCCAGCAGGTTGATGTGGCATCGGGACTCCTCGGGGGTCCAGAACCCGTGGGCCCTGTTGTCCCCCATGTGGGCTCCCCAGCCCATGAGAGAGGTGTTGGTCGTAAGGACAACCGTCGGCTCGGCGCGAACAAACAGCACTCCTTCCTGCAAATGACTCGGGACGGTCCACCATTGGAGAGCATCCCACATCCTCTGGGTGACTGTGATCAGCTGATCGAAGAGACCCTGATGCTGAGACCACTGGGCAGCCAGCTTCCATTGAAGGAGGCGCATGTGCAGTCTGACCCAATGGACCACTGAGGTGCACGCCGCCATGTAACTCAAGAGGCGTAGGAAGTCCCGGGCAGGGCGCAAGTGCCCAACCAGAAATGATTGGGCAAAGGAGGAGAAAACCTCTGCCCTGTCCACCGGGAGCCGAGCTCTGGCTTGACAAGAGTCGAGCATTAGACTGCTCAATGCACTGAAGATGACCTGCCACTCCCGGACCGAAGAGGTCGGTACCAAGGAAGGGCACATCAGCTAACTTGTGCTGAGTATCCACGGAAAAAGAGGATAACCTCAGCCAAGCCCTGCGGCGAGAGGCGACTGCTGCCGCTAGTGAATGGGCACAGGAATCCCCAATGTCCAGAGCTGTCTGGAGCTGTTGTTTGGCAACAGCCCGGCCCTGGTCCCAGACCTGCTTGACCATGGTCTGCATGTCTGCTGGGAGGTGGGGAAGAACTTCATCCAGCGACCCCAAAAGTGCATGAGAGAAGTGTGCCACGATCACTGCTGAGCTTGCCTGACGAAGGCCCAAGGATGATGCCGCGTAGACCTTCTGGGCCGAGTGGTCCATAAGTTTGGACTCCTTGTCCGGAGGGTGGTCAGTATACACAGAGCTGCCCGTTCGCCTGAATACCGAGGCAGTCACAAGGCTTTCCGCCGAGGGGTGCTCAGTAAACCCCGCCAAGGACCCTGTGGGCACCGGGTACTTGCGGGCCATGCGGGCAGATGGAGCCAGGCAGGAAGCTGGATGCTGCCAGAGTTCCAGAGCCGGGCCAACTATGGCTTCGGCTACTGTAAAGACCTCCATCGGGGTATTCCCCCCTTTTAAGAATATCCGTGAGGGGATATTCTGCCTTTTTCTGAATAGGCTGCAAAGGCATTCCTGTGGACTCTGAAATGAGTCGAAGGATGCCCTGAAAGGAGGAAGGCCCTTCTTCCAAGCCCGACACTGACAGCTCGTCATGAGAATGAAGGCCGGTATTATCCAAATTGGAGGAATCCAGATACAAAGGCTTCCCTCCCAAATCTCCCTCGATACGCCTGGGGCGATCAGGGGTGACCATAATCGACAGCCGATGAGGGAGACCCGAAAACTGTCGGTCCTCCTTAGAGGGAACCCCTCTCAGGGGCTGTTTTGGTGGAGGTTCCACCAAAATTGGTGGGGAGCCTGTAACCGGCTGAGCCAAAAGGCGCACGGGGGCCACCGAAGGAACCGGAGCTCTGGAGGCCGAAGATGACGGTGTCGGCCGAAGAGGCTGAGGCCAAGTGATAGCCGGAACCGCCAGGGCAGCTGGTTTCTGGCCTGTTAGCAGAAGTTTCTGCCACATAAGATCCTCATAGCATCGACGGAGTTTCCGTCGAAGCCTCTCCTCATCAGAGGAGGATGAGGAACGGTAGCGGCGCCTCTTCCGGGACTGTTTGTGTGCTTTCTTGGGTCTACCAACCGAGAGGACGCTCCTTGATCGAGACCGACGCGCCGGGCTCTGTTGGTCCGGGAAGCGGGTTCGGGTGAAAACCGAGGTTCCGCTCCGTCGATCGGGATACCCGCGGAACGGGTTTCCTCGTCAGGGAAAGAGAGAATAGGCGTTCTCTCGAGAGAGTTGTCGACAGGCGTCGGCGACAATGGCTCGATCGGGTCGAGAGAGATCTCGGCCGGTTCAGCCATGTCCTCGACTTCAGTGCCTTGTCCAGACAGGAGGTCTGAAAAGCTGGCAGCCGAGGAGGTGATCTCGACCGTAGTCGAGACCCCTTGCTCCTGGAAGTCGGACCGTTCTCGGTCCCAGGAGCGTCTTCTTCGGCTCGAAGAAGACAGTTTCGGATCCTTCTTTTTGGAGCGGGAGGAGTGAGAGCCCGAGGGCGCCTCACCCTTTGTAGAGAGAGACTGGCACAAATCCCAAAAGGATCCTGTGAAGGTGGAGCCCAAGTTTAGCAGCACGAAGAAGCTTCGGTTGGCCGAAGCTTGGGCAGCTTCTTCCTCGAAGGCCGCCATCTGCTCGAGCTGCTCGGTGGATCCCGCAGCTGCAGAAACCGGCCACCTGGCCTCCTTAGATTTCACCAGTGGATTGCGAAGCTCCGGTCTTCCCAGCTTCAGGCGCGCCTGACGGTCCTCCAGAACGGTAGGATGGAAGGCAGCACAAATAGTGCATTGTGAGGTATCATGTACTGTACCGAGGCAATAAACACATGAGAGGTGGGGGTCGGTGCGTGATATTTTTTATCCACAAGGACACCAGCGAAACCCGGAGGACGACTTGTCATCCATGTCCGAAAGTTCGGATCAGAGTCGTATACTCTTGCGAGTTTCAAAGCGAGAAGATTCGGTGAAAACCGTCGATTAGACTCCAGGGCCTCAATTGCTGCAAGCACGAGGGAACCTGTATCTTCCAGCGGAAAGGAAGATCTGGCGATAGGGCGGCCGGTATTACCACCCGGTGGTGGAGGAGCCAGCTTGAAGACTTCCTCAAGATTTAAAGGGAAAAGGACAATGCCAGACAGTGAGGATGAACAACATATCCACGCTCCTAGAAATGAAAATTACGTACCTACTGTAATTCTTGATCTTCTCTTGTATCTTCACTATTCATTACTGTTGGGTGTCAGCCGGAGGCGCGAACCCACCACAGGAGCAATGAGCTGTGCAGAGGTTCAATTTAGAGGAGTCGGCGTGGACGGCGCCGCTCCCTAGAGTAACGCTCTGAGTGGAGCGCGAGGGGTGGCCGTTAGGCACCTCAGACTCCTCCTCCATCCCAGTTCTGTTAGCCGGAGAGGCGAAATAAGGATTAGAAAGAGAGTGAGGCAAGAGAGCTGAGGGATAGAAAAAAGGAAAGGATATAAACTAAAAAAGGAATAAGCCGATAGAGGACAGAAAAGAGAAAAGGGAAAAATACCTACCCTAAGGGACCGAAGGACCTTACTTCTGGGGTGGCTCTAAGGAAGGAACAGATACAGAGGAGAAAGAAGAGGAAGGGGAAGGAGAAGAAGAGAGAAAAAGGGGGGGATGCTAGGAGGGGAGAATTCTGCCATTGAGAAATTGGCTTAGGGTTATAAGCTCGGAACCAGGAAAAAGGGAGCAAGGATCCCATTTCAACAATTCGGACAGAGGGTCAACCGAACCGCTCACACAGTTTGGACACAAAAGGCAGATTCTCTAAACCTCCCGCCATCCCTAACCTTCCAGACCCCAGCTGGGAGCTCTCAAACTATTTAGGAGGAAAACTGTTCCCAACAGACAGCGGCCAGCTAGAAGTGAAAGGAACCCTCTAGCACCTTGTTAGGTGATAACACAGTAGCATATGAAAGTGGGGAGGGGGGACGCAGGGGGCACCCCTGTACTTAAACAAATAGAGTGGGAACTCAATCGGACTCCCCAGAGGCAAGCCAGAAAACACCCCTTAAGAAAATTGAAGTGCCGGACAGCACCAACCAGTAGAGGCTGTATAATAGGATTAGGGCCTGCCAGAAGGGCCTGGGAAGAGAAGACGAGCCACTTAAGAGACCGTCTCTTTAATTGTGAATTGAAAAACGTGGCTGGGGAAGAGCCAAGAGATAGCCAGTAAGGGCAGTCAGAAAGAGTTCCCTCAGGTACAGATAAATATTAGCTCGTTCCTCCTATTCTGAGAGGGAAGGATCCGTTTAGAAGAACGCTTTTTTTTTTTTTGGCTTAACGGCCAAGGGAGAAGGGGGAGAAACAAGAAGGGAGGTGGGGAGATGCCGAAGAAGGAGGCCCTTGAGGGGATGGTGGGCGGGATTCAGTAATGAATGGTGAAGATACAAGAGAAGATCAAGAATTACGGTAGGTATGTAATTTTCATATCTTCCCTGTCAATCTTCACCATTCATTACTGTTGAGAGCACGTCCCCCCAAAGAGGGGTAAGAGAAACCCTGAGGGAACAGATCCCTCAGCCTCCTACTGGTGACAGGTAGAGAGGGGAAGACCCTAACCAATAGACTAGGAGGTCTAAGGCGGGTGAGGAGGAGGAGGCGTCCCCAAGGGGCTGTGGGAAAGAGGCTTGCCCCTGAAGACTCCTCCTCGCCCTACGGAAAAAAAGGCGGGCCACCCGGAAGGCAGAGCCAGTCACCCTACGCCGGGCCATGGGTGACAGTCATCAGAGACGAAGCCATGCTGTCCGCCTAATGCAGATCGCTGTCCCCACTAGTCTGGATGCCACCTCGTTGGCATCGTAGGATGCCCTCGCTTGGTGCCTTGTGAGTGCCAGACCCTGCACAGAGAGGGCAGTGGCTTGTCTAGACTGCTCTGAATCAGGAAGCAGGGCTAAGACCTGAGCCAGCATTGACCACAGATGCCTGTTGTAAGCAGCGTGTGAGCCTGATGGGAAGAAATGCACAACAATGCATGACCAGAAGAGAAGACTCTTCGTCCCCACCGGTCGAACTCAGCAGAATCCGAATCCGGAGGCCTGTCGTGCACCCGGAAGGAGTATCCAGGGACGTCAAACCCGAAGGTGGGTGAGGTAGAGAACCTAGAGACTCGTGGGGGGCACAATACCATCTCCTGCAGTCTCCTGGGGCTGGAGAAGGAGTGGCTGGAGACTGCCAGGTGCAGATAGACGCTTCCTGGAAGGGAATCGGCCAGGAAGGCACCACCAAACGGCGGGCGCTGAATCCACTAAGGAAAGCACGTGTCTGCCGCTTGGTATTATCCCTACGGATGTAGGAAATACGAAGCTCTGAAACCATCCTCGAGAGGAAACGCTGATAGTCGGTGAAGTCAACGTCAGAGGAAAGGTGGACAGAAGGTTCCTCTTCCTCAGTTGAGGAAGATGAGGAGGAAGTGGAGCTCGAATGCCCAGAAGACTCCTGCGGCGGGGGGGACAGGTGGAAGACCTGTTCTTCCATGGCCCTAACAAAGGACGGGAAGGCCACCGCAGTAGCTCTGAACGTCTCCCAAGATAATGGCCCAGTGGGCCCCACATGGCCTAGGAGAGAGGGAGGGAGGTAGTTGCAGAGGGATGGGCGAAGGACACCTAAGAAAAAATTACTCACCTTAGTAATGTTGTTTCTTCTAATGGAGTCTTGCTATATTATACACATTAGCAGTTTGTTCTAGCTCTAGAACTCCCCCGGAGTGAAATGGTTAAAACCATTCCAGAATAGAATTTTGGCACGAGAGCAGCTCTATCTGTGTCATTTCAGACTTGAACTGTCAGATCTTTATGAGCCAAACTCACAAGGTCTGTGTGGAAGCTGTAACTACACTAGCCAAATGGCTACCTAAAAATAACAACTATTGATGGTCCTAACACCCAAGACTCAAGTCAGGGACCAGAAATACTAACACCATTCTAATAATATGAAATGGAACATAAGTATAATAAAACACACACTCGCATACACACACACTACCCCAAAGTCCCAAAGGGGACAAAATGCTAACAGGACATAAGTAGTGCCCACACTAAGTTGCCCACACCCCACCAAGTAGAGGTTCTGAGAGGGGCAGGTTGGAGGTCAATAATATAGCAAGACTCCATTAGAAGAAACAACATTACTAAGGTGAGTAATTTTTCTTCAAACAACATGAAGTCTTGCTATATTATAGACATTAGCAAATACACAGCAGTACCTCCATGGAGGAGGGCAGAACCTACTTAGGAATGAGCTTTGAAGAACAGCTGTGCCAAAGTGAGCATCTCTCCTGGCCTGGACATCCAGGGAGTAATGCTTGGTAAGTGTGTACCGCTTTCCAAGTAGCAGCCTGGCAAATCTCTAATAAAGGGATATCTCTGGCAGCAGCTAGAGACACAGCTGTACCCTGGTAGAATGAGCCCTCAAATCGGGGGCTCTGCCCACTTTCTGATAACAAATTGGATACAAGAGACAATCCACCTGGCTATTGATCTCTTAGTGGCAGGTTTGCCTTTCCCAACTTCACCATAGGTAAGGAAAAGTTGGAGGGATTCAACTCGAACCTTTGGCACGCCTATATAATAACTAAGAGCCTTCTTAACATCCAGGCTGTGCAACCTTCTCTCACCGAAGAGGAGTGATCAGTGAAAATACTGGAAGGGAGATAGAATGATTAAGATGGAAATCTGAAACCACCTTAGGCAAAATTCATATTAGTCCTAAGGACCACCTTATCCCTGTGGAAAGAAATAAAGTCAGTCTCCACTGACAAGGCTTGCAATTCACTTATGCCTGGCAGAAGTGATAGCCACTAGAAAACAGTTTTCCAAGTTAGGTACTTAAGGTCTGCAGAAGACAGAGGTTCCAGTAGGGTTGCATTAACTGGGCAATGTAAACATTAAGGTCCCAAGCAAGGGCTTGTTCCAAAAGGGAGGATTAGTATGGAGTAATCCTTAAAAACTTGGAAAACACAGGATGAGAGGAAAGAGGGATGACTTTCCTGCTGACACAAAAGCAGACACAGCTGCCAAATGAACTCCAGGGTAGCTGGTCTGAGACCCAAGGAATTAAGATGTACCATGTAATCTAACAAAATGGGCAATTCAGCAGATTCTGGGAAACAGTTTTCAGCACACCAAATGGAAAACCTTTTCCATTTAGAACTATAAGTAGCCCTAGTGGAAGGCTTTCTGGAAGCCTTTAGGATTTCAAGAACACCCTGAGAGAGGTGTAAATCAGCAACTCTAACTCCTCAAGAGCCAGGCCTTGAGGTTGAGGGATTTGAGGTCCGGATACCAAACCCTTCCCTGGGAACAAGTCAACAGATTGTGATTCCTGGGGAGGCACAGGGGATAGATGGACTGTCAGAGACAGAAGGAGTGGGTACCAGGGCTGTCTGGCCCAATCCGGGGTAATCAGAATCACCCTGCAAGGCTGAGATCTGATTTTGACTAGTACTTTGAATAGGAGAGGAAAGGGGGGGAAAGCATAGAGGAACTTCCCCTCCCAATCCAGAAGAAGGGCATCCAGGGGAACTGAGCCCAGCACTGGAGGCCTGCAACAGAACAGAGGAAGTTTGTGATTGTCTGGGGCTGCAAAAGATCTATCTGAGGGATGCCCCACCTGGCAAAACTATCCCAGCACTTGAGGATCCAGGGACCATCGTGATGACCCTGGGAAATCCTGCTGAGGGCATCCACTAGGACATTGTCCTTCCCGGAAGATGAACTGCTATGAGGGAAGTGTTAAGGAATAGGCCAGAGACCACAACGTTATTGCCTCGTGCAAGGCCAAGACCGAGTGCCCCCTGTTTGTTGATGTACCACATTGTTGTGGTGTTGTCTGTTCTGACTTGTATCATCTTGTCATGGACAGATGCAGAAAAAGCTTGAAGAGCTAAAAAGACAGCTCTGAGTTCCAGCAAATTGATGTGGAGCAGAGATTCCTGGGGACCAAACTCCTGAGTGGAAAGGTCGCCATTGGGCTCCCCAACCCAGAAGGGAAGCATCTGTAGTGAGAGTCAAGTCGTGAGAAGGGAAATGAAGGGGACCCCGCCTTAATTGCTCTGATCCTGCCACCACTGGAGAGCTAGGATCAAGGTTCGAGTCACTGGGACCAACTTGGAAAGGGGTCTCTTCTCTGAGACCAAAGGTTCTCAAGTGAAACTGAATGTCTCTCATCTGAAATCTGGCTCCCTGCACAACAGCTGTGGATGCAGCCATGTGCCCCAGGAGCTGCAGAAAGTGTCTTGCTGGTCGAGAGACCTGCAGAGTGAAGGAAGAGGCCAGAGCCACTAAATTCCTTACCCTTTTGGGGAAGAAAGGCTCTGGCTAGCTTTGGTCCAATTCTGCCCTATAAAGGTGAGTACCTGGACTGGTTCCAGAACCGACTTTGTAGGTTTAGCAGAAAACCAGGGAGGTGAGAAGCTGCTGGGTGACCTGCAGGTGAGATTTTACCTGTTCTGGGGACTGGCCTACAATGAGCCAGTCGTTTAGATAGGGAAAAACAGCAATCCTCTGCCTCCTTAAGTGGGCCCCTGCCACTGCTAGAAACTTTGTGAATACCCTTGGAGCAGAGATAAGGCCGAAGGGCATTGCTCTGAACTGGTAATGACCTGAGGGCAGTTCGAATCTGAGGTACTTTCGATGGGATCTTCTGATTAGGACATGGAAATAGGCATCCTTGAGGTCCAGGGAGGCTAGCCAGTCCCTGGCCTTAGGGAAGGTAAAATCATTGCCAGAGTTACCATTTTGAACTTTGGTTTCAAAAGATGCTTGTTCAGATATCTGAGATCTAAAATGGGCCGCCATTCTCCTGTCTTTTGGGGTAAGGAAGTATCTGAATACAGACCCCTGCCCTGATGCAGGGAGGAACCCTATCTACTGCTCTGAGAGCTAACAGGATGAGACCTCTGTTTCCAGAGCGAGGTCTCTGAAGCACTTGCAGGTAGAAAAGTCTGCTTCTCAACTTGGGAAACTTTTGAAGCTGAGAACCAGACCCTGGCTTACTACTTCCAGAACCCACTTGTCTGAGGTTAAAGAAGCCCAATTCTGACTGAAGTAAGCCAGCCTGCCCCCCACTGGTACAGGAGAATCGGCCCTGGGCACCCCATCAGGGTGCCTGTTTCGCAGGAGCTTTAGGCTGGGGGGTGGGAGCAGGTCTGCCCACCCTTCGTCTGCCCTGCCTCTGAAGAAGCCCCTCTGAGCATGGGCAGAGGAAGCCCGAGTCTGGTAGAAAGGCCTGTGAAAGGCCTCACCCCTCCCTCTGGGGCATGCCTTTGAGGAGTGGCTTGCCGCCTCCTTAGCCTGGGCACCTTGTAAGTAGTCCTATATTCATCCATCTTCTTCATGTAATTCTCTGTCTGCTCTCCAAACAGAGAATTTCCCACCACAGGAAAATCCATAGCCTTAGTCTGGGTATCCTGACAAACTAGTACACCTGAGCCAGGCCAGATGTGACAAAAGCTACAGATGTGGCCATGACCCTAGAGGAAACATCATTAACATCCACAGCAGCATGAAACTGAACCTTAGAGGCTTCAATGCCATCAGCAGCCACCTGTTCTAGTTCACTAGCCAGCTGGCCATGGGCCTGCTTGGCCAATTGCATAACAGTATCCCATCTAGATTTCTGATACCTAGCTACATAAGCCATATAATTTGCTTGCCTGAGTCCCAGAGAGGCTGCCATATACTGTTTTTTGCCATGGCATCAATCTTCCTGGAATCCTTGTCAGGAGGATGTAGCCAAGGAATATTAGTTTATCACAGGCAGCAGCCTGAACTACCCCAACATGACTGCATTGCTGAGAAGGAATTCTGTATCAGGGCCTGACAATGTATACCTTCTATCCATCTTTTATCTACAGGAGGCACAGAATTAGGAGCTTTTAAAATTTTAATTGTTTGTTTCCTAAAGACTTATGTAAAGGAATAGACAATCTCCTAGACTCTGGAATATCCATCATTTCTACAAAATCAGGCTCCTCTTGCTCATCATAGCCTCTTCTAAAGGAAGCTGGAGGGTTTCAGCAACTTTTTTATAAAACATAAAATGAGATGGGGACTCAGACAGCATTGGGGGAGATTCTAAAGGTCTGTCTGGGGAGATGTCCGGTTCAATGGGCACACCCAGACCTTCCCAGCCACATTCATACTGTTCATAATCCTCCTCCCCCTCCTCTGGTTCATAAAATTCCTCAGTATCATAATCCTGAACCACTGGGACCGGATGAACCGACCTTTTACCAGATAGTGGTGGTTCGGACGGACCCTGAGACAGTGACTGGACAATTTGTATGGCTTTTGTTATCTCTGCAGCAGTTGGAGAAGGAATTTTGGACTCAGACCTGCTGATTTTCTTGTTTTCTTTACTGGAATTGGTTCCTCAGAACCAGCTTTCTTTGCCCGAGGAAGTCTGTCCCTGGTCAGAGGGCACTCCCTCTGGTTCGGTTGGCACCAAACCGGCTGGCCATCCGGTCAGCGGACTTTTGCTCTCGCTCCCTGAGCCTGCCCAATCTTTTCCAGGGTGGCTGCAGGAAATTCTTACATACCTAGCAGTCTGACTGGAGGTGGTCAAACCCCAGACAATAAACACATGTGTGTGTGGGTCAGCCTGGCAAAGACTTCCCACAAACATCACAGTGTTGAAACCCAGTGGGCCCGGTTTTTCTTTTGGGTTTCTCAGACATAATGCCAGCCTAACCAAAAACTTGCCCTTTTAACGGCAGTGCCAGACAAGACACCCTTATCGGTTCCTAACCGTGTCACGGGTATTGGAAAAAACCGTAATAAATCAGTTTTTTTTAGAACCGATAAGAACCGGGAACCGCACTCTAAAATAGTAACTTTTAGTTTTAAATGAGTTTTAAACCCACTGATCGGTTCAAAACCGAACTGATAACTTACAAGTTTCACACAGACAAAACCTTCATTTACTTACGGTTACCACAGATAGAGCTTGAACTGAACGGTTTTACGTTAAAATAAAACTATTCTCGGTTAAATCCAACCGAGAAAACACTTTTTAAACCGAGAAATGAACCGAGCAGAAAGAGAAATCTCCGGAGCGACTGTTCACTGAGGCGGAGTAAAGAATCTGACAGTTCAAGTTTGAAATGACACAGATAGAGCTGCTCTCGTGCCAAAATTCTATTTTGGAATGGTTTTAACCATTTCACTCCGGGGCAGTTCTAGAGCTGGAACAAACTGCTAATGTCTATAATATAGCAAGACTTCATGTTGTTTGAATAGCATGTGCCTGACCTCTGCCAGGGCTCTGGGATCCAGGTAGTGACGTCTCCAAGACTGGGGACCCTGAGATCGTGCCGGGTTGTGTAGTAGAAAGGGTAAGAGACAACTCCAGAAAGAGCCCTGAAGGGGAATCTCCCCTGTGGCGCACCTGGGATTGCATTAGTCCAGAAGGGCAACCCTCAGAAACGCCACCAGAAGGCGCTTGAGACCTTCAAAGAGGCGAGGATCAGCGAGGCGACTCCTCCCCGCACCTCGTAGGTGTTGGGGGTCTGTCCTGCTCCTGACCCCTACTCCTCAATCCTTCAGACCGAAGCAGCCCTCTTCCTCGTAACCAGTGTCGGAGGTCCCTGCTGAGCAAGACCCCGAAGGGCACCTGCTGAGGCAGAGTCTTCTTCCCTCTGCTGAAGGACCCGAGCAGCACCAGGAGCGGCAGCTGCCTGGGACCTGCGAGAAGAGGGCATCCTCTCTTGGACATCCGAAGGGTCCACCACGGAAGACTCCAGGCCACCCATAACCATGGAATGATCCAGGCTAACCAGCCACGGGAAGTCTGGGAGAGGAACACTGGACCGTCTAGCCCTGTGGCCTACAGGAGGTTCAGAGCCAGAAGGCTCTAGCTGCTGGTCTGGGTCCTCAACTGAATCGTCTCCCTCCGAGGAGGGGTCGACAAGGGAAGACTCCAGTCCCACAGATGCAGGAACCTGCCCCGAGGTGGCACCAGGCCTGGTACCACCGTAGGCCGCGACGACTACCATGTCCACAGAGTCATCCATACCGCTGATGGCTCCAGGTTCCTAGGCCGCGCCGTAAACGGCACCTCCCAAGTCCCCGACACTGCCAACGGCGCCGAGGCCCAGCGCAACACCGCTGACAGCGCCGCCCGAGTCCCTGTGCACCGCAAATGGCACCGAAGCCCAGTGCAGCACCGCCAATGGCGCCGCCCGAGTCCCCAGCACCACGGACGGCACCACGACCCAGAATGACACTGCCAGCAGTGCCACCTGAGTCCCTGGTGCTGTGAACGGTGCCAAAACCTAGAACAGTGCCACCGCCGGCCCCGCCTGAGTCACCGACGCCGTGAGCTGCACTAGACTCCACGACGAGGATAGACGGAAATGAGGGTCCACCAGAGCCGGGCCCCACAACTGGAGGCCGCGACACTGGGGAAGCCTGCACCTCCATGGAGGTGACTGCCGGGACGTCGCTAATGGAGCGACCCTGGAAGGGATCACACTGTTCGTCCGGCGCCGAAGAAAAAACCTCCTCCTTGGCAAGGCTGGAAGTGGAGGAGGCCTCCCCCTCGCCGGGCTGTATAGACCCAGGAAGGGACCTGGAGGAAGGGTCGAAAGATCTGGCCTGGGAAGCCCCAGGGTGACACTGTCCTCGGAAAGTCAGTGGAGCTTGTCTGACTTGAAACGCGTGGACTTCCAAAACACGGCGATCCATGGAGAAGCAATGATCCATATCATGGTAGGGTCCCAGGCACCAGAGACAAACATCATGATGGTCCATGACGGAAAACTGCCAGCCCCAGGGGCACCGATGCATAGGGACACGGCCCGCCTTAGATTTACGCTTTGACCCCGAACCAGACATGATGCTAAACAATTGAGGAAAAAACACAGAAAAGTCTCGGTGTCGTCTAAATAATATAGAAAGGAATGGTCTTACCGGTCGACGACGTCGAGAATAATCAGGATGAAGGAAACTTCGACAAATGTGGCCTATGACGCAGTACTGGAGCAATTCCGCACAGCAGGTGCAGCCTCGACGGTGGGAGAAACAGAACTGGCATGGAGGAGGAGTCTGCAGCGCCTAACGGCCGCCCCTCGCACTCCACACAGGCGTCACTCTAGGGGCCGCCACCTCTAAAAAAAAAACTCTGCGGGCAGGTGCGCCGACACCTGCAAAAGGTAACGAATGGTGAAGACTGACAAGGGAAGATCTCTGACTCCGGCATATGAGCAACATCGACATCCAAGCGCACGCGACGGCGGGAAAAAAGGAACTGAGGCAGTTGGAGGATCGACGCAGAGATAGCCTACACAGACACGAGCTAGTCTTGCAGTGCCATGCATGCGTGGTCCTGTCTTGGGGCCGACCCTTCTGAAAATTTTTGGCTCCCGCTTGGTCCTAGCACCTCTGGCGCTATCCCATTAGTGTGAGAGAGTGGTGGAGACTAAGGGTCCAGGAAGATCCTAGAACAGAATTCCTGGCTTTGAACATTTCGATTATTTTATGCTCTAACACAGTACCTCACAACAATATCTAATTGGTATTCCCGTACATACTGTTTAATGTGAATTTTTTTCCCCTGACATGTTATAGATTGCAGTATGATATTGTTAGACCCCCCCCAACAAAGTCTGACCAAATGTCCAAGCAGTGTACCACACTTTCAATAAAAAAAAATACTATCACCACCCATTAAGTTGCACACTTTCAGCTTACTTGTAAGTCCTCTTTTGGTTGCGTATCTATACACACACACACACACACACACACACACACACACACACACACACACACACACACGTACAAACACACTGTGTCTCTCAGACCTAACACGGTGCATGGATGAACGTAATGTTTAGCCTGGTGTTTCACTTTCCTATTTGTAGCTAGCAGCAGATGTTTTGAAGGAGAAGACTCCAGTGTATTTATGAACTGGATATTTCTGACATATTTTTCATACATTACATAAGTTAATTCAAGTATGTCAATAAGAGATCAGTCATTATGTTTGCTTGCACACATGTGCAAGAAGAAAAAATTACTCACCTTAGTAATTATGTTTCTTCTAATGGAGTCTTGCTGTATTCTGACAATTGCAGTGATTCCCAACCTTTGAACTGCCCCGGAGAACAAAGAGTTAACTTTCTATGCAGGGCATAGAATGCTGAGCTCGAGCTCGGTTGAAGTCTCTGTCTGGAGTGATTCAAACCTAAACTGTCAGATTCTTACGAGCCCAACTAAACTAAAAGTTCTATGTGGAAATTGTAAAACTTCTTACTAGCCAACTGTCTGAAAAAAGTTTTGGATTCCCAAGGAAGACTCAAGTCAGGAAACAAAAAACCAAAAACCAATCTACTATAAATAATAATAAATCAGCACCCAAACAAAAAAGGAGGAGGGTGCAAACAAAAAACACCCCTGGGATGCAACACTGCACCTGCCCACCCACCTCCCAAAAACAGGTTCTGACAGGGGAGGCAGGGAGGGAGGTCAGAAAACAGCAAGACTCCAGTAGAAGACACATAATTACAAAGGTGAGTAATTTTTTCTTCAAACAACATGAAGTCTTGCTGTATTCTGACAATTGCAGACTATCAAGCAGTACCTCCAAGGAGGAGGGACAGAACCTACTTTGGGAATAGGCTCTGAAGTACTGCTGTGCCAAACTGAGCATCACTCCTAGCCTGGATATCCAGAGAGTAATGCTTTGTAAAGGTATGGACTGTTTTCCAGGTGGCTGCTTGACAAATTTCTAAAAGAGGGATATCCCTGGCAGCAGCCAGGTAAGTAACTGTACCTCTTGTGGAATGAGCCCTCAGGCCTGAGGGTGGAGTTTTTCCCAGTTTTTCATAGCAGAATTGTATACAAGACACAACCCACCTGGCAATAGATCTTTTGGTGGCAGGTTTGCCCTTTCCCACTTCTCCATAAGTGAGGAACAACTGAAGGGAGTCAAACCTGTGACCCTTGGTACACTCTATGTAGTAACTAAGGGCTCTTTTGACATCTAAACTGTGTAGCCTCCTCTCTCCTGAGGAAGAATGATCAGTGAAGAAGACAGGGAGAGACACAGACTGGTTTAAATGGCAGTCTGAAACCACTTTGGGCAAGAACCTTCTATTGGTTCTAAGGACCACTTTATACCTGTGAAATGAGACAAAAATCAGGTTCCACTGACAAGGCTTGCAATTCACTGATACACCTGGCAGGGGTACTGGCTACCAGGAACACAGTTTTCCAAGTCAAGTACTTAAGCTCTGCTGAAGACATAGGCTCAAAGGGGGGTTGCATAAATTGAGCAATGCAAACATTCAAATCCCAGGCAGGAGCAAGGTCTCTAAAAGGAGGATTGGTGTGAAGCAATCCTTTAAAAAATTTACAGAACACAGGATGGGAAGATAGTGAAGAAGACATCCCCACAGACAAAAACGCAGAAACAGCTGACAAGTGTACTTTGAGAGTAGCTGGTCTGAGGCCCAGGCCATTAAGATGGACCATATAATCCAGAACCGTAGGCAATCCAGCAGTGTCTGGAGAAATACGCTTCTTAGAACACCAAATGCTGAATCTTTTCCATTTGGAGTTATAAGTCTTTCCGGTGGAGGGCTTTTGAGAAGCCTTGAGGATATCCAGAACCCCTTGGGAAAGATGCAGATCTGCAAACTCTAACTCTTCAAGAGCCATGCTTTGAGATTGAGAGACTGAAGATTGGGGTACCAAATCCTTCCTGAGAAGATGTTAACAGGTTGTAATTCCTGGGAAGAGACAGGGGAAGATGGACTGCTAGGGACAGCAACAGGGCTGTTGGCCCAATCTGGAGCAATTAGAATCACCCTGCAAGGTTGAGACCTTATTTTTAACAAACTTTGAAGAGGAGAGGGAAGAGGGGGAAGGCATACAGAAACTTCCCTTCCCAATTCAGGATCAGGGCATCTAGAGGGACTGAACCCAAGACTGGAGGTTTGCAACAAAAGAGAGGGAGTTGGTGATTGTCTGGGGCTGCAAAAAGATCTATCTCTGGAATGCCCCACCTTGAAAAAATCACTTTCAACACCTGAAGATCCAGGGACCATTCGTGATGGCCCTGAGAAATCTTTCTCAGTGCATCTGCTAGCACACTGTCCTTGCCTGGAAGATGAACTGCTACAAGAGAGGTTTGCAGGGGATAAACCATGGACCACAACTTCATGGCTTCTGTGCACAAGGCCATGGACCGAGTGCCTCCCTGCTTGTTGATGTACCACATGGTGGTGGTGTTGTCTGTTCTGACTTGAACCACCTTGTTCTGTACTGACTGTGAGAAAGCTTTTAGAGCTAGAAAAACTGCTCTGAGCTCCAGAAGATTGATGTGGAGAAGGGATTCTTGGGGGGACCACAGCCCTCGGGCAGTAAGGGACCCCAGATGGGCTCCCCAGCCCAGGAGATAAGCATCCGTGGTAAGGACCACTGAACAAGGCTGAGTAACAAAAGGAACACCTTGTCTTAAATTGTCCTGATCCTGTCACCACTGGAGAGCTTGGATCAAGGTCAGAGTCACTGGGACCAGTTTGGTAAGGGATCCTTCCTCTGAGACCAGAAAGCTCTCAGGTGAACTGAATATCCCTCATCTGGAATCTTGCCCCTGGACCACTGCTGTTGAAGCTGCCATGTGGCCCAAGAGCTGGAGGAAATGCCTTGCTGGTCAAGATACCCGAAGGCTGAAGGAAGAAGCTAGTTCCATAAGAACCCTTGCCCTTTCTAGAGGAAGAAAGGCTCTTGCTCTAAGTGTGTCCAGTTCTGCCCCTATAAAGGTAAGAAGCTGGACTGGTTCGAGAACTGACTTGGGAAGGTTGAGAAGAAATCTTAGAGTAGTGAGCACTTGCTGGGTCACTTGCAGGTGAGACTTGACTTGGTCTGGAGACTGATCCACTATTAGCCAATCATCCAGATATGGAAAAATTGAAATCTTTTGCCTTCTTAGAAAGGCAACTACTACTGCCAGGCACTTTGTGAAAACCCTTGGGGCTGAGGTTAGGCCAAAGGGCATTGCTCTGAACTGATAATGGCCTGAGGGTAACTCGAACCTGAGGTACTTTCTGTGGGAGCACCTGATGGGAATGTGAAAGTAGGCATCTTTGAGGTCCAGGGAGGCTAGCCAGTCCCCTGGCCTTAGAGAGGGAAGGATTATTCCCAGAGTTATCATCTTGAACTTTGGTTTTAAAAGATGTTTGTTTAGATATCTGAGGTCTAGGATGGGTCGCCACTCCCCTGTCTTTTTGGGGGTCAGGAGTACCTGGAGTACAGACCTTTGCCCGAGTGTAGGGTAGGTACTCTCTCTATGGCTGTTAAAGCTAGGAGAGAAGAAACCTCTGCCTCTAGGGCAATGGTTTCCGAGAGATTTGCAGGTGGAAAAGATCTGGCTCTCATCTTTGGAAATTTTTTGAAGCTGAGAACCAGTCCCTGGCTTACTACTTCCAGGACCCATTTGTCTGATGTAACAGACATCCAGTCCTGGACAAAGTAAACCAGCCTGCCTCCTACTAGAATAGGAGAGTCGACCCGGGCAGGCCCATCAGGGTGTCTGCTTGGCAGGGGCTTTAGGCTGAGGAGTGGATGCAGCCCTGTTCATCCCCCTTCTGCCTCTCCCTCTGAAGAACACCCTCTGTGAAAAGGAAGAAGAGGCCTGTGCTTGGTAAAAAGGCCTTTGAAAAGGCCTGCCCCTGCCCCTAGACTGCTGCCTTTGAGGAGTTGCCTGCCTCTCCTTGGCCTGAGCACGCCTGTAAGTGGTCCTGTACTCATCCATTTTCTTCATGTAATTCTCTATTTGCTCCCCAAACAGAATTACTCACTACAGGAAAATCCATGGCCTTAGCTTGGGTGTCCTGCAAGAGGCTAGTACATCTGAGCCAAGCCATCCTCCAAAGAGCCACAGATGTAGCCATGACTCTTGATGACACATCATTAGAGTCCACAGCAGCATGAAACTGAACCTTAGATGCCTCAATCCCACCTGCAGCCACCGCCTCCAGTTCCTTGGCTAGCTGGGGGGAGGCCTGTTTAGCCAGTGCCAGTACAGTGTCCCACCTGGACATCTGGTACCTGGCCGTATAGGCCATGTAATTCACCTGCCCGAGTCCCAAAGAAGATGCCATGTACTGCTTCTCTGCCATGGCATCAATCTTCCTGGAGTCCTTGTCAGGGAGGTGTGAAGCCAAGGGAATATTTGCCTTGTCACAGGCAGCAGCAGCCTGCACTACCCCAATATGGCTGCATTGCTGATATAAGAACTCCATGTCTGAGCCTGCAAGTGTATACCTCTTGTCCATTCTTCTATCCACAGGAGGTATAGTGTTAGGAGACTAAGATTTTTTGTGTCTGTTTCCCAAAAGATTTATGGAGGGGAATAGACAGTCTTCTGGACTCTGGGATGTCAATCATCTCTACATAATCAGGCTCCTCTTGATCTTCCACAGCCTCCTCCATAGGAAGCTGGAGGGTTTCAGCCACCTTTCTGTAAAACATAAAGTGAGGGGGGACTCAGAAAGCCTAGGAGGGGAAACACCTGAAGGTCTGTCTGGGGAGATGTCTGGTTCCACAGGCACATCCAGATCCTTACTTACATCATCATCCTTAAATTCCCCTTCCTCTTCAAATTCTGGTTCATAAAAATCTTCAAGGGCATAATCTTGAACCGGAGGAACCAACCAAACCGAAGCCCTGTCAGAAGGAGCCGGATCGGTCAGAACCGGACAGAGCGATTCCACAATCTGAATCGCTCTGGCTATCTCTTCGGTGGTCAGAACATGAACCTCTGGATCCGAACTGGTCGCTTATCATTATGCTTTTTTGTCGAACCGATCCTCGAATCGGCCTTTGCCCGGCGTATCGCCCTGGTCAGAGAGGACTCCTTCTGGTTTGGACGAAACCGAACCGGGCTGGCCATCCAGGTCAGCGGACTTCTCAGCCTCCTTTTCCCTCAGTCTACCTAATCTCTTCTCAAGGGTAGATTTGGGAAAGTTTTTACATGTTTGGCAGTCTGAATCGAGGTGGTCAAACCCCAGACAATAAACACAGGTGGTGTGGGGATCGGCCTTAGCAAAGACCTCCCCACACTCACAGCAGCGTTGAAACCCAGTGGGCCTGTTTTTTTTCTTAGGTTTCTCAGAGATGGCCAACCTAACCAAACTTACCCTTTTTTCGGCAACCGCCAGGCAAGACTCTCTTATCGGTTCCTAACTGTGTCACAGGTGTTGGAAAAAAAACGTTTAAACGTTTTTTTTAGAACTGATAAGAACCGGTAACCACACACTAAGTAAAACACACAAATTTCACTAACAAATGGCCAGTTCAGCCGAACCGAGCCGCACTTTTACAAGTTCCACACAGAAAAAAACAGAACAATTCCTATCTAGTACTCACAGCACCACAGACAGAGACTGAACCGACAATGCAGAAACTTTTTCAGTTTAAAAACCGACGAAAACTGATACTTTAAATGACTTTCGAACCAAGCTGAAGGAGAAATCTCCGGAGCAACCGTTCAGTGAGGCAGAGTAAAGAATCTGACGGTTTAGGTTTGAATCACTCCAGACAGAGACTTCAACCGAGTTCGAGCTCAGCATTCTATGCCCTGCACAGAAAGTTAACTCTTTGTTCTCCGGGGCAGTTCAAAGGTTGGGAATCACTGCAATTGTCAGAATGCAGCAAGACTTAATGTTGTTTGAAACATAGTGCCACCATACGAGTTTTTGTAGGTGCGGCTGCACCGCACCAATAAATGTCCGAGCTGTCTATGACAGCAGTTCAGATGCAGGGGCGAACAGTTCAAAGTAAAAGACTGCTACAATCAGCAGTGGTAACGTGTAGGCAATTTGCATACTAAACTGCCTACACGTCAGCACTGCATCTGAACTGCCGTCAGACAGCTCTGTTTTTTTCTTGCGATCTCCATCGACTCCAGTGCCCCCCCCAACAAACACCTAAGTAGCATGCTGGAAGCCCACCCCAGCGTGCTCATGCACTCCCACCCACCCCCGCACACTGTATGGCCGACGGGTGCCTAACCCCGTCAGCTCCACTGCCCCTCAAACAGATTTCCAGGTGCCATTCTGGGAGCCCACCCCAGCATGGCAAAAGTCCCACGTCGTCTTTTGATTAAAATGTTTTATTGCATTTTCAAATGTACAGTACAATGTAAAAAGCAATAAATATCCAACATTAAATCATAAAACATGTGAACGTATACTATTAATTATGAATGACAGATTACATATAGTTAAGAATAAAATACTCATAAAAAGAGAAGATCACTATGTCTATAAAACTATGAATTTTACAAACCTCAACATTAATGTTTAAGTTTAAACCTTTGTGCAAAAGCTTAGGAAGGGGCCCCAGATATAATTAAATGTCTCCAATTTATCTTGCATCACATAATGAATTATTTCGTTATTGGCAAGAGTTCTCATTAAGTCCAACCACTGTTGAAACAAAAGAGGATTTTTTCCCTTTCCACTGTAACAGTATTAGTCTTTTAAAAGCAAGAGCAGCCGACATAATCCAGATTTTAAAACCTTTTTGCACACCAAGTGGTGCCAGATCACCCAGAATAAATAATTCTGGGGAGAAGGGAAAGGATACTTTTATAATTTTCTGACAAAAAACATAGATTTGATTCCATCCCTTGTTTATAATTTTACAGAACCAAAAGAGATGCGCCAAACATGCATTTTTTTTGCCACATCTCCAACATGCCCATTCTGAAAGTAACCCTAGAGTGAAAAGCTGACGAGGGGAGTAATAATAATGTAATATCTTAAACTGAATTAGTTTTCCCTGTATTTCTTTACATGCAGAATGAACGCTGATCCAGAGAATATTCCAGGATTCCAAGGTGATCTGAACACGTAAATCTTTCTGCAATTTCAATCTAGCATTTTCAGTTAGCTTTTCATCCGTGTCTTGCAAAAATTTATAAATTAAACTAAAACCCTTAGGCAGGTAAGCAATTTTGAAAATAAATGCCCAAGTTGTATCAGACAGGATAGAGAATTCATCTTGCAGGACTGTACTAACAAGTATGTTTCTTAACTGTAGATAAAGGCAAAAAAATCACACCCATTAAGACCAAATTTTCTGCGCAGATCCTCAAATGAAACCAATCTATCCTTATCATCCAAATTATCCCCAAAGACTCTTATGCCTTTCTGTTTCCAGTTTGTAATCATAAAGCCCTTATTATCTGAAGTAAGCCTGGGATTGTCCCAAATGGGCATAAACTTCAAAGGAACGTGTTCTATTTTTTTAAGACAATTGCATTTCTTACAAACCAAAATTGACACCTGTAAAGAAGGGTGACTAGACAGAAATGAAGGAGTACGGACAAAAAACAAATCCATCAAATGTAAGGGCGCAACCAGATTCTTCTCTATTTTCACCCAAAGAGGAGTAATTGGTAAATCTAGACTCAAAAAACAGTTAGCCATTTGCTTTAATTTGAAGGCCCAAAAATATCCCTGCCACCATGGTAAAGCAAATTCACCTAATTTAGTTGGAGCTCTAAGTTTGAATTTAGATAGTCAAGAGGGCTTTCCATTCCATAGAAAATTAGAAATGACTTTGTCAACTTTACCAAACCATAGAGCCAGTATGTTAGCCGCAAAGTTATTGACAAAAAAGAATAACCTAGGGGCCAGTATCATCTTAATTGAATTAATCTTACCCCATAAAGAGAGGTTCAGACAAGTCCATTTATCCAAATCAGATTTACAGTTATTTATAAGTTTTGTAAAATTATGGGATAAGATTTTGTCAATGGAGTTGAAAATTCTTACGCCTAGATATAATAGACCATTTTCAGGCCAAGTGATGTCTGGACTTTTTTTTTTTTAACTTTTCAGTCTCAAGATCTGAATCTTAAGCATCAAACATTCAGATTTTGTCCAGTTAACAAACAGGTCAGAAATTTCCCCAAAATTTTTCAACACAACTCTAACCTTCTGATGGGAAAAAGCTGGTTCAGATAAGGTTAATAGAATATCATCTGCGAACGCCAAGACTTTGTTATTGTAATTACCCACCATTAACACGTGTATATTTTCAGTCTTAATTATTCTTTTTAACAATGGTTCTATAGCCAAAACAAAAAGTAATGGAGAGAGAGGGCATCCCTGCCTAGACCCCCTACTTAGATGGAATGATTCTGATCTCAGTCCATTCAAGATTATGCAGGCCTTAGGGGAGTCATATAGTGACTGAATCCACTTAATGATACCTGACCCAAAATTGTTAGCATACAATACCCGCGTCGTCTTTGTAAAAAAAATAAACCCCTACAAGAAAAACGGTCCCTTGTTGACTCTCTTGCCCCCTTCCCAACCTGCGCCCACACTCTGCATTACCCCACACCCTGCCCTCCCTTGCTATCTCCAGAGGCTGGCGAGACATCTTGGTGGATAAGGAGCTCGTCTGCACTCTTCAAGGCCAACCCTGAACTGAAAAAATGCTGGTAAGCTATATAATGGCGTACATGGGTTTTTTCCTACTTTGGTGCATATCTCAGCCATTTTTGGTAATTTGTTTGCCAAATTTTCAACATGGGGTTCTTGGGATCCTACCTCATGAACCTGGTTACTGTCATTTTGTTATTCGGTCCAGAAAGGTGATTTCGAGGTCACTGTGTGGAACCACCTTCCGGGACCAATTAATGAAATGACTGTGTCACAGTTCATGAGGTAGGCTCCTGAAAACTCTATGTTGAAAATTTGGTGAAAAAATTCACAAACATGACTGTTTTACGAGTGTGGGTTGCACAGTTCCCCGACACGCTCGTAACTTTGAACATTTTTAATATTTTCACTCCAGATTTTCAACACTGCCATTTTACCACACCTCCTTATGAACAGTACAGCTGTAATTTTTCACATTTCGCCCAAAATGTGTTTTCGCACAAGCAGTGCACAATGGCATGGTCAGTGTGCGAAATCAATGTTCGTGACAGATTAAGAAAATCACAGTGATACTGTTCATGAGTAGAGGTGCAAAAATGGCTACGTTGAAAATTTGGTGGCAAAAGTCCATAAAATGACTGTGTTACGAACGTGCACTGTGCAATTTCCACGCACCCTCGTAAGTTCATGAATCTGTAATATTTTCAGTCCAGATTTTCAACATTGACACTTTTCCATACCTCCTTATGAACAGTACAGCTGTCATTTTTCACACCCTGGCCGAAATGTGTTTCTAGGGACATGGATATGTTGTTCATCCACACTGTCTGGCAGGTTCCTTGCCACTTTAAATCTTGCCGGAAGGTCTTCAAGCTGGCCTCTCCCACCCACCTGGGTGGTAAAACTCTTGGCTCTGCCCCATGACCCCAGATCTTCCTTACCGCTTGGAAGCTCAGGTTCCCTCCTTAACGCTCTGCGTGTAGACTGGATCCTAATTCTTCGGTTCGCCCGAAATGTATTCTCAAATTTTCAAGACTTTGGTCAAATTACTCCCTCGCGGCTGCGATGGACAAATCGACTCCCGGATTTCGGCGGTGCCCATGAGGGCAGAAAATGTCCCGGATGGATCCGCACTCCACGTGCGTCTACTGCCTCGGCCTAGACCATGACCTGCAGGCCTGCGAGTTATGCCGTTTGTTTTCGGCCAACATCCTGGAAGACCGCACTGCCCGGTTACAGCTTTGGCACCTTTTGAGAAGCGCCACCCACCGTAAAGTCGGTTGAGGCCCTGGGCTGTTATCATGTGGCTGGCTCGGCTGAGCAACTCGAGCAGATGATCACCCTCGAGAAGGAGGCAGCACAGGCTGCATCATCCTCTTCCTCGGTCACGGCATTTATCCTGCTCTCTCTGGGTACCTCCTACTCAGCTTCTTTTAAGGAGCTTTGCCAATCCCCTTCCACGAACGGAGAGGGGCCATCGGGACATTCTTCTTGGTCCAAAAAGAAGGACTCAAAAGGTAAGTCCCACTGTTGGCGTTCGGGGAGTGGGAGAGTCCCTTCCCCGACAGTCGACACCGATTGGTCGAGGGTTATGCTGGGCGTCGCTTTCGGCTTCATGGTGTCCCCGTCAGGTCAGCCGGCGGAGACACCCGTCGACGCAGTCGAAATTTTTCTCGAACCATCGGACAGGCTGTCAACTGGTGAAGCCGACAACCCTTCTTCAGCAGTTCCCCCAGTGGAGACCGAGGACTTGCCTGCGCCCCCGGTGCCGGAGTCCCCGGTCAAGACTTCCAAGCTGAGGGAAGAACGGGTGTCCCCCACTCCTTCCCAGACCCATCCTCGGAAACACCGAGGATCTCAGTCTCGGTCTCGGACATTGTCTCGGTCCAGCCGATCCCGCCGACATCGGCGGTCTCAGCACCAAAGTAAGTGGTGCCGCCGCTCGTCCTCGTCTTCCTCCTCGGAAGAGGAGAGGCTTCGGCACAAATTGCGTTGACGCTACGAGGACCTGATGTGGCAGCAGTTACTTCTGTCCAGGAACAAGCCAATGCCGTCACCTTCCCTGGCCATCAAGTGGCAGTCACCCGAGCAGCCGAAACAACCCCTCACTGCAGTCAAGGTTCCCAAGCCTGGGCCAGTTGTTCGGTCAAAACCAGCTGCCCCACCAATTGTGGTGGAACCTCCGCCTCAACAACCGAAATCGGGGGCGCCGACCAAGGACTCTCGGTCGGGTCCAGGCCTGCCTCACAGGTTGTCGGTCCCCCTCACTCCTGACCATCCTCGGCAGGTGGAGGGTGGCTCAGGCCCCAGGCAGCTCTTCGCAGACTCCTCGGAGTCCGACGACAACTCCTCTCTGTTCTCCAGGCCCACTGATCTGGAGTCCTCCGGGGGCCAGTCGATGGACGAAAGTCCATCGTCCTTCATGGGTCTGCTTCGGCTCATCTTGGAGTCTACTGGGATGCAATCTTGAGCCCATATCCAAGCGGGCCAAATATCCCCTAACGGAGATACTGGACCGAGGGGATTCACCCACGGAGGCCTTTCCGGTGGCTGAAGCCATTGTTGGCCCAGCCTTGGAGCTCTGGCAGTGGCCTGCTTCCTGTCCTGCACCTTCGGCCAGGATGTATGCAGTCCCTACCGGCTCTCTGTCCAGTTTTTCAGAACACCCCTCTGTTGAGGGGTTGGTCACCGATATCGTTTTACGGCATTCTGGGAACACTAGGGATGTGGATAAGCCCCCCAACAAGGAGTCCAAAAAGCTGGACTATGCCAGGCGCAAGGTGTACACTGCGTCCTCCCTTGGCCTCCGCCAGGCCAGCTCGGCCGTGCTGATGGCACATCTCTCCCATGCCCTCATGGGCTCCCTGGATGAGGTGATCCCTCATCTCCCGGCCGACCTGCAGACCATGGTCAGGCAGGTACGGGACCAGGGAAGGGCGGTGGTGAAACAGCAGCTCCAAATGGCTCTGGACATTGAAGACTGCTGTGCCAGATCAGTTGCAGCTGCAGTGGCCATGCACCGCAGAGCATGGCTGACGATATCCACCTTCACGGCGGATACCCAGCATAAACTAGCGGATGTCCCCTTCCTGGGGACCGACCTCTTCAGCCCTGGAGTGGAAGGTCACCTTCAGTGGATCGAGAAGTCCAATGCCACTCTGGACTTGGTCACCTCCGCCCAGAAGGACAAGGGCCATCGACAACAACAACAACATAAGTCCTTTTGCCCTTCTGCACCTGTGGCACATCCGGCCCAACAGCACCAACACCAGGGCCAGCAGGCTCACGCTTGGCACCCCAAAGCCAAACCTGCGGCTTCCTCTAATAGGAAGCAGGGAGGAAAAGGCCCAGGAGGTCCCTCGGCCGGTCCCTCCTTCAAGCCTGCCCAGTGACGGGTTGAGGGGTGTCGCCCAGCCTTGTCACCCCCAGGATCCCCTCTGGGGACGGCCCACCACTTCCTTTCCGCCTGGTCCGCTATCACCATGGACTGCTGGGTGTTGGAGGTAGTAGGAAAGGGCCTGCCCCTGAGTTTGAGCAGGCCCCACCTTCCGAGCCGTCGCCTCAGGGGGCTACGGGGTCTGCAGCCTCTCTGTCGGCTCACCGAGCCGATATCGCCCTGCTCCTTGAAAAAGAGGTGATCAGGAAGGTGGCGGATCCTCCTCCAGACCCGGGGTTTGTGTCCAGGTACTTCCTGGTCCCGAAATGGACAAGGGTCTGGCACCCCATTCTCGACCTGAACAGGTTCCTAAGGCCTCGGACCTTCAGGATGGTCACTCTGGCTCAGATAATACCATCCTTGGAACAAGGCATATGGTTCTGTTCTCTGGACCTCCAGGATGCGTTCTTTCATGTCCCAATACGTCCGTCCCACCAGAGATTCCTCCGCTTCAGGGCAGAGGGACCCCTCTACGAGTTCCGTGCCATGCCCTTCGGCCTTTCCCTAGCTCCCAGGGTCTTCACCAAATGCATGACCATAGTGACAGCATCCCTGCGGCGCCGAAGGGTCCGGGTGTACCCCTACCTGGACAACTGGCTGATTGCAGCCCCCTCCAGTATGGAGGTGGAGCGGTCCAGAGATCTGGCCCTCCAGGTTTGCTCTCAGGTTAGCCTCCTCGTCAACGAGGCCAAGTTAGAACTTGTGCCAAAGCAGGTGATCCAATTCATCGGGGCAGAGCTTGACTCTCTATGAGCCAGAGCACGGCTCCCGGCAGACATGGCCGAGGTTCTTTCCTCCTTTGCCCAATCATTTCAGGTTGGGCAACTGCGCCCTGCCCGGGACTTCCTGCGCCTCCTGGGCCTCATGGCGGCCTTCCCCAGCGTGGTCCATTGGGCCCGCTAGTACATGCATCCCCTTCAATGGGGGTTGGCCAGCCAATGGTCACTGCACTTCGATCCGCTGGTCAGCTAGTGACAGTGACCCAGGGGATGTGGAATGCTCTCCGGTGGTGGACCATTCCAGCACATCTGCAGGAGGGCATCCCGTTTGTCCGCCCCGCGACGATGATCTCTCTATCGACCAATGTCTCTCTGATGGGTTGGGGTGCCCATCTGGGGGAGCACAGAGCGCACGGCCTTAAGTTCCCTCGGGAGTCCCGATGCCACATCAACCTGATGGAACTTCGAGCAGTTCATCTAGCCTTCACCACCTTCGCTCCGTTTCTACGGGGTCAAGTGGTTCAGGTCCAGACGAACAATACCATGACCATGTACTACCTAAACCGCCAGGGCGGGACGCGCTCCATGCCTCTGTACAGGGAAGCTCTCCGCATTTGGTCACTTGTGCGCAACCTGGAGGCAAATCTCCTTGCCATCCATGTGGCAGGAGCCTCCAACACTCTGGCCGATGCCCTAAGCCGGATAGGGTCTGCGTCCCACGAGTGGTCTCTACTGCCGGAGGTAGTACAAGATCTGTTCTCCCACTGGGGCACGCCTCAGGTGGACCTGTTTTCCTCCAGGGAGAATGCAAAGCTGAGACTGTTTTATGCCCGCCCCCCTCAGCAGGGCTCGCTGCAGGGGGATGCCTTCTCGAGGCCGTGGACCCAGAGCCTCTTCTACGCCTTCCCCCATTTCTCTTGATCCACCAGGTGCTTCTCAAGGCAAGGAGGGACAAGGCGCAGGTGATTCTGGTAGCCCCAGACTGGCCCCACAAGTTCTGGTATCCAGATCTCCTCAGTCTCAGCTCCAGGCTCCCGAGGTGGCTTCCAGCCTGCCCGGACCTGATCTCAGTCAATCGGGGAAGGCATTCCATCCGGACCTTCAATCCCTGCACCTGACGGCCTGGTTCCTGAGCGGCTAGAGTTCCAGGCCTTGGGTCTTTCCGATGAGGTCCTCAATGACGTTGAGGTGTCCCGTAAGGAGTCGATCAGAAAATGCTACGCCTTCAACTGGAAGAGATTCTCCATTTGGTTTCAGGGCAAGGGCCTGGACCCTTCCTCCTGTTCCTTGGCAAGCATTCTGGACTACCTGTGGTCCCTTTCTCAGCAAGGGCTTCAGTCGACGACCCTCAAGGTGCACATGGCAGCCATCTCTGCTTACCGGGCGCGGGCCGGGAAGCAGTCGGTGGCACAGGAGAAGGTGGTCGAGTGCTCTTTCAAAGGCCTTGATCACATATCCCCTCCGGTGCGAGAACCTCCACCTCCATGGGATCTACTGCTGGTATTGGCTAAGCTCATGAGCAAGCCATTCAAACTGATGCACAAGTGTGACACCTCTCACCTGTCGTGGAAGACCGCCTTCTTCTTGGCTATCACGTCAGCCAGAAGGATGGGAGAGCTCCAGGCGCTTTCCATCGAGTCTCCCTACCTGGTCTTCCACAGGGGCAAGGTTGTCCTGCGCCCCCACCCAAAATTCCTTCCGAAGGTGGTGTCAGAGTTTCACCTTAACCAGGTGTTGACTCTGCCGGTGTTCTAACCCCATCGCACTTCGGAGGCCAAATATACGCTCCATACCTTGGACCCTAAAAGAGCGCTCACTTATTACAAGGAGCAGACGGCTGAAGTTCGGGGAGAGGTTCGCCAGCTGTTTGTCACCTATGCTGAAGCCGCACCTGGCAGACCTGCAGCCAAGTGGACGATAGGCAGGTGGGTCACCTCCTGCATAGATCTCTGCTATAGGTTGGCGGGCATGGAGCCTTTCAGAGGGATAAGAGCTCATTCTACCCGCCATACTGCTGCATCGGTGGCTGCTTCCAGGGATGTCCCTATCCAAGAAATCTGCAGGGCTGCTACCTGGAAGTCAGCACACACCTTCATCACTCATTACCACATCGACCTTGAGTCACGCCGGGATGCTGGTTTTGGGGCCTCAGTTCTCCAGTCTTTATTTCCTAAGTAGGGGGTGTACGCCTTGCCTCCCTCCTCCCGGAGAACTGCTAGGAGTCTGCCAGACAGTGTGGATGAACAACATATCCATGTCCCTAGAAATACAGGTTACTCACCTGTAACAGGAGTTCTAGGAATGGTATATGTTGTTCATCCACACGACCCACCCGACCTCTCCGGCTTCGACGCACGACCTGGCTTCCAGCGGGCTAGATCTGGCATCATGGGGCGGAGCCGAGAGTTTTACCACCCGGGTGGATGGGAGGAGCCAGCTTGAAGACCTTCCGGCAAGATTTAAAGCGGCAAGGAACCTGCCAGACAGTGTGGATGAACAACATATACCATTCCTAGAACTCCTGTTACAGGTGAGTAACCTGTATTTTCGCACTCCCGGCGCAAAATAGCATGGTTGCTGTGGGAAATCAGTGTTCGGAACATATTGATCAAAGCACAGTGACACTGTCCATGAGTGGAGGTCCCAAAATGCCTATGTTGAAAATCTGTAAAAAATTCCAAAAACTAATTACATTACAGGTGTACGTTGAGCAGTTTCTACACACACTCATGACTTCACCAGTTTTTTTATATTTTCAATCCAGATTTTCAACAATGCCATTTTTTACACCTCCTCATGAACAGTACAGCTGTCATTTTTCACATCCTGTTCGAAATGTGTTTTCGCACCTGTGGCGCCAAATGGTGCAGTAGCTGTGCAAAATCACCTTTCGGCTAACGAACTGATAGTGTCACTGTTCATGCGGTAGGGTCACAAAAAGCCCATGTTGAAAACTTGGAGTAAAAACACCAAGAAACGCCCGGGGTGTTAGGGTTTTCGACCATAACGCCCTACCCTGTGGGGACTGAAAGGTGTCAGGGGTGTGACTTGGGATTGTCGACAGTAATGCTCATGGCACTCCACCCCCACCTCACCCTGCAGCCAGTGACAGGCATCGAGGTGTGCCTTGGACCCTTTGGCCCCAGAGTTCACCCCATTCTCCTATACTGCACCCATTTCAGTGTATTTCCTTATGGAATGAGGTGAATGTAAAGCTCAATAACTCCAAGGCACACCTCGACACTTGTCAGTGTCTGAAGGGTAGGGTGAGGTGAAATGTCATGACTGTCATGGGTGATGACCCAATGCCTGTCCATTTCTACAGGGTGAGGGTGGAGTTGGCGTCAGTTCAATACTTCAATGCCATTCCTATACTGCATCTGTCTAACTCCTGCACTTCCACTGCTAATGCCAGCAGACAAACATTCAGCACTGACAAATGCTTGTTTTTCTGTTGTAACACATAACAAGATTCTGAGGCTGTAGCACAAGCTTGCTTGTAACTGTTCAAGCCAATCTCATTGTATATGCAAACAAAATCTTGTCAGATCCACCACGGCTTTATAATGAAGTTAGTGAAGTTGTGTGGAATTGTTAAGAAGGTATAGAGAAACAACACAATGATTTGTAAGTAGTAAGATTTGTTTTAGTTTCTGTTAAAAGGAAGGCATACACGTTATTAGGAAAATACATGGAGGTGTACATTTTAATGGAAGGAATAGGTTCACAAAAGAACCCCAGAGCAAATGCCATGGATGTATGTGTTATCCCAGATGATATTGGCCGGACAGCAAAATTTTAAAGAACACACAATTGCACATACCCCAATAACACAAAGCATTATGGGAAACATATGCAAATCCCCATGATGGTACAGAAGGTGGCAGTACATGAAAAAGTAATGGCTGGCATATGTTCAACCCTGGGATTATTTACACAGGTTTTTTTTTTTTTTTAGAGAAGAAAAAATTACTCACCTTAGTAATGTTGTTTCTTCTAATGGAGTCTTGCTGTATTCTGACAATAGCAGTGAGTCCCAACCTTCGAACTGCCCCGGAGATGAAAGAGTTAACTTTCCATGCCAGGCATGGAACGCTGAGCTCGAGCTCGGTTGAGACTCTGTCTGTTGCTGTTTAAACTCAAACCGTCAGATCTTTACGAGCTAAACTCACTAAGGTCCTGTGTGGAAGCTGTAAACCTACACTAGCCAACTGGCTACTAAATATAATAACAAATTTTTTGGTCCCAAAACAAAGACTCAAGTCAGGAGACCCAAAAAATGAAAAACACAACACCCACTCACCCAAGAAAAAAGGGGTGAAAACAACAAGGTGGGGCACCTCCTGAGTGCCAACACTGCCACTGCCCACCCACATCCCAAAAACATAGGTTCTGAGAGGGGAAGGCGGGGGGGGAGGTCAGAATACAGCAAGACTCCATTAGAAGAAACAACATTACTAAGGTGAGTAATTTTTTCTTCAAACAAAATGAAGACTTGCTGTATTCTGACAATAGCAGACTACCAAGCAGTACCTCCATGGAGGAGGGACAGAACCTACTTAGGAAATAAGCTCTGAAGCACAGCTGTGCCAAACCGAGCATCACTCCTAGCCTGGATATCCAGGGAGTAATGCTTGGTAAAAGTGTGAACTGTTTTCCAGGTAGCTGCTTGACATATCTCTAGAACAGGAATATCCCTGGCAGCAGCCAGGGGAAGCAGCTGTACCTCTGGTAGAGTGAGCCCTCAGGACTGAGAGTGGAACCTTACCCAGTTTTTCATAACAAAATTGAATACAAGAGACAATCCACCTGGCAATGGATCTTTTAGTGGCAGGTTTCCCCTTTACCAACCTCACCATAAGTGAGGAACAGTTGGAGGGAGTCAAATCTGTGACCCTTGGTACGTTCTATGTAGTAGCTAAGGGCTCTTTTCACATCTAAACTGTGCAGCCTCCTCTCACCAGAGGAGGAATGGTCAGTGAAGTACACAGGAAGAGACATAGATTGGTTAAGGTGGAAATCTGAAACCACCTTAGGCAAAAACTTCCTGTTAGTCCTGAGGACCACCTTATCTCTATGGAAGGAGATAAAATCAGGCTCCACTGACAGGGCTTGTAACTCACTTATGCGTCTGGCAGAAGTGATGGCTACCAGGAACACAGTTTTCCAAGTCAAGTACTTAAGCTCTGCTGAAGACAAAGGCTCAAAAGGGGGTTGCATAAGCTGAGCAATGCAAACGTTAAAATCCCAAGCAGGGGCAGGGTCCCTGAATGGAGGGTTGGTATGAAGCAATCCCTTAAAAAACTTGGAGAATACAGGGTGAGCTGAAAGAGAAGAGGGCTTACCTACTGAAATGAAAGCAGAAACAGCTGCCAGATGCACCTTTAGTGTAGCTGGTCTAAGCCCCAAGCTATTCAAATGGACCATATAATCAAGGACTGTGGGCAGATCAGCAGACTCTGGGAAAATATGCCTTCCAGAGCACCATATGGAAAATCTTTTCCACTTGGAATTATAAGTAGCCCTGGTGGAAGGTTTCCTAGAAGCCTTCAGAATATCCATTACACCTTGGGAGAGTGTAAATCAGCAACTCTAACTCTTCAAGAGCCAGGCCTTGAGATTGAGAGATTTGAGATCTGGTACCAAACCTCCCTGAGCACAGGTTAACAGGTTGTAATTCCTGGGAAGACACAGGGAAGATGGACTGCTAGGACAACAGGAGAGGATACCAGGGCTGTCTGGTCCAGTCTGGAGCAATCAGGATCACCTTGCAGGGTTGAGACCTGATTTTGACTAGCACTTTGAACAGGAGAGGAAGGGGAAAAGCATACAGGAACTTCCCTTCCCAACTGAGAACTAAGGCATCCAGGGGGACTGAGCCCAACACTGGGAGCCTGCAGCAAAAAGGGGAAGTTGGTGATTGTCTGGGGCTGCAAAAAGATCTATCTGTGGGGTGCCCCATCTGGAGAATATCACCTCCAAGACCAAGGGATCCAGTGACCATTCGTGATGGCCCTGAGATATCCTGCTGAGAGCATCTGCCAGGACATTGTCCTTGCCTGGGAGGTGTACTGCTGTGAGGGAGGTGTTCAGGGAATAAGCCAGAGACCACAACTTCATTGCTTCTGTGCACAAGGCCATAGACCGAGTGCCTTCTTGCTTGTTGATGTACCACATTGTGGTGGTATTGTCTGTTCTGACCTGAACAACTTGTTCTGAACAGATCTGGAAAAAACTTGAAGTGCTAGAAATACTGCTCTGAGTTCCAATAGATTGATGTGAATCAGAGATTCCTGAGGGGACCACAACCCTTGGGTAGTCAGGTCGCCCAAGTGAGCCCCCCACCCCAAGAGGGAGGCATCTGTAGTAAGGATTAAAGAGTGGGACTGAGTGACAAAGGGAACTCCCTGTCTTAGATTGTTCTGATCCTGCCACCACTGTAAGGCCTGGATCAGGGTCGAGTCACTGGGATCAATTTGGTCAGAGGGTCCTTCTTTTGAGACCAAAAGGCTCTCAAATGGAACTGAATGTCCCTCATCTGAAATCTTGCTCCCTGCACCACTGCTGTGGAAGCAGCCATGTGCCCCAGGAGCTGCAGAAAAAGCCTTGCTGGTCGAGATACCTGCAGGGTGAATGAGGAGGCCATGTGATAAGGGTCCTTGCCCTGTCCAGGGAAGGAAAGCTCTGGCCTTTTCTGTATCTAGCTCTGCTCTATGAAGGTGAGGAGCTGAACAGGCTCTAGAACTGACTTTGAAAGATTCAGAAGGAAACCCAAAGAGGTGAGCAGTTGCTGAGTTATCTGTAGGTGTAACTTGATTTGGTCTGGGACTGGCCTACTATGAGCCAGTCATCCAGGTATGGGAAGATGGCAATCCTTTGCCTTCTTAGAGAAGCAAC
Source organism: Neoceratodus forsteri (assembly GCA_016271365.2). Taxonomy (NCBI): domain Eukaryota; kingdom Metazoa; phylum Chordata; order Ceratodontiformes; family Ceratodontidae; genus Neoceratodus; species Neoceratodus forsteri. Next base: position 636,244,436 of record CM057449.1, on the reverse strand, counting down.
TACTACTGCCAAGCATTTTGTGAACACCCTTGGAGCAGAGGTTAGACCGAAGGGCATTGCTCTGAACTGGTAATGGCCTGAGGGCAGCTCGAACCTAAGGTGCTTTCGATGGGAGCTTCTGATGAGAATATGGAAATAGGCATCCTTGAGGTCCAGGGAAACTAGCCAGTCCCCTGGCCTTAGAGAGGGTAGAATAATTCCCAGAGTCACCATTTTGAATTTTGGTTTTAAAAGGTGCTTGTTTAAGTATCAGAGATCCAGGATGGGCCGCCATTCTCCTGTCTTTTTTGGGGTAAGGAAGTACCTGGAGTACAATCCTTTGCCCTGGTGTAGGGGTGGAACCCTTTCCACAGCTCTGAGAGCTAGGAGGGAAGAGACCTCTGCCTCTAGGGCAAGTGTCTCTGAGGGATTTGCAGGTGGAAAGGATCTGGTTCTCAGCTTTGGAAATTTTTTGAAGCTGAGAACCAGTCCCTGGCTTACTACTTCCAGGACCCACTTGTCTGATGTTAGAGATTCCCAGTCCTGGACAAAGTAAGCCAGCCTGCCCCTACAGGTAGTGGAGAATCGCCCTGGTAAACCCATCAGGGTGCCTGTTTGGCAGGGGGTTTTGGCTGAGGGGTGGAAGCAGGTCTGCTTGTACCCCCTTCTGCCTCTCCCTCTAAAGAACCCCCTCTGAGCATAGGCAGAAGAGGAGGCCTGGGCTTGGTAGAAAGGCCTATGAAAAGGCCTGCCCCTGCCCCTGGGGTGCTGCTCTGAGGAGTGGCCTGCCTTTCCTTGGCCTGTGCACTCCTATAGGTGGTCCTATATTCGTCCATTTTCTTCATGTAATTCTCTGTTTGCTCCCCAAACAAAGAATTACCCACAACAGGAAAATCCATGGCCTTAGTCTGGGTATCCTGTGACAGGCTAGTACATCTGAGCTAAGCCATTCTACAAAGTGCCACAGATGTAGCCATGACTCTAGATGACACATCATTGGAGTCCACTGCAGCATGGAATTGCACCTTGGATGCCTCAATACCATCAGCAGCCATCTGCTCCAGCTCCTTGGCAAGCTGGCCGGGGACCTGTTTTGCTGAAGCCATGACAGTGTCCCATCTGGATTTTTGATACCTCGCAGTATAGGCCATATAGTTGGCCTGTCTGAGTCCCAAGGATGCTGCCATGTACTGTTTCTTTGCCATGGCATCAATCCTCCTGGAGTCCTTGTCTGGGGGGTATGAAGCCAAGGGAATATTTGCCTTATCACAGGCTGCAGCCTGCACTACCCCAACATGGCTGCATTGTTGTGTAAGGAACTCCGTGTCAGAGCCTGACAATTTATACCTCTTGTCCATTCTTTTATCCACAGGAGGTATTGTATTAGGAGTCTTTAAAATCTTAAATGTCTGTTTCCCAAAAGATTTGTGTAAGGGAATAGACAGTCTCCTGGACTCTGGGATATCCATCATTTCCACATAGTCAGGCTCCTCCTGGTCATCCACAGCTTCTTCCACAGGAAGCTGGGGGTTTCAGCCACTTTTATAAAACAAGAAATGGGAGGGGACTCAGAAAGCTTAGAGGAGACACCTGAAGGTCTGTCTGGGGAGATGTCCGGTCAATGGGCACATCCAGACTTTCAAAACCACATTCACTTTCCTCATACTCTCTTCCTCCTCCTCCTCCGGTTCATAATATTCCTCTAAATCATACTCTTGAACCAGTGGAACCGCCGAACCGAGTGCCTCCTGATGGCGCCGGTTCGGTCGGAACTGGGAAAGCGACTGCACAATTTTTATCGCTTTGGCTATTTCTTCAGCGGTTGAGAAGAAAGTTTTGATCCACACCAGCTGATTTTTCCTTTCTTGTTCTCTTAGCCAGAACCGACCTCAGAATCGGCTCTCCTTTTGCCTGAAGAAGTCTCACCCTGGTCAGAGGGCACTCCTTCTGGTTCGGTTTGAACCGAACCGGGCTGCCATCTGGTTCAGCGGACTTTTTGGCCTCCCTTTCCCTGAGCCTACCAACTCTCTTTTCTAGGGCAGCTGCAGGAAAATGTTTACAAATCTGGCAGTCTGCATTGAGGTGGTCAAACCCCAGACAATAAACACAGGTGCTGTGGGGGTCAGCCTTAGCAAAGACTTCCCCACACACACTGCAGTGTAGAAACCCAGTGGGCCCGGTTTTTCTTTTGGGTTTCTCAGACATTGTGCCAGTCCTAACCAAACTTACCCTTTTAATGGCAATTCGCCAGGCAAGACCCTCTTATCGGTTCCTGACCGTGTTAAGGGTTCATGGAAAAAAAAACGTAATAAAATCCGTTTTTTTAGAACCGATAAGAACTGGTAACCACACTCTAAAAGTACAAATAAAGATTTTTTAACAACTTGATCGGTTCAAACTGAACCGATGAACCGTTTACAAGTTCCACACAGAACAGAAAATAATATAAACCTATCTAGTACTCACAAATACCACAGACGGAGACTGAACCGAACAGGTTATGGTTTAAATTCGGTCGAAAACCGAGAAAAGCGGTACTATAACCGACAAATTGAACCGAGCAGAAGGAGAAATCTCCGGAGCGACTGTTCAGTGAGGCGGAGTAAAGAATCTGATGGTCTGAGTTTAAACAGCAACAGACAGAGTCTCAACCGAGCTCGAGCTCAGCGTTCCATGCCTGGCATGGAAAGTTAACTCTTTCATCTCCGGGGCAGTTCGAAGGTTGGGACTCACTGCTATTGTCAGAATACAGCAAGACTTCATTTTGTTTGAAGCAGGGTTTTTGTCCATGAGGTGATATAAACTATATTTAAGCAATGTGCTGATGTCAGGAAGTAAGGTGTAATGATGATGGACTGTAAGAAGAGAAAATGTGATAGTAACTTTCAGAGGGGTTGCTTTTGATAAGGGCAAGGTAGTTGTGCTTGTGATAATGGGAATATCAGGGAAGTATGAGGTCTATGCAGAAGTGGAGTACAAATATGCACAGTTTCATAAGTATGTGTTCAGAGTGCAGACAAATGTGATATGCAGGTTTGTTTTAGAAATAGGTAAAAATAACGATACATGCAATTGATAGAAAGATAGATAATTACATAGACATGCAGGCCCTGTCCACACTACACTTGAAAAAGCTGTAATGAATTCAAACCGTTACAGTCTGTAAACATTACAGTGTGTCCACACTGCCAGTGAACAATGTGGATAATGGTTTGAAAACATTACAGCCTGTCCACACTGAGTGCGATAGTGTGTGTGGTCTCAACCGTGTAGTAACAGTGCATATCCCATGGTGCACTCGGTGATGACAGCTGCATTTTGACATGCCCTCCTACATGTCCTATGGAGTACTGTGTATATGGCACAATCTTATTACATAAATAACCATATTTCACTGTTATGAGACACACTTATGTTGTGGAGGTGACAGAGGGATGTTCGAGGAAGGGGAAGATCTGTATGTTGGAATCGGAGGCTATGTCAGTGAGAGGGAGGGAAGGGAAGGGGGGGAGACATGGCATCAGTTCTGCCAGTATTAGGGCACCTGGGCACAACAGACGTTCATGTACTGCTACTGTATGGCTGAAGGCAGATCCTCTACTACTGCCTTCAGTGCTCCCCACTGCTCCACTGTACACAGTACCATGCGTGTATTGGCCACCGTAGCAGTGCTCCATGATGCACTCAGGAGCTCCACTAATGTATGTGTTCACTACTGGCACTGCTCTGCAGGTAGTATTGCTGCCACATCACACATGGGCAGACAGGGTACACACAAAACTCGACACAATGAGAAGAGTAATCAAGGACAGTACACAGATACCATAAGGAGGTGGCCCTCGGGGAGGCAAGTGCAGACAGAGAGGTAGGTTAGGTGGGGGCATGGGGGTACACCTGGGAGGATGTGCATACAGCTGTCAGGTTACTGTGGTATGGAGGCATCCCAGTATTGCAGCCCACACCCGTGCTCCACACTGCCATCTGCATACGTCCTGGTAGCCTCCGATCTCCCTGTATGCAGTGAAACAGTGCTGCAATGCATACAGATATAGTGGGAGACTGGAGGCTACATGGTGGAGTATTTAGACACAACTGCAATTAAAAACTGATAAAGGTGTAAAGCTGTAAATAAGACTGAAATAAGTACGTTGGTATGCACACCACAAAGTGGTTCTTGGAAGGATACAGATTGGGGATGGCTCAATTAAAGGAGTAGTCCACCCAGAATTTACAAAAACATATGTTATGCAGAGTGCTTTGATTTGTATGTAAAGTCCTAGTGTGTCCTTCCCTCTGTCTGCTATTAGTAGTTTTTCCTAAATTAGGATGCTAGCTTTAAGGTAGTTTTATGACCCCTGGGGATCTCCACAACAAATAGGTTTACTGCCTTCTGCCTCCTACAATGCACCCTGTTTCATGTGACAGTGACGTAGCCAGGCCCATAGATTTAGCATGTGCAGTGCTTTTTAAAATCAGTTCACAACAGCAGAGCTTTGTAACTGTTCTCATCCAGTGAGCACAAATGGCAACAGTTACAATTTAGCAGATGCCTGAGAGCTACCTAACTGGGTTTCTGAAAGAAAACAGCTACTAAATAGCTCTAATTCACTATTTGTGTTTTTGGGTGTGTAATGTCTAGCTAGCAGTAATATGTGTTTTCATTTTAAAATTTAATTTCATCAAACTACGCACAACAATAGAAAGCACAGAAATTGCCCCAGATCATCACTGCTATAATTAGTAAAGACTATAGCAGTTTTCTTACAGAAAACTCACTCAGTTAGCTCTAAAGTATTTGCTAAACTGTAAATGTAGGTACCAGCATTCTTTTTTTTTAAGCAGGAGAGACACACTAAAGCTTGTTTACAGGTGTGACCTGGGAGCAAAAGGAATTTAAGTGATTTACTCAGGGACACACAGTACGCATGTGGAGGCTATGGGATTCAAACCCAGGACAACAGGTTTGCAGCTCAGAGCCTTAGACCACTGCACAATACTGTCTCCTCTATTCTAATAGGTAGAGCTATCAGTGCTGATGTTGCTCTGTTACATGATTTTCAATTTTCATGTTGGTTACAAATGTGAAGTATCTTTTTAATAAAGTATAAAAATATGTGTGTGCGAGTTATTTAGCTTGGCAAATATTTGTTTTATTATTTGAAAAAGTGGGATACGTAGTGCAATGAGCCATTGTAAAATGGGATCAAATGTGTAGCTGAAATAGTCACTGTCATCCATCCTGTTTTCGTACTATACCACACACAGGAGAAAAAGTAACTTTAAAGTATTTTGCAGTTTCTAGGCTGCAGCTTGATACCATACACTTCATTTGTAACAAAAAAAATGAAAATCATGTCACAGACCAAAATCCATACTAAATGTTAGTTCTATCTAATAGAAAGCTGGCACCTACATTCATAGTTTAGCAAATACTTGAAATCTAACTAAGTGGGTTTTCTGTAAGACAACAGAGTCTTAACTAATTATAGCACTAATGATCTGGGCAATTTCTGTGCTTTTATGGTTACATACAAACATAAGACTTTGACGGCAGATAAGGACCGCTTGGTCCACCTAGTCTGCCCATTTCCCTACCTAGAGGATAAGCTGTAGATCCTATTTAACCAACAGCCTATTTCTTCCTACCCCCCACAAAAATTGCCTCATGTCTGTCCCATGCATTCTTGAATTCTCCCACAGTTTTAGACCCCACAACCTCCTCAGGAAGGCTGTTCCATGCGTCCACCACCCTCTCTGTGAAAAAATACTTCCTCACATTGCCCCTGAGCCATCCCCCTTTATCTTCAAATTGTGTCCCTTGTTTTACACATCTCTTTTCTGAAAGATGCTACCCTCTTGGACTTTGTTGATTCCACTGAGGTACTTAAACGTTTCTATCATGTCCCCTCCCTCCTTTCCTCAAGGGTATATATATTAAGCTCCTTTAGCCTCTCCTCGTATGGTTTCTCTTGCAGACCCTGCACCATTTTAGTTGCCCTCCTCTGAACTGCCTCCATCCTGTCTATGTCCTTGCGGAGATGGGGTCTCCAGAACTGGATGCAGTACTCCAGATGGGGTCTCACCAACTGTCTGTTCAGGGACATAACAACTTCCTGTTTTCTGCTGGTGATGCCTCTCCCTATACATCCCAGTATCCCCCCAGCCCTTCCTACCGCCTTCTCACATTGCTTGCCAACCCTAAGGTCATCTGATATGATTACCCTCAGGTCCCTTTCCATTTTTGTTGTTGTTACTACCTCCCTCCATTGTGTAATCTTCCTCTGGGTTTTTGTTTCCCAGGTGCATTACTTTGCACTTCTTTGCATTGAATCCAAGCTGCCATAGTTCTGACCATTCCTCCAACCTTGCCAAGTCCCGTCTCATCCTTTCCACGCCTCCTTGTGTATCAACCCTGTTGCAGATCTTTGTGTCATCTGCAAAGAGGCTACTTTTCCTTCTAGTCCCTCTGCAATGTCACTTATAAAGACATTAAAAAGGACTGGACCCAGTACTGAACCCTGCGGTACCCCACTAGCAATCCCTCTTTCTTCAGAGTGGACTCCATTTACAATTACCTTCTGTATCCTGTTGTCCAGCCAATGTTTTACCCAGGCAACCACCCTGGGACCCACTCCAAAGCTGGTTAATTTGACTACTAATCTTTTGTGTGGGACTGTGTCAAATGCCTTGCTAAAGTCTAGGTACGCCATGTCCACAGCCCCTCCTTGGTCTACTACTTTGGTCACCCAGCAGGGTTTTATTTAACTCTAAAAATTGATTAGCGTTTTGCTCATAAAAGTTCTAAAACATTGTGAAAATGCATAGCACTTGCCTCACTGTGTTTAACAAACATAAAACTTCTAGAAAACCTATATAAATGCTTTCTGTACAGTTAGTATTGTCCCAAGAAAAAAACTGCTAATCAATTATTTAAAACCCTGCCCAGTCAAAGAAATCAATTAGATTCGTCTGACATGACCTTCCCGTTGTGAACCCATGCTGCCTTGGGTCCTGTGCCCCACTGGCCTCTAGGTTCTCAACAATTCTTTCCTTCAGAAGTGATTCCATCACTTTCCCTACCACGAGGTCAAACTGACAGGTCTGTAGTTTCCTGTCTCTGTCTTGCTCCCACTTTTGTGAAGGGGAATCACATCAGCCTTCTTCCAGTCCTCAGGTACCACACCATCCTCCCATGATTTGTTATAAAGGGTAGTCAGTGGTGTCACTAGTTCTCTGCTTAATTCTTTTAGAATTCTGGGGTGAATTCCATCTGGCCCCATTGCTTTGTCCACCTTCAGTTTTAGGAGTTCTTCCGGAACCCTTTCTTCTGTGAAAGGACTGGGATCGACCCCCCTCTCCAGAGTGCTTCTGTTAATTGGATTAGGCACCTCCCCCACTTCCTCTTTTGTGAATACTAAACAGAAGTATTCATTCAGTATCCCTGCTTTTTCACTGTCACTCTCTGCCCACCCGCCATCCATTCTATTCAGCCTCACTGCCTATAAAAGGTTTTATCCCCCTTCTTAACCAAGTTGGCTATCTTTTCCTCAGTTTGTGCCTTTGCTATTCTGACTACCCTCCCTGCTTCCTTCTGCCTTAACTGGTACAGTTCTCTGGCCTGCTCCTTCTGTGTTTCCTTATACTTCCTAAATGCCATCTTTTTCTCTCTAGTCTTCACCGCCACTTGTTTTGAAAACCACAGTGGCTTTTCCTTTCATTTTGATTTGTTTATTTGCTTCACACAAAGGCTTGTTGCCTCTGTGATGGCAGTTTTGATATTTCCCCATTGTTGCTCCACCCCTCCTTCTAGCTTGTTTGCTAGTGCTTTTCTAAGGCACTGTCCCATCTTGCCAAAGTCAGCCCTCCTGAAGTCCAGAACCCTCACTTTTGTATGGCTTGACTCTGTAGCTGAGTTTATCGTGAACCACGCTGTTTGGTGGTCGCTTGTTCCCAAATGGCTACCCACTTCTAGATCTGAGATCCTCTCACTGTCCCCATTTGAGAGTATGAGGTCTAAGATTGCTCCCTCATGAGTAGGTTCCAAAACTAGCTGTCTGAGGCATGCCACCTGAAGAGCAACAAGAATGGCCCTGCTTTTGGATGTGGCTGCAGCAAAGGTGCTCCAGTTAACATCTGGCATATTAAGGTCCCCCATCAACAGTATCTCCCTTTCTCTGCCATCCTAGTATGCCTTCTATCATATCCTTGTCCATTCCCTCCCCGACATGGGGTCTGTATACAACCCCTGTGCGGACTGTGGTGCCATTTCCAGTCTCTAAGGTGACCCACGGTGCCGCCTCCTCCTGTTTACTCTTTTGTTCAGTTGATTTTATCTCTCCCCTACATAGAGCTACTCCCCCCACCCTCCCTGTCTCTCCTGTAGGTTGTGTACCCTGGTATGTTAACATCCCAGTCATGATTCTCTGTGTACCATGTTTCTGTGACTGCTACGATATCCAGGCATCCCTCTTCCATCAAGGCCACCAGTTCAGGGAGCTTGTTGCCCAGACTATGGGCGTTGGTTCTCATTACCCTCCATTTTTTGATGGCCTTACCCTTTTTGCCCCATCCCTGTCCTTATTGCATTTGTCACTTTCTCCATTTACTCCTGTGCTTCTCTCTATTGACATCTCTATGTTGGTGTCTACCTCACTTAGTACCCTGATTTTTGGGGGATAGGATTTCCCTGCTCCTTTCCACTGCCTCCCCCCTTGGCTAGTTTAAATGCTTGCCAATGAAGTATTTAAACCTATCACCTAGGATCCTGGTTCCCCTCCTGGACAGATGCAGACCATCACGCCAGTATAGGCCTGCATCCATCCAGGGGAACCCCCAGTCCCCAATGAAGCCAATTCCCTGAGCTCTGCACCAGTTTTTCAACCACTGATTGAATCCCATGGTGTGGAGCACCCTAGCCTCATCCATGCCATAGACACACAGCACCTCCGAGAAGGTTACAGTGTGTGCTATTTGTCTAAGGCCCCTCCCCATCTTTCCACAAATGCTTCTTGCACTGCTCTGATCCCTTTCTTAGCCAGGTCATTTGTCCCTAGGTGGACAATAACATCCAGCTCTCTCCCCTGTTCAGCTGCTCCTGTGATCCTGAGGATTCACTCCATGTCCCTCCAAGCCATGGCGCAAGGTAGGCACCTTACCTTCCTCTCCCCTTCCTACCCCAGTTCTACCCTCCTAAGAATGGAGTCCCCCACCAGGAGTTGTTTCCTTCCCCTGTGGGGTCCCATGCCACCCTCCTGCGGGTCTCCTTTATGGAGGTTCCCTGCATCCTCCTTGGGCTCTACTGTGGGTGCCTCCATAGAGGAACCACTCTTTTCCAGAATGGCATAGAAATTGTGGAGAGGTACAACTGGAGGGATGCGCCTCTGTTCCACCAACCTCACCCTCCCTGAGCCCACTGTGGTCCAACCACTCCTCTTTCTTGGCAACCTCTGAGGCAACGGCAGTGACTCTGGTGGTCCCTGGGTGGGAGAGAAGGTCTCACAAATCCTGGCCAACTCAGCCTGGAGATGAGCAACCTCCTCCCTCAGCCCAGAGAGGTGCCTGCAGATGGGACAACACTGCAGCCTCCAGAACATCTTCCGGAAGACTGCTGCTCCATAGCCACTGCACTGCACCACTCCCATCATGTCTTTTTTCTGGCACCCTAACACTTGTTTGGAATACTTACTCTTTCCTCTGTTTGTTTATTTTCTTTTTTTTTTCCTTTTTTTCTTCCCCTACTTACATACTGCCTCTGTGCCCTTTTAGCTCCTGATCTTCCTGTTCTAAGACAAGAAGTTCCTATATTTCTCAGTAGTCTCCTCACTTGCTCAGAGTCAGATCTCCAGCAGCTGGGGGGCGGGTGGAGAGCTACTCTTGCCCTTCTACGATGGTGAGTCTTTAGTGGCTCTGTGATCACTCACTTCCTGCTCCCAAACAGGAAGTTCCTGTTGTCAGTTAAATCCTGTGCCTATAAAAGTAGAACTGGTTTAGGGTGGGGAGATGGAGGGGAGGGAGGGCACTACAGTCCCAGTAGAGAAGTTTTAGTTATACCAGTAGCTCCTTCCCCCTGGAGTTCTGTCTGTTCTCTGGCAGAAGCTATCTAGGTCAGTGCTTAAATCTGGTTTTAACCTGGCTACTTCTAGATAAGCCACTCCCCCTACTTTGCAAATCTTTCTACACTTAGTTAATTTCTCAGATAACAATTCCCTTCTGGCACCTGTGAGAAGCACCTAGATAAGTACACAGATAACAGATAACAATTTACTTCAACTACCTCTGACAAACACACTAACTCTTTTTTCTTTTACCGTAAATTGAAGGTCCCAGTACAAGATTTCTAGTTCTTAGTCCCAGTAGAGAAGTTTTAGTTATACCAGTAGCTCCTTCCTCCTGGTGTTCTGTCTGTTCTCTGGCAGAAGCTATCTAGGTCAGTGCTTAAATCTGGTTTTAACCTGGCTACTTCTAGATAAGCCACTCCCCCTACTTTGCAAATCTTTCTACACTTAGTTAATTTCTCAGATAACAATTCCCTTCTGACACCTGTGACAAGCATCTAGATAAGTACACAGATAACAATTTACTTCAACTACCTCTGACAAACACACTAGCTCTTTTTTTTTACCCTAAATTGAAGGTCCCAGTACAAAATTTCTAGTTCTTAGTCCCAGCAGAGAAGTTTTAGCTATACCAATCGCTCCTTCCTCCTGGTGTTCTGTCTGTTCTCTCAAGAATGTGTATAGTTTGATGAAAATAAACGTTTTAAAATTAAAACATTCCTGCAAGCTAGACCTGACACGCATAGAAAACAACAACAGTAAATTAGAACTTACTTTAGTAGGGGGTTTCTTACATATACTTATATAAAAGATAACCTAGGCCCTTACCGTAACTTACTAACTGCTACTCATGAAGGAATTGATTGTATGATGATTGAACTACTTAAAATAAAACTAGTAGTAGGAGTCTTTTATGCCCCCCAAAAACAAAACTTAAAAGTTTTGATACTCTTACGGATCTTCTCACAGAGGTAATACAGGATAAAAATGTGGTTATTACTGGAGATTTTAATGCAAATTGGAACCAGGAAAGAGGATTTAGGCTCAGAAAAAATTTTGAGGTACTGGGATTAGAACAGAAGATTGCAGTGCCAACTAGAATTACTGCTGGTTGGGGTAGGGGAGCTATACTTGACGTTTTGTTTGTTTCCCAGGACTTGAATATTAAAAAATGGGAAGTGCTGCCAATAAATGTGGGGGACCATAGTCCTATAACCTGCATTATTAACCTTCCCAAATCTTTGGTACAGCAAAAGAATGAATATTGGGTAAGAGACTACAGGAATTTTAATGAAGCCAATTTTAGACAAGCGCTTAGAGAATTTAAATGGGACAGATTGTTTTTGATTCCAGATCCTACAAGAGCTTGCTAAGCTCAGGGTGGATAAGGCAATGGGACCTGATGGCATACATCCCAGGGTACTTAAGGAGCTAAAGGAGGAACTAGCAGAGCCATTAGCAGAATTGTTTAGTGAGTCTCTGAGCACAGGAGAGGTCCCAGAAGACTGGAGAAGGGCTCATGTGATCCCGCCTCCACAAGAGTGGTAGCAGGGAGGAGGCGGGGAACTACAGACCAGTCAGTCTTACCTCAGTAGTGGGCAAGATTATGGAGGCACTCCTTAAGGAAAGGATAGTGCAACACCTGGAATCCATAGGGCACAGGATCCAAGACAGCATGGGTTTACAAAGGAAGGTCCGTCAAACTAATCTCATAGATTTCTTTGACTGGGTAACCAGAGTGGTGGACCAAGGGGAGCAGTTGATGTCGCCACTCTGACTTCAGCAAAGCTTTTGACACTGTTCCACATAGAAGATTGATAAATAAGCTGGGTAGGCTCGGGTGGGTCAGAAGTTGGTCAACTGGGTGGCAAACTGGTTGACTGGCAGAAAACAGAGAGTGGTGGTAAATGGTATACAGTCAGAAGAGATGCAAGTCACAAGTGGGTACCTCAGGGATCAGTCCTGGGGCCAGTCCTATTCAACATCTTCATTAGTGACCTCGCAGATGGACTAGAGGGTAAGGTTGTCTGTTTGCAGATGACACCAAGATCTGCAACAGAGTAGATGATCCAGATGGGGTGGGCAGAATGAGAAGAGATCTGGATAAACTAGCAAAATGGTCAGAAGAGTGGCAACTGGGATTTAATGCAAAGAAGTGCAAAATCATGCACATAGGAAGAGAAACCCTGAAGCCACTTATAGGCTGGGAGGAGTTGCTAGCAGTCACAAAGGAAGAAAGAGACTTGGGCATCATCATCACTGATGACCTAAAATCATCCAAGCAGACCTCTAAAGCAGTAGGTAAGGCTAGGGGGTGTTAGGTGTATTAGTAGGGGTATCACAAGTCGTAAGAGGGAGGTAATAATCCCTCTGTACAAGACATTGGTTAGGCCCCATCTGGAGTACTGCGTGCAGTATTGGAGGCCACACCTTCACAAGGACATTAACCAAATTGAGGCAGTACAGAGAAGGGCAACCAAAATGGTGCAGGGACTGCATCAGAAGACATATGAGGACAGATTAACGGAGCTCAATATGTATACCCTTGAGCAAAGGAGGGAGAGAGGTGATATGATCGAGACATTTAAACACCTTAAGGGCATAAACAAGGTGAAAGAGTCTAACATGTTTAAATATAAGAAAAATAGCAGGACAAGAGGACACAGCATGAGATTAGAGGGAGGCCGATTAAGGGGAATGTGGAAATTCTTTTCACAGAAAGGGTGGTAGATGCATGGAATAGCTTACCACAAGAAGTGTGTGGTCTGAATACAGTGCAGGGCTTCAAACAGGCATGGGATAGGCATAAGGGAGCAATACAAATGACTATGAATAGATAGGTCACTGACAGAGCAAAGGCCGATGGCACATTTATAAGGTAGAAAAAGAAATGGGCAGACTGGATGGGCCTTACGGTCCTTATCTGCCGTCAACTTCTATGTTTCTATGTTTCTATATTAACCTAGCTGTACATGAATTTAATGATTCTTTAATATCTATGATCTAAAAACATGCTACAAATGTTAAGCGAGTTAGGAGATCTAGAGAAGATCCATGGATAACAGATAAAATTAAGAAATTATTTAGGATTAGAGACAGAATATGGAAAAAAGCTAGGAAAACAAAATCTTTAAATGATTGGGGAAGTTTTAAACAATGGAGAAATAAATGCTGTAAAACAGTTAGGAATGCTAAGAAAATGTATTATTCAAACAAACTAAATAAGGTAAAAGACCAAAAAATGTTCTGGAACTACATTTCTGAAATTAGACATACCAATAGAACTACAAATCAGATTAGTTTATTGCAAGGGGAAATTTTGATTGATATACCAAAGGAAGTGGTTTCTGTGCTAAACTCATATTTTATTGAGTTAGGAGATTTAAATATTCCTCCACCGAAAGAATGTACAGCTAACTTGTCTATAAATAAAATAATAGAGGAATTAAAAACAAAACAAGTAACTCAACAAGAAATTAAATTTAATATAAGGCTGCTGACCTTAAAGGAAGTGCAGCTGGAGTTACAAAACTTACATGTTAGTAAAGCTAGTGGGCTGGATCAAATTGAGGCAAGATTTTTGAAAATAGGAGCAAAGGCCCTTGCACCCATAAGAAAAAATTACTCACCTTAGTAACCTTGTTTCTTCTAATGGAGTCTTGCTGTATTCTGACAATAGCAGTGAGTCCCAACCCTCGAACTGCCCCGGAGATGAAAGAGTTAACTTTCCATGCCAGGCATGGAACGCCGAGCTCGAGCTCAGTTGAGCCTCTGTCTATTGCTGTTTCAACTCAAACTGTCAGATCTTTACGAGCTAAACTCACTGAGAGACCTGTGTGGAAGCTGTAAACCTACACTAGCCAACTGGCTACTAAAAATAATAAACAGATTTTTTGGTCCCAAAACAAAGACTCAAGTCAGGAAGCCCAAAAAATGAATAAACACAACACCCACTCACCCAAAGAAAAGGGGTGATAATAAAAAGGTGGGGCACCTCCTGAGTGCCAACACTGTCACTGCCCACCCACATCCCAAAAACAAAGGTTCTGAGAGGGGAGGGCAGGGGGCGAGGTCAGAATACAGCAAGACTCCATTAGAAGAAACAACATTACTAAGGTGAGTAATTTTTTTCTTCAAACAACATGAAGTCTTGCTGTATTCTGACAACAGCAGACTACCAAGCAGTACCTCCATGGAGGAGGGACAGAACCTACTTAGGAAATAGGCTCTGAAGCACAGCTGTACCAAACCGAGCATTATTCCTAGCCTGGATATCCAGAGAGTAATGCTTGGTAAAGGTGTGAACTGTTTTCCAGGTAGCTGCTTGACATATCTCTAAGATAGGAATATCCCTGGCAGGAGCCAGGGAAGCAGCTGTACCTCTGGTAGAGTGAGCCCTCAGGCCTGAGGGGGGAATCTTACCTAGTTTTTCATAGCAAAATTGAATGCAAGAGACAATCCACCTGGCAATGGATCTTTTAGTGGCAGGTTTTCCTTTACCAACCTCACCATAAGTGAGGAACAGTTGGAGGAGTCAAACCTGTGACCTCGTACGTTCATGTAGTAGCTAAGGGCTCTTTTCACATCCAAACTGTGCAGCCTCCTCTCACCAGAGGAGGAATGGTCAGTAAAGAACACAGGAAGAGATATAGATTGGTTAAGGTGGAAGTCTGAAACCACCTTAGGTAAAAACTTCCTGTTAGTCCTAAGGACCACCTTATCTCTATGGAAAGAGATAAAATCAGGCTCCACTGACAGGGCTTGTAACTCGCTTATGCACCTGGCAGAAGTGATAGCCACCAAGAACACAGTTTTCCAAGTCAAGTACTTAAGCTCTGCTGAGGACAAAGGCTCAAAAGGAGATTGCATAAGCTGAGCAATGCAAACATTAAGGTCCCAAGCAGGGGCAGGGTCCCTGAATGGCGGATTGGTATGAAGCAATCCCCTGAAAAACTTGGAGAATACAGGGTGAGCTGAAAGAGAAGAAGGATTACCTGCTGAAAGAAAAGCAGAGACAGCTGCCAGATGCACCTTTAGTGTAGGTGGTCTGAGTCCCAAGCTATTCAGATGAACCATATAGTCAAGGACTGTGGGCAGGTCAGCAGACTCTGGGGAAATATGCTTCCCAGAGCACCATATGGAAAATCTTTTCCATTTGGAATTATAAGTAGTTCTGGTGGAAGGCTTCCTAGAAGCCCTTAGAATATCCATAATACCCTGAGAGAGGTGTAAATCAGCAAACTCTAACTCTTCAAGAGCCAGGCCTTGAGATTGAGAGATTTGAGATTCGGGTACCAAACCCTCCCCTGAGCACAGGTTAACAGGTTGTAATTCCAAGGAAGAGACAAGGGAAGGTGGACTGCTAAGGACAACAGGAGAGGGTACCAGGGCTGTCTGGCCCAGTCTGGAGCAATCAGAATCACCTTGCAGGGTTGAGACCTGATTTTGACTAGCACCTTGAACAGGAGAGGGAAGGGGGGAAAGGCATACAGGAACTTCCCTTCCCAATTGAGAACCAGGGCATCCAGAGGGACTGAGCCCAACACTGGGCACCTGCAGCAAAAAAGGGGAAGTTGGTGATTGTCTGGGGCTGCAAAAAGACCTATCTTTGGGGTGCCCCATCTGGAGAAGATCACCTCCAAAACCAGGGAATCCAGTGACCATTCGTGATGGCCATGAGCTATCCTGCTGAGAATATCTGCCAGGACATTGTCCTTGCCTGGGAGGTGTACTGCTGTAAGGGAGGTGTTCAGGGAATAGGCCAGAGACCACAACTTCATTGCTTCTGTGCACAAGGCCGAAGATCGAGTGCCCTCTTGCTTGTTGATATACCACATTGTGGTGGTATTGTCTGTCCTGAT
The DNA here is from genome assembly GCA_016271365.2 of Neoceratodus forsteri. NCBI lineage: Eukaryota > Metazoa > Chordata > Ceratodontiformes > Ceratodontidae > Neoceratodus > Neoceratodus forsteri. The sequence goes on along the minus strand of CM057449.1, from coordinate 636,228,541 downwards.
CTGAACAACTTTGTTCTCAACAGATTTGGAAAAAGCTTGAAGTGCTAGAAACACTGCTCTGAGTTCCAACAGATTGATGTGAAGCAGAGATTCCTGAGGGGACCACAAACCTTGGGTGGCCAGGTCTCCCAAGTGAGCCCCCCACCCCAAGAGGGAGGCATCTGTAGTAAGGATTAAAGAGTGAGACTGAGTGACAAAAGGAACTCCCTGTCTTAGATTGTCCTGATCCTGCCACCACTGCAAAGCCTGGATCAGGGTTCGAGTCACTGGTACCAGTTTGGTCAGAGGGTCCTTTTTCTGAGACCAAAAGGCTCTCAAGTGGAACTGAATGTCCCTCATCTGAAATCTTGCTCCCTGCTCCACTGCTGTAGAAGTAGCCATGTGCCCCAGGAGCTACAGAAAATGCCTTGCTGGTCGAGACACCTGTAGGGTGAATGAAGAGGCCAGTGTGATAAGGGTCCTTGCCCTGTCCAGGGGAAGGAAGGCTCTTGACTTTTCTGTGTCTAGCTCTGCACCTATGAAGGTGAGGAGCTGAACAGGCTCTAGAACTGACTTTGAAAGATTCAGAAGGAAACCTAGAGAGGTGAGCAGTTGCTGAGTTACCTGTAGGTGTAACTTGACTTGGTCTGGAGACTGGCCTACTATGAGCCAGTCGTCCAGGTATGGGAAGATGGCAATCCTTTGCCTTCTTAGGGAAGCAACTACTACTGCCAGGCGTTTTGTGAACACCCTTGGAGCAGAGGTTAGGCCAAAGGGCATTGCTCTGAATTGGTAATGGCCTGAGGGCAGCTCGAACCTGAGGTATTTTCGATGGGAGCTTCTGATGAGAATATGGAAATAGGCATCCTTGAGGTCCAGGGAGACTAGCCAGTCCCCTGGCCTTAGAGAGGGCAGAATTATTCCCAGAGTCACCATTTTGAACTTTGGCTTTAAAAGGTGCTTGTTTAAATATCTGAGATCCAGAATGGGCCGCCATTCTCCTGTCTTCTTGGGGGTGAGGAAGTACCTGGAGTACAATCCTTTCCCTTGGTGTAGGGGTGGAACCCTTTCTACAGTTCTGAGAGCCAGGAGGGAAGAGACCTCTGCCTCTAGGGCAAGTGCCTCTGAGGGATTTGCAGGTGGAAAGGATATGGTTCTCATCTTTGGAAATTTTTTGAAGCTGAGAACCAGTCCCTGGCTTACTACTTCCAGGACCCATTTGTCTGATGTTAAAGACTTCCAGTCCTGGACAAAGTAAGCCAGCCTGCCCCCTACAGGTGGTGGAGAATTGGCCCTGGCAAACCCATCAGGGTGCCTGTTTGGCAGGGGGTTTAGGCTGAGGGGTGGAAGCAGGCCTGCTTGTACCCCTTCTGCCTCTCCCTCTAAAGAACCCCCTCTGAGCATAGGCAGAAGAGGAGGCCTGGGCTTGGTAAAAAGGCCTATGAAATGGCCTGCCCCTGCCCCTGGGATGCTGCCTCTGAAGAGTGGCTTGCCTTTCCTTGGCCTGAGCACTCCTATAGGTGGTTCTGTATTCATCCATTTTCTTCATGTAGTTCTCTGTTTGCTCCCCAAACAGAGAATTACCCACAACAGGAAAATCCATGGCCTTAGTCCTGAGACAGGCTAGTACATCTGAGCCAAGCCATCCTACGAAGGGGCCACAGATGTAGCCATGACTCTAGGTGAAACATCATTGGAGTCCACTGCAGCATGGAATTGCACCTTGGATGCCTCAATACCATCAGCAGCCACCTGCTCCAGCTCCTTGGCAAGCTGGCCAGGGACCTGTTTAGCTAAAGCCATGACAGTGTCCCATCTGGATTTCTGATATCTAGCTGTATAGGCCATATAATTGGCCTGCCTGAGTCCCAAGGATGCTGCCATGTACTGTTTCTTTGCCATGGCATCAATCCTCCTGGAGTCCTTATCTGGGGGGGTGTGAAGCCAAGGGTATATTAACCTTATCACAGGTTGCAGCCTGCATTATCCCAACATGGCTGCATTGCTGGGTAAGGAACTCCGTATCTGAGCCTGACAGAGTATACCTCTTGTCCATTCTTTTATCCACAGGAGGTATAGAATTAGGAGTCTTTAAAATCTTAAATGTCTGTTTCCCAAAAGACTTGTGTAAGGGAATAGACAGCCTCCTGGACTCTGGGATATCCATCATTTCCACATAGTCAGGCTCCTCCTGGTTATCCACAGCTTCTTCCATAGGAAGCTGAAGGGTTTCAGCCACTTTCTTATAAAACATGAAATGGGAGGGGGACTCAGAAAGCCTAGAAGGAGACACTCCCGAAGGTCTGTCTAGGGAGATGTCCGGGTCAATGGGCACATCCAGACTTTCATAATCACATTCACTTTCCTCATACTCTCCTTCCTCCTCCTCCGGTTCATAAAATTCTTCCAAATCATAATCCGGAACCGGTGGAACCGGCCGAACCGAGCACCTTCCTGATAGTGCCGGTTCGGTCGGAACCGGGGAAAGCGACTGCACAATTTTTATCGCTTTGGCTATTTCATCAGCAGTTGGAGAAGAAACTTTTGGACCCACACCGGCTGATTTTTCCCTTCTTGTTCTCTTAACTGGAACTGACTCCTCGGAATCGGTTCTCCTTTTGCCCGAAGAAGTTTCACCCTGGTCAGAGGGCACTCCTCCTGGTTCGGTTTGAACCGGGCTGGCCATCCGGGTCAGCGGACTTTTTGGCCTCCCTTTCCCTGAGCCTACCAACTCTCTTTTCTAGGGTAGCTGCAGGAAAATGTTTACAAATCTGGCAGTCTGAATCGAGGTGGTCAAACCCCAGACAATAAACACAGGTGGTGTGGGGGTCAGCCTTAGCAAAGACTTCCCCACACACACTACAGTGTTGAAACCCAGTGGGCCCGGTTTTTCTTTTGGGTTTCTCAGACATGGCGCCAGTCCTAACAGAACTTACCCTTTTAATGGCAATCCGCCAGGCAAGACCCTCTTATCGGTTCCTGACCGTGTTTCGGGTCGTGGAAAAAAACGTAGTAAAATCCGTTTTTTTTAGAACCGATAAGAACCGGTAACCACACTCTAAAAGTAGAAATAAAGATTTTTAAACAACCTTATCGGTTCAAACTGAACCGATAAAACGTTTACAAGTTCCACACAGAATAGAAAATCAATATAAACCTATCTAGTACTCACGAATACCACAGACAGAGACTGAACCGACAGGTTACGGTTTAAATTCGGTTGAAAACCGAGAAAAACGGACTTTAACCGACAAACTGAACCGAGCAAAGGAGAAATCTCCGGAGCGACTGTTCAGTGAGGCGGAGTAAAGAATCTGACGGTTTGAGTTCAAACAGCAACAGATAGAGGCTCAACCGAGCTCGAGCTCAGCGTTCCATGCCTGGCATGGAAAGTTAACTCTTTCATCTCCGGGGCAGTTCGAAGGTTGGGACTCACTGCTATTGTCAGAATACAGCAAGACTTCATGTTGTTTGAATAACTTATTTGTTAAACTGAAGCATAAAAAGCTCTACAGCTCCTGAAGTTTGGAAAAAGAGAAAAGTAATACCTGTTTTCAAGGGAGGAGATAGCACTGTGCCTTCTAACTATAGACCCATTACAATACTTCCTGTGCTCTCGAAAATAATGGAATGCAGAATCCATTTTCAACTAAGTCAACGGTTAGAAGAAAATACTATATTATTTGATAACCAGCATGGGTTTAGACCTAATAGATCCACGAACACTGCCCTAATAGACTTCCATAACCGGAGACCGGCTCCGTGCTGCTGCCCAGATTCCTGGTGCCAATCAGGGGCGGTACCAGCAGACGGTGCTGAGGACGGCACCGTCCCGGGCTCAGAGGCATTAGACCATGACACCGGTGGAGCCCTAACCCCCAAGGAGGCGACTGTCTGGGTGTTGCCTCCCACCCGACCCCCGAGGGGTCATGCCAGACCTCCTGCACCACAGAAGGGGTTCCCGCTGAGGCAAGGCTACAAAGGGTGGAAACCCCCTCCTCCGTGGGCCATACAGGACTGAGAAGAGACCCAGAGAAAGGGTCAAGAACCCTGCTTTTGGTGAACCGGGTGTGTGCCTGTCCCCTGAAAGTCAGCGGTGCACGTCCGACTTTTACGCATGCAACTCCAACATACGATGATCCATGGAGAAATAGGAGTCGCATCTATGTATATCATGGCTAGGTCCCAAGCAGGTGAGACATCGGTCATGATGATCCATAACTGAGTACAGTTGGCCGCAAACACACCGACGCACTGGAGGCCGACCCACCCTGGAAGATTTCTTTTTGTCCCCCGAACCAGACAAGAAAGGACAAAAAAAATAACCAAAAACAGCACTCGGTGTCAATGGAGAAAATAAAGGAAAGATCTTACCAGTCGATCACTGAGGAAATGCAGCAGCAGAACTAGGACTTGAGGTAACCGACGGACCAGGCTGCAGATAAAAAGGCACTTGCATGCAAAGTCATGCTAACTTGAAGGCAGGAGAAGCAGAACTGGGGCTGAGAAGGGGTCAGCGTCAGTTACTGGCCAACCTGCGAGTGCCATGTAATGTGTCGGCCTCAAGGGCAGTGCCATCTCGATGTCGACTCCTCCACTCGCAAAAAAAGCTCCCACAGGGTCCTGATCCTCCAGCTCACTACCCAACAGTGATGAATGGTGAAGATTGACATAAACAAGATCTGGGGTTTAACGCAAAGAAGTGCAAAATCATGTACATAGGGAAGAGAAACCCTGAAGCTACATATAAGTTGGAAGTGGAGTTGCTGGCAATCACAAGGGAAGAAAGAGACTTGGGCATCATCATCACAAATGACCTGAAATCATCCAAGCAGACCACTAAAGCAGTAGGTAAGGCTAGAGGGATGTTGGGGTGTGTTAGTAGGGGTATCATAAGTTGTAAGAGGGAGGCAACAGTCCCTCTTTACAAGACACTGGTTAGGCCCCATCTGGAGTACTGCATACAGTACTAGAGGCCGCACCTGTACAAGGACATAACAAAAAGGAGGCAGTCCAGAGAAGGGCAACCAAAATGGTGCAGGGACTGCATCAGAAAACATATGAGGACAGATTAACGGAGCTCATATGTATAGCCTAGAGCAAAGGAGGAAGAGAGGTGATATGATTGAAACATTCAAACATTTAAGGGCATTAACAAGGTGAAAGAGTCTAACATGCTTCAATATAAGAAAAATAGCAGGACAAGAGGACACAGCATGAGATTAGAGGGAGGCCGATTAAGGGGTAATGTGAGAAAGTTCTTTTTCACAGAAAGGGTGGTGGATGCATGGAACAGCCTACCTCAGGAAGTGATGGATAAGCATACAGTGCAGGGCTTCAAACAGGCACGGTATAGGCATAAGACAGCAATACAGATGAGTATGAATACATAGGCCATTGACAGAGTAGAGGCCTATGGCACATTCATAAGGTAGAAAAAATGGGCAGAGTGGATGGGTCTTGCAGTCCTTATCTGCCGACAACTTCTATGTTTCTATGCTCCTATGTTTCATATGGAAGATAATGTAATCGGGATCAGTGCAAAGAGCTCGGAGCTCACACACTCTTCTTGCTGAAGTAATTCACTAGAAAAAAGTTTTCCATATGACAAATTTTAGATCAGCTGTAGGAACTGGCTCAAAAAGAGGTTCCATGAGTTTGGCTATGCACAAATTCAGGTCCCAAGGAGGGAGCAGCACTCGGAATCTGGATGCAAAAAATATTTGAATTCACAAGTTTGTAACTTCTTTGCAAATTACACAGATTCCCAAATAGCACAGAAACAGCGTTACCCCTGCGCTTCAACTCAAAATGAGTCTTCCTAAGGAAGCTACAAGCTTGTAAATTAAAATATTTTTTGCATCCAGATTCCGAGTGCTGCTCTTTTCTTGGTTTATGTATTTATTAGAGACAGGCCATCTCTTTGAAACAAGCACTCACCCTGAGGCTCTTAGATTGCACGCATCTTTTCTGGATTTCAGGTCCTAAGGAGAGACTGGTTCCCTAGCAGGAGGGAACATATGTGCCAACCCTTTGAAAAACATTTTTTTTTTTTAAATAGTGTGTGAAGCTATTGTTCTCTGAGCACCTGCAGACAAATAAGCAGATACTGCTATTAAGTGAACCTAAAGGGTTGCAGGCCTGAGGCCTAGAAACTGCAAGTGCATCAGGTAATCTAGTATTGTAGGCAAACCTGCCATGAGGGGATTGCTTTTCTTAGGCTTGCACCGCATGGTAAACCTTTTCCATTCTGAAGCATAAGTTTTTCTTGTAGATGTTTTCCGATATATGTTCAGTACCTTAAGAACCTCTTCTGACAAGTTAAACTCAGAAAAATTCTAACTCCTCAAGAACCAAGCCTTCAGGTGAAGGCTCTTGAGGTTCAGAAAAACTGGATCTGACCCAGGACAGCTGTTAGAAGACTGAATCTGTGGGGCAGATGAATGGGTTGCTTGTTGGACAGACTGAGCAACAATGGGTACCAAGGCTGTCTGGTCCAGTCCAGTGCAACCAGTATCATGGTTGCAGACGGACTCCCAGCCTGAGAAGAACTCATGACACCAGTGGAATCAGGAAAGCTGGGGAAAGGCATAAAGGAATCTCCCCCTACAATTCAGAGTAGAGCATCCATGGGCACTGTGCCCAAGGATGGTGGCCTGCAGCAATACAGTGGAAGCTTATGACTATCCTTCGAGTCAAACAGATCTATTTCTGGGGTGACCCACCGCCTGAAAATTTTATCCAAGACTTGTCTGTTCAGGGCCCATGGTCCTGGCTGCTTCTGCTGAGTGAATCTGCCAGTGTACTGTCCTTCCCTGGAAGGTGAATGGCAAACAAATGCACCTCCAGGGAGTAAGCTAGGGACCAAATCTTCATGGCCTCTGTGCACAATCTTGAAGATCTGGTATCCTCCTGCTTGTTGATGTTCCACATGGTGGTTGTGTTGTCTGTCATGACTTGGACTGACTGACCTCTTAACTGAGTGGCAGAGGCCTTAAGAGCAAAGACTGCTCTCAATTCTAAAAGGCTGATGTGCAGTTTGGACCCCTGAGGTGACCAAATTACACTAATTTTGAAGTCTCCCGTGTGCACCCCCCATCCTAGGAGGGAGGCATCTGTTTTTAGGACCACCATGTGGTGTTGTTGCTGAAAAGGGATGCCCTGTCGAAGGTTTTCCCTTTCTTTTCACCACTGCAGGGCCAGTAAATGGAAATTACGTACCTACTATAATTCTTGATCTTCTTGGACGAAGTCTCCACCACTCATTCACACTAATGGGAGTATGCCGGAGGCACTAGAACTCAGCGGGAGCAAACTTTTTCAGGGGCGCCGGCACCTGAGATGGAGCCATGAGGAATGGCACCGGTAATGACAATCTCAGCGTCGACCCTCTAACCGCCTCAGTACCTTTTATCCCCCCCGAGGAGGTGTAGTGTAACTAACCTAGAAAGGACTAACCTAAAAATCAGACATAAGATAGTCCGAATGACCCATGTAAGAAGGGTTAACAACAAAGTCTTCACAGTCCAGCCACTGAGGGAGTAAAGACCATAACCAGTGAAGTGAGCTCGGGGGATGGGGGGTGGGCATGTGAATGAGTGGTGGAGACTTCGTCCAAGAAGATCAAGAATTACGGCAGGTACGAAATTTCCATATCTTCTTGGACATAAAGTCTCCACCACTCATGGGAGAGTACCGAGCTAAATAATCCCCCGAGACGGCGGCAGAAGATAAAGAGCTCACGTGCTTAGGACAGAAGTCAATTAAGAATGGTCCTGCCAGATGACAATTGTCATCTGGCATGGACATCCAAGCCGCAGTGCTTAATGAAAGTATGCATGGAGCTCCAGGTAGCTGCACTGCATATATCTGTAATGGGCACATTACGCATTTCTGCTAGAGATGCTGCATCTGCTCTGGTAGAGTGAGCGTATACTCTGCCTTCCAGCTTGACCTGTGCCATAGAATAGCAGTGGTGAAGGCATGCCACCAGCCATGCTGAAATACACCTGATAGCAACAGGTTGACCTAGCCAGGTCACGCTGAAGGAAACAAACAGTTGTTGAGCCTTGCAAATTTCCTTTGTTCTATCTAGATAGAACCAAATTGTCTCTTAACATCCAGCGAATGAAGGGTATGCTCCCCTTCATTCTGGAAGTTCGCAAAGTAGGTAGGAAGGACTAAAGGTTGGTTTAAATGGAATTCTGAGACAACCTTAGGAAGAAACTTGGATGAGTCCTAAGAACTACTTTGTCCTTGTGAAATACAGTGTACGGGGGGGGGGAGGTCTGTGACCATTGCGTGTATTTCAGAAACTCTAAGGGCCGAAGTAATGGCCACCAGGAAGGCTGTTTTCCAAGTGAGGAACTTCAACTCGCAAGTAGCTAGAGGTTCGAAAAGTTTACGAGTGAGCATGTCTAGCACAATGTTAATGTCCCAAGCTGCAACTGGACGTCTAATAGGAGAGCTAATATGCAGAAATGTAAATTACGTACCTACCGTAATTTTTGATCTTCTCTTGTATCTTCACCATTCATTACTGCTTGGGTAGTGCCGGAGGTGCGCACCCACTACGGTAGATTTTTTTTTTTTTCCAAGTCGGCTCCAATGGTGCCACCCACGAGAGCGACATGCTGCATTATGTGTGAGGGGTGGTCGTTAGGTGCCGCAGACTCCTCCTCCTCCATCTCAGTTCTGGTAGCCTGAGAGGCGAAATAAAGGGTAAAGGAAAAAAGGGAGAGCGAGGCAAGAGAGCCAAGGGACATAAAAAGGAAAGGATATAAACTGAAGAAGGAATAACCCGGAAGAGGACAGATAGAAGAGGGAGAATACCTACCCTAGGGGACCGCAAGGCCTCCCATCTGGGGTGGCTCTAAGGGAAGAAAGATAATGAGAAGAGGAAGAAGAAAAAGAAGAAGAAAGAGAAAAAAAAAAAGAAGGGATGCTGAGAGGGAAGAAGACTGCCCATATATATATATATTGGTTGAGAGGATAATAAGCTCGGAACCAAAATCGAGGGAGCAAGAATCCCTCGTAATAGGACTGAGAAAGGATCAGCTGAACCGCCTGTATAGACTGGACACAAAGGGCAGATTCTCTATCCTCTCATCATCCCAACCCCCTACACTCTAGCTGAGAGCTCACAGACTGCCCAGACAGAAATCTGATCCGGAAGGAGAGCACCCAACTATGAGGGAGGGTTAGCCCCTTAGCACCTTGTTAAGTGCTAACTCCGAAGTGTGAGGGTAGGGGTTAAGCCCTACAAAAGGCAGCTTTGTATGAAGGATGGAGTGGGAACTCAATTGGACTCCTTGAAGGCAAGGCAAGGGCAGCAGTTCAAGGATAAGAAGTGCAGAAGCACCAACAAGAAGAAGCTGACAATTAAATAATGCCTGCCAGGGGGAACATTAATTTTGAGGCTGAGCCAAGAGGGACAGCCTGTTCAGCTGTGAACTGAACAATGTGGCTAAGGAGCCCAGAGGTCACCCCTAGGGGCAGTCAGAAAGAGTTCCCTCAGGAAAGGAGAAAAGTCCTACTTGTTCCCCTTTACCTTGAGGAAAAAAGATTCATCCAAGAAGAACGGAAACCAGGATATTTGTTTTTTTTTTTGTTTTTGTTTTTTTGGCATAAAGGCCAAAGGAAAGGAGAGGAACGAGGAGGGAGGGGGAGACGCCGCAGTAGGAGGCCACTGAGGGGAAGTGGGTGGGTATCAGTAACGAATGATGAAGATACAAGAGATGATCAAGAATTACAGTAGGTACGTAATTTACATATCTTCCCTTGTCAATCTTCACCATTCGTTACTGCTTGGGTGAGTACCAAGCTCCACCCCCCCAAGGGGAGGGATAAAGAAACCCTGAGGGAGCAAGACCCCCAGCCTCCTGTTGGTGGGAAACAGAAGGGCAAGACCCTGGGCTAATCAAGTGAGAAGCCTATGGTGAAGGAGAGCTAGGAGGTGTCCTCCGAGGACGGGGAGATGGAGGAAGCCCGTGCAAAAGTCTCCTAGCTCTGGAGAAAAAGAGATGAGTCCCCGGAAAGTGGAGCTAATCATCCTACGCCGGGCCAGGGGTGATAACCTTGATAGACGAAGCCATGCTGTCCATCTAATACAGATCGCTGTCCCTGCAAGCCTGGAAGCCACCTCATTGGCATCATAAGATGCCCTTGCTTGGTGTCTTGCCAGCTCCAGGCCTATAGCAGAGAGGGCAATAGCTTGTCTGGTTTGCTCTGTATCAGGCATTGATGCTAAGATTTGGGAAAGCATCAATCACAAATGCCTACTGTAGGCAGCATGGTGAGCCTGATATGATGCAATGCATAACATCGCACGAGAGGAAGAGAACACTCCTCGCCCCCACCGGTCAAACTGGAGGGAATCTGAGTCCGGTGGACGGTCGTGTGCCAGGCGGCGGCACCCGGAGGGAGTTTCTAGGTATGCCAATCCCGAAGGCAGGTTGGGGAGAGTACCTAGAGACTCCAATGAGGCACAATACCTTCTTCTGCAGTCTGCCGGGGCTGGAGAAGGGGCGGCTGGCGACTGCCAGGAACGGATAGACTCCTCCTGGAAGAGAATAGGCCAGGAAAGTATTACCAAGTGCTGGGCACTGAATTCACTAAGGAATTCACGTGTCTCCCATTCGGTATTGTCTCGCCTAACAAAAGAGATGCGACGATCCCTCACCATCCTCGAAAGGAATCGCTGATTTTCAGTGAAATCAGCATCAGAGGAGAGATGAGCAGTGGGTTCCTCTCCATCCGAGGAGGAGGGAGACGAGGATGATGGAGAGCTCGAATGCCCAGAGGACTCCTGTGGCAGTGGGGATAGGTGAAACACCCACTCATGCGTGTATCTAACATATGAGGGGAAGGCCGCCGCAGAGCCTCTGAACATCTCCCAGGATAACGGGCCTGTAGGACCGACACAGCCTGGGAGAGAGGGGGGTGGCTGTAGAGGAATGGGAGAGGGGCACCTACAGCGAGGTAACTGTCCTCTGCTGAAGCTCTGAAATCCGGGGAACGGGGCCCGAGCTGGCGGGATCCCAGACAACAAACCAGGTCGCAGAACGGAACCCTGGAAATGCGAAGCCTGAAAGAGCCTAGTAGGGGATCCTCCCCTGTGACGAACCTGGGGCTGCATGGGTCCAGAAGGGCAGCCCACAGCAACACCACCAGAGGGGTCCCTGGGGCTCGAGAGAGAAAGACAGAGCCTGGCGCTACGGCTCTTACCCGCCCCCCGAGGGGTGGCAGGTGAAAACCGAGGTGCCTAAACCCTGTCTCCAGACTCCGAGAATGCCCTCCTCCTCCTCCTCCTCGACCCCAGCGACCACCCCACCCTGAGGGGGTGCAGCAGCACCGGGATCGGCAGCTGCCACAATCCCCCCAGGAGGGACAGCCCCTCTCTCCACCTCCATGCCATCCCCCTCCTGGGATCCCAGACCACCCCCAGCCTGGGAGGCCTCAGGGGAGGACAGCAGAGGAGACAGAGGAGTAGGCGCGCGGGGCCGCCTAGCACCTTGTCCCACTGCAGACCCTGACTCCAAAGAGTCAGGGTGCCAAGACGGGTCCACATATGAATCATCCTCCTCCGAGGAGGAAGAGACCAGCTGGACCACAATACTGGCCACCCCCGGGGTCTCCAGTGAAATGGCACCATGAATGGCACCGGTGCCAGCGGTGGCACTGGATGATCCCGAACCCCCCGCAATGCCGAGGCCCAGCCCTGACTCCCCAACGGTGCCGGCCAGACCCCCGGCACTGCCCTCGGCACTGGGACCCGACTTGGCACCGCCAGAAGAACCGAACGGGCCCACGGCACCACAGGTGGTGCAGAGAGCCAACATGGTGCCGCCTCGATCACCGGTGCCGAGAGCGGCACCGGGATCTGAAACAGCGCCAGAAGGCGGCATCTTGGGTTCACCAATGCCGGGCCCAGCAGACCTGGGCCTTGACACTGGGGGAGCCTGCACCTCCGAGGAGGTGACTGCCAAAGCAGTGTCCCCACTGCGGCCCCGGGAGGAACCTCAGCATTCCTCTGACACCGCGAAGGAGGCCTCCTCTTTGGCAAGAAAAGATGAGAAGGCCTCCTCCTCTTCTCCAGACCGTATAGGCCTGAGAGGGGACCCGGAGGAAGGGTCTAGAGACCTTACCTGGGAATCCCTGGAGCGGCGCCATCCCCCGAAAGTCGGCGGAGCCTTGCCGATCTTGACCGCGCAGACTTCCAGGATGCGACGGTCCATTGAGACACAGGCATCGCACACATCCATATTATGGTTAGGTCCCAGGCAATGGAGACAAACATCATGCTGGTCCATGATGGAAAAATGCCGGCCACAGGAGCACCGACGCGTAGGGGCGCGGCCCACCTTCGACTTGCGTTTTGCCCCAAACCTGACATGATGCAAAACAATCAAGGCAAAAACAAAGCACAGCTCTCGGCATCATCGAATAAAGAGAAGAAAAAGAACGGTGTTACCGGTGACGACATCGAGAAAAAGCACGAAGGAGGAGTCTGGAACGGCGTCGATAAACGATAACTAGGCCTAATATTGAAAAATCCTAACTGCGCAGCAGGTGCAGCCTCAATGGCGGGAGAAACAGAATAAGATGGAGGAGGAGTCTGCGGCACCTAACGGCCACCCCTCATGCATGACGCAGCGCGTCGCTCTCATGGGCAGTGCGTTGGAGCAGACTTCAAAAAAAAAATCTCTTGTAGCGGGTGCGCACCTCCGGCACTACCCAAGCAGTAATGAATGGTGAAGATTGACAAGGGAAGATTACCCCTAAGAAACCTCTTAACTACAGGCAACTGAGCCAGCGACATGGAAAGTACCAGCTCATGATATGCTGAAATGGCACAAAGATGAACTTTGACTGTGGAGTACTGCAGACCTGTGTTTGATAGGTCTAAGAGATACTCCAAGACTTTATTCGGTGGGCAGGAAAAAGGATTCCAAGAGGATTTTGCACACCAGGTAGAGAAACCCTTCCATTTAGCTGTGTAGGCTTTTCTAGTGGCTGGCTTACACGCAGCCAAAAGAATATCTGAACCTCTATGAGAAACGTTGAACCTATTTACCTCTATCTCTTCAGGAGCCAAGCATGAAGGTGAAGCAACCTCAGGTTGGGATGTACCACAGGACCCTGGGTCAGAAGGTTCGTCTGAAGGGGAAGCATTTTCGGGGGAAGTTGCCGATAGCCTGTTGAGTAGCGGGAACCATATCTGCCAAGGCCAGAAGGGGGCAATGAGAATCATTCTGCCCCCCTGGGACCCCAATTTGAGCAGTATCCTCTGAATTAGGGGAAGAGGAGGAAATGCGTATAGAAAGCATTTTGTCCACCACAGCCTGAACACGTCCTGACAAAAAACACCAGTTCCTGGATTTCTGGACCAGAAAAGAGGCAGTTTTGCATTGAATAGGGATGCAAAAAGTTACAGGTCTGGAGTTCCTCCTCTTTGAAGAGTGACTGAATGATGGTTGAGTTGAGAGACCACTCATGAGGATTCGCCTCCATTCTGCTGAGACGGTCTTCCAGCTCGTTTTATACTCCTGGCAGGTAAACCACCTAAATCAGAGCCTTGTGCTCCAGGTACCATTCCCACACTCTCATAGCTTCCCTGCACAATGGGTAAGAGTGTGCTCCACCCTGTTTGTTGATGTAGTACATCACTGCCTTGTTGTCCGTTTGAAGGAGAATGTTCTTGTGACAGAGTATGTCCTTCAAAGCTCGGACTGCATAGAGGACGGCTCTCATTTCCAGGGCATTTATATGAAGTTGAGACTCGTCCTGAGTCCACGTACCTTTGGTGTGGAGATCCCAGCAGTGAGCTCCTCAACCCATCAGGGACGCATCCGTGGTAATGTAGATCTGATGATCCAGAGGGGTGAAGGGATATCCTTCCAGAAGGTTGTCCTCCTGAGACCACCAGGTGAGCGACCTCTTCAGAGGTTCCATCACCTTGATGAGAAAGGACTGAGGGTGAGTTGTTGGGGAGCACTGAGCATCCATTGAGAGGTTCTCATGTGAAGACGAGCCAAGGGTACAGTGAACACCGAGGATGCCATGAGGCCCAGCATCCACTGCATCGAGATAGCTTGAACCGAGCCGTGTTCTCTGATGTATCCAGAAGAGTTTCTGTGAAGAGGAGCTTCTGGGAGGGCTGCAACTGCGACTTGTTGAGGTTCAGCAGGACTCCCATGGACATGAGGAAGTCTGAGGCCATGGCCACAGCCTCCAGAGTCTCTTGCCTGGAGGGACTTGCTAGAAACCAGTCATCCAGATGTGGGAACACTTGTGTTCTGATTTTCCTGAGGTGCGCCGCAAGAATTGCACACTTGGTAAAAACTTAAGGTGCAGAGGATAGCCCAAAGGGCAGGACTCTGAACTTATTGTGTTGACCCAACACCACAAACCTTAGGTATTTGTGGTGCTTTGGGTGTATGAGAATGTGTTGGTAGGCATCCTGCATGTCCAGGGAGGCTAGCCAATCATGCCGATGAATCAAAGTTAGCAGGGTACTAAGTGATATCGAAAATGCCAAAGTGGAAAGCGCAAAAAACCTTTGTAGCACAAATGGAAATAACAGCTAAGTGACGACCCAAAGACCAAAAAATTTTTTTTTTTTGGGAGCATTCTATAGGAAAAAACGCTCTAACTTTAATAAGGTCATCACAAAAATACACACCGTGCATGGGTGCTTCTATGGCTCCGAGCTATGCAAATTTATTTCTTGGAGGGTGGGAGATAGACTATGTGTTAGATGGAAGTAGAAATCCTTTCCTGAAACACATTGTGAAATGGTATCGTTTTATTGACGACATCATATGTATTTGGAAAGGAAATGAAAGTGATGCTCATTCTTTTATTGATTATTTGAACGCTAATGAGTTGAATTTGAGATTTACACATGTTTTTGATTCAGAGAGTTTGAATTTTCTTAGATTTGAATCTTAGAAATGAAAACATTGGTAACAACGCCTTTGTTATTAAATCAAAGACGTTTAGAAAGGAAACTGCCACGAATTCTTTACTTCATGCTGATAGTTCCCACCCCCCGAAACTCAAAGAATCTATCCCTTTTAGTCAGTTTATGCGTATAAGACGGAATTGTAGTACTGACACTGATTTTGAAATTCAATCAAATGAGCTTCTACTGAGATTTTTAGAGAGAGGCTATGATGAAAGATTACTTACTGAAACCTTAGGTAGGGTTAGAGAAATGAATAGGGAAGAAATTTTGATAAAAAGGAATAACATTTACGAAGTTGATATTTGCAGCTTTGTTACTGAATTTAATCATGTTGCAGGAAGGATAGGCAATATTATATTCAAATACTGGCCTATATTAACAGAAAATGAAACAGTGGGTACAAAGCCACGGGTTTCGTTCTGCAGAGCCAAAAATATTAAAGATATGGTGGTTCATAGTAGGGAAAGAAAGTGCGATGCTCCTGACATTGGCTCCTGGATGCCAAGAAGAACAAACGGATTTTTTTCTTGCAAAAAGATGCAACATTTGTAAATATAGTGTGACTGGTAAAACTTTTGAACATCCTAAAATACAAGGTGTCACAGCTGATATACGGGAACTGATCACATGCGATACTTCGTATGTGGTATATGTTTTATGGTGTTTCTGTGGTTTGTTGTACATTGGTAAAACCATAAGACCTTTAAAACAAAGAATCCAGGAGCATTTCAGATCCATTATAAATGGTCAACAAGATACTCCGATAGGGATGCATTTTATACTGTTTCATGATTCTGACTCACGTCATTTAAAATTTATGGGGTTGGAACATGTTGCCAATTTGCCCTTTGGAGGGGATCGAGCAAACAAACTTCTAAAAAGGGAGTGTATGTGGATCTTTAAGATGAATTCTATGAGGCCATATGGCCTTAATGATAAATGGGACGTTAAACCATTTCTTAAAGTCTGAAAGAATATTTTGAGTCCCTCCACAATATTGAATCTGAGTGTTACTTTTGTAGCCTGGCTCTTTAAAATGATCTTTTTTGTACTGTAATGTTATTGTTTTGTTTTATATTAGGATTATGGTTAAAATGATTATATGACTATTTTCATATATTCATAGATATATTCTGAATGTGTAGAAATGTTGAGCAATAGATGTATAGATGTATCAAGGATTTATAGAAATGTCGAGAAATAATTTAGGTTAAATTTTATAGCAGGAATTGATTGGTATTCGTCATTTTCCTTTACAGTGTTTGTCATTTTAAATGATTAATCATGGGCTCATAAATATTAATTAATTGAACATTTATAAACGAGCCTTTGATTGGTTCTAGTACCTCCTCTGAAGACTCGTGTGAGTCAAGGCGCTAGGGGGTGTTATAACTTTGCAGCAGTCACCAGCACGGTGTGTATTTTTGTGATGACCTTATTAAAGTTAGAGCGTTTTTTACTATAGAACGCTCCCAAATTTTTTGGTCTTTGGGTCGTCACTTAGCTGTTATTTCCATTTGTGCTACAAAGGTTTTTTGCGCTTTCCACTTTGGCATTTTCGTTTTGATTTGGGCTGGCTGCCCTTTGGAGAGCTGCATGGTTATCCATGGAATTATCGTTCGCGGTGTGTATGTTTGGATCTTTACTAAGTGATATCATCTTGAACTTCTCCTTGTGTAGGAACTCGTTTAACTTTCTGAGATCCAGAATGGGGCGCATGCCACTGGTTTTCTTTGGGACCAGAAAGTAATGGAAGCAGTATAGCGCAGTGGTTTAAGGCTCTGAGCTGCAAATCTGGTGACATCCAGCAAACCAGACCTGGGTTTGAATCCCACAGCTTCCACTTGCATACTGTGTGACCCTGAGCAAGTCACTTAACTTCCCTGTGCTCCCAGGTTGCTCCTGTAAAAAAGCTTTCAGCTTAGTGTGCTACTCCTGGTTAAACAACTAAATTAAATTAAATTAAAAAAAAAAATAATGGGAGTAGAAATTTGTGTTTCATTGATCCAGAAGAAAAAATTACTCACCTTAGTAATGTTGTTTCTTCTAATGGAGTCTTGCTATATTATGACATATGCAGTGAGTCCCAACCTTCGAACTGCTCCGGAGGTGAAAGAGTTAACTTTCCATGCCAGGCATGGAACGCTGAGCTCGAGCTCGGTTGAAAACTCTGTCTGTTGTTCTTCAAACTCAAACTGTCAGATCTTTACGAGCTAAACTCACTAAGGTCCTGTGTGGAAACTGTAAACCTATACTAGCCAACTGGCTACTAAATATAACAACACATTTTTTGGTCCAAAACAAAGACTCAAGTCAGGAGACCCAAAAAATGAAAAACACAACACCCAGTCACCCCAGAAAGAGAGGGGTGAAAAACAAGGTGGGCATCAATTAAGTGCCCACACTGCACTGCCCACCCACATCCCAAAAACAGAGGTTCTGAGAGGGGCAGGCAGGGGGGAGGTCATAATATAGCAAGACTCCATTAGAAGAAACAACATTACTAAGGTGAGTAATTTTTTCTTCAAACAACATGAAGTCTTGCTATATTATGACATATGCAGACTACACAGCAGTACCTCCATGGAGGAGGGAAAGAACCTACTAGGAAATAGGCTCTGAAGCACAGCTGTGCCAAACCGAGCATCACTCCTAGCCTGGGTGTCCAGAGAGTAATGCTTGGTAAAAGTGTGAACTGTTTTCCAGGTAGCTGCTTGACAAATCTCTAGAATGGGGATGTCCCTGGCAGCAGCCAGGGAAGCAGCTGTACCTCTGGTAGAGTGAGCCCTCAGGCCTGAGGGAGGAACCTTACCCAGCTTTTCATAACAGAATTGGATACAAGAGACAATCCACCTGGCAATGGATCTTTTAGTGGCAGGTTTCCCTTTACCAACCTCACCATAAGTGAGGAACAGTTGGAGGAGTCAAACCTGTGACCTAGTGCTCAATGTAGTAACTAAGGGCTCTCTTCACATCTAAGCTGTGCAGCCTCCTCTCGCCAGAGGAGGAATGGTCAGTGAAGTACACTGGAAGAGAAATAGATTGATTAAGGTGGAAATCTGAAACCACCTTAGGCAAGAACTTCCTGTTAGTCCTGAGGACCACCTTGTCTCTATGAAAGGAGATAAAATCAGGCTCCACTGACAAAGCTTGCAATTCACTTATGCGTCTGGCAGAAGTGATGGCTACCAGAAACACAGTCTTCCAAGTCAAATACTTGAGATTTGCTGAAGACAACGGCTCAAAGGGAGGTTGCATAAGCTGAGCAATGCAAACATTAAGATCCCAGGCAGGGGCAGGGTCCCTGAATGGAGGGTTGGTGTGAAGCAATCCCTTAAAAAATTTAGAGAATACAGGATGAGCTGAAAGAGAAGAGGGTTTACCTGCTGAAATGAAAGCAGACACAGCTGCCAAATGCACCTTTAGGGTAGCTGGTCTGAACCCCAAAGTGTTCAAATGGACCATATAATCCAGGACTGTGGGTAAATCAGCAGATTCTGGGGAAATATGCTTCCCAGAGCACCATATGGAAAACCTCTTCCATTTGGAATTGTAAGTAGCCCTGATGGAAGGCTTCCTAGAAGCCTTCAATATATCCAATACACCTTGGGAGAGGTGTAGATCAGCAAATTCTAACTCTTCAAGAGCCAGGCCTTGAGATTGAGAGATTTGAGGTTCGGGTACCAAACCCTTCCTTGAGCACAGGTTAACAGATTGTGATTCCTGGGAAGACACAGGGGAAGATGGACTGCTCAGGACAGTAGGAGTGGATACCAGGGTTGTCTGGCCCAATCTGGAGCAATCAGAATCACTTTGCAGGATTGAGATCTGATTTTGACTAACACTTTGAACAGGAGAGGGAAGGGGGGGAAGCATAGTGAAACTTCCTTCCCAATTGAGAACTAAGGCATCCAGAGGGACTGAGCCCAACACTGGGGGCCTGCAGCAAAAAAGGGGAAGTTGGTGATTGTCTGGGGCTGCAAAAAGATCTATCTGCGGGGTGCCCCACCTGGCAAATATTACCTCCAGGACCAGGGGATCCAGTGACCATTCGGGATGGCCCTGGGAAATCCTGCTGAGAGCATCTGCCAGGACATTGTCCTTGCCTGGGAGGTGAACTGCCGTAAGTAAGGTAACCACAACTTCATTGCTTCGGTGCACAAGGCCGTAGACCGAGTGCCTCCTTGCTTGTTGATGTACCACATTGTAGTGGTGTTGTCTGTTCTGACCTGTACAACTTTGTTCTGAACAGATTTGGAAAAAGCTTGAAGTGCTAGAAAAACTGCTCTGAGCTCCAACAGGTTGATGTGGAGCAGGGATTCCTGAGAGGACCACAGTCCCTGGGTAGTGAGGTCGCCCATGTGAGCTCCCCACCCCAAGAGGGATGCATCTGTAGTAAGGATTAAAGAGTGAGACTGAGTGACAAAGGGAACCCCATGTCTCAGATTGCTCTGATCCTGCCACCATTGTAGGGCTTGGATCAGGGTTCGAGTCACTGGGATCAATTTGGTTAGAGGGTCCTTTCTTTGAGACCAAAAGGCTCTCAAATGGAACTGGATGTCCCTCATCTGAAATCTGGCTCCTTGCACTACTGCTGTAGAAGCAGCCATGTGCCCTAGGAGCTGTAGAAAATGCCTTGCTGGTCGAGAGACCTGCAGGGTGAATGAGGAGGCCAGAGAGACCAGGGTCCTTGCCCTGTCCAAAGGCAGGAAGGCTCTGGCTTCCTCTGTGTTCAGTTCTGCGCCTATGAAGGTGAGGAGCTGGACAGGCTCTAGAACTGACTTTGGAAGATTCAGAAGGAAACCTAGAGAGGTAAGCAGTTGCTGAGTTATCTGAAGATGTAACTTGACTTGGTCTGGAGACTGGCCTACTATGAGCCAGTCGTCCAGGTAAGGGAAGATGGCAATTTTTTGCCTTCTTAGGTGGGCAACTGCTACTGCCAGGCATTTTGTGAATACCCTGGAGCAGAGGTGAGGCCAAAGGCATTGCTCTGAACTGGTAATGGTCTGAGGCAGCTCGAACCTGAGGTACTTTCGATGGGAGCTTCTGATGAGAATATGGAAGTAGGCATCCTTGAGGTCCAGGGATGCCAGCCAGCCCCCTGGCCTTAGAGAGGGCAGAATAATTCCCAGAGTCACTATTTTGAATTTTGGTTTTAAAAGGTGCTTGTTTAAGTATCTGAGATCCAGGATGGGCCGCCATTCTCCTGTCTTTTTTGGGGTAAGGAAGTACCTGGAGTACAATCCTTTGCCCTGGTGTAGGGGTGGAACCCTTTCCACGGCTCTGAGAGCCAGAAGGGTAGAGACTTCTGCCTCTCGGCAAGTGCCTCTGATGGATTTGCAGGTGGAAAGGATCTGGTTCTCATCTTTGGAAATTTTTTGAAGCTGAGAACCAGTTCCTGGCTTACTACTTCCAGGACCCACTTGTCTGATGTGAGAGACTTCCAGTCCTGGACAAAGTAAGCCAGCCTGCCCCCTACAGGCAGTGGAGAATCGGCCCTGGCCACCCCATCAGGGTGTCCGCTTGGCAGGGGCTTTAGGCTGAGGGGTGGAAGCAGGTCTGCTTGTACCCCGTCTGCCTCTCCCTCTAAAGAACCCCCTCTGGGCGTAAGCTGAAGAGGAGGCCTGGGCTTGGTAAAAAGGCCTATGAAAAGGCCTGCCCCTGCCCCTGGAAGACTGCCTTTGAGGTGGCCTGCCTTTCCTTGGCTTGTGCACTCCTATAGGTGGTCCTATACTCATCCATTTCTTCATGTAATTCTCTGTCTGCTCCCCAGAGAATTACCCACAACAGGAAAATCCATGGCCTTAGTCTGGGTATCCTGTGACAGGCTAGTACATCTGAGCCAAGCCATCCTGCAAAGTGCCACAGATGTAGCCATGACTCTTGATGACACATCATTAGAGTCCACTGTAGCATGGAATTGCACCTTAGATGCCTCAATACCATCAGCAGCCACCTGCTCCAGCTCCTTGGCAAGCTGGCCAGGGACCTGTTTTGCTAGAGCCATAACAGTATCCCATCTGGATTTCTGGTATCTAACAACATAAGCCATATAATTTGCCTGTCTGGGTCCCAAGGATGATGCCATGTACTGTTTCTTTGCCATGGCATCAATCCTCCTGGAGTCCTTGTCGGGGGGGGTGTGAGGCCAAGGGAATATTTGCCTTGTCACAGGCTGCAGCCTGCACTACCCCAACATGGCTGCATTGCTGTGTAAGGAACTCCGTATCAGAGCCTGACAATGTGTACCTCTTGTCCATTCTCTTATCCACAGGAGGTATAGTGTGAGGAGTTTTTAGAATTTTTACTGTCTTGTTTCCCAAAAGATTTATGCAAAGGAATAGACAATCTCCTGGACTCTGGGATATCCATCATTTCCACAAAGTCAGGTTCCTCTTGATCATTCACAGCTTCCTCCATAGGGAGCTGGAGGGTTTCAGCCACTTTTTTATAAAAAATTAAATGAGAAGGGGACTCAGAAAGCCTAGGAGGAGACACTCCTGAAGGTCTGTCTGGGGAGATGTCCGGTTCAATGGGCACATCCAGACTTTCAAATACACATTCACTCTCCTCATACTCCTCTTCCCCCTCCTCTGGTTCATAAAATTCCTCTAACTCATACTCTTGAACCGGAGGAACCAGCCGAACCGTACGCTTACCTGATGGTGCCGGTTCGGTCGGAACCGGGGAAAGCGACTGGACAATTTTAATCGCTTTGGCTATTTCTTCAGCGGTTGGAGAGGAAAGTTTTGGCTCCACACCAGCTGATTTCCTTGTCCTTTTTGCTGGAACAGACTCCTCCGAGTCGGCTCTCCTTTGGCCCGAGGAAGTCTCACCCTGGTCAGAGGGCACTCCCTCCGGTTCGGTTGGAACCGAACTGGGCTGGCCATCCGGGTCAGCGGACTTCTTGGCCTCCCTTTCCCTGAGCCTACCAACTCTCTTATCCAGGGTAGCTGCAGGAAAATTTTTGCAAATCTGGCAGTCTGCATTGAGGTGGTCAAACACCAGACAATAAACACAGGTGGTGTGGGGGTCAGCCTTGGCAAAGGCTTCCCCACAGACACTGCAGTGTTGAAACCCAGTGGGCCCGGTTTTTCTTTTGGGTTTCTCAGACATAGTGCCAGTCCTAACCAAACTTGCCCGTTTATGGCAATCCGCCAAGCAAGACCCTCTTATCGGTTCCCAACCGTATCACGGGTCGTGGAAAAAACCGTAATAAAATCTGTTTTTTTTAGAACAGATAAGAACCAGTAACCACACTCTAAAAGACAGATTAATATATTTCAAAACAACCTGATCGGTTCAAACCGAACCGATAACTGTTTACAAGTTCCACACAGAAGAATTAAATGTAAAAGCTATCTAGTACTTACAACAGCACAGACAGAGCTTGAACCGACCGGTTGTGGTTTAAATTCAGTCAAAAAACCGAGAAAATAATACTTTAACCAACAAAATGAACCGAGCAGAAGGAGAAAATCTCCGGAGCGACTGTTCAGAAAGGCGGAGTAAAGAATTTGACAGTTTGAGTTTGAAGAACAACAGACAAGAGTTTTCAACCGAGCTCGAGCTCAGCGTTCCATGCCTGGCATGGAAAGTTAACTCTTTCACCTCCGGAGCAGTTCGAAGGTTGGGACTCACTGCATATGTCATAATATAGCAAGACTTCATGTTGTTTGAAGAACTACTTCTACTGCCCTGTTGTTCAGAAGCCTTTGTACTCAGAAGCAAGAAGGTCTGACTATGCCGCCAACAGCTTGGGCTGTCATTTGGGAGGATGATGCAGAGGGGTTTCTGAAAGATTGAGAGAGTACCCCTCGCGGATTATCCTGAGGACCCATTTGTCTGATGTTATAGATTTCCACTGGTTGTAGAACTGAGTCAGATGTCCTCCCACTGCTGAGGAGGAGTCCTCCTTGGGCAGTTGAAGTGGGACCTGGGCCGGAAACTCAGAAGGTGGCACTGGGCGCTTTTGGGACTTGTGCCTTCTGTTGCACTTTCTTTTGCAGCTGAGGGTTCTGGTTTCTGTTAAAACCTCCTCTGCCTTTGCCCCGAAATGACTGACGGTTGTGAAACTGGCGCTTGTTCCCACCCCCTCGAGGGGGGGGTGGGTGTAGGTCTGGCTGTCTTAATGGCAGACCTAGTCTTCCATGTGGCCTCTAGTGCTTGCTCCACCTGAGATCAGAACAGATACATACCATCGACAGGTAAAGCCATGACTCGCTGCTGGGCGTCATTCTTGAAGCCCGAAGTATGCAGTCAAGAGTGGCGACAGGTGCAGATGCCAGTCGCCGCCACCTGTGAAGTGGTATCGAAGGCGTTAATTGCAGTTTTAACCTGTTGGTTATTGGACTCAATACCCCTAGTTATGGTTTGAAGTAGCTCTGAGTTAACCTCTGATTCACGCAGAGCTTCTGCCATTGCTTTGAGCGAATGCCAAAGAACATACTCATATTGAGAAAAATAGCCCTAGTAACTGGCAATGCGCATGCTGAGGGTTGAGGCAGCAAAGACTCTCTTACCTAAGGTGTCAATCTTGCAAGATTCTTTGTTTATAGGATGGGCTGTATATTCCTGAGGGAGGACAGCCTTATCATTCTCTGCCAGGACCACTATGGCATCAGCAAAGGCTTGTGAGGCCAAGATGGGGCGATCCTTGGGAGGGGCATATTTCCTGTCTATGGACTTGGCCACAGAAGGAATAAGAGCCGGATTCTTCCACACCATCTGCGAAAGGGTCTCAATAGAGGGCTATACTGGAGGGGTTAAATCCATAGGGATTTCCAGAACATGAAGATATTGGAGACGCAGAAGCTTCCCAGGATCGATTTCTGTGGTCTGGAGAAAAAGGGTAGAATTTAAATTCTTGAGCAGAGACTTAAAGGAAAGGTCCTCAATAACAAGCTCTGCAGGAAGATTGATCCATGCCCCCAGGGCAGTGTCAGCATCAACATCATCACCCAGTCTAAGATCTGGATCGGGCTCAAAATCATCTCCTGACAGTCCAGGGGGTACTGCATAGACAGAAACAGAGTGAAAATCAGGAGGAAGGAGAGAAGGAGAAAAAATCGGAGTCGAAAACCTCTGGAAACTAGATGGTGCCATACCCATCCCCGATGCCGTTGAAGAAAACGGCTCCAAGAACAAAGAAGGAGCCATCACAGAAAACGGCGTTGCACATAGTGCCAACAAACAGCGCAACACCACACCCAGTGCCGATGCCACCCCCAGCAACGGAGGTGCTGATGGATAGCGTGGTGACCCACCTGGCGCTGTCGCCAGCCCCAACGCCGAGCATGGCGCCGACAGAGCCCATGGTACTGCAGATGGCGCTGACAGCACCTATGGTGCCGCAAGGGACATCGGTGCCGGAGGAGTCGACACTGCAGACAATGGCAATGTCACAGAAGTCTGAGAACTGCGATTTAAAGTTACAGGATGAAAAATGGTAGGAGATAATAGCATCAGTGTAGATCCCAGTGCCGCAGCCGTGTGAGGGAGATAGACACCAGAGTGCGGAGTTGACAGCACCGAAGAAGGCGCCGCACAACTAGGAAGACCTAACTGCCCCGGCTGCCATTCCCGAACCGAAGGGCCCTAAGGCCCTGGTGTCGGACTGGCCGGTTCGGGTAATTGGGACAACCTCCGAGCCCACTGCTCCATAAGAGCAGCCCACTGGTGAAACTGCTCATCGGAAGCTCCTCCAATAAGTGGAGAGGAGCTCCGGTGTCGAAGAGGTCGGCTATCAGAGACAGAAACCGGTGACTCTGACAGAGGTGAAGACCGGCGCCTGGCCCTAATAACCGACCGTTTACGCGCAGACGTACAAGATGGTGACCTCGAGTGATGCCATTTCTTCTTCAATTTGTGTGCCGAAGAAGAACTCGAGGCCGAATGGTGCAGAGAATGGGACCATTTCTTTTTATGCTTCCGGGGAGACCACCCATCTCCCTGAGCATGGACCGTCCATTGTCAGATCCCCCCTCCAGGGAGGGCGGTGGACCAGCCCCAGCCCCACTGACTGAACAACTTTCATATGAAGTCTCCCTACCGTCACCTGCCCCACTCATGGTCGACTCCATCAATAGAAGGCTGAAGACTTCTCCCTTATAGAGTAGAATTTATTAAATATAATCGGTACTTATTGAACATAAAATACAAAACAATAAACTGAAAACTAAGCTGCTAGTTTGAAGTTTGACTCCCGGCAGGCAAGTGACGTTGTCACTTAAGCACACGCGACGGTGGTAAAAAAGGACCTGAGGCGGTTGGAGGGTTGACACTGAGATATTCATTACTGCACGTGCTGGGCTCGCAGTGCCACTTCCTCGCGGGTCCATCTCAGGTTCCGGCCCTCCTAAAAAAGTTTGCTCACGCTGGGTCCTAGCGCCTCTGGGGTACTCCCATTAGTGTGAATGAGTGGTGGAGACTATATGTCCAGGAAGATCAGAGTGCTTGTAACTGGCACCAACTTTGTAATGTGGTCCCTTCTTTGGAACCAGTGTGATCTGAGCTGATACAGGATATCCCTAATTGAAACCTGGAGCCTGACACTACTGCTGTAGTTTAGGCCATGTGTCCTTGCAATGCTAGGAGTTGTCTTGCAGTTCTGGGCTGACCTAAGGCAAAGGAATTTGCTAGGGTCAGTAGATTTGACATCCTCTCCGGTGGAAGGAAAAACTTTTCCTTGGATAGTGTCCAGTTCTGCTCCAAAGAATTCCAGTGACTAAACTGGCTCCATCTGAGATTTGTGAGAATTGATAAGGAAACCGAATGACTTCAGGGAACTTTAGGACACCCTGATGGAATCCTAGACCTGCTGGTATAACTTCCCATTGACTAACCAGTCATCCAGGTAAGGAAAAACATGGATTCCTGCCTCCACTGACAGACACTTTGTGAATACCCCTGGGGCAGAAGTGAACCTGAAGGGAAGTGCTGAGAAGTGGTAATGACCTGAGGGGGGAGAGACAACCTTAGGTACTTTCTGCAGCAAGGACTGACTGAAATGTGAAAATAAGCGCCTTTCAGATCCAGCAAGTTTCCTGTTCTTAGAGCAGGGATGACTACTGTTAATGTTACCATTTTTCTTCTTGGTCAGAAAGCATCTTGAGTACAAGTTCCTTCCCCTTTGGGCAAGGGGGACTGACTCTATTGCCCTGGCTTACAGGAACGTTCTTATTTGCAACTCCAGCAGAATGGTCTCTGATGTAGTTGAAGGCCAGAATATCCTGTGGCCCTAGAGTTTTGGAAATTGCTTGAACTGCAGGCAAAGACCCTGACTCACTACCTCTAGTACCCAGTTGTCTGTGATAATGTTTTCCTAATGTCTAAAATAGTAAGACAACCTGCCCCCACTGGGGGGGGGTAGCAGCATGATCTGTGCAGTCAGGTATTCTGTCTGGATTGTGGTCTGAGAGCTGGAGTTGGGCTGGCACACCTAACCCTCCTGCCCCTGCAGAACCCTTCAACCCGTATGTACTCTACAGGCAGAGGGTATGGGGCGTAAGATCTGAGGTAGTAACCCCTACCTCTACCTCCCCTTCTTATGGATCTACAATAAGTGGAGGTCCTCTCTCTCTCTCTCTCTAGAAGAGATACTCCTCTACGTGTTTTTTGTACTCCTTCACCTTTTTCTTGTATGCCTCAGTTATTTGTCACCAAAACGGGAATTATTTTCGCATGGAAAATCCATAGCCTTTAGTTGTGTGTTTGGTGTAAGATTGGTTGCTCAGTGCCACGCAAACCTTCTTAATGAAACTGACAAGGCCAACATTCTGGCCACTGCCATAAGAATTGGTACTATGTGGCATTCAAATCCATCCTGGTAATATCTGCCATGTAAGCTACTTGTCAGACAAGAAGGGAAGATCTCACCACATTGTGTTAATTTTTCTGGAGTCTTTGTCCGGTGAGTGAGAGGCCAGGGAGACGTTTGCTTTATCACAGGCTGCGGCCTATATAACACCTAAATGATCTGTAGTATGGATATACAGATAATCAGCAGGAGCCCTATCTGTTTGGTATTTCTTTTCTATCTTCTTGTCCCCTCTGGGGACAGTTGAAGGTGTCCGCAGTATTTCAAAAGTAGCCTTTCTTAGGGCATTACAGTTAGGAAGGGCCACCTTTTTTGTGGGAGTAAGGCCCATCATATCCAAAAAAATCTGCCTTTTCCTCATCATCCATTGATTCTTGTGAGGTGAGGCTCAGGGTGTTAGCCATTTGCCTGACAAGAGAGAAGTGGGATGAAAAATCATCATTCCCACATGGAGAGGAACCAAACTCCTGGTCTGGGGATACCTCTGGTTCAGTGTGTTCCCCCAGATCCGGCTCCTCCTCCTTTTCAGTGTAAACTTCAATCCCTTAGTCACTGGGAACCAGTGGTGAGATTTGAACCAGTGAACCCAGTATAGAAAACCTACATTTTGTAGAGGCTGGAAGACCTGCAGATCTCTAGCAAATTTTCTCCACAGAGGGAATTTTTATCTTTGTCTGTTGGGAGCTCCTTTGCTTCTTCAGCAGGAGGTGCAACAACATTTTCCTTTTTTTTTTTTTCTTTCTTTTGTTAGCAAGCAGAATGTCTGCTCAGTTATTCTTTTTATTTGTGCGTGTAAGTATGCTCAGACCCCTTTTCGGTAATTTTGGGGTCTGAGGTGTCCTTAGAGGTCTCTCCCTTGTCTTAGAGTGGGATGAATAAGAACCCTCTTCATTCTGCTTTGGTGACACTGAGGTGGGAAAAGGAGCCATCAGTTCTAATTTTATGGTTCTCTTATTAGTCGTGTTCGTACAAAAAGTATTACAAACTTTACAGTTAGAGAAAATATGGATGGGACCCAAGCACTCTATGCACAAATCGTGGCAATCAGCCTAAGTGTAACTCCCCTACAAATGAGGATTCCTAAAAAGCCTCCTAGGAGTTACCTAAGTGTTCCCCCCTGCCTGCTGGCGTTCAGCGTTTAAGCCACTGGAATGGCACTGTAGTGCTTGTAGAGCCTCCGCATACTGTCTCTTTAAGAGCTGTCTGCTTGCAGACATAATTAATGCTTATAGAGGGGGACTGGTGTTTCCCTGCTCAAATCCCGCCTGAGCTGCGGTGTAATCGCTCCATTTTGCGGTTGCTAAATGCGCAAAGGGAGCCCATCTGAAAGATGTAACTGTTTGCCAGTAATCATTTAAAGCCTTAGTAAAATTGCAGTTTGTCTAACCTGCCTTTATTGCAGCTGGGACTCTGTGTGTGTGTTGCCCCTCCATTTTGGACCTGAACTGCTATGCTGGGCAAGTTGGGTTTAGGAGAGCTCTAAAATGGAGACTGCGTGGACCAACCAGAATTTGGACTCTCTCTGGAGCCCGTTTACAAGGGGAATGTATAGCTAGTGGTTCTGGGAATTGTAGTTTGGACCTTGGCACCTTTTTGCACCAACAGAGGGAGCTCTGGAGTGATTGACAGCCGAATCCACCAACTGGACCTGGTGGAACCTAAGGAGAATGCCCTGTACTGAAGCTGGAGAGTCAGATCGTTGTTGCCTGTGAAAGGAGTAGGAGCTCTGTATTTCTCTGCGGTGTACAGTTCACGTGGGAAGCGCGTGAGAGGCCTTGAAGTCGGCCTGCTGCCGTTGTAAGTGATAGTTGGACTGAATCCGAGTTTCTGAGAAGAAGGAAGACTGAAAAGTGGAAGCTAGGCTCACCTTGTAGAAGACTGGAGATATTGCTGAATTGCGTTCGGTCTGTCAGGAACTGAAACTGCTGTGCGTGTTCCCAGGCATCTTGCAGTAATTAAGATCGGGATCAAGGAGCAGTCTGCCTGGTATAGTACTTCCCTTTTTTACATATGAATGTGCGTAGAGCTTGTGGGGAATCGCTATTTCTTATCCCCAGTACTGTGTGCTGTGCAGTGAAGCTGGAAGCGAACCCCAGCGTGTTTCAGACTAAATCTGTTTGCACCAACTGCTTAGGGGTCCAGCCACAAGGGCCTTGCATCCATGCCTTGTTGTTTCTGGCAATCCAGAAGAACATCCACCATCCAGTCCTCAGCTTGGGTATTGTAAGTACAACTCAGGGTATTCCCCTGCAGCCTGTTTTCAATCACAAGTGTGTTAGCTAATTCTTGTTGTTTCACTGCTTCATAGACTGAGCCATCCAGCTCTGGATTACAATTGGGTGTTGTGCATATATTTTCTTCTACAGAGCCCCATCCATCTGCACCTGCCGGTCAACCCCGGGCAACAGACCTGGCTAGCCCCCCCAACCTGGGTACCCAGAGTGTGACTTTTCAGACCCTGTATGTGTGCACAGTACTGTGATTTAATACCACCAATTAACTTGATTTCTCCCTCCCGTGTTCCATTCCCCCAAATAAACCAGATTCAGTGTTGTTGAACTTTAAACTGTCTGAAGTGTCAGTACCTATAAAACAAGCATTGTATTGGGTTGTGTATATTGATTAACCTTGTTTTACAGGGGGTCCTCAGAGACGTGCTGCAGAATCAGTCTCGAGGGTAAGTGGTACTTTATGAGTGAACAGTGTGTATATGTGGGGTATTGGGGCTGTCACTCCTGTGTACTGTGTAAGCCACTAGAGGGAATAAAAGGGGGTCTCTCAGTGTCCCAGAGGGTTGTGACCAAGCTAGTCTAACCACTACAAACTCTGACCTCTGGGTGGAGGCACCCGTCATAGAACCTAGGCCCCTCAACCTGTCAGTAGTCAAGGAGGCAGGGGTAGTAGCCCTTGGGATAACGCCACCTGGGGGTTACATAAGCAAAGATTTGAAAGCACTTTATACAATTTTTAAACCTGTGGATCCCATCCTCTTTTTTGGTCTGACTGACATGCCAAACTGTCAGAAGACTGAGAAAACTTGTACCGGAACTAAATTTACAGCAATAGCGGTTGGTGCCTTATGTTTAAAAGGAACCATGATTAAAACAAGTTTATTTATTTTTATTCAAAAAGGGATCGGTTCCTAAAAAGAAAAGTGAACCGAATAATACTCAGAAAATAGGTATTCAATTGTGTTTACTATGAAAAAACATGATCGGTTCCTAGAAGCAAATAGGAACTGACTGCGATTAAAATAAAAAAATTTTAAATAAGTAAACAAAATAAAATTTAAAACTATAGAGCTAGCGGTCAGAAATGGAAATTACGTACCTGCCGTAATTCTTGATCTTCTTGGACGAAGTCTCCACCACTCATTCACACTATTGGGATCTATGCTGGAGGCGCTAGGAACCAGCGGGAGCAAACTTTTTGCAGGAGGGCCAGCGCCAGAGATGGAGCCACGTGGAGCGGTGCTGCGAGCTTCTGCTCGTGCGGCAATGACTGTCTCGGCGTCGACCCTCCAACCGCCTCAGTACCTTTTTTCCGAGGAGGTGCAGCATAACTAACCTAGAAGGATAGCCTAACAAAAACTGGACATCAGATAGTCCAGAAGACCTGTATAAGAAGGGTCAAAAAAATAAGTCTTCACAGCCTAAAGGTTGAGGTAGTGAAGACCAACAACAGAGGTGAGCTCGGGGGATGGTGAGTGAGCATGTGAATGAGTGGTGGAGACTTCGTCCAAGAAGATCAAGAATTACAGCAGGTACGTAATTTCCATATCTTCCTGGACATTAAGTCTCCACCACTCATTCACACTGTTAGGAGAGTACCGAGCTAATAATCCCCTGACAGGATGGCAGGAGAGACCAAGAGCTCACAAATTTAGGACAGAAGTCCATTAAGGATGGATCTGCCAAACAAAATAAGTCGTCTGGCATGGACATCCAGGGCATAGTGTTTGATGAAAGTATGCAATGAGCTCCAGGTAGCTGCATTGCACATATCTGCAATGGGCACGTTGCGGAGCTCCGCCAGGGATGCCGCGACTGCTCTAGTAGAGTGAGCGTACACTCTGCCTTCCAGCTTAACCTGCACCATGGAAAAACAGTGGCGAAGGCATGCCACCAGCCATGCTGAAATGCATCTGAGAGCAACAGGTTGACCCAGCCGGGTCTCGCTGAAGGAAACAAACAGTTGCTGAGCTTTGCGAAATTCTTTCATTCTATCTAAACAGAAACGCAAAGATCTTTCGACGTCCACAGAATGAAGAGAACGCTCCTCCCCTTCATTTTGGAAGTTCACAAAGTAAGTAGGAAGGATCAAAGGTTTGTTTAGATGGAATTCTGAAACAACCTTAGGGAGAAACTTAGGATGGGTCCTAAGAACTATTTTGTCTTTATGAAACACAGTATTGGGGGGGGGGTCTGTGACCAACGCATGTATCTCAGAGACCCTGCAGGCCGAGGTAATGGCCACCAGGAAGGCTGTTTTCCAAGAGAGAAATTTC
Source organism: Neoceratodus forsteri (assembly GCA_016271365.2). Classification (NCBI taxonomy): domain Eukaryota; kingdom Metazoa; phylum Chordata; order Ceratodontiformes; family Ceratodontidae; genus Neoceratodus; species Neoceratodus forsteri. The sequence goes on along the minus strand of CM057449.1, from coordinate 636,197,269 downwards.
AACTCACAGGTAGCTAGAGGCTCGAAAGGTTTTCGAGTGAGCATGTCTACCACAAGATTAATGTCCCAGGCTGAGACTGGACATCTGACAGGAGTTCTGATATGCAGAATACCCTTAAGAAACCTCTTAACCACAGGTAACTGAGCCAGTGACAAGAAAAGTACTGGCTCATGATAAGTTGAAATGGCGCAAAGGTGAACCTTGACTGTAGAGTATTGCAGACCTGAATCTGAGAGGTCTAAAAGGTGCTCTAGAACTTTATTTGGTGGGCAGGAAAAGGGATTCAAAGAGGATTATGCACACCAGAGCGTAAAACACTTCCATTTGGCTGTGTAAATTTTCCTAGTGGCTGGCTTGCGCGCAGCCAGAAGGATATCTGAAACTCTGTGAGAGACATTGCACCTGTTCACAGCTATCTCTTCTGGAGCCAAGCGTGAAGGTGAAGCGATCTCAGATTGGGATGGACCACACCCCTGAGTCAGAAGGTTCGTTTGAAGGGGAAGCGCTTTCAGAGGGGTTACTGACATACTGTTGAGTAACGGAAACCATATTTGTCGAGGCCAGAAAGGAGCAATGAGGATCATTTGCCCCGGACTCAAACTTGAGAAGTACCCTCTGAATTAGAGGAAGAGGCGGAAAGGCGTACAGAAAGCATTTTGCCCACTGCAGCCTGAACGCATCCTGACAGAAAATGCCAGGCCCTGGATTTCTGGAGCAAAAGAGAGGCAGTTTTGTGCTGAATGGGGATGCAAAAAGGTCCAGGTCTGGAGCTCCCCACTCTGTGAATAGTGACTGAACTACAGTTGAGTCGAGAGAACATCCGTGAGGATCTGTCTCTGTTCTGCTGAGAAGGTCTGCCAGTTCGTTTTGCACTCCCAACAGGTAGACCTTCCAAGCACCATTCCCACACTCTCATCGCTTCCCTGCATAAGGGGTAAGAGTAAGCACCACCCTGCTTGTTGAAGTAATACATCACTGCTTTGTTGTCTGTTTGAAGGAGAATGTTCTTGTGACAGAGAATGTCCTTCAAAGCCCGGACTGCATAAAGGATGGCCCTCATTTCTCGGACATTTATGTGAAGCTGGGACTCTTCTTGAGTCCATGTACCTTGAGTGTGGTGAGTCTGACAGTGAGCTCCCCACCTCATCAGGGACACGTCCGTGGTAATGGAAATCTGATGTTCAGGGGGGCAAAGGGATACCCTTTCAGAATGTTGTCCTCTTGCGACCACCAGGTGAGTGACTTCTTCAGAGGTTCTGTCACCTTGATGAGAAAGGACTGAGGGTGAGTGGTAGAAGACCACTGAGTACTGAGCATCCATTGAGAGGTTCTCATGTGCAGGCATGCTAGGGGTACAGTGAGCACCAAGGATGCCATGAGACCCAGCATCCGCTGCATCGAGATGGCTCTTACTGAGCTGTTCTCTCTGATGTATCAGGCCATCTGCAGAATATCGGTCCTTCTGTCCTCTGGTATAAAAGCTTTCGCACAGGAGGTGTCCAGAAGAGTTCCTATGAAAAGGAGCCTCTGGGAGGGCTGCAGCTGTGATTTCTTGAGGTTTAGCAGGACTCCCATGGACGTGAGAAATTCTGAGGCCGTGGCAACGGCGTTGAGGGTTCTCTGCCTGGAAGGGCTTGCTAGAAGCCAGTCATCCAGGTATGGGAACACTTGTATTCCGATTATTCTGAGATGCGCTGCGAGTATTGCACAACACTTTGTAAAAACTTGCGGCACTGAGGGCAGCCCAAAGGGCAGGACTCTGAACTGATGATGCTGGCCCAAAGCCACGAACCTCAGGTATTTGTGATGCCTTGGGTGAATAGGGATATGCTGGTAAGCATTCTGCATCTCCAGGGAGGCTAACCAGTCATGTTGATGAAGCAAAGGTAACAGGGTTCCTAGCGATATCATTTTGAATTTCTCTTTGGGAAGAAATTTGTTTCATTTTCTGAGGTCCAAAATGGGGCGCATGCCCCCGGTTTCCTTTGGAACCAGAAAGTAATGGGAGTAGAACCCTGTGTTCCGTTGATCCAGTGGAACTACTTCCACTGCCCTGTTGTTCAGAAGGCCTTGTATCTTGGAGGCAAGAAGTTCTGACTGAAGTACTGACAGCCTGGGCTGTCGTTTGCAGGGACGATCCGGAGGGGTCTGTAAAAGATTGAGGGAATACCCCTCACAGATTATCCAGAGGACCCATTTGTCCAATGTTATGGACTTCCACCGATTGTAGAATTGAGTCAGACGACCTCCCACCGCTGAGGAAGAGTACCCCTCGGGCAGCTGAGGTGGGACTTGGGCCAACAACTCAGAAGGCGGCACTGGGTGCTTTGGGTCCTTGCGCCTTCTGCTGCATTTTCTTTGAGACTGAGGGCATGTTTTTATTGAAACCCCGCCTTTGCCTCGAAAAGACTGACGGTTATGAAACTGGCATTTGTTAACTTCCCCTCGAGAGGGGACAGGAGGAGGTAGAGCCAATTTAATGGCTGACCTAGTCTTCTGTGTGGCCTCTAGAGCCTGTTCTACTTGAGGGCCGAAGAAATACACACCATCGAAGGGCAATGCCATGACTGTTGCTGGGCATCATTCATGAAACCTGAAGTGCGCAGCCAGGAATGGCGGTGGGTACAAATGCCCACTGCCGCCACTCGTGAGGCTGTATCAAAGGCGTCCATAGCTGGTTTAACCTGCTGGTTGTTGGACTTGATACCCCTGGTTATGGCTTGAAGAAGCTCTCAATTAGTGTCCAAGTCCAGTAGAGCTTCAACCATTTGTTTGAGCGAATGCCAAAGAATATACTCATATTGAGAGAAATGGCTCTGGTAGCTGGTGATACGCATACCCAGGATGGATTCAGCAAAGACTCTCTTACCTAAAGTATCTGTCTTACGAGATTCTTTGTTTATAGGTCGAGCTGTAGTAGTCTGAGGAAGGACGACCTTATCATTCTCTGCCAAGACTACAATAGTATCCGCAAAGGCTTGGGAGGACAAAATAGGTTGATCCTTGGGAGCAGCATACTTCCTATCTATGGAGTTAGCCACTGAAGGAATGAGAGCAGGATTATTCCATACCATTTGAGACAGCGTCTCAAAGGAGGGTTGTACCGGGGGAGTTAAATCCATACGGATGTTTGGAACATGAAGGTAATGGATTCTTAAAAGCTTCTCAGGATCGATGTCCATAGTCTGGGGAGAAAGAGTGGAATTCAAATTTCTCAACAGAGACTTAAAAGACAGGTCCTCGACAACAGGCTCAGTAACAGGATTAGGTCCTGCTCCTTCCACATCATCACCCAGTCTAACATCTGGGTCAAACTCAATATCATCTGCTGACAGTCCAGGAGGGACTGTATGGACAGGAAAGGAATGAAAATCAGCAGGAAAAGAGGAAGGAAAAGAATTCAGAGAGGAGAAGCCCTGAAGATTGGGTGATGAAAAGCCCAGCCTCGGTGCCGAAGAAGAACACGGCGCCAAAAGGCTGCACGATGCCAACAAAGCAGACAGTGCCGAAGAAGAACATGGCACCGAAAAGCCGCACAGAGCGGAAGACGGCGCCGAAAGGGCACATGGCGGTGAGAAACTCAACGGCGCAGAAAAACCACATGGTGCCAAGAGGTGCACAGGCGCTGAGGACGGCGCCAACAGGCGCATCGGCGTCGAACGACCCACTGACACCGACACCAACCCAGGGCCCACAAAATTCAGATTTGAGGGGTAAGACGAAAGAATACCAGGAGATAGGGGCATCGGTGTGGCCCCCTGCGATGCAGCCATGTGAGGGTGGAAAACACCTGAGCACGGAGTCAACAGCACTGAAGAGGGTGCTGCACGACCAGGAAGGCCCAATCATCCTGCCCGATCTCCTGAAGAACCCGAAGACCTCGGAGTGACCAGGCCAGGCAGTTGGACCAACCTCCGAGCCCACTGCTCCATAAGAGTGGCCCACTGATGAAACTGCTCATTGGAAGCCCTACCAGAAGGTGAAGAAGGGCTCCAATGTCGAAGAGGTCGGTGACCAGAAACAGAAACCAACGACTCCGAATGAGGAGACCGGCAAATGACTCCAATGACTGACCGTCGACGTGCAGACATATCAGAAGGCGACCTCGAGTGATGCCTTCTCTTTCTTGACCTATGGGCCGAAGAAGAGCTTGAGGCTGAATGGTGCCGAGAATGCGACCGTTTTCTTTTATGCTTCTGGGGGGACCGCCCTTCCCCTCAGGCATTGGACCGTCCATTGTCAGATACTCCCTCTGGAGAAGGCGGCGGACTGGGCCCAGCCCGGCTGACTGAACAGCTTTCATACGAAGTCTCCCTACCATCACCTGACCCGCACATGGTTGACTCCCTCAATGCAGGCTGAGACTTCTTTCTTTAATAAGAATAAATTATCGTAAGCAGTACTTTGTTCAAAAAATATTACAAAATAAAAAACTGAAAACTATGCTACTAGTTTGAAGTTTGACTCCATAGTGAGTGGCGATAAGTCACTGGAGCGCTTGTCGGCGGAAAAAAAGGAACTGAGGCAGTTGGAGGTCGACACCGAGATAGTCATTGCCGCACTTGAGCAGAGGCTCGTGGCCGCTCCTCGGGGCTCCATCTCTTGCGCCGGCCCTCCTGCAAAAAGTTTGTTCCCGCTGGGTCCTAGCACCTCTGGCGTAGATCCCAATAGTGTGAATGACTGGTGGAGACTTAATGTCCAGGAAGATCTGTAAGTTATAGTACTTTAGACTAAATCAATCGGTTCCTGGGAACCACGATGGAACTGCTAAAATGAGTTAAAATTCCTAACTACACTAAACTTAGTAAATAAGTTTAAGAGGTATCACCTGACTCTTCTCTCTGGTTTAAAAGCTACTTAGAAAACCGATCACAGAGAGTAAAAATTGCAGACGCTCTTTCTAACACCCTGCCTGTTCGCTCGGGTGTCCCACAGGGATCCATACTGGGACCCCTCCTTTTAGCCTTTTCTTAAACTCCCTCCCTTACCACTGCTCTGAGCAGATCATACCATATGCCGATGATGCTGTTGTATTCTCCACTCACAAGATCCTGCAGCTCTTCAACACAACCTTCAACTTGGTTTCAGTTCTGTAGAGACATGGTTTCTTAATCATAAACTGGTCCTCAATGACAAGAAAACCAAATCTATGCTCTTCTGCAGCTCTCATAACCCACACAAGCTACACCACTTGGCTATCTCCACCACACAGGGCAACACTCTAGATCAGGTGGTGTCCTTCAAATATTTAGGGATTCAGCTTGACCCTAATCTGTCCTATGGACTTCATGTAGATAATGTAGCTAGAGCTGCTAATACACGGCTTGGTCTCCTCTACAAACACAGACCACACCTCACGCCAGAAGCTTTGAAGGTTGCAGTCCTGAGCTCTGTGATCCCTGTAATAGACTATGGTCTCATCATTTATAGCTCGGCCACAACCACAACCCTTAGACTTCCTCAACTGCCTTTAAATAAAGCATGTCAGCTCATCACTGGTGCTCACCGCTCACCCACATGTGACCTGTACACTCAGACCGGCTGGCTCCAACTATCAAACCGCATAAAGTTTCTCACCTGCTCCATGGTCAAAAAGAAAAAATTACTCACCTTAGTAATGTTGTTTCTTCTAATGGAGTCTTGCTATATTATGACAATTGCAGTTTGTCCCACCATTAGAACTGCCTCGGAGGTGAAATAGTTAAATTCCATGCCAGGCATGGAACTTGGAGCGCGAGCTCGGTTAGAGAAGCTCTGTCTGTGTAATTTCAAACTGAAACTGTCAGATCATTACGAGCAAAACTCACTAAGGTTCTGTGTGGAAGCTGTAACCTACACTAGCCAACTGGCTACCTAAATATTAACACATATTAACACATATTCCTGGTCCCAACACAAAGACTCAAGACAGGGACCAGAAAATAAGATAAGAAAAAGATAAGACAAAACACAACACCCCAAAAACCCCCAAGAAAAAAGGGGGTGGAAAAAACATAAAAAGGGCATAAACAAGTGCCCACACTGTAGTGCCCACCCCATACCCAAGTAGAAGTTCTGAGAGGGGCAGGTTGGGGAGGTCATAATATAGCAGACTCCATTAGAAGAAACAACATTACTAAGGTGAGTAATTTTTCTTCAAACAACATGAAGTCTTGCTATATTATGTTTCAATTACAACTACACAGCAGTACCTCCATGGAGGGAGGGACAGAACCTAATTAGGAATAGGCTCTGAAGCACGGCTGTGCTAAACCGAGCATCCTTCCTGGCCTGGACATCCAGGGAGTAATGCTGGTGAAAGTATGTACTGCTTTCCAGGTAGCTGCTTGACTTATCTCTAAGATAGGGATGTCTCTGGCAGCAGCTAGAGGCAAGCTGTACCTCTGGTAGAATGAGCCCTCAGGCCTGAAGGGGAACTTTCCCAGTTTTTGATAACAAAATTGGATACAAGAGACAATCCACCTGGCAATGGATCTCTTAGTGGCAGGTTTCCTTTTCCGACCTCACCATAAGTGAGAAAAAGTTGGAGGATTCGAACCTGTGACCCTTGGTACGCTCTATATAGTAACTTAGGGCCCTTTAACATCTAAACTGTGCAATCTCCTCTCACCAGAGGAGGAATGGTCAGTAAAAACACTGGAAGGAGATAGATTGATTAAGATGGAAATCTGAAACCACCTTAGGCAAAAACTTCCTGTTAGTCCTGAGGACTACCTTATCCTTAGTGGAAAGAAATAAGTCAGTCTCTACTGACAAAGCTTGTAACTCACTTATGCGCCTGGCAGAAGTGATAGCCACTAGGAAAACAGTTTTCCAAGTTAGTACTTAAGCTCTGCAGAAGACAGAGGTTCAAAGGGGTTGCATCAACTGAGCAATACAAACATTAAGATCCCAGGCAGGGGCGGATCCCTAAAGGTGGATTAGTATGAAGTAATCCTTTAAAAAACTTGGAAAATACAGGGTGGCGGAAAGAGGAGGGCTTTCCTGCTGAAATAAAAGCAGAGACAGCTGCCAAATGTACTTTCAGGGTAGCTGGTCTCAGGCCCAAAGAATTAAGATGGACCATATAGTCCAAAACAATGGGCAAATCAGCAGATTCGGGAAATATGTTTCCCAGAACACCAGATGGAAAACCTTTTCCACTTAGAGTTATAAGTAGCCCTAGTGGAAGGTTTCCAGAAGCCTTCAGGATTTCCACGAACACCTTGAGAAGGTGTAGGTCAGCAAATTCTAACTCCTCAAGAGCCAGGCCTTGAGGTTGAGAGATTTGAGATTCGGATACTAAACTCTCCCTGGGCACAGGTTAACAGGTTGTGATTCCTGGGAGACACAGGGGAAGATGGACTGCTAAGGACAGAAGGAGTGGGTACCAGGGCTGCCTGGCCCAATCTGGAGCAATCAGAATCATCCTGCAAGGCTGGGATCTGATTTTGACTAGCACCTTGAATAGGAGAGGGAAGGGGGGAAAGGCGTAAAGAAACTTCCCTTCCCAATCTAGAAGAAAGGCATCCAGGGGGACTGAGCCCAACACTGGGGGCCTGCAACAAAACAGTGGAAGTTGGTGATTGTCTGGGGCTGCGAAAAGATCTATCTGAGGCCACATAAGCCATATAATTTGCTTGCCTGAGTCCCAAGGACGCTGCCATGTATTGTTTTTTAGCCATGGCATCAATCTTCCTGGAGTCCTTGTCAGGAGGATGTGAAGCCAAGGGGATATTAGCTTTATCACAGGCTGCAGCCTGAACTACTCCAACATGACTGCATTGCTGTGAAAGGAATTCTGTATCAAGACTTGACAAAGTGTACCTCCTGTCCATCTTCTTGTCCACAGGAGGCACAGAATTAGGAGCTTTTAAAATTTTTATTGTTTGTTTCCTAAATGACTTATGTAAGGGGATAGACAATCTCCTAGACTCTGGGATATCCATCATTTCTACAAAATCAGGTTCCTCTTGCTCATCCACAGCTTCCTCCAATGGGAGCTGGAGGGTTTCAGCAACCTTTTTATAAAACATAAAGTGAGAAGGGGACTCAGAAAGCGTAGGGGGAGATTCTAAGGCTCTGTCTGGGGAGATGTCCGGTTCAATGGGCACACCCAGACTCTCAAAGTCACATTCATACTGTTCATAATCATCCTCTCCCTCCTCTGGTTCATAAAACTCTTCTAAATCATATTCTTGAACCGGTGGAACCGGCCGAACCGACCTTTTACCAGACAGTGGCGGTTCGGACGGAACCAGAGAAAGTGACTGGACAATTTGTATAGCTCTTGCTATCTCTGCAGCAGTTGGAGAAGAAATTTGGACTCCACACCTGCTGATTTTCTTATTTTCTTTGCTGGAATTGGTTCCTCAGAACCAGCTTTTCTTTGCCGAGGAAGTCTGGCCCTGGTCAGAGGCACTCCCTCTGGTTCGGTTGGCACCGAACGGGCTGACATCGGTCAGCGGACTTTTGCCTCTCGTTCAATGAGCCTGCCAACTCTTTTATCCAGGGTGGCTGCAGGAAATTTTTACAAATCTGGCAGTCTGAATTGAGGTGGTCAAACCCCAGACAATATACACATGTGGTGTGTGGGTCAGCCTTGGCAAAGGCTTCCCCACAGACACCACAGTGTTGAAACCCAGTGGGCCCGGTTTTTCTTTTGGGTTTCTCAGACATAATGCCAGCCTAACCAAAAACTTGCCCTTTTAATGGCAGTGCCAGGCAAGACACCCTTATCGGTTCCCAACCGTGTCACGGGTCGTGGAAAAAACGTAATGAAATCCGTTTTTTTTAGAACCGATAAGAACCAGGAACCGCACTCTAAAAGCTTTTAAATACTTGATTTTTAAAGTTTTAAAACAACCTGATCGGTTCAAACCGGACCGATAAACATTTACAAGTTCCACACAGAAATAAACCTGTCTATTACTTACAATACCACAGACAGAGCTTGAACCGATCGGTTTGCGGTTAAAATAATAATGCTCGCGGTTGAATTTAACCGAGAAAACACTGTTTAAACCGAGAAATGAACCGAGCAGCAGGAGAAATCTCCGGAGCGACTGTTCAGTGAGGCGGAGTAAAGAATCTGACAGTTTCAGTTTGAAATTACACAGACAGAGCTTCTCTAACCGAGCTCACGCTCCAAGTTCCATGCCTGGCATGCAATTTAACTATTTCACCTCCGGGGCAGTTCTAATGGTGGGACAAACTGCAATTGTCATAATATAGCAAGACTTCATGTTGTTTGAAAATCTACCTTGGCCTTGCACCTTCTGGGGTCTCAACTCTGTTACAACACCGAATTAACAAATGGTGCCTTAGGAGATCCACGCTACAGCTACTGAAAGTCCCCCACTGTCACACTTCACAGGGACAATGCTCTTTTGCTTATCGAGCACCACTCTAGTTCAATGGCCTCAGCCCAACCATCTCCTCTGCCCCAACTATTGGTATGTTTAAAACTAGGCTCCGGGACTATCTCACTACCAACAGCTCCTGTGACTGCCCAACTTAACCTTGTTTCTCCACTTCCCTTTCTGCTCTAGTTGCCCTCCTCCCCACTGGATTCTACCTCACATCTTGGTACAACCAATGCTGCACTTTTCACCCTCTTGCCACCCTTCCTACATTCCTTCTCCCCCCCCACCCTCTTCCCTCTCCCTATGACTCTGGCACTTCTTATCTGTTGTCTATTTTCTCTGACAAATGCCACTGGCTGCCTTGTTACAATGCTACCTTTGAACTGTATTAATCTGTACTCTGTTTGCAATGTCCACATTGTTGCAATGCCTGTCTTGATGTTCCCCATAATTTGTATTTCTCTGACGTGGAACCTTTGTAAAAGAGCCATGGCTCAAAGGTATTTGTAATCCTAGACTTGATAAATAAATAAATAAAAGGTAGAGTAAGAATAATATAATTAAAAATACCACTTTTTCAACAAAATAAGCAGTCTTACAGCGAAGTCACGTTGCAATCTTGGGGGCAAGTCTTACTCTCTAAATGGAAAAATTGAATCTGCCAGTTAGGGAGAAAGAGGCAGCAGTTTTCAATGTAGAATTCCAAATTCTTCTAATTTGCATACATTCAGCACTCAAAGTTCCGGGGGCAGTCAGCAGCTCTAGACTGACTGCTACAGTGCCTAATACTACTAGAAGATTCCTGGGTCTTGAATGTAAGATTTTGCATTTGGGAAACAACTCCTCAGAGGCAGTGTACAACTTAAGGGGTGAGAACATTTCAAGCTCCAAGCAGGAGCGGGACCTGGGAGTCATCATCTCAGATGACCTGAAGATGGCCAAACAATGTGACAAGGCAGAAGCAAGAGCTGGAAGGATGTTGGGCTGCATAGGCAGGGATATAACCAGCGTTAGGCAGGAGGTTATACTCCCACTGTACAGATCACTTGTAAGGCCTCACCTCGAGTATTGCGTCCAGTTCCAGTGACCCCATCTACAGAAGGACATAAACAGAGTAGACGCTGTGCAAAGGAGGGCAACCCAAGATGGGTGGAGACCTACATAACAAACACTATGGAGACAGGCTGAGGGCACTAAATATGTATTTGCTGGAGGAGAGGAGAGAGAAGGGGGACATGATTGAGAAATAAATACCTCACAGGAAGAAAGAGAGCGCAAGCTGATGAACTTTTCCAAAGAAAAATCTGCTCAAGGACTACAGGCCACAAATGGAAATTACGTACCTACCGTAATTCTTGATCTTCTTGGACGAAGTCTCCACCACTCGTTCACACTTATGGGACTACGCCAGAGGCACTAGGACCCAGTGGGAGTAAACTTTTTGCAGAGGGTCGGCACCAGAGATGGAGCAGCGAGGAGCGGAGCAGCGAGCATCAGCTCGTGCGGTAATGACTATCTCGGCGTTGACCCTCCAACTGCCTCAGTACTTCTTTTTCTGAGGAGATGCAGCGCAATTAACCTAGAAAGACTAGTCTAACACAAATCAGACATAAGATAGTCCGAAACGACCTGTATAAGAAGGGTCAACAAAGAAGTCTTCACAGCCTAAACATTGAGGGAGTGAAGACCAAAACAGAGAGGTGAGCTCGGGGGATGGAGGGTGGGCGTGTAAATGAGTGGTGGAAACTTTGTCCAAGAAGATCAAGAATTATGGTAGATACGTAATTTCCATATCTTCCTGGACATAAAGTCTCCACCACTCATTCACACTTATGGGAGAGTACCGAGCAAAAAATCCCCCAAGAGGGCGGCAGAAAAACCAAGAGCTCACAAATTCAGGACAGAAGTCCATTAAAGACAGTCCTGCCAAACAAAAGGTTTAGTCTGGCATGGACGTCGAGCGCATAGTGCTTAACAAAAGTATGCACTAAGCTCCAAGTAGCCACATTGCAAATGTCCACAATGGGCATGTTGCGGATTTCCGCCAGGGATGCCGCGACTGCTCTAGTAGAGTGAGCATACACTCTGCCCTCCAGCTAGACCTGTGCCATGGAATAACAGTGGCGAAGGCATGCCACCAGCCATGCTGAAATACATCTGATAGCGACAGCCTGACCCAGCTGGGTCTCGCTGAAGGAGATAAACAGTTGTTGAGCTTTACGAATTTCCTTCGTTCTATCTACATAGAAGCGCAAAGCTCTTTTAACATCTAAGGAATGAAGGGTACGTTCCCCTTCATTCTGGAAATCAGCAAAGTAAGTAGGTAGGACCAAAGGTTGGTTTAAATGGAATTCTGAGACAACCTTAGGAAGGAACTTAGGATTGGTCCTAAGAACATTTTTATCCTTGTGAAATACAGTGTACGGAGGGTCTGTTACCAGAGCATGTATTTCATAAACTCTGCGGGCCGAGGTGATGGCCACCAGTAAGGCCATTTTCCAAGTGAGGAATTTCAATTCGCAGGTAGCTAGTGGCTCAAAAGGTTTTCTACTGAGCATGTCTAGCATGAGATTAATGTCCCAGGCTGTAACTGGACATCTGACAGGAGGTCTGGTATGCAGAATACCCTTAAGAAACCTCTTAACTACCGGTAACTGAGCTAAAGATAAAGAAAGTAATGGCTCATGATAGACTGAAATGGTACAAAGGTGACTTTGATTGTAGAGTATTGAAGACCTGAATTTGAGAGGTCTAAGAGGTACTCTAAAACTGTGTTGAGTGGGCAGGAAAAGGGATTCAAAGATTGTCCTGCACACCACAGGGAAAAACGCTTCCATTTTGCAGGGTAAGTCTTTCTGGTTGCTGGCTTTCCCGCAGCCAAAAGAATGTCAGAAACTCTCCGAGGCACTGAACCTATTCACCTCTATCTCCTCAGAAGCCAAGCGTGAAGATGAAGTGACTTCATATTGGGATGGACCAGAGGACCCTAGGTCAGAAGGTTCGTCTGAAGGGGAAGCGCCTTCGGAGGGGTTTCCGCCATACTGTTGAGTAATGGAAAGCATATCTGTCGAGGCCAGAATGGAGCAATGAGAATCATCTTGTGTCCCTGAGACTCGAATTTAAGGAGTACCCTCTGGATTACGGGAAGAGGTGGAAAGGCGTATAGAAAGCGTTTTGTTCACTGCAGCCTGAATGCATCCTGACAGAAAATGCCAGGCCCTGGATTTCTGGAGCAGAAAAGAGGCAGTTTTGTGTTGAGTGGGGATGCAAAAAGGTCCGGGTCTGGAGTTCCCCACTCTGTGAATAGTGACTGAACTACGGTTAAGTCGAGAGACCACTTGTGAGGGTCTGCCTTCGTTCTACTGAGACGGTCTGCCAGTTCGTTCTGTATTCCCAGCAGGTAGACCACCTGAATAAGAGCCTTGTGATCTAGGCACCATTCCCACACTCTCATTGCTTCCCTGCACAAGGGGTAAGAGTGTGCACCACCCTGCTTGTTGATGTAATACATCACTGCCTTGTTGTCCGTCTGAAGGAGAATGTTCTTGTGACAAAGAATGTCCTTCAAGGCCTGGACTGCATAGAGGGCAGTTCTGATTTCCAGGATGTTTATGTGAAGCTGGACTTCGACCTGAGTCCACACACCCTGGGTGTGGAGATCCTGACAGTGGGCTCCCTATCCTGACAGGGATGCGTCTGTGGTGATAGAAATCTGATGATCCAGAGGAGCAAAGGGGTAACCTTCCAGAAGATTGTCCTCTTGCGACCACCAGGTAAGCGACCTCCTGAGAGGTTCTGTCATCTTGATGAGAAAGGACTGAGGATGAGTAATCGGGGACCACTGAGTACTGAGCATCCACTGAGAGTTTCTCATGTGGAGGCGTGCTAGGGGTACAGTGAACACTGAGGATGCCATTAGACCCAGCATCAGCTGCACTGAGATAGCTCAAACTGAGCTGTTCTCTCTGATGTATTGGGCCATCTGTAGGATATCACTCCTTCTGTCCTCTGGAAGAAAGGCTTTCACATAGGAGGTGTCCAGAAGAGTTCCTATAAAAAGGAGCATCTGGGAGGAATGCAACTGCGATTTCTTGAGATTTAGCAGAACTCCCATGGATGTGAGAAAGTCTGAGGCCATGGATACGGCATTGAGAGTTCCTTGTCTGGAAGGACTTGCTAGAAGTCAGCAGTCCAGATATGGGAACACTTGTATTCCTATCTTTCTGAGGTGCACTGCGAGAATTGCACAACACTGTGAAAATTTGCGGCACCAAGGATAGCACAAAGGGCAGGACTCTGAACTGACAATGTTGGCCCAAAGCCACTAACTTTAGGTATTTGTGATGCTTTGGGTGAATAGGAATATGTTGATAAGCATCCTGCATGCCCAGGGAGGCTAGCCAGTCGTGCTGATGAAGCAAAGGTAACAGGGTTCCTAGCGATATCATTTTGAACTTCTCCTTGGGAAGGAATTTGTTCAATTTTCTGAGGTCCAAAATGGGACTCATGCCTCTGGTTTTCTTTGGAACTAGAAAGTAATGGGAGTAGAACCCTGTGTTCAGTTGATCGAGCGGAACTATTTCTCCTGCCCTGTTGCTCAGAAGGCCTTGTATCTCAGAAGCGAGAAGTTCTGACTGAAGTACTGAGAGCCTGGGCTGTCGTTTGGGGGGGACAATCCAGAGGGGTCTCTGAAAAATTGAGGGAATACCCCTCATGGATTATCTGGAGGACCCAATTGTCTAATGTTATGGACTTCCATCGGTTGTAGAATTGAGTCAGATGACCTCCCATAGCTGAGGAAGAGTCCCCCTCGGGCAGCTGAGGTGGGACTTGGGCCAGAAACTTAGAAGGCAGCACTGGGCGCTTTGGGCCCTTGTGCTTTCTGTTGCGTTTTCTTTTGAGGCTGGGGGGGTTGGTTTTTATTAAAATGTACCCTGCCTTTGCCTCGAAAGGACTGACGGTTGTGGAATTGATGCTTATTAACTCCTCCACGAGAAGGGGTGGGAGCAGGTCGAGCCAATTTAATGTCAGACCTAGTCTTTTGAGTGGCCTCCAGAGCTTGCTCTACTTGAGGACCAAAGAGATACATACTGTCAAATGGTAACGTCATAACCTGTTGCTGGGCATCATTCGTGAAACCTGAAGTGTGCAGCCAGGAGTGGCAGCGAGTACAGATGCCTGCTGCTGCTGCTGCCCGAGAAGTAGTATCAAAAGCGTCCATAGCTGCTTTAACCTGTTGGTTGTTGGACTCGATACCCCTGGTTATGGTTTGAAATAGCTCCAAATTAGAGTCCGACTCTAGCAGAGCTTCTACCATTTATTTGAGCGAATGCCAAAGAACATATTCATATTGAGAAAAATAGCCCTAGTAGCTGGCAATACGCATACCCAGGATAGAGGCAGCAAAGACTCTCTTACCTAAGGTGTCTATCTTGCGAGATTCTTTGTTTATAGGCCGGGCTGAAGATGCCTGAGGGAGGACAGCCTTATCATTCTCCGCTAGGACTACAATAGGGTCCGCAAAGGCCTGGGAGGCCAAGATGGGTTGATCCTTGGGAGCAGCATACTTTCTATCTATGGACTTAGCCACAGAAGGAACGAGAGCAGGATTATTCTATATCATTTTAAAAAGCGTTTCAAAGGAGGGCTCTACCGGAGGAGTCAAATCCATAGGGATCTCCGGAACATGATGGTATTAGAGTCTTAACAGCTTCCCAGGATCAATATCTGTAGTCTGGAGAGAAAGAGTGGAATTCAAATTTTTCAGCAGAGACTTAAAAGACAGGTCTTCGACCAGAGACTCTGCTACAGGATGAGATCCTTCCACATCATCACCCAGGCGAAGGTCTGGGTCAGGCTTAATGTCATCTCCTGAAAGCCCAGGAGGGACTGAATGGGCAGGAAAGGAGTGAAAATCAGAAGGAAATGAGGAAGGAAAAGGATTCAGAGAAGAGGAGCCCTGAAGACTGGATGACGCCGTAACAGGCCTCGGCGCCAAGGAAGGGCACGGCGCCAAAGAGCCGCACTGCACCGAAAAGCCATAAAGCACCGAAGACAGCGCTGAGGACGGTGCCGACAGCCCCAGCGGCGCCGAGGATGGCGCCAACAGACACATTGACGCTAAGGACAGCGCCGAATGAGCCATCAATGCCAAAGGCACTGAAAACATCCCAAGGCTCCGAAAAACAGGATCTGAGGAGAAAGATGGATGAATACCAGGAGATAGAGGCATCGGTGTGGCCCCCTGCACTGCAGCCATGTGAGGGGGGAAACACCTAAGCGCAGAGTCGACGGGCACCGAACAGGGCGCCGCACAAGTAGGGAGGGCCAACCGCCCTTCCCGATCCTCCGAAAAACCCGAAGGCCCCGGAGTGACCGGGCCAGGCAGCTGGACCAACCTCCGAGCCCATTGCTACATAAGAGCAGCCCACTGATGAAACTGCTCATCTGAAGACCTACCAGAGGGCGGGGTAGGGCTCCGATGTCGAAGGGGTCGGCGACCGGAAACAGAAACCGGCAACTCCGAAGGAGGAGACCGACAACTAGCCCCAACAACCGACCGTCTACACGCAGACATACCAGGGGGCGACCTCGAGTGATGCCTTCTCTTTTCTGACCTGTGCGCCGAAGAAGAGTTCGAGGTCGAATGGTGCCGAGAGTGCGACCGTTTGCTTTTATGCTTCCGAGGGGACTGCCCTTCCCCTCGGGCAATGGACTGTCCGTTGTCAGACCCCTCCCCTGGAGAGGGCGGCGGACCGGACCTAGTCCGACTGACTGAACAGCTTTCATACGAAGTCTCCCTACCGTCACCTGACCTGCTCATAGTCAACTCCGTCAATGTAGGCTGAGACTTCTTTTGTTTAATAAGAATAAATAAACTAAGCGGTACTTATTCAAGATATTATTACAAAACAATAAAATTGAAAACTATGCTGCTAGTTTGAAGTTTGACTCCCGGTGGGTGAGCGACGTCGTCACTGAAGTGCACTTGACGGTGGGAAAAAAGGAACTGAGGTGGTTGGCGGGTCGACGCTTGAGATAGTCATTACCAGTACGACCGATGCTCGTGGGAGCCACCGTGGCTCCATCTCTGGCGCTGACCCTCTGCAAAAAGTCTGCTCTCGCTGGGTCCTAGTGCCTCCGGTGTAGACCCATAAGTGTGAATGAGTGGTGGAGACTTTATGTCCAGGAAGATCATGAAAATTGAGGGGGGGAGGCTCAGAGGAAACATGAGAAAGAACAGGTTACTCACCTGAAACAGTAGTTCTAGGATTGGTATATGTTGTTCATCCACACTGTTTGGCATTGTCCTTTCCACTTTAAATCTTGCCTGAAGTCTTCATGCTGGCGCCTCCCACCCACCCGTGTGGTATATACCTCTGCTCCACCCCATGACACCAGATCTTAGCACGCTGGAAGCAAGGTTGTGCGCCCAAAGCCGGGGAGGTCGGGTGGGTGCGTGTGGATGAACAACATATACCACTGCTAGAACTACTGTTACAGGTGAGTAACCTGTTCTTCTAGGAGAATGGATATGTTGTTCATCCACACTGTTTGGCAGGCTCCAAGCAGTTCTCTGAGAAGAGGGAGGCAAGGCGCACACCCCCTACTTAGAAAACAGAGATTGGAGAACTGAGGCCCCAAAACCAGCATCCCTGCATGATTCAAGGTTGATGTGGTAGTGGGTGATAAAGGTATTTGCTGATTTCCAGGTAGCAGCCCGACAGATTTCCTGGATAGGGATGTCCCTGGAAGCAGCCACCGATGCAGCAGTATGGCAGGTAGAATGAGCGCTTACCCCTCTGGGAGGCTCCTTGCCTACCAACTCATAGCACAGACCTATACATGATGTAATCCACCTTGCAATGGTCAGTTTGGCTGCAGGTCTGCCAGAAGTGGCTTCAGCGTAGGTGACAAACAGCTGGTGAACCTCTCCATGAATTTCCACCATCCTCTCCCTGTAGTAGGAGGGAGCACGTCTCAGGTCCAGAGTGTGGAGCCTGTACTCGGCGTCCGAGAAGTAGCATGGGTAGTATACCGTTAGAGTCAACACCTGGTTAAGGTGAAACTCTGACACCACCTTTGGAAGGAATTTCGGGTGGGGGCGCAGGACAGCTTTGTCCCTGTGAAAGACCAGATAAGGAGAGTCCACCAAAAGTGCCTGGAGCTCCCCTGTCATTCTGGCTGACGTGATAGCCACCAGGAAGGCCGTCTTCCATGACAAGTGTGACAGCTCACACTTGTACATGGGTTTGAATGGCTTGCCCATGAGCTTTGCCAAAGCCAGCAGCAGATCCCACGTACAGGAAGGGATATGTGATCCAGGCCTTTGAAAAAGCGCCAACCACTGTCTCCTGTGCCAATGTTAGCCGACCGTCCCACGCCCGGTAAGCAGAAATGGCTGCCAGGTGTACCCTAAGGGTCGAAGACTGCAGATCCCCTTTGGAGAGAGACCAAAGGTAGTCGAGAATGTTAGCCACAGAGCAGGATAAGGGGTCCAGGCTCTTACCCTGGCACCAAATGGAAAACCTTTTCCATTTGAAGGCATAACATTTCCTGGTCAGTTCCTTTCTAGATGCCTCCACCATGGTGTAGACATCTTCGGAAAGACCCAGAGCCTGGAACTCTAGCCGCTCAGGTACCAAGCTGTGAGATACAGGAATTGAAGGTCCGGATGGAATACCTTCCCCTGGTTGAGAGATATCAGGTCTGGGCGTGTACAAAGCCACTCCGGGGGCCTGCAGCTGAGGCTGAGGAGATCTGGGTATCAGAACTGGTGCGCCAGTCTGGGGCTACCAGAATCACCTTCGCCTTGTCCCTCCTCACCTTGAGTAACACGTTGTGGATCAAGGGAAATGGAGGGAAGGCGTAGAGGAGGCCTGGGGTCCATGGCCTTGAGAAGGCATCCCCCTGCAGAGAGCCCTGCTGAGGGGGGCAGGCATGATACAGTCTCAGCTTGGTGTTTTCCTTGGAGGCCAACAGGTCCACCATTGGTTTGCCCCAACAGGAGAACAGGCTGCAAGCTACCTCTGGATGGAGAGACCACTTGTGGGATGTCTGGCCTATGCAGCTGAGAGCATCCGCCAGCTGGTTCGAGGCTCCTGCCACATGGATGGCGAGGAGATCCACCTCCAACCGGCTTACGAGGGTCCAGATGTGGAGCGCCTCCTTGCACAGCAAACAGGAGTGCATGCAGCCCTGCTTGTTGAAGTAGTACATAGTCGTGGTATTGTCTGTCTGGACTTGAAAAGCTGACAGTGCTAGTCTGACTGCTCTGAGCTCCAACAGGTTGATGCGGCATCGGGACTCCTTGGGGCTCCAGAACCCGTGGGCCCTATTGTCCCTCATGTGAGCTCCCCAGCCCATGAGAGAGGCATCAGTCATAAGGACGACCATCGGTTTGGGGCAGACAAACATAGATACATAGATACATAGACAGTGTCGGCAGATAAGGGCCTATGGCCCACCTAGTCTGCCCATTTGAGCTTGTAAGTTCAGTTTGTTTTCCTAGAAGTCTATTTCCCCTTACCCCTGACCTCTAGAATTCCTTTATGTCTATCCCATGCATTCTTAAATCCCGTGATTGTTTCAGCCCCCACCACTTCCTCTGGCAGGGTGTTCCACTTGTCCACCACCGCTCTGTGAAGAAATTCTTTCTCATGTTTCCTCTGAATCGTCCTCCTCCAACTTCATCCCATGCCCTCTAGTCCTGAAACATCTTTTCTACAAAATAGTGTTTTTCTGCACCCTGTTCCTCCCTGAAGATACTTGTATGTCTCTATCATATCCCTCTCTCTCCTCTCCTCCAGGAGTACATGTTCAGTTCCTTCAACCTGTCTTCATAGGATTTGTGATGCAACCCATGCACCATCTTTGTTGCCCTCCTCTGAACCTTCTCTACCTGTCTATGTCCTTACGTAGGTATGGTCTCCAGAACTGTACACTGTACTCAGGTGGGGCCTCACTAGTGTCTTGTATAGCGATGAATTATGACCTCCTTTCCTGCTGGTGATGCCCTGCCATACATCCCAGCATCCTATTTGCTTTACCTGATGCCTTGTCACACTGTTTCCCACCTTGAGGTCATCAGAGATGACAACCCCAAGATCCCTTTCCTGCTTGGTGCATGCTATATCCTCACCCCCAACTGATATATTGTGCCAGGTTTTTGTGCCCCATATGCATTATCTTGCACTTCTTTGCATTGAATTTCAACTGCAAACCCTTGACCATTCTTCAAGTTTCTGCAGGTCCCTTCTCATTCTGTCTACACCCTCTGGTGTGTCTACTCTGTTACAGAGCTTTGTGTCATCAGCGAACAGTGAAATTCTGCCTTCTATATCCTGTGCAATGTCACTGATGAAGATGTTGAATAGGACCGGTCCCAGCACTGATCCCTGTGGTACCCACTGGTCACTCTTCCTCTGTGGGTGACAGCCATTTACCACCACCCTCTGTGTCCTGCCACCCAGCCAGTTACCTACCCACCACACTACTGGCCTGCCACACCCATATTCCCCAGTTTGTGTAATAGTCTTCTATGTGGCACAGTGTCAAAGGCCTTGCTGAAGTCCAGATAGGCCATGTCCACTGCCTCCCCTGATCCACCTCCCTAGTCACCCAGTCAAAAAATTCAATGAGGTTGGTCTGACATGACCTCCCCCTGGTGAAACCATGCTGCCTTGGGTCCTGTAGTCCATTGACAACCAGATGTTCCACCAATCTCTCCTTCAGTAGTGCTTCCATGATCTTTCCCACTACCGAGGTGAGGCTGACTGGTCTGTAGTTCCCTGCTTCCTCTTTGTTCCCACTTTTGTATAAGGGGACTACATCTGCTGTCCTCCAGTCTTTGGGTGCCTCCCCTGTTTCCAGTGATTGGCTGAACAGGATAGCCAGAGGTTCAGCCACCACCTCTCTTAGTTCTTTAAGGACCCTGGGTGCACCCATCTAGCCCCATTAGCACTGTCAACTCTTATTACTTCCCAGTTCCTTCAGGACCCTTTCTCGTAAAGGGACTTGTGTCCATTTCTGCACCATTCTCACCCCTTTGTACCCCTTCAGACCATTACCCCTCTTCCTTAGTAAAGACTGAGCAGAAATACCTGTTCAATATGTCAGCTTTACTGTTGTCATCCTCCACGCTGCTCCCATCCTCCCCCTTCAGTCTAACTATCCCTCCCTTTGTCCTTCTTTTTTCACTTATGTACCTGTAAAAGGTTTTGTCCCCTTTAACCACTGATTTTGCAATGTGTTCTTCTGTCTGAGCTTTGGCTTCCCTTACTGACTTCCCTGCCTCCCTTTGTTTCTCCTGGTACTTCTCCCTATCCCCTTCTGCCTGTGTCTACAGCACGCAGTTCGAATTTAGTCCATGCAAGTGCTGCAAACAGGATCTCTTCCTGCAACCGGTCTGGAGCGGTCCACGATTGGACAACGTCCCACATCTTCTGGGTTACAGTGATCAGCTGGTTGAAATGACCATATCGCTGAGTCCACTGGGCGGCCAGCTCCCATTGGAGGGGGTGCATGTGCCACCTGGCCCAATGGACCACTGAGGTGCACACCGTCATGTTACCCTGAAGGCGTAGAAAGTCCTGGGCAGGGCGCAAATGCCCAACCAGAAATGATCGGGCAAAGGAGGAGAGTACCTCCACCCTGTCCGCCGGGAGCCAAGCTCTGGCTTGACAGGAGTCGAGCTTTGCCCAGATGAAGCCCATCAGCTGAGAGGGCACGAGTTTCGATTTGGCCTCGTTGATCAGGAGGCTGAGTTGGGAGCAGGTTAAGAGGGCCAGATCCCTAGACTTCTCCATGTCCTGTTGAGTGGAACCTGCCAAGAGTTTGGTACTCACGCTACCCAGACCAGGAGGCAGGACTGACGAGATGAAGACCTCTGGATGGTGTTCTGGTTTGCCAGGGGAAGCCAGGCCTACATTGCTCACTGAGGTGGTCGCAACTTGTTAGATGGTGTTGAGCAGGGAGCCGAATCTCTGAGCGGGTCTTTCCTCGGAAAATGTCCCTGCGATAGGAGCGACAGTCTAGGCCGAGATGGCAGGGTCTAGAGCACGCAGTTCGAATTTAGTCCATGCAAGTGCTGCAGCAGCTTCCAGCTAGTATAACATACTTGAAGGTGGGGAACCAAATCGTGACCCACACTGCACATTCAGCACGCTTATAAGCAACACAACTCTTAGTCACACTTCGAGCAAAGTCCAGTTACAATTTAGCAGAAGTTCTGCGCAAACCTCTCAATCCATGACTCACTTCGGCACCTGGGTGGTCGATTGCTTCTGGAGCAAGTCTTCGGTCCTAGTTTCAAGCAGTGATCACTCTCTTTCTCTTCAGGTTTCAGATCTCAAACAAAGGAATTAGATTTAAGTTCAACTTTCACAGTCACAGGATTTCTCACTGGAAGATGTGACAGGCAGGCCAGTGCAGCCTTCCTACAGATTTTCCTGTGCTCCCACGCTGGAGCTGTTCACTCTCCAAACTCCAGCTCACAAGTGACTCTGCTACAGGCAGTTCTGGGGATTTCTTCTGAGATCCAAAAGGTTTGGTTGGCTGAGGGGACTGTCAGTCACAGCAAGGGCTCCCCCTCCAGGTCCATTTAGACGCCAAACCTCAAAAACTACAATTACTACAGAAATTCAATCCCACAAGACCTCTGGGGACAGTCTCCATTTTAGGTCCCCTGAGGTATGATTGGTCCAACTCTAGCAGTCCAGAACCAAAAGGTGGCTCTTATGCAAAAAGTCCAAACTGCAAGAGAAGGCAGGTTAAACAAATGTCTATACTATTATTAATAAAACAGATAAACAATAAATGAACACAGTTCCTAACAGAGCTACCTCTGCACATATAGCGACTGCAGAATGGAGCACAAATGCCACTCGCCTGGCCGGTCATGAGCCCTAAACTACTCGGCCCCAGCCCAGACTAATTTCTAACACAGCATAATGACTGTCTTAAAGAGACAGGCACAGAGGCTTTTTATAGCACTCTCATGCAGACACATACAGCTACTGCAGACACAGGACACCATCCTGACAGTGGGCATTAGGCAGCCCAGGAAGACATCATAACCCCAATTTACAGGTGGGGGTTGCAGGAGTGGATGTATTAACCAGAGTTGTTCAATAAAGTTTTATTGTTGCACAGATACAAATACTCCTATATGCTGTATCAAAGTACAGGGGTGCTTTATGTCCATTAAAATTATAAGCTTGTTTATTGCAAGTTTATTAATTTGATATACCCTCTGCCTGTAGGCAATAATGTTTGATTTACTCTCTGTCTGTAGGCAATAATATGTAATGTGAATTTACATAAGCTCAGTAAAATATAAGCTAAAATAAGAAACAATGGTGACGAACGTTTGAGTAACTGGTGTGTTTATTCACTCCCATGGTGCACATTCAACAGCGAAAAGAACAGAACTGGGGTAGGTGCTGGAGGGCAAGTTATTGGTAGGTGCATGGCACCATGCAGTGTTACACCGGTGCAGTAGCTGTTGCTGACCACCGGCCAAACGATTTGGTCCCACTGGGTCCTAGTGCCTCCCATGCAGACCTATAAGTGGGACTCCATCAAGAAGATTGATTCTGTGGAAGATCTAATATTACTAGTTCTACTGGCATGGAGGCACTATGGCTTGCGATCAGGGGTGTGGGGCTGGCAAATGACTGAGCTTGGCTCAGCACATCATTTGCATGCCAGCCCCCACCCCTCTTCCCCTGTAGTTGCAATCCACTGAATGGCCATCCATGGAAAGTCTTGATAGTCCACTGTGTACTGTCAAACAGAACATTGGTTCAGGGCTAATCAACTATCCCTCAATGCCAAGAAAACAGTCTCTATGACCTTTGCAAACAAGGCAGTGGTTTGCCAGACTCCTTTTCCCACCCACCCAGAGGGAGAAAAGGTGAGTCCCCTGGAAATGAGAGTTAAGCATCCTACACCAGGGCCAGGGGTTCCAACCTGGAGAGGCGAAGCCACGCTGGTTGTCAAATGCAGACTAATGTTCCTACCAGACTCGCCACTCCTCCTTAACTGTATGCACAACCGTGAAGAAACCTGGTGCACAGATGGGGTGCTATCCCCAACTCCTTAAACATGTCCAAAGTATGTTCTGCACTCTCCACACAAACCGGTGAGGCATTTCTTTGTTCAAAAAATGAATGCCAAGTTTTATTGGTACAAACTTTCAAAGTGTATCCATTTACTCAATTTCAGGTGAAATTTAAGACAGGATACTCAGTCAGCTTGCCTAAGCTCTATGTACTTGTGAAAAATGAAAATTACGTACCTCCCCATATTCTTGATCTTTCTATGTATCTTCACCATTCATCACTAGTTGTGTACTAGGCCGGAAGCTAGGACCCTGCAGGACCATTTTTTTTTTTGAGGAGGAGGAGCCAACGCAGGGGTTGCGCCTCCCTCGAGGCCGACATATTACATGGCGTTCGTATGTTGACCATTACTTGCCGTCGACTCCTCCTCAACTCTAGTTCTGCATGCCGGCAAGAAGAAGGATAGTAAGGGTTGGAGGGGTGGGGAAAGGGAGCCCAAGGGATAGAGAAAGGAAAGGATATAAAACTAAAAGAAGGCATAAGTGACAGAGAGGACAGGACGGAAAAGAAGCCTGAGGGATTGGGAAGGGGGGGTCCCAATCTCTGGGCGAAAGGAATGGGTGGAGAAGGGAGGGTAGAAGAAGAAAGAGGAAAAAGGGAAGGAGGAGGAGGAGACACCGCCCCCTTGCCCTATCAGACCGGACTGCTTGAGAGGCAAGCCACAAAGTTTTTTAAGCACAGGAGCTAGTGCCAAGGCTTAAGGATGAACCCCTCTTTTTTTTTTTTTTAAGGTCCAGGCAGGCCACTGATCCAGGGCATACAGTGTCTTCCTCTCCTGCCAACCTAAAGGGCAGAAGGACTGTTAAATGTGCCCTGGGTAACACCCGAGGAACAAAGGAGAGAGGGGTATCCCCACAGTGGAAGGAAAAATAAATTTCAGGGAAATAGCTGAGGGGGTCTGGGAGGCCCCCCCCCAAACACTGGCACCACTAGAGAGGGAGCCGGAGCACCAAAACCTGAGAAGAGGAAGAGGGGGAGAGCCGCTGTGACCCCCAGAAGCATAATCCTCCGTGTCTGCCTAACCAGAGGATTCTTCCCCGATCCCAGAAGGGAGGAAGGGGAGGTGCTGAAGACCACACGAAATGGTAGACAAACAGGGAGGAGGAATCGCCCAGAGACTGAGGCTCCAGGAGGAAGGAGGGAGGTTTTAGTGATGAATGGTGAAGACACAGAAAGATCAAGAATTCACGGTAGGTAATTTTCATATCTTATCTGTGCCGCTTGTCAATTCATCACTAGCAGAGTAATTTGTTCTGAAGAGGCCCAGCACCTCCCTAAGGGACAGTGTCCCTTAGCCTCCAGTGGGGGAGACACCAGAGGGGAGAACCCCTGCAGGCATGGCTAGGCCTGGGACTGGTCCGGGTGAGGCAAGGATCTCCTTGCAGGAGAAGGAAGGCACTCCTGAAGCGCTCGCCTCACCCTACGGGAGAAAAGATGGGTTCTCCAGAAGGTGGAGGAAGTCACCCTATGCCAGGCCAGGGTGACAACCAGGAGAGACAAAGTCATGCCAACCACCTGATGCAGATCACTGTCCCCACTATCTTGGAGGTCACTTTGTTGGCATCGTTCGATGCCCTTGCTTGGTGCCTTGCAAGGTCCAGGCCTCACGCGGAGGGGGCATTGGCATGTCTGGTTTCCTCCAAATCAAGCAGGGAGGCTAGAACCTGTCCTAGCCAAGACCATAAGTACCTGTTGTAGGTAGCATGGTGGGCCTGATGCGCTGCCACACAGAGTGAGATCCATGCCGAGCAGAAAACTCTCCTACCCCAAAAATCGAACTCAGCTGAGTGAGGATCCGGAGGTTGGTCATGGCTTGGGCTTCTATGCCCAGAGGGGGTGCCCATAAGTGTCACGTCCGAAGGAGGGTGAGGCAGAGTTCCCGGAGACTCCGGGGGGCACAATACTGCTGGCGAAGGTCCCTTGGGGCTGGAGCTGGGGCAAAGGGACGTCGCCAGACCCTGTGCAATGCCTCCCAGAAGGGAGCAGGCCAGGCCAGTACCAACAGGTCGAACACACTGTACTCGCCCAAGAAGGCGCATGCTAACTGGTCTGGATTGCGTTCTCCTAAGGTGGAAATTTGGAGCTCGTCAAGCAACCCCAAAAGGAAACACTGATAGCTCCAAAGATCAGTTGCTGGGGACAGATGGACGGATGACTCCTCTCCCTCACAGGAAGAAGACGAGGGAGCTGATGAGCTTGGAGAACCAGGGTCAGACTGCACTGGGGAGTGTTGGAACACCTGTTCGTCCATGGCTCGGTACTAGGCAGGGTACAGTGCAGCCGTGGCCCTGAAATGTTCCCAGGTAAGGGGCCCTGTAGGACCAGAGATACCTCAGAGAGGGGGAGGGGTTGGCAGAAGCACAGGGGCCATGAACCTACGAGGAGGGGCATTGCCTCTGCCTGGGCAGGGGGACCGTGTGGGAGATCTCAAAGGAGGAGGGGTTCTGGTGGTCCCAGCAGACAAAGACCGCTCAACCAAGCTGGAACAGCCAGAGCTGAGCATGAGAGGAGAATTCCCTCCACGAGGCAACTGGGGCCACATGAGCCCAAAAGGGCGGCCCCTAAACTCTAGAGAAGATATCCCTCCCGGGTGGCTCTCGGGGAAGAGGACTGGCTCAGCACTGCAGCTACTCCCCAAGCCCCTATGGGCTCCCAGGGAAGGGCGCTGTGCAGAACCGAGTCTACTCAACCCTTCAGACACCAAGAGAACCCTCTTCCTCACCACCAGCTGAGGCACCTGGCACCCCACAGCCAACTCCGAGGAGACAGCCAGGGGTGGAGCGCCCTCCCCTGCTTGGGACGCCCCAGTCCACCCAGAACTCGGGCTGGCCAGAACAACCACAGGAGGGGTTACATCTCCCATGGGGCAGGTGGTTCACTGGCCCCGGACTGCCCTATGGTGCCCCCCCCGGGCATCCGAAGGCTGGTTGGAACCAGCAGAATCTGCCCACCTCCGAGGAGGGGTTGAGTAGGGGCCGAAGTGCTGGATACGGAGGAATCAGCGGATTCCGAGGAGTCTGGAAGCCATTCTGGGTCAACCTTCGACTCATCCTCCCTGGAGAAGGAAGCCCGAACCCAGACGATGCCCCGATCCCTCCTGGTCCCGGGACCATGAGTGGCGCTGTCCCCAGCCCCTGGTGCCGCAAATGGCACCAGGGTCAGAGGCGGCACCGCGAGCAGCACTGCAAACTGGCTCTGTGCTGCCCATGGTGCGCCTCTGTCCTCGGCACTGTGAATGGTGCCAGAGTCAGAAGTGGTGCTGGAGGCCGGCCTGGTGCCACCCACAGCACCACCCTGACTCTCGGCACCGCAAATGGCACCGGAGTCAAGGGCAGCACCAACTGATGGCACAGAGGATGGTGCCCACTCAGGCCCATCGGTCCCAGAGCATGACATTTGAGACTCCACTTCCGAAGAAGCGACTGTCGAAACGATGCCTCCCACCCGGCGGCCCCTGAAGGGGCCAGACTGTGCCTCCTGCACAGTGGAAGAAACCTCCGCCACAGCAAGGCTAGAAGAGGTGGAGGCCCCCTCCTTCACGGGCCATATTAGACCGGGAGGGGACCCAGAGAAAGGGCCGAGAATCCTGACTTTGGCCTTCTGAGTGCGAGTCTGTCCTTCAGATGTCGGTGGCGCAGTCCGACCTTAAACACGCGCAATTCCAGAACTCAGCGATCCATGGTAAAACAGGCGTCGCAATGATCCATCTCGTGGTTGGGGCCTAAGCAGGTTAAACACTGGTCATGCTGGTCATGGCGGAGAAAAGTCAACCACAGGGACTCTGTCGCATTGGAGGCCAACCCGCCCTAGATGATTTCTTTTTGTTCCCCGAACGAGACATGACCGGATGGAAACAAAAAAAAGAAACAAAAGCACTCAGCGTCATCAGAAAACAAAAAGGAAAGTTCTTACTGTTATAGAAACATAGAATTTGACAGCAGATAAGGACCACTTGGCCCACCTAGTCTGCCCATTTTCCTACCTAACAGATAAGCTGCAGATCCTAGTTAACCAACAGCTTACTTCCTCCTACCCCCCACTAGGACTGCCTTATGTCTGTCCCATGCATTCTTGAATTCCCCCACTGTTCTTGACTCCACGACCTCCTCAGGGAGGCTGTTCCATGCATCCACAACCCTCTCTGTGAAAAAAATACTTCCTCACATTACCTCTAAGCCGTCCCTCTATCTTCAAATTGTGCCCCTTGTTCTTGCACATCTCTTTTCTGGAAGATGCCACCCTCTTGGACTTTGTTGATTCCCTTGAGGTACTTAAAAGTTTCTATCATGTACCCTCTCTCCTCCTTTCCTCAAGGGTATACATATTAAGCTCCTTTAGTCCTTCTTCGTATATCTTCTGGTGCAGACCCTGCACCGTTTTAGTTGCCCTCCTCTGGACAGCCTCCACTCTGGCTATGTCTTTGCGGAGATGGGTCTCCAGAACTGTACACAGTACTCCAGATGGGGTCTCACCAACTGTCTGTACAGATGGATAACAAATGAAAATTACGTACCTACCGTAATTCTTGATCTTCTTGGACGAGTCTCCACCACTCATTCACACTAGTGGGATTAGCGCCGGAGGCATTAGGACCCATCGGGAGCAAACTTTGCTGGAGAGTCGTGTGGAGAGATGGCGCTCAGGGAGGGCACGGATGCTGCGAGCAGCGCTGAGCGCAATGACTATCTCGGCGTATTTACCCTCCAACCGCCTTTCAGTACTCTTTTTACCAAGGAGGTGCAGCGCAACTAACGAAAGAGTAAATCTAATCCAAAAACGGACATAAGATAGTCCGCACGCACCCGTGTAAGAAGGGTCAGCAAAGAAGTCTTCACGGCCTAAAGATTTGAGGGAGTGAAGACCAACACAGCAATGAGCTCAGGGGATGGAGGGTGGGCATGTGAATAAGTGGTGGAGACTCGTCCAAGAAGATCAAGAATTATGGTAGGTACGTAATCTTCATATCTTCCTGGACATAAGTCTCCACCACTCATTCACACTGGTGGGAGAGTACCAAGCTGATAATCCCCCAAAAGGGCGTGCAGGAGAGCCAGAGCTCACTGCCGACCAAGATAGAAGTCCATTAAGGATAGTTCTGTCAATGTGGAATGTCACTGGCATGAACATCCAGTGCATAATGCTTAACGAAGGTACGCACTGAGCTCCAGGTGGCGGCGCGAGATATCTGCAATTGGAACATTGCAAATTTCTGCTAGGGATGCTGCGACCGCTCTAGTAGAGTGAGCTGCATACCTACCTTCTAATTTAACTTGAGCCATGGAATAGCAATGTCGAAGCATGCCACTAACCATGATGAGATGCATCTGATAGCAACAGGTTGACCCAGCCGGGTGTCGCTGAAAGAAACAAACAGTTGCTGAGTCTTCATGAAAATTCTGGTTCTATCTAAATAGAACCGCAAGGCTCTCTTAACATCCAAGGAATGAAGAGATCGTTCCCCTTCATTTTGGAAATTAGCGAAGTAAGAGGGAAGTACCAGAGGTTGGTTTAGATGGAATTCTGACACAACCTTGGGAGAAATTTAGGATGAATATGGAAAACTACCTTGTCTTTATGGAATACAGTATACGGAGGGTCTGTAACCAGGGCATGTATCTCAGAGACCCTTCGGGCTGAGGTAATGGCACCAGGAAGGCAGTCTTCCAGGTAAGAAATTTTAGCTCACAGGTAGCTAGGGGTTCGAAAGGCTTCCGAGTGAGCATGTCCAGCACCAGGTTAATGTCCCAGGCTGCAACTGGACGCTTAACAGGGGTCTGGTATGAAGAATTCCTTAAGAAATCTCTTCACTATAGGTAACTGAGCCAGAGTCAAGGAAGAAACCGCTCATGGAACGCTGAGATGGCACTAAGGTGAACTTTAACTGTGGAGTACTGAGACCTGAGTTTGATAGGTCCAAAAGATACTCCAGAATCTTGTCAGGAGGACAGGAAAAGGATTCCAAGAGGACTTTAGACACCAGAGAGAAAAACATTTCCATTTGGAGCGTATGTTTTTGGTGGCTGGCTTCCGAGCAGCCAGAAGGATGTCTGAGACTCTACGAGGAGCGTTGAACCGATTCACTTCTACCTCTTCAGGAGCCAAGCATGAAGGTGAAGTGATTTCAGGTTGGGATGGACCAACGAACCCTGAGTCAAAAGATTGATTTGCAAGGAAGTGGTCTCGAGAGGCTGCCAACATACTGTTGAGTAGAGGAACCATAGTTGCCGAGGCCAGGAGGGAGCAATGAGAATCATTTGGTCCCTGAGACTCGAACTTGAGGAGTACTCTCTGGATTAGAGGAAGGTGGAAAGGCATAAAGAAAGCGTTTTGTCCACCGCAGCCTGAACGCACTCTGACAGAAAATGCCAGGCCCTGGATTTCTGGAGCAGAAGAGAGGCAGTTTTGCGTTGAGTGGGGATGCAAAAAGGTCCAGGTCTGGAGTCCCCCACTCTTCGAACAGTGACCGAGCTACGGCTGGATCGAGAGATCACTCATGAGGGTCTGCCTCCGTTCTGCTGAGGTGATCTGCTAGGTTGTTTTGTATACCTGGCAGATAAACCACTTGAATCAGAGACTTGTGCTCCAAGCACCACTCCCACACCCTCATTGCTTCCCTGCAAAGGGGATAAGAATGAGCACCACCTTGCTTGTTGATGTAATACATCACAGCTTTGTTGTCCGTTTGAAGGAGAATGTTCTTGTGACAAAGGACATCCTTCAGAGCTCGGATCGCATAGAGGACCGCTCTCATCTCCAGGACATTTATGTGGAGATGAGTTTCGAACTGAGTCCATACACCTTGAGTGTGGAGGAGTGACAGTGAGCTCCCATCCCATTAGCGGCGCGTTTGTAGTGATGGAGATCTGATGATCCGGGCAGCAAAGGGAATCCTTCCAGGAGATTGCTCTCTGAGACCACCAGGTGAGAGACCTTGAAGGGCCCGACACCTTGATGGGATAAGACTGGGGTGAGAGGTCGAGACCACTGAGTGGAGAGCATCCATTGGGGTTCTCATGTGCAACCGGCCAGGGTACAGTGAACACCGAGGCACCATGAGACCCAACATGCTGTATCGAGAGAGCTGTAACCGATTGGTTCTCCCCGATGTAACGGGCCATCTGAAGGATGTCGAGTCTTCTGTCCTCTGAAGGAAAGCCTCATGGAAGAGGTGTCTAGAAGCGCCCCATGAAAAGGAGCTCTGGGAGGGCTGCAGTTGTGATTTTTTAATTCAGCAGAACTTCCATGGACGAAGAAGACGAGAAGTCGCTTGCACGGCTTCCAAAGTCCCTTGGCTGTAAGGGCTTGCTAGAAGCCATCGTCCAGGTAGGGAAACACTGGAGTCCAAGCTCCTGAGATGCGCCACGAACTGCACAACACTTTGTAAAACCGCGGGCGCCGAGGATAGCCCAAAGGGCAGGACTCTGAACTGATAATGCTGACCCAAAGCTACAAACCTGAGGAACTTGCGGTGGGTCGGGTGGATGGGGATATGCTGGTAAGCGTCCTGCATATCCAGGGAGGCCAGCCAGTTGTGCTGATGCAGCAAGGGTAACAGGGTACCTAGGGAAATCATTTTGAATTTCTCCCTAGGGAGAAATTTGTTTAACTTTCTGAGGCACCAGATTTCTTTGGAACTAGAAAGTAAAGGGAGTAGAACCCTGTGTTTCGCAGATGCGGGGGCACTGGTTCTATTGCCCTGTTGTTTAGAAGGCCCTGGATCTCGGCGGTGAGGAGGTCTGACTGAGAGGCCGCAACCTGGGTTGTCGTCTGGGAGGACAATTCGGGGGGGTTTCCAAGAAATTGAGAGAATAACCCTCGCGAATTATCCGAAGGACCCATTTGTCCGAAGTTATGGACTTCCACTGGTTGTAGAAGTACATCAGACGACCTCCCACCGGAGGAGAAAGTTCCACCTCGGGGCTCCACCTGAGGGCAAAAGATAGGAGCCATCAAAAGGCAGCGCCATTACCTGCTGCTGAGCATCATTCGTGAAGCCAGTAATACAGCCAGGAGATAAACGCCGAGTACAAATACCGGCAGCTGAGCGAGAAGCAGTGTCGGAAGTCCATGGCGGCTTTGACCTGTTGGTTATTGGACCTCAATACCTTAATAACGGTCAGAAGAAGCTCTGACTCGAGTCCGAATCTGGAAGAGCTTCAACCATTCTTTTCATAGAGTGCCACAGGATATACTCATACTGAGAAAAATAGCCTTGATAACTGGCAATACGATACTTAGAGTGGGCAGCAAAGACTCTCTTACCTAATGTATCAATCTTACGAGACTCTTTGTTAATAGGTCGAGCTGTAGTAGTTTGAGGAAGAACGACCTTGTCATTCTCTGCCAGGACTACAATAGGATCCGCAAAGGCTTTGGATGCCAAAATGGGACGATCCTTGGGAGCTGAATACTTCTTATCAATGGATTTAGCCACTGAGGGAATAAGAGCAGGATTATTCCATACCATTTGAGACAGCGTCTCGAAGGAAGGCTGGATCGGAGAGTCAAACCGTAGGGATCTCCAAGCATGAAGATACTGGAGTCTTAATATCTTCCCAGGATCGATGTCTGTAGTTGGAGAGAAAGAGGATCTCAGGTTCCTCAACAGAGACTTAAAGGACAGGTCCTCGACCACAGGCTCTGTAGCAAAGAAAGATCCTGTTTCCTCCACTTCATCACCCAACCGCAGGTCTGGGTCAGGCTCAACATCATCTCCTGATGGTCCAGGAAGGACTGTTTGGACAGGAAAGGAGTGAAAATTAGAGAGGAGGAAATAGCAGAGAAACAAGGAGAGTCCCCGAGGGCCCTGGCGCAGAGAGCAAAACAGGTTGAAAATGGCATCATGGAGGGGCACGCGTCAAGAGGCACGGGCGCCCGCGAGTGCACGGCGCTGACGCACCACGCACCGCCCGACCAGGGCGCCACCGACAGTGCCGCCAGACCAAGCAGCAGACCAAGCGGTGCCGGCCAGATCAGCGGCGCTACCGACGCACCACAACCGCCGGTGCCGCCAGACCCAACGGCGCGCTGCAGGCGGTGCCGCGAGACCATGCGGTGCTGGGATGACACCGCAAGGCCCAGTGGCACCGAAAACGAGCCGACAGACCCCGCGGAGGGCGCCGGGAACGCCTCAGGAACCTGGAAAGCTAGAGAAGGAAAAACAGGAGATAAGGGCATCGGTGTGGCCCCCTGCGCCGCAGCCATGTGAGGGGGGGAAACACCTAAGCGCGGAGTCGCTGGCACCGAAGAAGGCGCCCCTGCGACTAGGAAGGTCCAACCGCCCTACCTGATCACCGGAGGAGCCCGAGGGCTCCGTGGCAACCGAGCCAGGCAGAAGAACCAACCTCCGAGCCCATCGCTCCATAAGAGCGGCCCACTGATGAAACTGCTCATCTGGAGCCCTACCTATAGGCGGGGAGGGGCTCCGATGTCGAGGACGACGGTTACCGGAACTTGGCGACTCCGAAGAAGGAGACCGGCAAGTAGCAACGATAACCGACCGTCGACACGCAGACATACCAGAGGGCGACCTCGAGTGATGCCTTCTCTTTTTTGACCTGTGGGCCGAAGAAGAGCTCGAGGCCGAACGGTGCCGAGAATGCGACCGTTTATTTTTATGCCGACGGGGGGACCGCCCATCCCCCCGGGCATCGGACTGACCGTTGTCGGAACCCCGCTGAGGAGAAGGAGGCTGACCGGACCCAGCCCGGCTGACTGAACAGCTTTCATACGAAGTCTCCCTACCGTCACCTGACCTGCTCATGGTCGACTCCGTCCAGTAGAGACTTCTTCAAGTAAGTTAAATTTAAAATATTAGAAAAATTTAACGAAAATAGAATAAAACTAAGCGATACTACTATCGTGATAATGTTACAAAAAAATAAACTGAAAACTATGCGCTAGTTTGAAGTTTGACTCCCGACAGGCGAGCGATGTTGTCACTGAAGCGCACTCCACGGCGGGAAAAAAGGAACTGAGGCGGTTGGAGGGTCGTCGCCGAGATAGTCATTGCCGCTCGAGCCGCTGCTCGCAGCGCCATCTCTCGCGCCGACCCTCCAGCAAAAAGTTTGCTCCCGATGGGTCCTAGTGCCTCCGGCGCTAATCCCACTAGTGTGAATGAGTGATGGAGACTTATGTCCAGGAAGATCTTCCTGTTTTCTACTATTGATGCCTCTCCCTATGCATCCCAATATCCCCCCAGCCTTCCTTACTGCCTTCTCACATTGCTTGCCCACCTTAAGGTCATCTGATATAATTACCCCCAGGTCCCTTTCCATTTTTACTGTTGTCAGTATCTCACCCCCCATTGTGTACTCTTCCCTGGGTTTTGTTTCCCAGGTGCATTACCTTGCACTTCTTTGCACTGAATCTGAGCTGCCATACATTTGACCATTCCTCCAACCTTGCCAAGTCCCTTCACATCCTTTCCACTCCATCTTGTGTATCAACCCGGTTGCAGATCTTTGTGTCATCTGAAAAGAGACATACTTTTCCTTCCAGTTCCTGGAGTTATACTGGGAGACGACGCCAAGCATGGAGGTGAGCAGAACTTTAAACTGGAGCCGATGGACTAGGCCACACTGTTGACACACTTTTCACACTGGGAGCTTCCATGAGGTCCTCACTCGATGGAAGAAGAAGCAGAACTGGAGCCAGGGAGGAGTCAACAGCAGGTAATGGCCAACCCGCAAGCACCACGTAATATGTCGGCCTTGTCGGCACCCCCCAAAATAAATAAATAAATAAATGCTCCCACAGGGTCCTAGCCTCTGGCCAAGTACCCGACTAGTGATAAATGGTGAAGACTGACACAGACAAGACTGTATTTTTTACATGAATAAAATGTTTTTATATAATTTTGTAGAGTAGGTCCACATCCTCCTAGAGCCACTGGATCAGCAGCAACCCTGTAATGTTTAAAAGATACTGTGGGGCACCCAAGAGATAATTTTATGGTGGCTATTTAATGGGAGGTACACCCAAACCAACTCCACCCCCTGAAGAAGACTACACTCCTGGTCGAAGCACTGGGGAGCAAGTTTGGGAAGTGAAATGAAGCACTCGAGTAAATGGAGATAGTTTGAAAGTTTGTACCAATAAACCTTGGAATTGATTTTTTGAATAAAAAAAAATATCTCACTGGTTTGTACGGAGAGTGCAGAGCGTACTGTTCCTACCTGCCTGGATGCTACTTTATTGGCATCTTTCGATGCCCTCGCTTGGTGCTTCGCAACTCCAGGCACTAGACAGACAGGCGAATGACCTTCCTGGTTAACTCACAATCTGGCATGGAAGCAAAGAGCTGACTTAGATACACCTACAGGCACTTGTTGTAAGCGGTCTGATGTGCCTGATGTGCAGAAATGCTCTGATGGTGTCCTAGTACCTCTGGCCTAGTCACGTCAGTGTGACTGAATGGTGAAGACTGATTCTCGTGAGGTCTGTTTGTCATGATGTAACTATACTTTTCTTTTTTTTCTTTTACAGTTACTGTTATACGCATTTATGTATTTTAAATTCAGCTTATAGTATATTCTGTTTTGAACTATACTCCCTTCCTCATCCTCGCCCTCCCCTCAGGATGCATCTGGAAATAAGCTGATACTAGGTTAGTATATCTTTCAAGGTAAAATATTTGAAAGAAATACATTTTAGGCATGACATTTGGTACAGTGTAAACAAAATGCTCTGACAATTACTGCATTTCCTAATAGCAGGTAACTGCTGTAGTTGTCTTCCAATATTAAACAATGAAATACATTCTATGAGACTTACTTGACAGTGTGATCCCAGATTTTAACTGTCCAATCAGAGCTGCAGGTAATAAACACTTTTGGGTGGAAGGGGTTCCAACGCACAGCATCTACTGCCATGTTGTGGGCATAATAGGTGTCCAAAAACTGACTAGAGTAGGCTTTCGAGCACTGTGACAAAAAAAAAAACAATATACACCGTAAGAATCAAATGGCAGAATAAAAAAAAATGTAATAAGCAAGGAGTTTAACATTAGGGTGTGGTATCTTTTGCTGGGCAGTTTTGAAAAGGAATGAGCAGACATATCATGTTTTAATACCACCTCTTGTTTCACTTGCAAAGCATTAAGATTGTGGTTGAGGGACTCTTTGACCCTGGTGAAGTAGTACTCAATTTCTCTGGAGGGGGCCTGACACATCTCTTGCACACTTGCACAGTTTCACACTTAGTTGTGGAAAACTGTGGGACAGAGAATGGCCTTAAGTATCTATCACTGCAGTTAATATGTGCAGAAATCTACTGTAGCTGATGCTAAAGCTAATGTTACTTTGTCTAGTGCAACAGTTCTCAAACGTTGTCACAGTGAGCCTCCCCTAAGCCATGAAAAAGATCTCGAGCCTCCCCCAAAATACTGAAATATTTTTGGGCCTCTCCACAGAAAAATAGCCTACTTTTCATAGTACATCAGGAATAAATTGAAACCTCTTTGCATAGCTTGCTCTCATGTTATTAAGCTTATTGTACCCCCCCCACTTGCTCCAATATTTTGATTCTTGAACCATTGTTACCCCTTACTGCCATACCTGCATGGGTCAGACTGCTTTTTCTGTTGCCCATCTAACTGGAATAACCTTCCTGCTGCCCTCTGCGCCTCTCTCTCTCACCCTGCTCTTAAGCAACTTCTCAGGGATCATTTTGTTCCCTCCTGCTCTTATTCCTAGTACCTGTATGGTTAACTCTTGTATTTGGACAGTTCTGCTGCCAGTCTAATTGATCAACTGTTCCTCTCATTGTTAGTTTATTGTTCTTAATTTGTTTGCACTTTTATTCATTTTGTATTGCTTGAGTGTTCTGCAGTTATATTTTGAATTGTATTCTCTCACTACACTTCCCCGGGTACACCTGAAATAAGCCACGGCTCAGTGTACAGTACCTTCCCCGGTCACTGACTTGTGAATAAATACATACATTCACCTACTATTATCCTCTTTCAGTTTGCCTTACCCCTTCACTCAAACTCTATAAAGTTCAGCATTTAAATACAGTACTTTTTCAAGACTTGCTTGAGCCTCCCCTAGAACAGGTTGGGGCCTCCCAAGGGAGGCTGGCCTCACCATTTGAGAACACCTGGTCTAGTGCCTTTCAAGGATCCAAGGCACCTCACAATCTAGAAGGAAAGAGAAGTTGAAGTACTTAACTGTACACCTTCCTGAATATGCTCTCCATAGAGTATCACTTATTGGTCTTTGGATCCAAGGTGCTAGGACCTCGTGAGAGCCAGCACTTTTGGGGACTGGCAAGCAGGGGTATACACCCATGCACACACCTCCTGTGCATGCCAATTGGTATACAGGGGCGCCTACCCCAACTGCCTTAGTACATTTTTCACTGAGCAGGAGAGCTAATGACTGAGCAACAACTACAAGCAACCTAACCGCTATCTAAGGGCATAAGATAACCCTGTTGGTCCCTATGATAATGG
Source organism: Neoceratodus forsteri (assembly GCA_016271365.2). NCBI lineage: Eukaryota > Metazoa > Chordata > Ceratodontiformes > Ceratodontidae > Neoceratodus > Neoceratodus forsteri. The sequence goes on along the minus strand of CM057449.1, from coordinate 636,160,346 downwards.
ACAAGACAATGTCTTCACAATCTTTTCCTGTCTGAGGAGAGAAGAAAAGAAAAAATTACTCACCTTAGTAATGTTGTTTCTTCTAATGGAGTCTTGCTATATTATGACAATTGCAGTTTGTCCCACCATTAGAACTGCTCCGGAGGTGAAAGAGTTAACTTCCATGCCAGGTATGGAACTTGGAGCGCGAGCTCGGTTAGAGAAGCTCTGTCTGGATAATTTCAAACTGAAACTGCCAGATCTTTACAAGCAAAACTCACTAAGGTTCTGTGTGGAAGCTGTAACCTACACTAGCCAACTGGCTACCTAAATATTAACACATATTCCTGGTCCCAACACAAAGACTCAAGTCAGGGGGCCAGAAAATAAGATAAGAAAAGATAAAATAAAACACAACACCCAAAAAACCCCCAAAAAGGGGTGGAAAACATAAATGGGCATAAACAAGTGCCTGACACTGGACTGCCCACCCCATACCCAAGTAGAAGTTCTGAGAGGGGCAGGCTGGGAGGTCATAATATAGCAAGACTCCATTAGAAGAAACAACATTACTAAGGTGAGTAATTTTTTCTTCAAACAACATGAAGTCTTGCTATATTATGACAATTGCAGACTACACAGCAGTACCTCCATGGAGGAGGGACAGAACCTACTTAGGGAATAGGCTCTGAAGCACGGCTGTGCCAAACCGAGCATCCCTCCTGGCCTGGACATCCAGGGAGTAAAGCTTAGTGAAAGTGTGTACCGTTTTCCAAGTAGCTGCTTGGCATATCTCTAAGATAGGGATGTCTCTGGCAGCAGCTAGAGACGCAGCTGTACCTCTGGTAGAGTGAGCCCTCAGGCCTGAAGGGGGAACTTTTCCCAGTTTTTGATAACAAAATTGGATACAAGAGACAATCCACCTGGCAATGGATCTTTTAGTGGCAGGTTTCCCATTCCCAACCTCATCATAAGTGAGAAAAAGTTGGAGGGATTCGAACCTGTGACCCTTGGTACGCTCTATATAGTAACTTAGGGCCCTCTTAACATCTAAACTGTGCAACCTCCTCTCACCAGAGGAGGAATGATCAGTGAAGAACACTGGAAGGGAGATAGATTGATTAAGGTGGAAATCTGAAACCACCTTAGGCAAAAACTTCCTGTTAGTCCTGAGGACTCCCTTATCCCTGTGGAAGGAAATAAAGTCAGTCTCTACTGACAAAGCATGTAACCCACTTATGCGCCTGGCAGAAGTGATAGCTACTAGAAAAACAGTTTTCCAAGTCAAGTACTTAAGCTCTGCAGAAGACAGAGGTTCAAAGAGGGTTGCATCAACTGAGCAATGCAAACATTAAGATCCAGGCAGGGCCGGTCCCTGAAAGGTGAATTAGTATGAAGTAATCCTTTGAAAACTTGGAAAATACAGGGTGAGCGGAAAGAGAGGAGGGCTTTCCTGTTGAAATAAAGGCAGAGACAGCTGCCAAATGTACTTTCAGGGTAGCTGGTCTCAGACCCAAGGAATTAAGATGGACCATATAGTCCAAAACAATGGACAAGTAGCAGATTCCGGGAAATATGTTTCCAGAACACCAGATGGAAAACCTTTTCCATTTAGAGTTATAGTAGCCTTAGTGGAAGGCTTCCTAGAAGCCTTCAGGATTTCAAGAACACCTTGAGAAAGGTGTAGGTCAGCAAATTCTAACCCCTCAAGAGCCAGACCTTGAGGTTGAGGGATTTGAGATTCGGATACCAAACTCTCCCCTGGGCACAGGTTAACAGGTTGTGATTCCTGGGAGACACAGGGAAGATGGACTGCTAAAGACAGAAGGAGTGCGTACTAGGGCTGCCTGGCCCAATCTGGAGCAATCAGAATCATCCTGCAAGGCTGGGATCTGATTTTGACTAGCACCTTGAATAGGAGAGGGAAGGGGGGAAAGGCGTATAGAAACTTCCCTTCCCAATCTAGGAGAAAGGCATCCGGGGACTGAGCCCATCACTGGGGGCCTGCAACAAAACAGTGGAAGCTGGTGATTGTCTGGGGCTGCGAAAAGATCTATCTGAGGGATGCCCCATCTGGCAAAAACTATCCCCAGTACTTGGGGATCCAGTGACCATTCGTGATGGCCCTGGGAAATCCTGCTGAGAGCATCTGCCAGGACATTGTCCTTTCCTAGGAGGTGAACTGCTATGAGGGAAGTGTTCAGGAAATAAGCCAGAGACCACAACTTCACTGCCTCGGTGCACAAGGCCGAAGACCGAGTGCCCCCTTGTTTGCTGATCTACCACATTGTAGTGGTGTTGTCTGTTCTGACTTATACCACTTTGTTCTGAACAGATGCAGAAAACACCTGAAGTGCTAGACAAACAGCTCTGAGTTCCAGCAAATTGATGTGGAGCAGAGATTCCTGAGGGGACCACACTCCCTGGGTGGAGAGGTCTCCCATGTGAGCTCCCCATCCCAGAAGGGGTGCATCTGTAGTAAGGGTCAAGGAGTGAGATAGAGGGATGAAGGGGACCCCTAGTCTCAAATTGCTCTGATCCTGCCACCACTGAAGGGCCTGGATCAGGGTTCGAGTCACTGGGATCAACTTGGAAAGGGGATCTTTCCTTTGGGACCAGAAGGCTCTCAAGTGAAACTGAATGTCCCTCATCTGAAACCTTGCTCCCTGCACTACAGCTGTGGAAGCAGCCATGTGTCCTAGTAGCTGTAAGAAGTGCCTTGTTGGTCGAGAGACCTGCAGAGTGAAGGAGGAGACCAGGGCCACTAGGTTCCTTACCCTTTCTAGGGGCAGGAAGGCTCTGGTCTGCTTTGTGTCCAATTCTGCACCTATAAAGGTGAGTACCTGGACAGGTTCCAGAAATGACTTTGGAAGGTTGAGAAGAAAACCCAGAGAGGTGAGCAGCTGCTGGGTAACTTGCAGGTGTGATTTGACCTGGTCTGGAGACTGACCTACAATGAGCCAGTCGTCTAGGTAGGGAAAGATGGCAATCTTTTGCCTTCTTAAATGAGCAACTGCTACTGCCAGACATGTTGTGAATACCCTTGGGGCAGAGGTAAGGCCGAAGGGCATTGCTCTGAACTGGTAATGGCCTGAGGGCAGTTCGAATCTGAGGTACTTTCGTTGGGAGCTTCTGATGAGAACATGGAAATAGGCATCCTTGAGGTCCAGGGAAGCTAGCCAGTCCCCTGGCCTCAGAGAAGGTAAAATCATTGCCAGGTTCACCATTTTGAATTTTGGTTTCAAAAGGTGCTTGTTCAGATATCTCAGGTCCAAAATGGGCCGCCATTCTCCTGTCTTTTTTGGGGTAAGGAAGTACCTGGAGTACAGACCCTTGCCCTGGTGTAGGGGAGAAACCCTTTCTACAGCTCTGAGAGCCAGGAGGGTTGAGACTTCTGTTTCTAAGGCAAAGGTCTCTAGAGGGTTTGCAGGTGGAAAAGATCTGATTCTCATCTTTGGAAATTTTTTTGAAGCTGAGAACCAGACCCCGGCTTACTACTTCCAGGACCCACTTGTCTGATGTTAGAGACTCCCAGTTCTGAACGAAGTAAGCCAACCTGCCCCCTACAGGTAATGGAGAATCGGCCCTGGGCACCCCATCAGGGTGCCTGTTTGGCAGGGGCTTTAGGCTGAGGGGTGGGAGCAGGCCTGCTTGCACCCCGTCTGCCTCTCCCTCTGAAGAACCCCCTCTGAGCATAAGCAGAGGAGGCCTGGGTTTGGTAAAAAGGCCTGTGAAAAGGCCTACCTCTACCCCTGGGGGTCTGCCTCTGAGCAGTGACTTGCCGCTCCTTGGCTTGTGCACTCCTATAGGTTGTCCTATATTCATCCATCTTCTTCATATAATTCTCTGTCTGCTCCCCAAACAGAATTTCCTACCACAGGAAAATCCATAGCCTTAGTCTGGGTATCCTGTGACAAGCTAGCACACCTGAGCCAAGCCAACCTACGAAAAGCCACAGATGTAGCCATGACTCTAGAGGATAGATCATTAGAATCCACAGCAGCATGGAACTGCACCTTGGATGCCTCAATACCATCAGCAGCCACCTGCTCCAGCTCCTAGCAAGCTGGCAGGGCCTGTTTGGCCAAAGCCATGACAGTGTCCCATCTAGATTTTTGGTATCTTGCCACATAAGCCATGTAATTTGCTTGCCTGAGTCCCAAGGACGCTGGCATGTATTGTTTTAGCCATGGCATCAATCTTCCTGGAGTCCTTGTCAGGAGGATGTGAAGCCAAGGGAATATTAGCCTTATCACAGGCAGCAGCCTGAACTACTCCAACATGACTGCATTGCTGTGAAAGGAATTCTGTATCAGGACCTGACAAAGTGTACCTCCTGTCCATCTTCTTGTCCACAGGAGGCACAGAATTAGAGCTTTTAAAATTTTTATTGTTTGTTTCCTAAATGACTTATGTAAAGGGACAGACAATCTCCTAGACTCTGGGATATCCATCATTTCCACAAAATCAGGTTCCTCTTGCTCATCCACAGCTTCCTCCAATGGGAGCTGGAGGGTTTCAGCAACCTTTTTATAAAACATAAAGTGAGAAGGGGACTCGGAAAGCGTAGGGGGAGATTCTAAAGGTCTGTCTGGGGAGATGTCCGGTTCAATGGGCACATCCAGACTCTCAAAGTCACATTCATACTGTTCATAATCATCCTCCCCCTCCTCTGGTTCATAAAATTCTTCTAAATCATATTCTTGAACCGGTGGAACCGGCCGAACTGACCTTTTACCAGACAGTGGCGGTTCAGACGGAACGGGAGAAAGTGACTGGACAATTTGTATAGCTCTTGTTATCTCTGCAGCAGTTGGAAAAGGGATTTAGACTCCACACCTGCTGATTTTCTAGTTTTCTTTGCTGGAACTGGCTCCTCAGAGTCAGCTTTACGCTTGCCGAGGAAGTCTCACCTGGTCAGAGGCACTCCTCCTCGTTCGTTGGCACCGAACTGGGCTGCCATCCAGGTCAGCGGACTTTTGGCCTCTCGCTCCCTGAGCCTGCCAACTCTCTTATCCAGGGTGGCTGCAGGAAATTCTTACAAATCTGGCAGTCTGAATTGAGGTGGTCAAACCCCAGACAATATACACATGTGGTGTGTGGGTCAGCCTTGGAGGCTTCCCACAGACACCACAGTATTGAAACCCAGTGGGCCGGTTTTTCTTTGGGTTTCTCAGACATGATGCCAGCCTAACCAAAACTTGCCCTTTAACGGCAGTGCCAGGCAAGACACCTTATCGGTTCCCAACCGTGTCACGGGTCGTGAAAAACGAATGAAATCCAGTTTTTAGAACCGATAAGAACTGGGAACTGCACTCTAAAAGCTTTTAAATGCTTGATTTTTAAGTTTTAAATCAACCTGATCGGTTCAAACCGAACCGATAAACATTTACAAGTTCCACACAGAAATAAACCTGTCTATTACTTACAATACCACAGACAGAGCTTGAACCGATCGGTTTGCGGTTAAAATAATAATACTCGTGGTTGAATTTAACCGAGAAAACACTGTTTAAACCGAGAAATGAACCGAGCAGTAGGAGAAATCTCCGGAGCGACTGTTCAGTGAGGCGGAGTAAAGAATCTGACAGTTTCAGTATGAAATTATCCAGACAGAGCTTCTCTAACCGAGCTCGCGCTCCAAGTTCCATGCCTGGCATGGAAGTTAACTCTTTCACCTCCGGAGCGGTTCTAATGGTGGGACAAACTGCAATTGTCATAATATAGCAAGACTTCATGTTGTCTGAATAATACAACAATAACACTGTAGTGAGTCTGGGCAATGAAGGGTGGGTCGTGGTTCTCTATGGAGAAAACATTCAGGAAGAGTTGCAGTTATGGGAAGAATGTAACTTCTCTATCTTCCTAGACTCAGTCTTCCCCCCCAGAGACATACTGGTCTCGAGTACCAAGCTTCAGAAAACAAGTCCCCTGGATTAGGGAGGCAGGAGTCTAGGACTCACTTAGGAAAGTAAACCATTATGTACAGCATGTCCAAAGCTTGCATGCTACCTGGAATGCATGTCCAGAGCATAATGCTTGGGGAAAGTATGGGCAATGCTCCAGGTGGCAGCCCTGCAAATCTCTGTAAAGGGCACTGAACAGAGTGCAGCTAATAAAGTGACTACTGCTCTGGTAGAATGTGTTCTGACAGAGCCGTCTAACGTTATTCCTGCCATAGTGTGGCAAAGGCAGAGACAATTCACAATCCATAGGGGAGCTATGCTCCCCCAGAATGGTGTATGGGTTCCACTCCAGAATCCATACACCATTCTGGGAGAGCATAGCTCCCCTATGGATGCACCCGCAGAGGAGACTAAGGAGGCTGAGGACAACTGTCACAAGGGAGGCCCACAGGAAGGAGGCAGAGGACACCACAAGAAAAGGAAGCAGCTCCTGGTGGGAGACTCAATTATTAGGGGGATAGAACTGGGGGGAGCAGGGAAAACTGAAGTGAAGGTGCCCGCCTGGTGCCATGGCTTGAGGACAGGAAGCGATCCTCAGGATCATGAGAACAGCTGCACGGGAGTTCGAGCTGGACGTCATTGTCCACCTAGGGACAAATGACTTGGCTCATCATGAGATTAGAGCAGCAGAAGGACTTTGTAGAATTGGGAGGGGCCTAAGACCAGTAGCACACACAGTATCCTTTCTGAGGTGCTGCCTGTCAATGGCATGAGTGAGGCGAGGGCACTTTGACCATGCAGTTTAATGAATGGTTGAAAAATGGTGTGAGCACAGGGGTTTGGCTTCATTGGGACTGGGGTTCCACCTGAGGACACCAGCCTATACTGGCAGGATGGTCTGCATCTGTCCAGGAAGGAACAAGTCTTTTGAGCAATCGGTTTAAATGCTTCATTGGCAAGCTTTTAAACTAGTCAAGGGGAGGCACTGATAAGCAGGAAAATCCCAGTCTCTCCCTACAAAACAGGGTACTAAATGAGAAAAGACCAAGGTAGAAAGGTCAGTGGGGATGCTGCAAAAGAAGGTAAAGCCAACAAAAATGGAGAGCAATGAGTACCAATGCCCGTAGTCTGAGTAACAAGCTTCCTGAATTAGTGGCCTTGATGGAGGAGGAACATCTGGATATCGTGGCAGTCACAGAAACATGGTACACACAAAACCATGACTGGGACGTAAACATACCAGGATACACTATCTACAGGAGGGACAGGGAGGGTAAAAGAGGAGGAGGAGTAGCTCTTTACATAAGGGAAGGAATCAAAGCAACAGAACAAAAGGGAAAACAGGGAGGAGAAGAAGCACTGTGGGTAAATTTGGAGACCGGCAATGGCACCAAAATCCGCACAGGGGTTGTATAATGACCCCCTTCTCAGTGGGAGGAAATGGACAAGGAAATGATAGAAAGTATACTTAGAATGGCAGAAAAGGGAGATATTGTTGATGGGTGATCTGAATGTGCCAGATGTTAACTGGAGTGCAGCTGCAGCAGCCACTCAAGAGTGGGTTATTCTAGATGCCCTACAGGGGCATGCCTTAGACAACTAGTATTGGAGCCCACTCGAAAGGGAGCAATCTTAGACCTGGTTCTCTCAAATGGAGATGAAGAGAGGATCACAGATGTAGAAGTGAGTAGCCATCTGGGAACTAGTGACCATCGAACGGTATGGTTCACAATAAACACAGCAATAGAGTCAAGCCATACAAAGGCAAAAGTATTGGACTTTAGGAGGGCTGACTTTGCCAAAATGGGTGAGCGCCTAAGGAATGCACTAGCAAATGGGCAGGAAGGAGGGGTGGAAGAACAATGGGGAATAATAAAAACTGCCATCACAGAGGTAACAAGCCTTTGTGTGAAGCAAATAAACAAAACGAAATGATGTAAGAAACCACTATGGTTCTCAAAGGAAGTGGCAGTGAAGGTTCAAGAGAAAAAGAAAGCATTCAGGAAGTACAAGGAATCACAGAAGGAGCAGGACAGAGAACTGTATCATTTAAAGCAAAAGGAAGCTGAGAATGCAGTCAGAACAGCAAAGGCCCAAACTGAGGAAAAGATAGCCAACTCAGTTAAGAAGGAGGACAAAACCTTTTATAGGTACATCAGGGAGCGAAGGAAGACCAAGGGAGGGATAGTGAGGCTTAATAAAGGGGAGGGAGGGTGGGCAGAGGGTGACTATGAAAGACAGAGATACTAAACACATATTTTTGCTCAGTATTTACAAAGGAAGAGGGAGGTACCTAAAACAAACAGTAGAAACACTCTGGATACAGAAGTTGATACCAGCCCCTTTACAGAAGAAAGGGTTCTGAAAGAACTCTTAAAACTGAAGGTGGACAAAGCAATGGGGCCTGATGGATTCATCCCAGAATTCTAAAAGAACTAAGGTAGAACCTAGTGACACCACTGACTACCCTCTTTAACAAATCATGGGAGGATGGGTGGTACCCGAGGACTGGAGGAGGGCAGATGTGATTCCTCTCACAAAAGTGGGAGCAAGGCAGAAGCAGGAAACTACAGACCTGTTAGTTTAACCTCAGTGGTAGGGAAATGATGGAATCACTTCTGAAGGAAAGAACTGTCGAGTATCTAGAGGCCAGAGGGCACAGGACCCAAGGCAGCATGGATTCACAGCGGGAAGGTCATGCCAGACAAATCTGATAGATTTCTTTGACTGGGTGTCCAAAGTAGTAGATCAGGAAGGGGCTGTGGACATGGCCTACCTAGACTTTAGCAAGGCATTTGACACAGTCCCACACAAAAGATTAATATACAAGTTAGCCAGTCTGGGAGTGGGTCCCAAGATGACAGCCTAGGTAAAGAATTGGCTGGAGAATAGGACACAGAGAGTAATAGTAAATGGAATCCACTCTGAAGAAAGGGGGTTACTAGTGGCACATTGAGGTTCAGTATTAGACCGGTCCTCTCAATGTTTTTATGTTACATTGCAGAGGGACTGAAGGAAAAGTATGTCTCTTTGCAGATGACACAAAGATCTGCAACAGAGTTGATGCACAAGGTGGGGTGGAAAGGATGAGAAGGGACTTGGCAAGGTTAGAGGAATGGTCAAATGTATGGCAGCTTAGATTCAATGCTAAGAAGTGCAAGGTAATGCACCTGGGAAACAAAACCCAGGGCAAGAGTACACAATGGGGGGGTGAGATACTAACAACAACAAAAATGGAAAGGGACCTGGGGGTAGTCATATCAGATGACCTAAAGGTGGGCAAGCAATGTGAGAGGGCAGCAAGTAGGGCTGGGGGGATACTGGGATGCATAGGGAGAGGCATCACCAGTAGAAAAATGAAAATTATGTACCTACCGTAATTCTTGATCTTCTCTGTATCTTCACCATTCATTACTGCTTGGGTTAAGCGGAGGCGCACCCTCACGGAGTTTTTTTTTTTTTTTAAGTCTGCAACGGCGCCACCCTCAAGGATGACGTATTGCGTCATGCGCGAGGGGCGGCCGTTAGGTGCCGCAGACTCCTCCTATATCTCAGTTCTGGTTCTGGTGGCCGGAGAGGCAAAAATAAAGGATAAGAAAAAAGAAAGCGAAGCAAGAGAGCCGAGGGATAGAAAATGGAAAGGAAATAAACTGAAAAAGGAAAAAGCCGATGGAGAGTAGACAGAGGAGAGAGAATTCCTACCCTAAGGGACCGCAGGGCCTCCTTTCCGGGGCGGCTCTAAGGGAGGAACAGAGAGGAGGAAAGGGGAAGAAGAGAAAGAGAAAGAAAGAAAGAAAGAAATAAACATGTTGAGAGGGAGGACAGTGCCCATCGAGCATTGGTTGAGAGGCTTAAAGGCTCGAAAGTGACCAGGGAGCAAGAATCCCAGTTGGCAGGACTGAGGGGAGGTTCAACCGAACCACCTGAACAGATCCGAAGAGGGCAGACTCTCTGAACTCTCAACATGCAAACCCCTTCATCCTAGTTGAGGGCCCTAGGCTGTCCGGGCAGAAACTGTTCCGGGTAGAGCGCCCATCCAGGAAGGGGACTAAATCCCTTAGCACCTTGTTAACTGCTAACACAGATGTGTATGGGAAAAACTATGCCTTCTCGAAGGCAGTTTTGAATGAAAAGTAGAGTGGAACTCAATCAGACTTTCCAGGGCAAGGCAGACAGATGCTCAGAGCTGACAAATTCAGTCAGCAGCTAGAAGAGCTTGAAACAAGACCTGCCAGGGATTCCGGACTTTGTGGAGGCCAAGATAGGGTATGGCCACCTGGACTGTGAAACTGCATGACCTGAAGAGGGTAAGGAATCGCACCATAGGGCAGTCAGAAAGAGTTCCCTCAGAATTAGAGAAATTTGGAACCGTGCTCGTTCCCCTTTACCTTAAGGAAGAAAGGAGATCCATTCACAAGAATGGGGAAAAGAGCAGAAATTTTTTTTTTTTGGCATAAAGGCCAAGGGGAGTAAGAGGAACAAGACGGGAGGGGGAGACGCCACAGAAGGAGGCCACTGAGGGGAAGGTGGGTGGGTATCAGTAATGAATGGTGAAGATACAAGAGAAGATCAAGAATTACGGTAGGTACGTAATTTTCATATCTTCCCTTGTCAATCTTCACCATTCATTACTGCTTGGGTGAGTACCAGGCCCCCTCCCCCCTTAAAAAGGGGGTGAAGAACCATGAGGGAACAAGCCCTACAGCCTCCTGTTGGTGAGAAAACAGAAGGGGAAGACCCTGGCTAATACAGAGAGAAGCCTAAGTGGGAGAAGAGCTAGGAGGTGTCCCCCGAGGACGGGGAGACGGAGGAAGCCCCTGCAGAAGTCTCCTAGCTCTGGAGGAAAAAAGATGGGTCCCCCGGAAAGCGGAGCGAATCACCCTACGCCGGGCCAGGGGTGACAACCTTGATAGATGAAGCCATGCCGTCCGCCTAATGCAGATCGCTGTCCCCGCAAGCCTGGAAGCCACCTCATTGGCGTCATAAGATGCCCTTGCTTGGTGTCCTGCCAGCTCCAGGCCTATAGCAGAGAGGGCAATAGCCTGTCTGGTGTGCTCCATATCAGGCATTGATGCTAAGAGCTGGGAGAGCATCAACCACAGATGCAGACTGTAGGCAGCATGGTGAGCCTGATGTGATGCAATGCAAGCCACCACACAAGAGGAAGAGAACACTCTTCGCCCCCACTGGTCGAACTGTAGGGATTCCGAATCCGGTGGACGGTCATGCACCAGGCGGCGATGCCCGGAAGGAGTCTCTAGGTAGACCAAACCCGAGGATGGGTTGGGAAGGGTACCCAGGGATTCCGAGGGGGCACAATACCTTCGACGACAGTCTGCTGGGGCTGGAGAAAGGGTGGCTGGCGACTGCCAGGAATGGATAGACGCCTCCTGGAAGGGGATAGGCCAGGAAGGTACCACCAGGTGTTTGGCACTGAATTCTCCAAGGAATTCACGCATCTCCCGTTCAGTATTGTCTCGCCTAACGTAAGAGATTCGAAGATCCCTCACCATCCTCGAAAGGAATCGCTGATATTCAGTGAAATCCGCAACGGAAGAAAGGTGAGCAAGGGGTTCCTCTCTCTCAGAGGAGGAAGACAAGGATGATGGAGAGCTCGAATGTCCAGAAGATTCCTGCGGCGGTGGAGAGAGTTAAAAGACCCGCTCATGCATATGTCTAACGTATGAGGGGAAGGCCGCCGCAGAACCTCTGAACTGCTCCCAGGATAACGGACCCGTAGGACCGACATGGCCTGGAAGAGCGGGGGTGGAAGCAGAGGTACTGGAGAAGGGCACCTGCGAAGAGGCAACTGACCTCTGCTAGGACTCTGAAATCCGGGGAATGGAGCCCGAGCTGGCGGGATCCCGGACAACAAACCAGGCCTCAAGACGAGACCCTGGGGATGCGATGCCTGGAAGAGCCCAGGGAGGGATCTTCCTCTGTGACGAACCCGGGACTGCATGGATCCAGAAGGGCAGTCCACAGCAACGCCACTGGAGGAAACCCCAGGGCCCAAGAGGGAAAGGCGGGGTTCGGCGCTACGACTCCTAGCCACCCCACGAGGGGTGGCCGTCGGAGACCGCGACGACCGACCCCGCCCCTCGGACTCGAGAGAGCCCTCCTCCCGACTCCAGCATTCCCCACCCGAGGGTGGCAACAGCACGGGAGGGTAGCTGTCACAGACCCCCCTCAGTCCTCACCACATCACCCCTGGGACCCAGGGCCACCCCTAGCCCGAGGGCCCTCAGGGAGGACGGGGAGGGACAGCGGGAGGGCCTGCTAGCCGCCAGCACCCCATGCCACGGGGACCCCGACCAAGAGTCAGGGAACCAGGATGGGTCCTCATCCGAATCATCGGCCTCCGAAGAGGACCTAGACCAGCAGAACCTCAATGCTGGCAACCCCAGGGTCCCGGAGGAACGCGCCGGTGCTAGGGATGGCACCGATCACCCCAGCCCACCGCACAGCCAGGCTCGTCCTGGCCCTGCCATGCCAGTTAGCCCACGGCGCCGCCCCGGGCCAGAACCCAACCCGCACCACTAGGAGCGCAAACCAGGCCTGCGGCTCGGGCCAGAGCGGCATCGGCTCACAGCGCTGCTCGTACACCGGCGCCAAAGCGGCACCGGGATCCAAACAGCTGGAAGGCGGCGTCGAGGGTCCACTGGTGCCAGGCCCAGCAGGCATGGGCCTTGACACTGGGGGAGCCTGCACCTCCGAGGAGGTGACTGCCGAGGCGGGTGTCCCCGTCGCGGCCCTGGGTGGGACTACGACGTTGCCCCGACACCGCAAGAGAAGCTTCCTCTTCAGCAAGAGAAGAGGAGGAAGCCTCCTCCTCCGCGGACCGTATAGGCCCAGGAGGGGACCCAGGGGAAGGACCTAGAGATCTTACCTGGGAGTCCCTGGAGCGACGTCGTCCCCCGAAGGTCGGCGGGGCCATGCCGAGCTTGAACGCTCGGACTTCGAGGACACGACGGTCCATGGAGAAACTAGTGTCGCCCGCATCCATGTTGTGGTTGGGTCCCAGGCAATGGAGACAGACGTCATGCCAGTCCAAGACGGAAAAATGCCGGCCACAGGAGCACCGATGCATAGGGGTGCGGCCCGCCATCGACTTACGCCTTGCTCCCGAACCGGACATGATGCGAACTAAACAAGGAAAAAAAGCAATAAAGCACCGGTGCCGTAGATAGAAAAAACAAAAGGAACGGTTCACCGTATGGCGCCATGAATCGTGAAAACCTTCTGAGAAAACGAGAGTCTTGAAGAAACCGAAACACTATACGCTACCAGAGCAGGTGCAGCCTCGACGGCGGGAGAAACAGAACTGAGATATAGGAGGAGTTCTGCGGCACCTAACGGCCGCCTTGCGCATGATGCAACACGTCGCCCCGAGGGCGGCGCTGTGAGCCACTTAAAAAAAAATCTCAGAAGGGTGGCCATCGGCTTAACCCAAGCAGTAATGAATGGTGAAGATTGACAAGGGAAGATCAGGAAGTTATTATCCCTCTGTACAGACAGCTGGTGAGACCCCATCTGGAGTACTGCGTGCAGTTCTGGAGACCCAATCTCCGAAAGACATAGACAGGATGGAAGCTGTCCAGAGGAGGGCATCTAAATGGTGCAGGGTCTGCACCGGAAGACATATGAAGAGAGACTTAAGAGCTTAATATGTATAGCCTCGAGGAAAGGAGGGAGGGGGGACATGATAGAAACTTTCAAGTACCTCAAGGAATCAACAAAGTCCAAGAGGGTAGCATCTTTCAAAAAAGAGGTGTGCAAGAACAAGGGGCACAATTTGAAGATGGGGGTGGCTCAGAGGTAATTTAGAAGTATTTTTTCACAGAGAGGGTTGTGGATGCATGGAACGGCCTTCCGGAGGAGGTTGTGGAGTCAAAAACAGTGGTGGAATTCAAGCATGCATGGGACAGTCATAAGGCAATTCTAGGGGGTGGGGGTAGGAAGAAGTAGGCTGCTGGTTAACTAGGATCTGCAGCTTATCCATTAGGTAGGGAAATGGGCAGACTGGGTGGGCCAAGCGGTCCTTATCTGCCGTCAAATTCTATGTTTCATCTTGAAAGGCACCGTATAGTGCACATTCTACCTCCACTGCACATTCTACTTCCACATTTCTTCTCAGAATTGCAAATCATATTCAGTGGTCATGGACACTGGTCAGGAAATGAGAGTAATTTTTCATTGATCTGGCAAAGGCATTCAACACATCTAATCACACCCTGCTCTTAATTAAATTAGCAGCTTCGGGGGTCTCTGCCTTCTCTGTATGTTGGTTCGAGACTTATCTAACTGACAGGACTCCATCAGCCAAGTTAGGATCCTCCATCTCTGCCCCCTCTCCCTGTCACTACTGGGGTCCCCAAGGGTTGGTCCTGGGCCCCCTCCTATTTTCAGTTTTCATAAATGATCTCCCTAGTTTTTTTATTTATTTATTTTTTATTTAAACTTTTGGTAACTGGGAAAAGCACACTGAGCCGAGGCTCATTTCCAGGTGCGACCCGGGGGTACAAGATAATAACAAGGATACAGCAATGCGCAAACAAAGCAAATACCGAAAAATTAAGACAAGTCAAACAGTTGATGGAACTAAAATAAACAGTACTTAAAATGACTAAAAACATTACATTAACTAAAGTGCGTAAAAAAGGGGGTAAATAGTGCTATTGCTATACTGACAACAGTTCAGCCTGAGAGATAAAGCATGGAGTATGTGGGGTGCCCATCAGGTAGAGGGGAGACAGGCGCAGGGAGGAGTAGGGAGGAGGTTTGAAAGTTTTTGAGTGAGAGGTAGGTAGAGGAGTTACGAAGACCAGTGGAGAGATTATTCCATGAGAGGGGTAGGCGATAGGAGAAGGCACTTTGCCCAGCAGTTGTACGGGAGTGGGGGATAGTTCCTTAACCTTCTGAAAAATGCACATGTACTGTATGTGGATTATACCATCATAATCTCTCTATCCTCATCCTCTTCCATTGGGCAGACCCTCCAAATGGATTCCTCAATGTCCAAAATTGGTTCCTTGTCAATCAGCTAGCTATGAATCACAAGAAAACCATTTCTATACTGTTTAGTTCCTGCAATTGGCAACATTTCTCCCCCTCCATTCTGAAAGTCCACTCTAAATCAGGTGACCTTACTGACTTTGTAACATCTTACAAACACCTTGGATTGTTCCTCAATCAATACTTTGACTACTCTCTACACATTAATGACATTGTACAAAGCATTTTGCCTAACTTGGGACTCTATAGGGTGAAATGCCTCCCACTAAGCACCAAGACATATGTAGTTGAATGTATGATCTTTCCCTTGTTTGACTATTGTAACATGGTTTTCTTTGGTGCCTCCAATACTGCCTAATTCAAGATCACCCTCTCTTCAATGCCCTTTGTTGATTTATAGTGTCCTGTCCCTGCACCCCCCCACCCAATCTAATCACTGTGCTATGTGCAAGGAGCTAGGCTGACCTCCACTCTCCCTGCTGAACACTCCCTCCACATTTCCCTGTTCAAGACCAAATATTGGGCACATAAATTACTGGCCTAACTCAGTGATATCTCCACCTGCATCAATCACTATTCCCTCCCATGTTCTGAAGATGGCTACAGATTCCAAATACCTGGGTGCAGACTCAATACAGGCAAGTCTCCATCAGGTACAAACTTGCAAACTTTTTTTATATCTTTAAATTCTGTAGCTGCTTCACAGGTTTGTGTGATATTATTACATAATGACTTTTTAAACTGTAATTTTTCTATTATTATAAGACTTGAATTGCAATCTGTATGTCACGTATATGCAGTAATTTATAGGTTTGGATCAGTTTTGAAGTCTTGTAAAGTGTTTAGACAAACAAACTCTTCTGAATCTGACCTGTAAATATTTGGAATAGCCTTCCTCCCAAACTTACTACCTCTCCCAGCTTTCACTTTACTAAGGTCCTGATTAAGGAGCACTTAAGAGCACCTTTTTATGCACTAACTGTTCCAAGGTGGCCTTTAATCTTAATCATGGGGGTCATATTAACATTTCCTGTCAGGGTCCATTTATTAGCCTGGCCCCTGCTAAGGTGATGGGTACCCTATCCTGCCTTCCTAGGTATATTTTTATAATAATGTTAGTCTTCTATCTTGTACAGTTTTGCAATGTACTGGCTCTTCTCCAAGACCCTGCAAATAGTCCCCTACTGTAGTCCTCATTACACATATTGCTATTATCTTGTCATTCTGATTATGTACATATTTTTGACTCTGTTGCGCATCCTGCTTTGTGTGTTGTTCATCATCTCTGATGCTCCCTGTATCCCTTCCCCCCAGGGTACAACTGGAAGTGAGCTTGTCTGGACTTTATTTGCTTACTTGGTAAAATATGTTTCATATAAATAAATACTGACAGGTAGACCTTTTTTTGATTTGAGCTGAAAGAGACAAATAGTTGCTGTATCTTTCTGCATTGCATAGTTCTGACAAGGTATAATCTCTGGACTCTCTTGACATCCAGAGAATGCAGTATCCTTTTCCATTCATTCTCAGGACCGGGAAAGTACATTGGCTGAACCTGAGATTGGTTCAAATAGAACTCTGATGGAGGACTACTCTGCCCTTATGGAAGATCATATATGCTGGATCCATAACTAGAGCCTGTATTTCAGACACTCTACATACAGAGGTAATGGAACGCTGTCATCCAAGTTAATTTTTGATTTCTCAGAAGAAGCCAGAAGGAGAAGAATCCAGATTCATTTCAGTGCAGTGACTGCTCATTGCTGTTTTTATTTTAAACTTAAGATTTGTGGGCTTTTAGTGGTAGTGCTATTTATTTCCTGTCTTTACTTAGAATTGTTTTTGGGCTGTTGGAAATTTAAAACCTAGTTTGGTGTGCTTGTAGTGGTGCTAGTTTCCTTTGCTGTCTTTACTTGCTGCAAATTCGGTCTTGTCTGTCTTGCCCTGTAGTTTGGGGAGGGGTGCTAGTTGTCTGACCTCTGACCTCAGCTACATGATAACTGGATGTGGGGCTAAGTCAGATGTGAGGTAGCAAGTTGATTTTTGGTTTCTCAGAAGAAGCCAGAATGGGAAGGATCCAGATTCATTTCGTTGCAGTGCAGTAACTGCTCATTGCTGTTTTTATTTTAAACTCAGATTTGTGGGCTTTTAGTGGTACTGTTATTTCTGTGCTGTCTTTACTTAGAATTGTTTCTGGTCTGTTGAAAATGTAAAACCTAGTTTGGTGTGCTTGTAGTGGTGCTAGTTTCCTTTGCTGTCTTTACTTGCTGCAAATTTTCGCCCACCCCCCAGTCTTAATTATATGCCTGCCCTGTTAAATCTGATTGACAGGAGCTAGGCACAGGGAATAGCAGGGGTTGTGGAGTAGGAGGGGCATAAGGGGGAGGAAGCCCTCCCTTGGCACAACAAATGTTTTGACTCTTTTTGTTTGTTTGTTTGTTTGTTTGTTTTCCTTCTTTAAAAAATAAAAAAAGTATCTGAGGATCGGTGGCAGGATTTTCAGGACAGTAAATTAATAAAGCGGGAACTAGGAGAGCTTCAGTAACAGACAAGTACTGCAATAGGAGTATAAGTGCAGTATAATGTGGGGAGAGGTGCAATGCAGTAGATGCGGGGCAGCTATATTCAAGCAGACCTTCTGGACGCTGAGGTGCTGCCCTATCTGCAGGCATCTCTCTGGACTGCAGGATGAGGTAGCTAGACTCAGAGCAGAAGTAAACTGGGTCAGGAGTACCTTCACCCCCTATCCAGAGACCACCCAGTCCAATGCCGCTGCCTCAAAGGATGCCAAGAACGAGGAGCACTTGGATGATGGTGGGCTCAGGGAGGGTTAGGGTGGCCAGGCAGAGGCACATCCTAAATCCTATTCCACTCCAGAACTTATATGCCACACTGGCAAATGGGGACAACCAAACAGAGGTACCCAGAGAAGTGGAAGGGAAGGATGTGGAGGTCAACCAAGGAGGTGACCTCAGTGGGGAGAGCAGTGGACCCCAGAGGAGGAGGAAGCAAATCCTTTTCGGGGACTCAATCGTAAGAGGGATCTAGCTAGGAACACAGGAAGGGGAGAGCAGGAAGCTGAGGTGCCTACCAGGCACCACAGCATGGAGGGAGGGGAGGAAGATCCTAGGGATCACTGGAAAGGCAAGATGGGAGGGTGAGCTGGATGTCATTATCCACCTAGGTACTAATGACTTGGCAAACAGGGAGCCTAAGGAAGTTCAGGAAGAGTTTAGGAAATTGGGAAGGGGTTTCACGCAAATAGCTACTCCTGTCACCTTCTCAGAAGTACTACCTGTGACAGGCATTGGAAAGCTTAGGGGCGCATGCACCAGGAACTTTAACCCATGGTTGAAGAACTGGTGCTGTGAGGAAGGGTTTGGATTCACTGGTGACTGGGGACCCACCTGGAAGGATGGAGGCTTGTTCAAGTCTGATGGCCTGCATCAGTCATCAGTCCTGTAGGGGAATCCAAGCACTCAATGATAAGTTTAAATGCTACATGGACAAGCATTTAAACTAGCCAAGGGGGATGGCAGGCCAGCAAGAAGGGTACCTAATTGCCCACCCCCCGCAGCTAGCAATGGAACCAATGAACAGGAGGAGTGGATATCTCTACAAAGCAGTGTGCAAAAGATGGAGAAAAAATTACTCACCTTAGTAATCTTGTTTCTTCTAAGGGAATCTTACTGTATTCTGACTTGTGCAGTATGGTCACACCATAGGACTGCCCCGGAGCTGAAATGGTTAATAGAACCTATGCAAATTTGGAATGCTAGGCTCGAGCTCAGTTTTCAAATCACTGTCCCTGGTAAACAATTCTAAACCGTCAGATTCTTACTAAGCACTTTCTGGACAATATAATAATATTACTAATAAGGATAGGAATAACAATCCTCCCTAGTTATTTAAAAGGAAAAAACTTGAGGAATTTTCTTCCTTCTTAACAGTAGCCAAATGGCATCACTAAGACTCAAGCCACAGATGCCCAAAAAACAAGAACATGTATACCCCCAGGTTTGCAAGAACTGTAGCACAGCTGTAGTGCAGTGACCATAGGTTTCTTAGCAGGGGAGGAAGGAAGGCAGCTCAGAATACACTAACATTCCCTTAGAAGAAACAAGACTACTAAGGTGAGTAATTTTTGCTTCAAACCCCAGGGAATCTTACTGTATTCTGACTTATGCAGATTACCAAGCAGTGCCTTTGGAGGTGGGCCTATAACCTATTTAGGAAACAAGCTCTGCAGGACTGTTGTGCCAAACCTGGCATCTCCTCTGGCCTGGATATCCAAACATAATGCTTGGTGAATGTGTGAACTGTCTTCCAAGTTGCAGCTTTGCAAATGTCCACTAGGGGGATATCCCTAGCAGCTGCCACAGAAGCTGCAATACCTCTAGTTGAATGGGCCCTGAGGCCTGCCGGTGGTTGCTTACCCACCTAGTTATAGCAAAATTGAATACAAACCAAAATCCATCTTGCGTTAGATAGTTTTGTGGCAGGCTTTCCTTTTCCCACCTCTCCATAAGTAAGGAAGAGTTGGGTATGATCCTGTATATGACCCTTTCTGTGGTGCAGATAATAGCTGACTGCTCTTTTCACGTCTAGGCTATGCTGCCTGCGTTCACCTGAGGTGGCATGGTCTGTAAAGAAGACTGGTAATGTAATGGACTGGTTGACGTGGAACTCTGATAGCACCTTGGGCAGAAATTTTCTGTTAGTCCTAAGGACTATCTTGTCTCTATGGACGGCAATGTAACCAGGCTCTGTAGATAATGCCTGGAGTTCACTGATCCTTCTAGCAGATGTAATGGCTACTAGGAAATGAAAATTACGTATTACCGTAATTCTTGATCTTCTTGGATGAGTCTCCACCACTCATTCACACTAATAGGAACTTCGCCGGAGGCACTAGGACCCAGTGGGAGCAAACTTTTTGCTAGAGGGCCGGCACCAGAGATGGGGCAGCGAGGAGTGGCACCATGAGCCTCAGCTCGTATGGTAATGACTATCTCGGCATCGACCCTCCAACCGCTTCAGTAACTTTTTTCCGAGGAGGTGCAGCGTAACTAACCTAGAAGGATAGCCTAACCAAAAACCGGACATAAGATAGTCCGGACGACCCGTATAAGAAGGGTCAACAAAGAAGTCTTCACAGCCTAAAGATTTGAAGGAGTGAAGACCACCAACAGAGGTGAGCCTGGGATGGAGGGAGGAATGAGTGGTGGAGACTCGTCCAAGAAGATCAAGAATTACGGTAGGGATGTAATTTCATATCTTCCTGGACATAAGTCTCCACCACTCATTCACACTAATGAAGAGTACCGTTAATAATCCCGAGAGGGTGGCAGGAGAGACCAAGAGCTCACAGTTTTTAGGACAGAAGTCCATTAAGGATGGTTCTGCCAAAGGAAAGATGTCATCTGGCATGGACATCCAGGGCATAGTGTTTAACGAAAGTATGCACTGAGCTCCAGGCATTGCAAATATCTGCAATGGGCACATTGCGGATTTCCACCAGAGATGCCGCGACCGCCCTAGTAGAGTGAGCATAAACTCTGCCCTCCAGCTTAACCTGCGCCATGGAATAACAGTGGCGAAGGCATGCCACTAGCCATGCTGAGATACATCTGATAGCAACAGGTTGACCCAGCCGGGTCTCGCTGAAGGAAACAAACAGTTGTTGAGCTTTATGAAAGTCTTTTGTTCTATCTAGATAGAAACACAAAGCTCTCTTAACGTCCAAGGAATGAAGAGAACGTTCTCCTTCATTCTGGAAGTCTACAAAGTAAGAGGGAAGGACCAAAGGTTGGTTTAGATGGAATTCCGAAACAACCTTAGGAAGAAATTTAGGATGGGTCCTAAGGACTACTTTGTCTTTATGGAACACAGTATATGGAGGGTCTATGACCAAGGCATGTATCTCAGAGACCCTGTGGGCTGAGGTAATGGCCACCAGGACGGCTGTTTTCCAGGTGAGAAATTTTAGCTCACAGGTAGCCAGAGGTTCGAAAGGTTTCCGAGTGAGCATGTCTAGCACAAGATTAATGTCCCAGGCTGCAACTGGACATCTTGTAGGAGGTCTGGTATGCAGAATTCCCTTAAGAAACCTCTTAACCATAGGTAACTGAGCCAGTGACAAGGAAAGTACCGGCTCATGATAAGCTGAAATGGCACAAAGTTGAACTTTGACTGTAGAGTACTGCAGACCTGAATTTGAGAGGTCTAAGAGGTACTCCAAAATTTTATCTGGTGGGCAAAAGGGATTCAAAGAGGATTTTGCACACCAGAGCTAAAACGCCCACTTGGCTGTGTGTTTTCTCTTGTGGCTGGCCTCCGCGCAGCCAGAAGAATATCTGAAACCCCATGAGAGACATTGGAACCTGTTCACTTCTACCTCTGTAGCTTTCAAGCGTGAAGGTGAAGCGACTCAGGTTTGGATGAACAACAGGCCCTGAGTCAAGAGGTTCGCCTGAAGGGGAGTGGTTTCATGGAGCTGCCGACATATTGTTGAGTAGTGGAAACCACATCTGTCGAGGCCAGAACGGAGCAATGAGGATCATTTTGTCCCCCTGGGATTCGAACTTGAGAAGTACCCTCTGAATTAGAGGAAGAGGCAGAAAGGCATATAGAAAGCGTTTTGTCCACTGCAGCCTGAACGCATCCTGACAGAAAATGCCAGGCCCTGGATTTCTGGAGCAGAAGAGAGGCAGTTTTGTGTTGAATGGGGATGCAAAATGGTCCAGGTCTGGAGTTCCCCACTCTGGGAATATTGACTGAACTACGGCTGAGTAGAGAGACCATTCGTGAGGATCTGTCTGTTCTGTTGAGGTGATCTGCCAGTCTGTCTCTGCACTCCTGGCAGGTAGACCGCTGATTAGAGCACTTGTGCTGCAAGCACCATTCCCACACTTCATCACTTCTGTATAAGGGGAAGAGTGAGCACCGCCCGTTTGTTGATGTAATACATCACTGCTTTGTTGTCCATTTGAAGGAGAATGTTCATGTGACAGAGAATGTCCTTCAACCCCGGACCGCATAAAGGACGCTCTCATTTCTAAGACATTTATGTGAAGCTGGATTCGACTTGAGTCCATGTACCTTGTGTGGAGAGCCTGACAGTGAGCCCCCACCCCATCAGGGACGCCATTTGTAATGGAAATCTGATGATCCAGAGAAGCAAAGGATACCCTTCTAGGAGATTGTTCTCTCTACACACCAGCTGAGTGACCTTTAGAGGTTCTGTCACCTTGATGAGAAAGGACTGCGGGTGAGTGGTTGGGGACCACTGAGTACTGAGCATCCACTGAGAAGTTCTCATGTGAAGACATGTTAGGGGTACAGTGAACACCGAGGATGCCATGAGACCTAGCATCCGTTGCATCAAGAGAGCTGGAACAGTCGCTCTCCCCGATGTGATGGGCCATCTGAAGGATATCACTCCTCCTGTCCTCTGGAAGAAAAGCCTTTGCACAGGAGGTGTCCAGAAGAGTTCCTATAAAAAGGAGCCTCTGGGAGGGCTGCAACTATGATTTTTTGAGGTTTAGCAGGACTCCCATGGACGTGAGAAAGCGCAAAGCCATGCCTACAGCGTCCAGAGTTCCCTGCCTGGAAGGACTTGCCAGAAGCCAATCGTCCAGATAAGGGAACACCTGTATTCCGATCTTTCTGAGATGTGCTGCGAGAACTGCACAACACTTTGTAAAAACTTGTGGCACCGAGGATAGCCCAAAGGGCAGGACTCTAAACTGATAATGCTGTCCCAGAGCTACAAACCTTAGGAATTTGTGATGCTTTGGGTGAACAGAAATGTGCTGGTAAACATCCTGCATGTCTAGGGAGGTTAGCCAGTCATGTTGATGAAGCAAAGGTAACAAGGTTCCTAGTGAAATCATTTTGAATTTCTCCTTGGGCAGAAGTTTGTTTAGTTTTCTGAGGTCCAAAATGGGGCGCATGCCTCCGGTTTTCTTTGGAACCAGAAAGTAATGGGAGTAGAACCCTGTGTTCCGTTGATGCAGCGGCACCACTTCTACTGCCCTGTTGTTCAGAAGGCCCTGAATCTCGCCGGCGAGAAGGTCTGACTGAAGGGTTGACAGCTTGGGCTGTCGTTTGGGAGGACGATCCGGAGGGACCTCCACAAGATTGAGTGAATACACTCTGGATTATCCGAGGACCCATCTGTCTGAGGTTATGGACTTCCATTGATTGTAGAAGTGCGTCCACCGACCTCCCACAGCTGAGGAAGAGTCCACCTGGCAGCTGAGGTGGGACTTGGGCCAACGACTCAGAAGGCGGCGCTGGGCACTTTGGGTCCTTGCGCTTCTGCTGCATTTTCTTTTGAGGCTGGGGAGATTGATTTTATGAAAACTTCTCTGCCTTTGCCTCAAAGGACTGACGGTTATGGAACTGGCGTTTATTAACAACCCCTCGGGAGGGGACAGGAGGAGGTCGAGCCAACTTAATGGCTGACCTAGTCATTTGTGTAGCTTCTAGAGCCTGTTCTACCTGAGGGCCGAAGAGATGCACACCATCAAAAAGCAAACCCATTACCTGCTGCTGTGCGTCATTCGTGAAACCTGAAGTGCACAGCCAGGAATGACGGCAGGTACAAATTCCAGCCGCCGCTGCCCTGGAAGCAGTATTGAAAGCATCCATAGCCGCTTTAACCTGCTGGTTGTTAGATTCGATACCCCTGGTAATGGTTTGAAGTAGCTCTGACTTTATGTCTGATTCCGGTAGAGCTTCAACCATCTGTTTGAGTGAGTACCACAGGATATACTCATATTGAGAGAAATAGCCTTGGTAGCTGGCAATACGCATACCCAGGGTGGAAGCAGCAAAGACTCTCTTACCTAAAGTGTCTATATTGTGAGATTCTTTGTTAATAGGTCGAGCTGTAGTAGTCTGGGGGAGGACGACCTTATCATTTTCGCCAAAACTACAATAGGATCCGCAGGCTTGGGACTCCAAATGGTCGATCATTGGCTGAGTATTTTCTATCTATGGATTTAGCCACCAAGAAATGAGAGCAGGATTATTCCATACCATTTGAGACAGCAGCCTCAAAGGAGAGCTGTACCGGAGGAGTCAAATCTGTAGGGATCTCCGGAACATGGAGGTACTGGAGTCTTAGCAATTTCCCAGGATCGATATCTGTAGTTTGGAGAGAAAGAGTGGAAATCAAGTTTTTCAGCAGAGACTTAAAAGACAGGTCCTCAACCACAGGCTCTGCAGCAGGAATAGATCCTGTTTCTTCCATTTCATCACCCAGCCTAAGGTCTGGGTCAGGCTCAATGTCATCTTCTGACAGTCCAGGAGGGGCTGCATGGACAGGAAAGGAGTGAAAATCAGAGGGAAATGAGGAAGGAAAATGGTTAAAGGAGTCCTGAAAGGTGGATGACGCCCTAAGAACCTCCGACGCCGCAAAAACGCACGGCGCCAACGAAGCGCACGGCACCGAGGATGGCGCCGATGAAGCACACGGCACCGAGGATGGCACCGAGAGGCCACACGGCGCCGAGGATGGGTCCGAGAGGCTGGATGGTGCCGCAATGCCATGCGGTGCCGGCGACGCCCACAGCGCCGAGGAGGCGCCAACAGATGCATCAGCGCTGAAGACGGCGCCGAATGCGCCACCGACGCTGAGGGTGCTGAAAACACCCCAAGACTCTGAAAGACAGGATTTGAGGAGAAGGGAGGAAGAAGAGCAGGAGATAAAGGCATCGGTGTGGCCCCCTGCGCCGCAGCTATATGAGGGGGGGAACACCCAAGCGCGGAGTCGATGGCATCAAAGACGGTGCCGCGCGACCAGGGAGGTTCAACCGCCCTACCCGGTCTCCCAAGAGTCCAAGGCCCTGAGTGACCGGGCAGGCAGCTGGACCAACCTCCGAGCCCACTGCTCCATAAGAGTGGCCCACTGATGAAACTGCCCATCTGAAGACCTACCAGAGGGGGGTAGGGCTCCGATGTTAAAGATGTTGGCTACCAGAAACAGAAGCAGATGATCTGAGGAGGAGACCGCAACTAGCCCTAATAACTGGACCGTCTAATAAGAGACATATCAGAGGCGACCGAGTGATGCCTTCTCTTTTTTGACCTATGGGTCGAAGAAGAGCTCGAGGCCGAACGGTGCCGAGAAAGTGACCATTTATTTTTATGCTTTCAAGGGGACCACCCGCCCCCTTGGGCATTGGACTGACTGTTGTCAGACCCCCCTCTGGAGAAGGCGGCGGACTGGACCCAGCCCGACGGACTGAACAGCTTTCATAATAAGTCTCCCTACCATCACCTGACTTGCTCATGACCGACCCCAAAGTAGGACTGAGACTTCTTTGTAAATAAGAATAAACTTAAGCGATACTTATTCGAGATATTACTACAAAACAACAAAACTGAAAACTATGCTGCTAGTTTGAAGTTTGACTCCTGGTCGAGCTGAGTCGTCACTGAAGCGCACTCGGACGGCGGAAAAAAGGAACTGAGGCGTGGAGGGTCGTACGCCAGATAGTCATTGCCGCACGAGCTGAGGCTCTGGGTGTCAGTTCCCTCATGCCCCATCTCTGGCGCCCGGCCCTTCAGCAAAAATTTTGCTCCCGCTGGGTCCTAGTGCCTCTAGCACAGTTCCCATTAGTGTGAATGAGTGGTGGAGACTTATGTCCAGGAAGATCACTATATTCCAAGTCACATATTTGAGATCTGCTGTGGACATGGGCTCAAAGGGGGGCTGCATAAGCTGTGGAATACAAATATTTAGATCCCACAAGGGGGAGGCTCCCTGTGTGGAGGGTGCAAATGCAGTAACCCTTTAAAGAATTTTTTGAACACTGATTTTAAAGCCAAGGAAATTGTCTTACCTGCTGATAAATAAGCTGAGACAGCTGCCAGGTGTACTTTCAAGGTGGAAACAGTTAAGCCAGTGGAATGCAAATGGGCCATATAATCCAGGACTATAGAAAGATCAGGTTGGGTATGGTCCAAGCCTTGCCCTGGCACCAAAAAGAAAATCTTTTCCATTTAGAGGCATAGGTTTGTTTGGTGGAAGGTTTTCGGGAGACTCTCAGTATATGCATGACTGCCTCTGAGAGATGCAAACTTGCATACTCTTAAGTCCTCAAGAACCATGCTTTGAGTCTGAGGGACACCAGGTTGGGGTACAAGATCCTGCTCTGAGAGGAAGACAGTAGGTTGTACTTTTTGGGGAGACTGATTGGTTTGGTTACTGACAATGATAGCAGCATGGGGTACGGGGGTTGTCTGGCCCAGTCCGAAGCAATGAGGATCATTGAAGCTGGCTGAAGCCTGGGTTGGACTAGTACTTTCAGTAACAGAGGGAAGGGAGGAAAAGCATACAGGAATTTCCCTGTCCAATCCAGCAAGAGGGCATCGAGAGGGATTGTGCCCCTGAAAGGGGGCATGCAGCAATACTGAGGGAGCTGATGATTGTCTGGGGCTACAAACAGATCCACCTCTGGGGTGCCCCACCTCCTGAAAACGGACTGTAAGACCTGTTTGTTCAATGACCACTTGTGATGATTCTGGTTTATTCTGCTGAGGGCATCTGCTAGGACATTGTCCTTGCCTGGCAGGTTAACAGCTGAGAGGGATACACCTAGTGAATATGCCAAGGTCCAAATTTACATTGCCTCTTTGCAAAGAGGAGCTGACTTTGTGCCCCCTTGTTTGTTTATGTAGTACATGGTGGTTGTGTTGTCGGTTCTGACTTGTACTACTTTCCCCTTGATCTGAATGGCAAATGACTGCAGGGCCAAAAGAACTGCCCTGAGTTCCAGCAGCTTGATATGCAGCAGAGATTCCTGTTTTGTCCAGAGGCCATGAGCAGTGTGGTCCCCCAGATGTGGATAAACTAGCAAAATGGTCAGAAGAGTGGCAACTGGAGTTTCACGCAAAGAAGTGCAAGATCATGCACATAGGGAAGAGAAACCCTGAAGCCACCTATAGGCTAGGAGGTGAGTTACTGGCAGTCACAAGGGAAGAAAAAGACTTGGGCATCATCATCACCGATGATCTGAAATCATCCAAGCAGACCACTAAAGCAGTAGGTAAAGCTAGAGGGATGTTGGGGTGTGTTAGTAGGGGTATCACAAGTCGGAAGAGGGAGGTAATATTCCCTCTTTACAAGACACTGGTTAGGCCCCATCTGGAGTACTGCATGCAGTACTGGAGGCCACACCTTCACAAGGACATTAACCAAATTGAGGCAGTCCAGAGAAGGGCAACCAAAATGGTGCAGGGACTGCAACGGAAAACATATGAGGACAGATTAACGTAGCTCAATATGTATACCCTAGAGCAAAGGAGAGAGAGAGAGAGAGAGAGAGAGAGAGAGAGAGATGTGATATGATCGAAAGATTCAAACACCTTAAGGGCATTAACAAGGTGAAAGAGTCTAACATGTTTCAATATAAGAAAAATAGCAGGACAAGAGGACACAGCATGAGAGTAGAGGAAGGCCGATTAAGGGGTAATGTGAGGAAGTTCTTTTTCACAGAAAGGGTGGTGGATGTATGGAACGGCCTACCTCAGGACGTGGTGGATATGAATGCAGTGCAGGGCTTCAAACAGGCATGGGATAAGCATAAGGGAGCACTACAGATGAGTATGAATAGATAGGCCATTGACAGAACAAAGGCCAATGGCACATTCATAGGGCAGAAAAAGAAATGGGCAGACTGGACAGGCCTTGCAGTCCATATCTGCCATCAACTTCTATGTTTCTATGTGCTCCCCACCCCAGCAGGGATGAATCTGTGGTGAGCACCAGGGAAGGAACCTGTTGCAGGAAGGGTACTCCTTGCCTGAGGTTGCTCCCTTCTTGCCATCACTGCAGGGCTTGAAGAAGAGTAGCTGTCACTGGGATTAATTTTGAAAGAGAGTCTCTCTTTTGGGACCAGTGCTCCTTTAGGTGAAACTGGATGTCTCTCGTCTGGAACCTTGAGCCCAACACGGTAGCTGTGGAGGCTGCCATGTGGCCTAACAACTGTAGGAAGTGCCTTGCTGGCCTGGAGACATGAAGTGTGAAGGAATTGGCTACCTGAATAAGGTTGTCCACCCTGTCGTGAGGAAGGTAAACCATTCCCTTTTTTGTGTCCAGTTCTGACCTTATGAACTTTAGAAGCTGAACTGATTCCAATATAGACTTTTTGTGGTTCACTAAGAACCCAAGCGAGGAGAGGGCGTCTTGTGTTACTAACAGACCTTTCTCACTTACTGTACTGAATGGCCTACTATGAGCCAGTCGTCTACGTAGGGGAATACTGACACCCCGTGATGCCTCAGATTTGCCACTACCACAGCCAGGCACTTTGTGAACACCCTTGGAGCAGATGTCAGCCCAAAAGGCATTACCCTGAATTGGTAATGACCAGATGGTAGCCTGAATCTGAAGTATTTTCTGTGTGACCCTCTGATTGGGATGTGAAAATAGGCATCTTTGAGATCTAAGGATGCTAACCAATCCCCCTGCCTTAGGGTAGTGAGTATGGTAGCCAGGGTGACCATTCTGAATTTCGGTTTTGTCAGGTGTTTGTTTAAATACCTGAGGTCCAGGATGGGTCGCCACTCCCGTTTTCTTTGTTGTGAGGAAGTACCTGGAATACAGACCCTTCCCTCTTTGGGAAAGGAGGACTGGTTCCACTGCCTTTAATAGCAATAAACTTAAAACTTCCTTCTCCAGCAAAGTTGTTTCTGAGGGGGGAAGGAGGATTTGAAGGCTCTTGACCTCAGCTTTGGCAATGCCTTGAAGCTGAGAACAAGATCCTGACCCACCACTTCCAGGACCCACTTGTCTGTGGTAATGTTTTGCCACTCCTGAAAGTAGTGGGTCAGCCTGCCCCCGACTGGAATTGGGGAGGCAACCCGGACAGGCTCAGGGAGTCTGCTTGGACTGAGCTACAGGCTGGACAGAGGGGCTAGTGCAGCCACTACCCCCCCACCCCTGCTTCTGAAGTATCCCTTGGGCTGATACTAGGGAAAGACTTGAGGCTGGAAAAAAGGCCTGTAAGGAGTTCTACCTCTGCCACTCCTTGCATGGTGCTTTTGTGGGTTGGCAGCCCTCTCCTTAGCTGCTGCACTTTTATATGCAGCCTTGTACTCGTCCATTTTTTCATATATGCCTCTGTTTGTTCACCAGACAGAGACACAGGGTCACAAGGGAAGTCCAATGCCTTGTTCTGAATATCTTGAGACAGATGTGTAGTCCTGAGCCAGGCAAACCTCCTCAAAGATACAGAAGATGCCATCTGTCTGGATGCAGTATCATTAACATCTACTGCCCTCCTGAATTGAGTTTTGGATGCTTCAATGCCCCTTTTTGCAGCTTCTTCCAGGTCAGCAGCCATAGGAGGAGGGGCTTCCTTGGCAATTTCCATAACTGTGGACCACATGTTCTTCTGATACCTGGCTATGTATGCCATATAGGTAGCCTATCTTATAGCCAGGGAAGATCCTAAATAAATTTTCTTTGCAATGGAATCCACCCTCCTAGAATCTTTCTCTGGGGGGTGGGAAGCCACCTTTGTTACAAGCTGCAGCTTGTACCACTCCTTCATGGCTGGGATGTCCAAAAAGACAATCAGCCCCAGCCTTGGCCACCCAATACTTTCTTTTAGCCTTCCTGTCTGTTGGGGGATCAGAAGCAGGGTTTTGCAGCACCTTCACGGTCTGCTTTTTTAAAGATTTGTGAAGAGGGAGGAGCAACCTCTTTGATGGTGGGACATCCATCATTTCTTTGCAATCCTCTTCCTCCTGATCCGTAATATCTTACTGGGATGGGAGGTCGAGGGACTGAGCCACTTGCTTCATAAAAGTGAAATAAGAAGTAAAGTCCTCAGTTCCCTTGTCAGGGAAATCTGGCCTATGAGGATCAGGGGAAATGTCAGGATCAATAGGATCCTCATAATCCTCATCTTCATCATCATCAGGCTCACCAAAATCATCATCCGCAATAGGATCCCCACCTTGGTCAGTTAAACCGTGGGCAGGCTGAGAACCGGGAGTTAGGGTGACCAGTTGCTTCCCAACCGGAGCCGGAGACTGCAGCGATTGAATTATCCTAATCCTGTTCGCGATCTCCTCAGCAGAAGGTTTGCTTCGGTTGTGGTTCCTGGTGCTTTTGCTTTTTCTTTGCCGCAATGGCCAGTTCAGCAGCCTTCTCAGCAGTATGCTTCTTTACAGAGCTATCGCCCCGTCACAGGGCAGCTCCTCCAGTTCATCTGGTTGCACGGCGGCTGGGTTAGAAGCCTTTTCAGCTATTCTTTCCCTCAGTCTCTTAAGTCTCCTATCAAGAGTAGACTGAGGAAAGTTAAAACAAATTTCACACTCTGTCTGTAAGTGGTCAGACCCCAGACAGAATAAACACAGCAAATGTGGGTCTGCTTTGGCAACCGGTTCCCCGCACTCTGCACAGTGCTGGAAACCAGTGGGTCCTGTTCTTTTTTTTAGCTTCTGTGACATAATCTGGTACAGAAGAAAATTTAAAGAGTTGTGTGTATATATATATATATATATTTTTTTTTTTTTATCAGGAGAAGGCCAGGAGTTACCCTTTGTTGAAAATATATATATATATGACCAGGAATTACCCCGGTTGAATATGACCCACTAAAACCGGGAGTTATCCCGATAAAAATTCACTATCGAACTGACTATACCAAGTCAGAAGGAATTTAACTAAATTTAGAAACAGATAACAAAATATAAAGAAGGGATGTGTGGTTTTTTCTCCCGGTTAGGGAACCGGGGAGAAAGAACGACTACTTACCCCACACTACTAAAAATCTAAACAATACTACCTGTAAACTGAGGACAATGAAAAGAATATCAATTAAAATAAATTTACTAGAAAATTAACCGAGAAAATAAACTTTTTTCCAAGCGATGAAGGAGAGCTCTCCAAAGACGTCTTACTGAGGCAAGCGGAGTAAAGAATCTGACGGTTTAGAGTTGTTTACCAGGGACAGTGATTTGAAAACTGAGCTCAAGCCTAGCATTCCATAATTTGCATAGGTTCTATTAACCATTTCAGCTCTGGGACAGTCCTATGGTGAGACCATACTGCGTAAGTCAGAATACAGTAAGATTTCCTGGGGTTTGAAGCACCCAAGCAGTGGATACGCAGAAAGGGGGCAAAATTCAACAGAAGTGCAGACAGCAGGGAGAATCAGGGATAAAGGACAACCATGGAGGGGGATAGAGTAGAACAGCTAAACAGTTCAGGGAGTTCAAATCATGGAAAGCCATGTGTGCCAATGCCAGGAGCCTCAGCAACAAGATGGGAGGATCTGGAGGCTGTCATGGTGCAGTCGGACCTGGACATTGTGGCCATCACAGAGACCTGGTGTAATGATAACCACGACTGGGAGATGGCCATACCTGGCTACAACATATTCAGAAGAGACAGGGCAGGCAGGAAGGGATGAGGAGTGGCACTTTATGTGAAAGATGGCATAAAGGCCACAGAGATCCAGGAGGAACAAATTGGGGGAGAGATACTGTGGGTTAAGCTGGAAAGGAAAATGGGGTCAGCCATCCACACAGGGGTGGTCTATAGACCATCAGCCCAGGAGGAAGAAACAGAGAGGGAGCTGATGCTAGCCATCCAAAGGATGGCAGACAAGGGTGAGGTGCTGCTGGTTGGAGACTTCAATATTCCAGATGTGGACTGGAGCTTCCCAGCAGCAGCATCAACCAGGAGCAGATTTATCCTGGACTCCCTTCAAGCTGCTTTTCTCAAGCAACTGGTCATGGAACCAACTCAGCAGAAGGTAATACTGGACCTTGTGCTCACAAACGGGGACAGTGTGATGGGGGTAACAGTGGGGGAGCACCTGAGGAACAGTGACCACCAATCACTGCGGTTTGAAATCACGGAGCAGAACCAAACCGCACAAAAACACATATCCTGGATTTTAGGGGGGCAGACTCTGGGAAAATGGGGAGATGCTTGAAAGAGGCATTAATGGGACTGGGGCGGGAATCAGGGGTTGAGGAACAGTGGGCAATATTTAAACCGGGGATTATAAGAGTAACAGAATTATGCATTAAGCAGGTTAGCAAGGGGAAAAGGAAGAGGAGGCCATTAAAGTTTTCCAAGGAGGTAGCAGAGAAAGTGAAAGCCAAAAAGATTGCATTCAGGCAATACAAAAAGACGCAGGCACAAGGGGATAGGGAAAAGTACCAGGAGAAGCAAAGGGAGGCAGGGCGGTAAGGGAACAAAGCTCAGACAGAAGAGTGCACCAAGAAAATCCATGGGTAGAGGGGATAAAACCTTTTACAGGTACATAAGGGAAAAAACTAAAGGCAAAGGGAGGGATAGTGAGACTGAAGAGGGAGGATGGGGGCCACATGGAGGATGACAACAGTAAAGCTGACATATTGAACAGGTATTTCTTCACAGTCTTTACTGAGGAAGAGGACGGTAATGGGCCTGAAGAGAGTACAAGAGGTGGGAACAGCACAGAAATGGACACACGTCCCTTTACACAGGAAAGGGTCCTGAAGGAACTGGAAGGAATAAGAGTCAATAAAGCAAAGGGGCCAGATGGGGTGCACCCCAGGGTCCTAAAGGAACTAAGAGAGGTGGTGACTGAACCTCTGGCAATCCTGTTTAGCCGATCACTGGAAACAGGGGAAGTACCCAAAGACTGGAGGATAGCAGATGCAGTCCCCTTATACAAAAGCAGGAACAAAGAGGAAGCAGGGAACTACAGACCAGTTAGCCTGACCTCAGTAGTGGGGAAGATCATGGAAGCGCTATTGAAGGAGAGATTGGTGGAACATCTGGTTACTAACGGATTACAGGACCCAAGGCAGCATGGTTTCACCAGGGGAGGTCATGTCAGACCAACCTCACTGAATTTTTCGACAGGGTGGCAAGGGAGATGGATCATGGGAGGGCAGTGGACATGGCCTATCTGGACTTCAGCAAGGCCTTTGACACTGTGCCACATAGAAGGCTATTAAACAAACTGGGGAATATGGGAGTCGGCAAGATAGTAGTGAGGTGGCTAGGTAATTGGCTGGGTGGCAGGACACAGACGGTGGTGGTAAATGTCTGTCACTCCACAGAAAGAAGAGTGACCAGTGGGGTACCACAGGGATCAGTGCTGGGACCGGTTCTATTTAACGTTTTCATCAGTGACATTGCGCAGGACCTAGAAGGCAGAATTTCCTTGTTCACTGATGACACGAAGCTCTGTAACAGAGTGGACACACCAGAGGGTGTAGACAGAATAAGGAGCGACCTACAGAATCATGAAGAATGGTCAAGGGTTTGGCAGTTGAAATTCAATGCAAAGAAGTACAAGATAATGCATGTGGGGCACAAAACCCCTGGAACAACATATCTGTTGGGGGGTGAGGATATAGCATGCACTAAGCAGGAAAGGGACCTTGGGGTTATCATCTCTGATGACCTCAAGGTAGGGAAACAGTGCGACAAGGCAGCAGGAAAAGCAAATAGGATGCTGGGATGCATAGGCAGGGACATCACCAGCAGGAAAGGGAGGTCATAATTCCACTTATACAAGACACTATGGAGGCCCCACTCGAGTACACAGGTACTGCTCTGGAGACCTACCTACATAAGGAGATAGACAGGGTAGAGAAGGTTCAGAGGAGGGCAACAAAGATGGTAAGGGTAAGCACTGGCAAGTCCTATGAGAACAGGTTGAAGGATTTGAAAGGAAAATTACGCATCTACCGTGAATACCTTTGATCTTCTTGGACGAGTCTCTCACCACTCATTCACACTAGTGGATTAGCGCCTGAGGCACTAAGACCCATCGGAGCAAACTTTTGCTGAGGGTCGGCGCGAGAGACGGCGCCAGAGACACACGGCAACAGCAGATACTCGAGCGGGAATGCACCATCTCGAGACGCACCTCCAACCGCCTCAGTACCTTTACCAAGGAGGTGCAGCGCAACTAACGTAAAGAGTAAACTCATATTAAAAAACGGACATAAGATAGTCCGGGGATGGACCCGGTAAGAAGGGTCAGCAAAGAAGTCCTCATGGCCTGAAAAGATTTGAGGGAGTGAGAGACCAATACAGCGTGAGCTCGGGATGGAGGGAGGGCGTGATCGAGTGGTGGAGACTCGCCCAAGGAAGATCAAGAATTACGGTAGGTAATGAATTTTCTATCTTCCTGGACATAAGTCTCCACCACTCATTCCACACCCAGTGGGAGTACCAA
Source organism: Neoceratodus forsteri (assembly GCA_016271365.2). Lineage (NCBI taxonomy): Eukaryota > Metazoa > Chordata > Ceratodontiformes > Ceratodontidae > Neoceratodus > Neoceratodus forsteri. The sequence continues at coordinate 636,126,235 of CM057449.1, read as the reverse complement.
GCTGATAATCTCCCAAAAGGGCGGCAGGAGAGCCAGAGCTCACGCTGGCCCAAGAGGAAGCCTCATTACGGATAGTTCTGCCGACGCGAATGTCGCCAGCATGAACATCCAGTATAGTGCTTAACCAAGGTATGCACTGAGCTCCAGGTGGTGGCTTGTATATATCTGCACTGAACATATCATGCACTCATAGGGATGTCCGCTACCGCCTAGTAGAGTGAGCTGACACTCTACCTTCTAATTTAACTTGAGCCATGGAATAGCAATGACGAAGGCATGCCATCAACCATGAAGAGATGCATCTAATAGCGACAGGTTGACCCAGCCGGTATCGCTGAAAGAAACGAACAGTTGCTGAGTTTCATAACATCCTTGTTTCTATCTAAATAGAACCGCAAGGCCCTCTTAACATCCAAGGAATGAAGAGCTCGTTCCCTTCATTCTGGAAATTAGCTAAGAGGCAGGAAGTACCAGAGGTTGGTTTAGATGGAATTCTGACACAACCTTGGGAAGAAATTTAGATGAGTACGGAGAACTACCTTGTCTTTATGGAATACAGTATACTGAGGGTCCGTAACTAGGCATGTATCTCAGAGACCCTATGGGCTGAGGTAATGGCCACCAGGAAGGCAGTCTTCCAGGTAAGAAATTTTAGCTCACAGGTAGAGCTAAGGGTTCGAAGGGCTTCCTAGTGAGCATGTCCAGCACCAGGTTAATGTCATGGGTTTGCAACTGGTCGCTAACAGGGGTCTGGTATGGAGAATCCCTTAAGAAATCTCTTCACTCATAGGTAACTGAGTCAGAGTCAAGGAAGAAACCGCTCATGGAACGCTGAGATGCACTAAGGTGAACTCTTAACTGTGGAGTACTGAAGATCTAAGTTTGACAGGTCCAAAAGATACTCCAGAACCTTGCCAGGAGGACAGGAAAAGGGATTCCAAGAGGATTTTGTACACCAGAGAGAAAACGCTTCCATTTGGAAGCCACGATGCTGGGTGGCTGGCTTCCTAGCAGCCGGAAGGATGTCTGAGACTCTACGAGAGACGTTGAACCGATTCACTTTTATCTCTTCAGGAGCCAAGCATGAAGGTGAAGGATTTCAGGTTGGGATGGACCAGTGACTGCGTCAAAAGACTGATTTGTAAAAGGAAGTGGTCTCGAGAGGCTGCCAACATACTGTTGAGTAGAGGAACCATAGTTGCCGAGGCCAGGAAGAAGCAATGAGAATCATCTTGGTCCCTGAGACTCTGAACTTGAGGAGTACTCTCTGATTAGAGGAAGGTGTGAAAGGCGAAGAAAGCTGTTTGTCCACCGCAGACTGAACGCATCCTGACAGAAAATGCAGGCCCTGGATTTCTGGAGAGAAGAGAGGCAGTTTTATGCTGAGTGGGATGCAAAAAGGTCCAGGTCTGAGTCCCCACTCTTGAACAGGGACCGAGCTACGGCTGGATCTAGAGACCACTCGTGAGGGTCTGCATCTGCTTCTGCTGAGGTGATCTAGCAGGTCATTTTGTATACCTGGCAGATAAACCGGCTGAATCAGAGACTTGTGCTCCAAGCACCACCCCACACCTCATTGCTTCCTGCAAAGGGATAAGAATGAGCACCGCCTTGCTTGTTGATGTAATACATCACTGCTTTGTTGTCCGCTTGAAGGAGAATGTTCTCAGACAAAGGACATCCTTCAGAGCTCGGATTGCATAGAGGGACCGCTCTCATCTCCAGGACATTATGTGGAGATGAGTTTTAACTGAGTCCACACACCTTGAGTGTGGAGGGAGAGAGTGAGCCCCATCCCATTAGCTGGCGGCGCCTATGGTGATGGAGAACTGATAATCCGGGAGCAAAGGGGAATCCTTCCAGGAGATTGTTTCGAGACCACCCAGGTGGGAGAGACCCACGAAGGGGCTCCGTCACCTTGATGGAGTAAGACTGGGGGGTGAGGTCGGGGACCACTGAGTGAGAGCATCCATTGCGGTTCTCATATGCAGTCGGGCCAGAGGGACAATGAAGACCGAGGATGCCATGAGACCCAACATGCTGTATCGAGAGAGCTGTAACCGATTGGTTCTCCCTGATGTAACGGGCCATTCAAGGATCTCAGTCTTCTGTCCTCTGAAGGAAAGCCTCATTGAAGAGGTGTCTAGAAGCATCCCTTATGAAAAGGAGCCCTGGAGGGTTGCAGTTGAGATTTTTTCAACTTCAGCAGAACTCCTATGGACGAAGAAGACAAGAAGTCGCTTGCACGGCTTTGAAGTCCCTTGACGGAAGGGCTTGCTAGAAGCCAATCGTCCAGGTAGGGAAACACTGGAGTCCCGACTTTCCTGAGATGCGCTACCGCGAGAACTGCACAACATTTGTAAAACTCACAGCGAGGATAGCCCAAAGGGCAGGACTTGAACTGATAGCGCTGACCCAAAGCTACAAAACCTGAGGAACTCTAAGTGGGTCGGGTGGACGGGATATGCTGCAAGCATCCCATATCCAGAGAGGCCAGCCAGTCGTGCATGATGCAGCAAGGGTAACAGGGTACTCTAGGGAAATCATCTTGAATTCTCCCTGGGAGGAATTTGTTTAACTTTCTGAGGTCTAGAATGGGGCATCCCCAGATTTCTTTGGAACCAGAAAGTAATGGGAGTAGCCCTGTGTTTCGTGAGATGCAGGGCACCAGTTCTATTGCCCTGTTGTTCAGAAGGCCCTGGATCTCCGCTGTGAGGAGGTTCGATTGAGAGGCCGACAACCTGTTGTCGCCTGGGAGGACAATTGGGGGTTTCAAGAAATTGAGAGAATAACCTCGGAATTATCCGGGGGACCCATTTGTCCGTGTTATGGACTCTCACTGGCTGTAGAAGTCCATCAGACGACCTCCCACTGGAGGAGAAAGTTCCACCCGGGCAGAGTGGATGGAACTTGGGCCAACGACCATAAGGTAGCGCTGGGAGCTTTAGGCCCCCTGGCGCTTTCTGCTGCCTTCTTTGAGGTTGGGCAGGCTGGCTTTGGCGGAAGCTTCCCTGCTCTGCCCCTAAAGGACTGACGACTACGAAACTGACGCTCTGTTCACATGCCCCAAGAGGTGTGGCAGGCGGAGGTCTGGCCAACTTAATGGCTGATCTAGTCTTCTGAGTGGCCTCTAAGGCTTGCTCCACCTGAGGGCCAAAAAGAAAGGAGCTATCAAAGGCAGCGCCATCACCTGCTGCTGAGCATCATCTGTGGAAGCTAGAGCACGCAGAGCCAGGAATGGCGCCGAGTACAAACCTCTCGCGGCTGCTGAGCGAGAAGCAGTGCTCTAAAGGCCCATGGCGGCTTTGACCTGTTGGTTATTGACCTCAATACTTAATAACGGTCAGAAGAAGCTCTGACTTGGAACTGAATCTGGAAGAGCTTCAAACATTCTTTCATAGAGTGCCACAGGATATACTCATACTGAGAAAAAATAGCCTTGATAACTGGCAATACGCATACTTAGAGTGGAGGCAGCAAAGACTCTCTTACCTAATGTATCAATCTTTACTAGACTCTTTGTTAATAGGTCGAGCTAGTAGTTTGAGGAAGAACGACCTTGTCATTCTCTCGCCAGGACTACAATAGGATCCGCAAGCTTGGGATGCCAAACTGGACGTATCCTGGAGCTGAATACTTTATCAATGGATTTAGCTACTGAGGGAATAAGAGCAGGATTATTCTATACCATTTGAGACAGCGCTCGAAGGAAGGCTGGATCGAGGAGTCAAACTGTAGGATCTCCAAGCATGAAGATACTGGAGTCTTAATATCTTCCCAGGATCGATGTCTGTAGTCTGGAGAGAAAGAGTGATCCCAGGTTCTTCAACAGAGACTTAAAGGACAGGTCCTCGACCACAGGCTCTGTAGCAAAGAAAGATCCTGTTTCTCCACTTCATCACCCAACCGAAGGTCTGGGTCAGGCTCAACATCATCTCCTGATGGTCCAGAAAGGACTGTTTGGACAGGAAAGGAGTGAAATTAGAGAGGAGGAAATAGTAGAAAAACAAGGAGAGTCTCCTATATCTGCCGGGCGCTTAAGACGGCAAAACGGGCTGAAGACGGCACTCAAGAGGCGACGGCGCCGAAGAGGCATCGGCCCGCAGCCGCGGCGCTACGGACAACAACACTTGACGACGCTGGCCGACGACGACGATGCGACGGTGCGGGCGGATTTACGATACGGACGACGTAGCGGATGGCGCTGACTTTATCCAACGGTGTTACCGGGCGGCGCCATGGACTCCGCGACGCCGCTGGACGGCGCCTGACAGAAGACCCAGCGGCACTCTAAAATGGCGCCGACAAGCCAACAGACCCTGTGGAAGGTGCGGAAAAGCCCCAAACCTGGAAAGCTAGAAAAGGAAAAACCAGGAGATAAGGGCATCGGTGAGGCCCCGCGCCGCAGCCATGTGAGGGGGAAACACTAAGCACGGAGTCGCTGGCACCGAAGAAGGCGCCACACGACTCAGGAAGGTCCAACCGCCTCTACCTGATCGCCGAGGGCCCGAGGCCCGAGGCAACCGAGCCAGGCAGAAGAACCAACCTCCGAGCCCATTGCTCCATACAAGAGCGGCCCACTGATGAAACTGCTCATCTGGAGTCCTACCTATAGGTGGGGAGAGGACTCCGATGTCGAGGCAGCGGTGCGGAAGTTGTGACTCCGAAGAAGGAGAACCGGCAACTAGCAATAACGGCGTACGGCGCGCGGGACATACCAGGAGGGTTACCTTGAGTGATGCCGCCTTTTTGACCTGTGGGTCAAGAAGAGCTCGGGAGGCCAACGTGCCGAGAATGCGACCGTTTATTTTTATGCCGGCGGGGGGACCGCCCATCCCCCCGGGCATCGGACTGACCGTTGTCGGAACCCCGCTGAGGAGAAGGAGGCTGACCGGACCCAGCCCGGCTGACTGAACAGCTTTCATACGAAGTCTCCCTACCGTCACCTGACCTGCTCATGGTCGACTCCGTCCAGTAGGCCAAGACTTCTTCAAGTAAAATTTAAATATTAGAAAAATTTAACGAAAATAGAATAAAATTAAGCGATACTACTTATCGTGATAAAGTTACAAAAAAACAAACTGAAAACTATGCGCTAGTTTGAGTTTGACTCCATTTCAAGCGGCGGCGTTGTCACTAGAAGCGCACTGGCGGCGGGAAAAGGAACTGAGGTGGTTGGAGGGTCGCCGCCAGATGGTCATTACCGCCAAGCCGCTGCTCGCGGCGCCGTGTCTCGCAGCGCCATCTCTCGCGCCGACCCTCCAGCAAAAAGTTTGCTCCCGATGGGTCTTAGTGCCTCCGGCGCTAATCCCACTAGTGTGAATGAGTGGTGGAGACTTATGTCCAGGAAGATTATGTACTCCCTGTAGGAGAGAGGGCATATGATAAAGACATACAAGTACCTTACAGGGAGGAACAGGGTGCAGGAACACACTATTTTCCAGCATAAAAGATGTTCCAGGACTAGGGGGCATCGGATGAAGTTGGAGGAAGGGCGATTCAGAGGAAACATGAGGAATAATCTCTTCACAGAACGGGTGGTGGACAAGTGGAACACCCTGCCAGAGGAAGTGGTGGGGGCTGAAACAATCATGGGAATTTAAGAATGCATGGGATAGATATAAGGGAATTCTGGAGGTCAGGGGTAAGGGGCAACAGACTTCTAGAAAAACATAAAATGAACTTACAAGGTCAAATGGACAGACTGGGTGGGCCACAGACCCTTATCTGCCGACAGTCTCTATGTATCTATGTATCCAAGTAAGGTTCGTCACATCACAGTTAACTGCCTCAAATGGCTAGCGAGAGAGCACGTCAAGCACAAAATTCAGATCCCAAGAAGTGACTGGTTTCTGGATTGGGCGTCTCATATGCAAGATTATCCTAAGAACATTTTGAACACTCTCAACTAAGACAAACTCTGGGTGCCCACTGGTTTGTGGTATGCTGATATAGCAGCCTTGGGCCTTGACTGAGAAGAACTGCAATCCTGAGTCTGACAGATCCAGCAGATATTTTAAAACGTTTTCGGGGGAGACTTGACAGGGTCCACTGAGTTCTGGAACACCTAATGGAAAAACACTTGCACTTAACCCCATAGGCTTTCCTAGTGGATGACTTTCAGGGTGCTAGTAAACCCTCAGAGACTCTCTGAGAGACATTAAGTTGGCTCACTTCTATCTCCACAGGAGTCAGGCCTGGAGATGGAGGGAGTACAGACTGGGATGAATTAGATTGCCTTGGGCCTGAGTTACTAAGTCCATTCTTTTTGGCAGAATCTGCAGCTGCCTGACTGTTAACTGAGTCAGTAGCAGATACCATAGCTGTCTGAATCAAAATGGAGGTATCAGAATAATTTTGCCTCCATGTGCCTCCAGTCTGGAAAACACTCTGAATGACAGGGATTGGTGGGAAGGAATATAGAGATAGTGATCTGTCCACTGCAGTCTAAACACATCCTGACAGAAACTGCCATACTTTTATGGAGTAGAACTGAAGCAGTTTGGTATTGAGGAGGGATGCAAAAAAAGTTCTATATCTGGGGTCCCCCATTTATCAAACAGGGACTGAACAACATCACCCACTAGAAACCACTTGTGATGATCTGCCACTGTTTGACTGAGGTCTTCTGCCAAAATGTTCTGGACTCCTGGCAGATGCACTACTTGAAGCAGGCTCCCGTGCTCCAGGCATCATTCCCATGCTCGCACTGCCTCCCTGTAGAGAGGGTAAGAGTTGGCTCCTCCTTGTTTGTTGACATAATACATGGGACATTTACATAAGAATATAAAAAGAAGCCAGCAGAAGAAGACCATTTGGTCTATTAAGTCTGTTCGTATAGTAGGATCCATAGCTTGAACTAATGTCCCTGCCCTTCCTCCCATCCTCCCTACACATGATCCTTACCGTCCCCCTATGCCTATCCCAGCCTCTCTTAAAGCTGCACACTGTCTTCAATGAGATGACCTCTTCCGGCAGCACATTCCAAGTGTCCACCACCCTGTCTGTGAAGAAGTGCTTCCTGACCTCCCTCCTAAACCTCCCACCCTCCAGCTTAAGACTGGGCCCCATCGTGTTATGGTTGCCACTCAGCTTAAAAAGACTCTCCTTATCAAACTTATTTATCCCTTTCAAGTACTTGAAGGTCCCAATCATATCCCCTCTCTCTCTCCTGTCTTCCAGGGAGTACATGTTCAGTGCCTTCAACCTCTCCTTGTATGCCTTACCCTGCTGACCAGCTATCATCTTTGTAGCCCTCCTCTGGACCTTTTCCAGCAGGTTAATGTCCTTGTTGAGGTGTGGGCACCAGTACTGAACTCCATACTCTAGATGCAGCCTTACCAGTGACCTATACAAGGGCAGTATAACCTCCTCTCTCCTACTACTGATCCCCCTAGATATGCATCCCAGCATCTTGTTTGCCTTTGCTGCTGCTTTCTTGTACTGTGTGGAGTGATTCAGGTCACTAGTGATCATCACTCCCAGGTCCTCCTCCTCCTCTGATGCAGATACTCAGACTCTACCCAGGTAGTACTCTGTCCTGGGATTCTTGACTCCGATATGTGTAACTTTGCATTTCTTTGCATTGAAGCCAAGCTGCCAGATCCTGGACCACCTCCCCAGCTTGATCTTCCTGTAGGTCCTGTATCCCTTCAGCTGTGTCCACTCTACCACAGAGCTTGGTATCATCCACGAATAGGCACATTTTGCCCTTAATGCCATCCCCAATGTCACTGATGAAGACACTGAATAACATCGGCCCCAGCACCGAGCCCTGTGGGACCCCACTGGTTACCTCCCTGGTGCCAGATAACTCTCCCCCCCCACAACCACCTTCTAGGTTCGGTCCCTCAGCCAGCTTTCCACCCATCTTCCTGATCAACCTTTTGTGGGGAACAGAGTCAAAGGCCTTGCTGAAGTCAAGATACAGGATGTCTACCGCTTGGCCCCTATCTACTGTCTTAGTGACACAGTCAAAGAAATCAATCAGATTTGTTTGACACGATCTCCAATGAACCCATGCTGCCTCTCATCCTGGAGACCATGCTCCTCTAGATATTCCATCAACCTTTCCTAGTGACTGATTTGTTGTCTTATCTGGAGGAGTACTGTCATGTGACTGATCAAATCCAATAAGAGCTGTAGGCCATAAAGGACTGCTTGCATCTGCCCCACATACATGTGGAGATACATCTCTGAATCCTTCCAGATTCCCTGACTCTGGAGACAAATGACAGTGGGCTCCCCATCCCAACAAAGAGGTGACAGTGGTAAGAATCCCCTGCAGCTCTGAAGGGAAACCCTGAAGTAGATTTTCTTTCACTGACCACCACAGGAGAACACCACTGGTGTGGTTACCTGTATGGGTTAGATATGAGGGTGAGATGCCTGTAACAACTGGGCACTGAGCATCCAATGAAGGGTTCTCATGTGCAGCCTTGCTAGGGACACGGTGAACACGGAGGATACTGAGACCCAGGATTCGCTGCATGGCATGTGCCAACAGTGAAGGGTTGTCCATGATGCAGCATGTCACCTAGACTACTGAGTATACTCTTTTCCCTGGAATGAAGGCTCAAATTTGAACTGAAACAAAAACAGCACCTATGAATAGCAGATTGGGAGAGCATTGAGACTTGTGAGGATTCAGCAGTACTCCCATCAAAGATGGAAACTGCAAAGCAGTTGCCAATACCTGCTCTGTGCCAAATCTCTATGGGCTATTTATTAGCACGTCATTCAAATAAGGGAAGACTTGTAGTCCTTGCATTCTGAGATGTGCTGCCAGTACTGCATAGCATTTTGTAAAGACATATGGTGTCAAAGAAAGCCCAAACCGAAGGACTATGAACTCATAATGTCCAGCATGTTCAATCATACCGGTCAGTCCTGGGGTTTCAGGTAGGGAGCAGGGACCCCAGACAGATCATTTATTTATTTAACTATTCCTACTTATCCACCTTCTGTCCCTGGTCTCAGCAGCATCCCCCCAGCCCTTTCACTGACACATCTTGGGGACTTACAGTTTCAATACCACTTACAGACAGCCATGTTTGGCAGTTGGCCTGCCATGTAGGATCATGCGGTGCCCGCAGGGAATGCCAAGTGGTCTAGGGCATTTTCCTCATGATTTTTCTTCCATCAGAAATTGGTATGCACTGCAGTCATGCGCATTTGCACTGACGCATCTGTATGCTGTGTCAGCAGACTCCCTCCATTTACTGCTCCTGCTAGTGCTGCCACCCAGCCTCTGTTAGGTGGCAGTCAAGTGGCGGGAGTCAGGATCCCCCTTCCTCGAGGGAGGAGAGCTGTTCTTGGGATGCTCTATCTTCCCTCTCCCAGTCAAACTCTGAGTGACCCTGGTCCATTCTCGAACTCGAGTCACCTGGCATGCTTGGAGGTAAAGTTTCGAGTACATCAGCCCTCTACATCACCTGGCCGTGCAGAAAGAACATTTTGAATTTTTCTCACCTCATATACACATTCAGTTTTTTAAGGTCGAGAATGGGGTGCATGCCCCAGATTTCTTGGGAAAGAGGAAGTAGCAGAAGAGGTATTCTTTGTTCTTTCTGACTCTGGTACCATCTCCACTGCCCTATTAAGTAAGAGGCCTGCAATCTCCTGAGGGAGTAATTCTGCCATTTGGGCTGACAGCAGCAATTACCTTCCCAGGAGGTTGTCCAGGGGTTTGTCTGAAAGTTCCATGAAGTATCCCTCTTGGATAATCGGGAACATGGCTGCCATGCTGGGCGTGCTGTGAGTTGGGAGCTGCAAGATAACTGCAAGTTAGAAGCCTTTCGTTATTTAGGCTTCGTTTTAACGTCTTAGTGCATTTGTTTGTGTTTTATTTTATTCGATTCTCTGTTTGTGTATGATAAAGCCGGGTGCAAGACGTCTGTTTTTTGCTTCACCTGCCCGGTTAGTTGGTCCGCTGTAGTACCTTTTGATGCCGCCATTGCTTTCTTTAGAAAGCACTGCACTGAAATCGCACTGAAATGGCACAGAAATCTCTAGACTGTTGTTTTGAGTAGCCAATTTTGGATGCGACCCCTTTGACATTTCTATTATGTAACCAGGTGCAGTGCAATGCCATGATTAATTTTCCCCCCTTCTTAGCTGAGAGGAGTGTTGGGATTAACATTGGTCATTTCTACAGCTTTATTGAAGTGTGTGGCTGAGGAGGAAGAATCACCGGAGGATTTACTGTTATGTAAGAATGTCGACTTTGTCCTGAAGTTTGTTTTAAAGCTACAAACTAATAGTGTTTTAGATGCTTGAACTGTGTATTGGGCCTTGGATTGTGCTGTGAGAGGCCTGTGACTAGTGCCTCTGGACTTATCGTGACTCTGCAGGGGTCTCTCAGCCAGAGTCTGTTGGCTCACAGGGGCGTGGGGAGATCAGTAGTCAGGTAGCTGGCTGGTGATCTTAGAGAGCTCCTAGATTCCTGAGACCGGCTATTTGTTTGGTTTGCCCCAGGTGTTGTAGTGGTACAGTAGAAGATTTCTGGCTGGGGGTCCTTGGGTTGCGAAGTATTGCTGGCCCGAAGACTACAGTCCCTACTTGTTGGATTTTTTCCTTATTGTCCTTGAGCTTTGCTGGTTCAAAGTTTATGGTCTTTACCTCCTGGATTTACCGTTGCTGAACCCTTCCTGTCTGGAGACATCTGGACCAAACATTCCTGTTATCTACTGGATTTTACTGGCTGTATTTGCACTGAGCTGAACTTATTCAGCGGTCTTGACTATTTTGGGATTATTGGACTTTACTGTCGAACTGGATTACCCTAGTGCCTCTCCTATATTTGGATGACTTCTTGCCTTGTTTTTATTGCATTTGTTTGTGGTCTCCTGGTGGTGACAGGACCAGGGTGTCCACATTTTATTTTGTTTATTTACTTTATATAATGTTAAGTTTATGTTTGATTAACTTGTTCATTCTGGGCAATGAGAGTGCCTAGAATTTTCTCCCCTTTCCTTGGCTGTGAGAGGGCTGGGGAAGGAAGTGACTTTTTATTTATTTTTGTGTTTTATATCCTGTGAGAGGGGGATTGTGTTATTATATTTTGGGGTTTGAAATCATCCATCACTGGGAGTAGGGTAGTTATGTTTATTTTGATGGGTGGGGTATTATTGTTTTAGATTATTATTGTCTTCTGTGTTTTTTAGGAATTTTAATTTTTTAGCTTTATTTGGAGTTAAGAAGTTGGAGTTTTGTGTGTTTTCCCCACTGGTTACTGTAATTAATTGGTGGAATGTGCCTGCTTGGCCCCCGTCCTGTGCTATTCGCCTCTGCCCGCCTGCTCCTCTTCCTATTCTCCTCCCCGCCCGCTTATATCTATCAGCCTGGGGATTGCTCACGGGAGGGGGAGATGGAGGTGAGTGGGGGGTCGCGGACAGCGGAGACCGAATGAGTGGTGCTCTCCCATCGTGGTGGTTAGGACCAGAAAACGCCCTGGGGCGAAATGGTGCCTGGAACGTGGTGATTCTGTTCTGGTCCCCATACCCAAGGGTACCTCTTCTTTGGGGGGGCAAGTAGTTGGGATGACTCGCCAACACCGTCCAACTCGGGCGCTGTTATGCAATGCCAGATCTGTTTGCAACAAGACTGCTCTTATTGCAGATTTTGTTGGTACAGCAGATCTGGTTTGCATTACCGAGACCTGGTTAGATGGGAATGATGCCCCTATTTTGGAGGCAGCTATCCCTTACGGCTACTCGGTTATACATCGCCCGAGATTGGACCGCGGGGGGGGGATTGCGGTCTGTTTCAAGACCGAATTGGGCCTAACTGGTGTACCAGTTGAGGAGGCCATCTCATTTGAGTGCACGGTGGTAACTGGTGTGGGGTGCAGGATAGCTCTCATTTACCGTCCACTAGGTGATGAGAAGCTGTTCCTGCAGGAAGTAGCAGACTTCGCCACCGACATGGCATTGGACTCATCCAGACTGATGGTTCTGGGCGACTTCAATGCCTGGGTTGACGACGAATCCTCGCTTTTTGGACAACACTTCCTCCAGGTGATGACATCCCTGGGCTTCACACAGGTTGTTTCCTCAGTTACTCATAAAGGTGGTCACTCTCTTGATTTGGTCTTCCTCCTGGGGATCGAGGCTTCTGACTTGGTGGTGGAACCTGTCGGTTGGTCTGATCACTACACCATTGGGTTCAATTTTTTGGCCCCCCTGGGTAGGTCAGTCCCTGTGGAAATGGTCAATTGCCGCCCTTTGCGGGATGTGGTCCCTGAAGACCTGATGGCGGTGACTGACCTCTCGTTGACTGGCGAGTTTAGCACGGATCCCGAGCTATTAGTCGCGGCCTATAATAGGTCTATTTCTTTAGCTCTCGATCTGATTGCTCCTGTTTGTGTTCGCCCCCTTCTGCTTCGCACGGGGTGCCATGGTTCGATGGGGCTCTGAGAGAGCATCGGAGGCAGGGGCGTAGGTTGGAGCGTCTCTGGCAGAGGACTGCCTTGGATGCTGACCACCTTATTTTGTTAGAGCATTATAAACTCTATCAAACAGAAATTTCCCGTAAGAAGGCAGAATTCCTGTCCAGGGAAATAGATGTCGCACAGAATCGACCAGCTCAACTTTTCCGAACTGTTGACAGGCTGTGCAACCCAGCCTGTCAGCAGTTCCACTGAGCTTTTTCACAAAGTGAGTGTGATCAGAATGCTCATTTCTTTGTGAATAAGGTGGCCGACATCAAGCAGGAGTGCCGTCAGCTTCACTCTATGGGGGACGCTGTTGGTCGGCGCTTGGTCACAGAGCCCAGAGTTTCCTGGAGTACCTTTGATCTGCCGGAGTTCGTGGACATTACAAGGCTTGTCCAGGGGATGCGTCCCACTTGCTGTAGTTTAGATCCGGTCCCTACTTCCCTGATTTTGAGTTGTAGTGATATCATCGGCCCGGTCTTAGCTTGGATTGTCCGGTGCTCTTTGGATTCGGGTGAGTTTCCCAGCTCCCTGAAGGAGGCGGTGGTGACACCCCTCCTGAAGAAAGCTTCTTTAGACCTGGAGAACCTAGCAAACTACAGGCCTATCTCTAACCTTCCTTTTGTGGGAAAGGTTATTGAGAAAGTTGTGTCAGCTCAACTGGAAGACCATTTAACCATCCATAATTTATACGAACCTCTCCAATCGGGTTTTCGTAAGAGGCATAGTACTGAGACTGCTCTGGTTTGGATGCTCAATGATCTCCTGATGGCGAGAGATCGGAGAAACCGTTCCCTCTTGGTACTCCTTGATTTTTCATCAGCTTTTGACACTGTAAATCATGGGGTTCTGCTCGAGCATTTGAGGTTCATCTGTGGGCTGTCTGGGACAGTTCTCAGATGGTTTACATCTTTCCTTGCCAGTAGATCTCAGAGAGTCGTCTCGGGAATTTTTTCTTCCGAGTCTTGCTCTCTGCCTTGTGGGGTACCTCAGGGCTTGGTGCTGTCACCCATGTTATTTGCAGTGTATATGCTGCCCCTCTGAGACATTGTAAGACAGTATGGGCTGAGGAATCACTGCTATACTGATGATACCCAGCTCTACCTGTCTTTTGCCCCCGATCAGGTTAGTGCTATCTCACTACTGAACAGCTGCCTTGTAGAAATCCAAGATTAGATGAGTTCCAGTGGTTTAAAGTTGAACCCAGGAAAGACTGAGGTTTTGGTTGTGGACCCAGGTCATAGGACAGAGGGGTTGAGGACTGATCTCCCCTCTGGTTTAGTCCTGGGGGGGCCTAGATTCTTACCTCTGAGCGGGTGCATGACCTGGGAGTGGTGCTTGACGATGGTCTGACCCTTCAACATCAGGTGTCAGCAGTCGTCAAGCTGGCCTTTTACCATCTTAGGAGCATTGCCAGGATCAAGCACCTTGTTCCATCCAGCGATCTGCCTGTTTTGGTCCACACCATTGTGACATCGTGCCTTGACTACTGCAACTCCCTTTACCTAAGGCTTCCTGAGGTTGATATCCACTGCTTGCAGCTAGTGCAGAATGCTGCAGCACGTTTATTGACTGGGGTATCAAGGAGAACACATATTACCCCAGTGCTATGCGATCTGCACTGACTGCCTGTTCAGTGGCGGATCACTTTTAAGGTAGGTTTGTTAACTTACAAAGCCCTACATGGACAGGGTCCTGACTACCTGAAAGAGCTCCTGGTTCCTTACACCCCGTTGTGACAGCTCCGCTCGGCTGATGAGGGGTTGCTGGAGATTCCGAGGGTCTGCTTAAAGTCATCTGGTGCTCACGCCTTTGGGTTTGTTGCCCCTACCCTCTGGAATTCTCTGCCCCATCAGCTACATGAGTGCAGGCAGTGGGGTGCTTTAAGCAGGCACAGAAGACCTTTCTGTGTGGTAAAGCGTTCCCCGAACTTCTGTGATTTTATCTGTTTTTATTGTTTTGTTTTATGTGATTGTGCAGCACCTTGATTTATGAAAGGCGCTATATTAAATAACATTTATTATTATATTATAATCTGTAAGACCCATTTGTTTGTCATGACAGATTTCCATTGATAACAATGTCAGGTGTCACCCAACAGAAAAGGGATGAGCCATCTTGGGCAGCTGAGGTGGAAACTAGGCCTTAATTTTATCAGAAGGTCACCAGAGTATACACACTCCAGGTTGTTGAAATGCTTAGTCCACTGGACATGGAGCAACCATTGAGGAATTCTCATGTGCAGAGCTGGCAGAGGGACAGTGATGATGGCCACAGCCATCAACCCAATCAGTCAAAGAAGGCATCTTGCTGAGATATAATGACAGGAAGACAGCAGCTGTGCCTCAACAATCAAATGACTGGCACAATCCTCCAGAAGGAAGGCCTGGCAGACTAACATGTTGAGGACAGCACATTTGTATTAAACGCACTGACAGGGAGTCAGAATCGGTTTGGGTTTATTGACAAGGATACCTAGTTGACTGAAAAGCTGGTGCATCCACTACAAGGTGTCAAGGACTGAATACTGGGATGAGGCTTTCTCAAGATAACTGTCCAGATATACAGACCTTCCCTTTGAAGCTCTGTGGGCAAGCTCTGTGGCTACCACTGCAAAGCATTTGGTGAAGACACAAGCAATGAACACAAGCCAAATAGCAACATATGAAACTGGTAATGACAGCTTCCAGCACAAAGCAAAGATACTGTTTGTGACTGTAAAGCACCATGACGTGAGGGTAAGCATCCTTCATATCCAGGGTGCACATCCAATCCCCCTGCAGAAGCAGAGAGAGCAGGTATTGAAGAGACACCATACAAAATGTTTTGTATTCGATGTTATTAACCCTGTGGTCAAGGACAGGATATAGATTGCCTGTCTATTTCAGAACCAAGAAATATTGTAATAACCCTTAATCAGTTCTGTGGCAGGCAAGAATCCATTTGTCCATGAGTCCAGGAGTGTCTGAACTTCATTGTGATGGACAGTCAGATGACCTGGAGGGTAACAGGTAGCTTGAGGATGCTCTGGTGATGTAGAGACAGCAGCCGGACTTTCATTTTACTAGGTTAATCAACAAGCTATTCTGATATTTAATGAGATTTAATCAGGCAAGTCTGATAATTAGCAATTCTATGGCCAAGGGTTGCTAATTCATAGGTCCTCTTGCCCATACCATCCAGCCTCCTGGACTCCTTGACAGGAGGAAAGGAGTTCATATGATGAGGTGCTTTAAACCTGTCAGTAACTACCATAATGACTACAGAATAAGACTCTAGCTGAGATGAGTAAAAGGCTTTAAAGGTCAGAACCGGATACTGTTTGTCCACCTTGCGAGGCACAGCAGGAAGGGCACTAGGCCTGTGCCAGACAGCCATAGTGACATCCTTCTGAGTAGGCTGTATAGGAGGGATAATCAAAAAGGCACTGTAAGAACCTCCAGGAACATGTACAGGTTCCTTTTGGAGGAATCCTCCTCTTTGGCCATGAGGCCAAGAGAGTCCGGCATCAGCTTGAGAGGAACTTGAAGTGAGGCATCCTCAAGAGCAGAACATGGGGTATTAACCCTAGTGTCTTCATTACAGGACTACAAGGTAGAGCTGGAGCCAGTGCCTTCAGGAAGGGGCAGGTCATCCTCTTCCTCCTCATAATCCTCCTCCAATAGCTGAAGGCCAGGAGTATACTCCTCCTCCCCTTCATCAGCAAGCAGAGGATGTTGTACCAGTCTCAGTGGCAAAGGTGTAAACAGAAAAGGCACAGAATCAGTGACAAAGGTCAAACTCACTGGACCCAAGGCTGGTATTGACAACATTGACAGTCCAGCCTGAAGCGTCAATGACACTGGCATTAATGGTAGGGCCCTAGATAGGAGCTGCATGAACAGAGCCAACATGGTCTATAACATGGACTGCATGTCACAGACGCCAGTAACGGGTTGATAAAGAAACTCATTGATGGGTTGCAGGGGTCGATGATGAACCTGTTGATGGGCTGAAGTGGAATTGGCTGACATTTGCTCTCAGTGACAGAGCCAGTGCCAGACCCCAACTTTGGTGTCCCAGATATGGTTAGGAAGGCACCAGAACCCGAGGTCACAGCCACTGCCTAGGCCTGTTTAGACTTACCTTTGTCTCTTTCTAAAAGAGACTGGAAATGGGTAAAAAAAAAAAAATTACCATAGTAATGATGTTTCTTCTAATGGGTCCATCAGTGGAATTAGAACTTCTTTCAGATGTTGTGTGTGATGCTCCATCTAGTGTTCTAATATCAAATAATAACTTGGGGGCTAGACTGTAACCTGTATGACCTTGAGGTAGTACAAAGCTTTTTCCTGAAGATGCTGTTGGGGGGATATCAAGATCAACCCTAAATTCTGCTACCAGAGCAGAGACAGAAGCATTGGCTACGTACTAAATCCAAGAGTAATGAAAATAAATATAGTATTTTGGTTGAAGATAGTATCTGCTTCAGAAAATAGTTTGATATACAATTGCTGGGAAGATGCAAAACAGCAAAAAGAGGAACAGACTTGGACTGGTAGATTAAATTTGGTACTTAATAGATATGGACTGGAAACATTTTTTTAAGTCGCAGGATGATTTTTTTTTTTTTTTGTGTTATTCCTTTTCTACCCCTACGTGCTCCACGGCAGCCACTCCTTCGGGCTTACCAAGGCTGTCCTCCGACCCATCCATCCTCCGAGATTCTGCCTCAGATCGCAGCCGACCCCCGGGGTGACCCGGCATAACCCTTCGCCGGATGGGTCCCTCTCCTCCGAGGGGGAAGGCACCAGCCAAGGGGGCAGACTAGCACACCACTTTAGCCCCGGGGATGCTGCTGAGACAGGGAGCTCGGTAGGACCTTGATGGCCTCAGAGTGCCAGGCAGCCATCATCCGGCTACCGTGAAGTGGTATTTCCGCTTTTCTAGTTACTCCTCCTTCGTGCATCCGCAGTGCTCCTGGTCTCCACCAGAGGCTGCTGCAGCGCCGACGCTTAGCCCACTACCCACCCCCAGGAGAGGAGAGCAGTCCCACGGACGCTCAATCCTAACTCCCGCCTGCCAGCTCCCCGACGCCCGAGTCCGCTCGCAACCCGGTCACCGGGGCGTGATGAGGTAAGGCGCCAGCGCCTCAGCCCTCTACGTCACTGGGCCGGCTTCGTAGGATAATTTTAATAATTTTGTCAAAGCAGTAGAACAAAGAATTATTGATGCTGGCCAATCTGCTTTTTCTTACCACTCTCCTAAACTTTGGTCTTCCCTTCTCTATTCATTCTGCCTCTTCTCCTTCCTTCCTAAGGTCTCTTCTTTTTTTTTACTTTTGTCATGCTACTTGCAACTGCCTATGACCCTTCCTATTTTCTCCACTCTCTTGTCTTGCCCTCTTCTTGTTGTGCCACTATTTTTCCTCTCTGTATATACAACAGTATGTTTTATTTTCTAGTTGTCTTCATTTACTATTCTGCCTATACTATTTCTGATTCTGCTTGTAATTACTATATTATTGTAATTTACTTTGCTTATTTGTTTAAAAATGTTTATTGTTTAGCTATCTCCTTCTCCCCTCTCCCTCAGGACACATCTGGGAACAAGTTGCTTTTTCATCTCATTATGTATTTCCTGGTTAAACTTTGTAAATAAATAAATAATATAGCCGCGCAAAAAGACCTTGCTGGGATATATGATTCATGGGAATTTAAGATTCTGAAGAAAATCAAGACTAACTTTTTGAGAACTATTTATTGTTCTGTAAGAACTCTTCACATAGAAAAGCAATTTCTAAATTAAGATTTGAAATGTTAACCAATCAATGGAAAGGCCCATCTAGCATCTTGCCACCCATGACATGTAGCTGCAATGAAAATATAAGTCTATCTGTGTCTCATTCTTTTTGAATGTAGAAATTTGGTAAGGGAAAGGAAATAATGGATTGCCCCAGTTACTGACATTATGAAGGGTCAAGGAATGAGAAAAAAAATTAAAATTACATACCTACTGTAATTCTTGATCTTCTCTTTTATCTTCACCATTCATTACTGTTGGATGTAAGCTGGAGGCGCGCACCCGCCACGGAAGTTTTTTTTTTTTTTTTTTTTGAGGGAGGAGTCAGCGCCAATGGCACCACTCATCTGGCTGACGCACTGCGCGACGCACGCAGGTTGGCTGTTCGGCACCATAGACTCCTCCTCCATCCTAGTTCTGTTGAGTTGGAGAGGAGAAACAGTTTATAGAGAAAGCGAGTGAGGCAAGAGAGCTGAGGGATAGACAAAGGAAAGGATATAAACTGAAAAAGGCATAAGCCGATTAGAGGACAGAAAGGAGAGAACCCTACCCTAAGTGGCCACGAGGCCTCAATCCTTGGGCAGTCTCGGGAGAAGAAGGCAAAGGATAGAAAGAAGAAAGACAAAAGAGGTGGAAGTAAAGGATAAAGGGGGAAGGGAGGAGGTCTCTCACCACCTAAAAAGGAAGACCACTGGCTTGGGAGTTTCAAAACCCCTGCGGGATTGAAGACAAGGGGCAAGGATCCCACTAGTCACAGAGGTTATAGAACCAAGGTCTGAAGGGGATTAACAGTCTTGTCAGTCCTGGCAGAGGCAGATCTCTCCTCCCACCCTTTATCCATAATTATTATGAAAATCCTAGAGCCTAGGTCTCACAGACTGTCCCCTGGAGAGTGATCAGAGTGAGTCCTGACTTAGGTGTAGGGAAAGAAATCTGATAGAAGTTTTCCCACGGGAGTACTGGCATAGTCCACACTTCAGGAGAAGAGAACCACAGGACATCTGTGCCGTAAGAAAAAGACAGGGAGGAAAATCCCACAGACTCTCCTAGGACTGCACTGAAGTAAATGACAACCAGAGGGTGACAAAAACCAGAGGATTATCCAAGCCCCAAGAGGGGGACACCCTAGTGCATTGTGAGGAGAATCTGAGGGAGTTCCCTCAGAGGTTAAGGCAAAGACCCTACTTGCAGTCCTCCAGGTTGAATGCTCTATGACTTTTTAGAGAAGGAAACAGAGAGCTCTGAGGTACCAGGGGGACTCGGCCCCCAATTGGCCGCTAGGAGGGGGAGGGCAAGCAGGGTGGAGGTGACACCCAAGAACTGAGGCCCATGAGGGATTGAAGGGTGGGATTCAGTAATGAATGGTGAAGATACAAGAGACCATCAAAAATTATGGTAGGTATATAATTTTCATATCTTCCCTTGTCAGTCTTCACCATTCATTACTGTTGGGTGAATACCAAGCCCTCCGGGAGGGGACCTGGCACAGACCTGAGGAAGCAGATCCCTCAGCCCCCTGCGGGTGAGGCTGCAGGAGGGGGAGACCATAAAGCCCTATCAGACCAACAAGATCTAAGGCTGTTCAGGATGAGAAGGTGTCCCCTGTGGACGAGGGGGTATAGAAGGCACCCCTGTAAGGTCCTCCTCATCCTGTGGGAAAATATTTGGGTCCCCTGGAATTCAGAGGAGATCACCCTTCGCCGGGCAATGGGTAACAACCTTGATAGACGAAGACATGTCGTCCACCTACTGCAGATCGCTGTCCCCACAAGTCTGGATGCCATCTCATTGGCGTCGTAAGATGTCCTTGCTTGGTGCCTTGCAAGCTCCAGACCCTGAGCAGAGAGGGCAATGGCCTATCTAGATTGCTCCATATCAGGCAAATATAGAAACATAGACTTTGATGGCAGATAAGGACCGCTTGGCCCATCTAGTCTGCCCATTTCCCTACCTACAGGATAGGCCACAGATCCTAGTTAACCAACAGCCTATTTCTTCCTACCCCCCCACAAGAATTGCCTTATGTCTGTCCCATGCATTCTTGAATTCTCCCACAGTTTTAGACCCCACAACCTCCTCAGGAAGGCTGTTCCATGCATCCACTACCCTCTCTGTGAAATAATACTTCCTCACATTGCCCCTGAACAGCCCGCCCTCTATCTTTAAATTGTGTCCCTTGATCTTGCAAGTCTCTTTTTCTGAAAGATGATACCCTCTTGGACTTTGTTGATTCCACTGAGGTACTTAAAAGTTTCTATCATGTCCCCCCTCTCCCTTCTTTCCTCAAGGGTATACATATTAAGCTCCCTTAGTCTCTCCTCATACGGCTTCTCCTGCAGACCCTGCACCATTTTAGTTGCCCTCCTCTGGACTACCTCTATCCTGTCTATGTCCTTGCGGAGATGGGGTCTCCAGAACTGGACACAGTACTCCAGATGGGGTCTCACCAACTGTCTGTACAGAGGGATAACAACTTCCTGTTTTCTGCTGCTGATGCCTCTCCCTATACATCCCAGTATACCCCAGCCCTCCCTACTGCCTTCTCACATTGCTTGATAACCTTAAAGGTCATCTGATATGATTACCCCAGGTCCCTTTCTCTTTTTGTTGTTGTTACTACCTCCCCACCCATTGTGTATTCTTCCCCTGGGTTCTTGTTTCCCAGGTGCATTATTTTGCACTTCTTTGCATTGAATCCTAGCTGCCATACTTCTGACCATTCCTCCAACCTTGTCAAGTCCCTTTTCATCCTTTCCACGCCTCCTTGTGTATCAACCCTGTTGCAGATCTTTGTGTCATCTGCAAAAAGGCATACTTTTCCTTCCAGTCCCTCTGCAATGTCACTGATGAAGACATTAAAAAGGACTGGACCCAAAACAGAACCCTGCGGTACCCCACTAGTAACCTCTCTATCTTCAGAGTGGACTCCATTTACAATTACCTTCTGTGTCCTGTTGTGCAGCCAATGTTTTACCCAGGCTACCACCCTGGGACCCACTCCCAGGCTGGTTAATTTGACTATTAATCTTTTGTGTGGGACTGTGTCAAATGCCTTGCTAAAGTCTAGGTAGGCCATGTCCACAGCCCCTCCCTGGTCTACTACTTTGGTCACCCAGTCAAAGAAATCTATTAGATTCGTATGACATGACCTTCCCGCTGTGAATCCATGCTACCTTGGGTCCTGTGCTCCACTGGCCTCTAGGTACTCAACTATTCTTTCCTTCAGAAGTGACTCCATCACTTTCCCTACCACAGAGGTCAGACTGACGGGTCTGTAGTTTCCTGCCTCTGTCTTGGTCCCAGTTTTGTGAAGGGAATCACATCCGCCTTCCTCCAGTCCTCGGTACCACCATCCTCCCATGATTTATTAAAAGAGTAGCCAGTGGTTTCACTAGTTCCTCCTTAATTCTTTTAGAATTCTGGGTGAATTCCATCAGGACCCATTGCTTGTCCACCTTCAGTTTTAGGAGTTCTTGCAGAACCCTTTCTTCTGTGAAAGGACTGGGATCGACCCCCCTATCAAGAGTGCTTCTGTTAATTGGATTAGGCACTTCCCCCTCCTCTTTTGTGAATACTGAGCAGAAATATTCGTTCAGTATCCCTGCTTTTTCACTGTCCCCCTCTGCCCACCCACCGTTCATTCTATTCAGCCTCACTATCCCTCCCTTTTTCTTTCTACGCTCGCTGATGTACCTATAAAAGGTTTTATCCCCCTTCTTAACTGAGTTGGCTATCTTTTCCTCAGTTTGGGCCTTTGCTATTCTGACTTCCCTCCCTGCTTCCTTCTGCCTTAATTGGTACAGCTCTCTGTCCTGCTCCTTCTGTGTTTCCTTATACTCCGAATGCTATCTTTTCTTCCTTTCACAGCCACCTCTTTTGGAGAACCATAGTGGCTTTTTCTTTCGTTTTGATTTGTTTATTTGCTTCACACAAAGGCTTGTTGCCTCTGTGATGGCAGTTTTGATGATTCCCCATTGTTGCTCCACACCTCCTTCTAGCCTGTTTGCTAGTACTTTTCTGAGGCACTCTCCCATCTTGCCAAAGTCAGCTCTCCTAAAGTCCAGTACCCTCACTTTTGTATGGCTTGATTCTGTAGCTGAGTTTAACGTGAACCACACTGTTTGATGGTCACTTGTCCCAGATGGCAACCCACTTCTAGATCTGAGATCCTCTCACTGTCCCCATTTGAGAGCACGAGGTCTAAGATTGCTCCTCACTAGTGGGTTCTGAAACTAGCTGTCTAATGCCTGCCGCCTGTAGGGCATCAAGAATGGCCCTGCTCTTGGATGTGGCTGCAGCAAATGTGCTCCAGTTAACATCTGGCATATTCAGGTCTCCCATCAATAGTATCTCCCCTTTCTCTGCCATTCTAAGAATGCCTTCTATCATATCCTTGTCCATTCCCTCCCCCTGACATGGGGGTCTGTACACAACCCCTGTGCGGATTGTGGTGCCCTTTCCAGTCTCCAAGGTGACCCACAGTGCCTCCTCTCCTCCCTGTTTACTCTTTTGTTCAGTTGCTTTTATTCCTTCCTTTACATAGAGATGCCAGGACTTGTGCCAGCATCGACCACAGATGTCTGTTATAGGCAGCATGGTGAGCCTGATGAGAACCTATACATAGTAACACACGAGCAAAGAGAAAACTCTTTGCCCCATCGAATTCTGCTGAATCCGGATCCGGGAGTTAATCATGCACCAGGCGCTGAAGCCGGAAGTAGAGTCTAGGGACATCAGCCCTGAAGGCGGGTGAGGTAGGGAACCTAGAGACTCCTGGGGGGCACAGTACCATCTCCTGCAGTCTGCTGAGGCTGGGGAAGGGGTGGCTGGAGACTGTCAGGTGCAGATAGATGCTTCCTGGAAAGGAATGGGCCAGGAGGGCACCACCAGGTGGTGGGCGCTGAATTCACTCAGGAGTGAGCGCATCTCCCGCTCAGTATTGCTTCTCAGCACGTGAGAGATGTGAAGCTCCTGGACCAGCCTCAAAAGGAACTGCTGATACTCAGTCAAATCAGCATCAGAGGACAAGTGGACGGAAAGTTCCTCTCCCTCGGAAGAGGGAGACGAGCAGGAAGAGGAGCTTGAATGTTCAGAGTCCTCCTGCGGCAGGGGAGACAGGCAAAAAACCTGTTCGTCCATGGCCCTGACATAAGTTGGAAAGGCCGCCACGGTGGCTCTGAACATCTCCTAGGTTAAGGGCCTGGTAGGACCAACATGGCCTGGGAGTGGAGGAGGTGTCTGCAGTGGGATAGGAGATGGGCACCTAACTGACAGTGTCAGGGCTCTGAGTCCCAGAGACTGATCCCACCAGATGGGGGGACCCTGGGTCCAAACTGAGCTGTGAAGGTGGTGTCTGAGAAGGGAAACTCTGGAAGAGCCCTGAGAGAGAGAATCTCCCTTGTGACACGACTGGGGTTGCATGGGTCCAGAAGGCAAACCCTCTATGTTGCCAACTAAGGATGCCTCTGAGACCTTAAGGGAAAGGCAGTGTTCAGTGCTTTGACTCCTTCCCACTCCCCGCAGGGCAGTGGAAGGGGATACCCATGCTTCGCCATGGCCCCTCAACCCCTCAGACTCAGAGCCTGCCCTCTTGCTTGACCGCAGTGAAGTTGGGCCTCCCAATTCCGCAGGTCCCCCGAAGGAGACTGCAGAAGAGGGGGTCCCAGTCCCCACCTTAGGGGCCATGGCAGCACCAGAGGTGGCAGCTGCCACGGCCTCCCCTGGAGGGGACACCCCACCCTGAGCCCCCAGGCTGCTGTCCCTAATGGATCCACACTGACTAGCCTCAGCTGTAGGATCCACCGGAACTATGGACTCCAGGGATTCTGGGACAGGGATGCTGGGCCGCCCGGTACCATGTCCCAAGGGGATCTCTGACTCCAAGGAGTCAGGGTGCCAGTCTAGATAGGCCTATGAGTCATCTTCCTCCGAAGAAGTGACCAGGCAGACCTCCAAGCTAGTAACCCCGGGAGGTCCCTGGTGACAGTGCCAGCCCAATCACCAGCACCACGAATGTCACCAGGACCTGGGAAAGCACAGGGAGGTGGTGCCGAGGGTTCAGCAGGGCCAAGCTCAGCAGCCGTGGGCCACGACACTGGGGAAGCCTGTACCTCCATGGAGGTGACTGCTGGGGCGATGTCAGCAACATGACTCCGCAGGGAATTGCATTGCTCCTCAGACACCACAAAAGAGGCCTCCTCCTCAGCAAGGCTAGAATAGGTGGAGGCCTCCTCCTCGCCAGGCCGCATAGACCTGGGAGGGGACCCGGGGGAAGGGTCAAATGTCCTGGCTTTGGCGACCCGCGAGCAACGCTGTCCTCTGAAAGTCGACAGAGCCCTGCCCACTTTAAACGTGTGAACTTCGAGAACACAGCGGTCCATGGAGAAGCAGGCATCGCAATGATCCTTAACATGATTGGGTCCCAGCATCACAAGCAAACATCATGCTGGTCTGAAATGGAAAAATGCCGGCCACAGGGGCACCGACGAATGGGGCACGGTCCACTTTGGATTTTCTCTTTGCCCCTGAATCAGCCATGATGTCCAAACAATATTATCAAACTTTAGCAAAAGAGCCCAGCACCGTTGGAAGAAATAAATGGAACGGGCTTACCACATTATCAACGGTGTTGGGTGGTTCAGAACCAGGATGAAGAACTGGAGAGGTGGCGTCAAACAGCGAAGGCCTATGACACAGATTAAATTCAGCTTACTCGTGCAGCAGGTGCGACCTTGATGGGCGAGAAACAGAACTGGGATGGAGGAGGAGTCTACTGCACCTAATGGCCAACCTGTGTGCACTGCGCAGTGCATCAGCCACATGGGTAGTGCCATCGGCGTCAACTCCTCCCTCCCAAAAAAACCCTCCCGTGGGGAGAATGAACCTCCGGCTTACATCCAACAGCAATGAATGGTGAAGACTGACAAGGGAAGATAATTAAAACAGCTATCAACAGATTCACAAACAGCATCATTTGCCTTAGGAAATTTTGAATTAAAAGCATTCCAGTTATTAAAGATTAATTTAAGAGTATAGAGAGTTAATGTGGACAAGAAATGTTCATCTATTTAATGACAAAGAACTGAATTGGTGGTATTGAGATGAATGAATTTATAAGGACAAATTGTATAAAAGATTTAAATTATTCACTCAGTTTGTAAAGGCCTGTATTTTCATGTATTTGTATTTATCTTGTGTGTACAGTATGTAACGATTTTTATTCATAACATGGAATCAACAAACTTGAAGTAGCTAATCTACAATGCTTAAAGCAAGCTAAACAGCAAAAATAAGCAGACTCAAAATTTAGAGCTGTTTAAGCAACAATACTAAAAATATTTTAAAAGACATATTTAAAATAGAGAGTCTGTAAACATTCAAATGCTCAGGCAGAAAAGAGTATGTAAACCAATACTGTACCGTGGTAGTCATCACCACTTTCAAAGGTATTGTATGTTACAGCTCACAACAGTGTGCTATCGGTCCGCTAACATACTATCTGATGTCACAGGAGAAAATGCTGAATTTGTAATTCTTCAGCCTGTCGCTAGGTGTCTTGTAACTACTGCTCAGTTTGGTATGGTTGTGTAGCAAGCGGGCGACATGGAGCAAACATTTCAGATGCAACATTTGATAAGCAGTACACATTTGTGTCTGCTGGCTCTTGTTTTTGTACTTTGTGTAAGGTCTCCCTTGCAACCTTCCTCTCCCCCCCCCACACGTAGCCAAGCCAAAAAATGGAAATTACGTACATGCCGTAATTCTTGATCTTCTTGAACGAAATCTCCACCACTCATTCACACTAATGGGAGTTCACAGGAGGTGCTAGGACCCAGCGAGACCAAACTTTTTCAAGAGGGCTGGTGCCTGAGATGGAGATGCGAGGAAGCAGCACCATGAGCCCCGGCTCGTGCGGTAAGGACTATCTCAGTGTCGACCCTCCAACCGCCTCAGTACCTTTTTTCTGAGGAGGCACAGCATAACTAACTTAGAAGGACTAACCTAAAAATCGGACATAAGATAGTCTGAATGACCCATGTAAGAAGGGTCAACAATAAAGTCTTCACAGCTCAGCCATTGAGGGAGTGAAAACCAAAAACAAAGATGTGAGCTCGGGGGATGGAGGGTGGGCATGTGAATGAGTGGTGGAGACTTCGTCCAAGAAGATCAAGAATTATGGTAAGTATGTAATTTCCATATTTTCTTGGACATAAAGTCTCCACCACTCATTCACACTAATGGGAGAGTACCGAGCTGATAATTTCCCGAGATGGGCGGCAGGAGATAAAGAGCTCACAATTCAGGACAGAAGTCCGTTAAGAATGGTCCTGCCAAACGACAGATGTCACCTGGCATGGACATCCACGGCATAGTGCTTAATGAAAGTGTGCACTGAGCTCCAAGTAGCCGCATTGCAAATATCTGCAATGGGCACATTGCGGATTTCCACCAGAGATGCCATGAATGCTCTGGTAGAGTGAGCATACACTCTGCCTTCCAGCATGACCTGTGCCATAGAATACCAGTGGTGAAGGCATGCCACCAGCCACGATGAAATGCATCTAATAGAGACAGGCTGACCCAGCCGGGTCTCGCTGAAGGAAACAAACAGTTGCTGAGCCTTGCAAATTGCTTTTGTTCTGTCTAGATAGAATCGCAGTGCTCTCTTAACATCCAGTGAATGAAGGGTACGCTCCCCTTCATTCTGGAAGTTCGCAAAGTATGTAGGAAGGACTAAAGGTTGGTTTAGATGAAACTCGGAGACAACCTTAGGGAGAAACTTAGGATGAGTCCTAAGAAATGAAAATAATGTACCTACCGTAATTCTTGATCTTCTCTTGTATCTTCACCATTCATTACTGCTTGGGTAGTGCCGGAGGCGCGTACCCGCACGGAGATTTTTTTTTTGAGTTAGCTCCAATGGCGCCCACCTTAATCAGAGTCAATGCTATTGGCGATGCAGACTCCTCCTCCATCTCAGTTCTGGTAGCCGAAGAGGCGAAATAAAGGGTAAAGAAAAAAAAGGGAGAGCGAAGCAAGAGAGCCGAAGGGACACAAAAAGGAAAGGATATAAACTGAAGAAGGAATAAGCCAGTAGAGGACAGATAGAAGAGGGAGAATACCTACCCTAAGGGACTGCAGGGCCTCCCATCTGGGGTGGCTCTAAGGGAGGAACACATAAAGAGAAAAGGAAGAAGAAGAAGAAAGAGAAGAAAAAGAAGGGATGCTGACAGGGGAGAACACTGCCCATAGATACATTGGTTGAGAGGGTTATAAGCTCAGAACCAAAAACAAGGGAGCAAGAATCCCTTCTGATAGGACTGAGAAAAGGTTCAACTGAACCACTTGTATCAATTGGACACAAAGGGCAGATTCTCTATCTTCTCATTATCCCAACCCCCTACACTCTAGCTGAGAGCTCACAGACTGCCCAGACAGAAATCTGTTCCGGAAGGAGAGTGCCCAACTATGAGGGGGATAAGCCCCTTAGCACCTTGTTAAGTGCTAACACCAAAGTGTGTTGGTAGGGGTTAAGCCCTACAAAAGGCAGCTTTGTATGAAGGATAGAGTGGGAACTCAATCGGACTCCCTGAAGGCAAGGCAAGGACAGCAGTTCAAGGTTAAAGAAGTGTAGAAGGACCAACCAGAAGAAGCTGACAATTAAATAACGCCTGCCAGGGGGAACCTGAATTTTGAGGCCGAGCCATAGAAGGACGGTCTCTTCAGCTGGGAACTGAACAACGTGGCTAAGGAGCCCAGAGGTCACCCTTAAGGGCAGTCAGAATGAGTTCCCTCAGGATAGGAAAAAAGTCTTACTCGTTCCCCTTTACCTTGAGGAAAAAAGATCCGTCCAAGAAGAACGGAAACCAGGATAGTTTTTTTTTTTTTTTTGGGCATAAAGGCCAAAGGAAAGGAGAGGAATAAGAAGAGAGGGGGAGACGCTGCAGTAGGAGGCCACTGAGGAGAAGGTGGGCGGGTATCAGTAATGAATGGTGAAGATAAAAGAGAAGATCAAGAATTATGGTAGGTATGTAATTTTCATATCTTCCCTTGTCAATCTTCACCATTCATTACTGCTTGGGTGAATACCAAGCTCCCCAAGGGGGAGGGATAAAGAAACCCTGAGGGAACAAGACCCCCAGCCTCCTGTTGGTGGGAACAGGAGGGGAAGAACCTGGGCTAATCAGGTGAGAATCCTATGGTAGAGGAGAGCTAGGAGGTGTCCCCCGAGGATGGGGAGATGGAGGAAGACCCTGCAGAAGTCTCCTAGCTCTGGAGGAAAAGAGACAGGTCCCCCGGAAAGCAGAGTGAATCACCCTAAGCTGGGCCAGGGGTGACAACCTTGATAGACGAAGCCATGCCATCCATCTAATACAGATCGCTGTCCCTGCAAGCCTGGAAGCCACCTCACTGGTGTCATAAGATGCCCTTGCTTGGTGTCTTGCCAGCTCCAGGCCTATAGCAGACAGGGTAATAGCTTGTCTGGTTTCCTCCGTATCAGGCATTGATGCTAAGATTTGGGAGAGCATCGACTACAAATGCCTACTGTAGGCAGCATGGTGAGCCTGATGTGATGCAATGCATAACATCGCATGTGAGGAAGAGAACACTCTTTGCCCCCACTGGTCAAATTGTAGGGAATCTGAGCCCGATGGACGGTGGCACCCGGAGGGAGTTTCTAGGTATGCCAATCCCGAAGGTGGGTTGGGGAGAGTACCTAGACATTCCAATGGGGCACAATACCTTCTTCTGCAGTCTGCCGGGGCTGGAGAAAGGGCGGCTGGCGACTGCCAGGAACAGATAGACGCCTCCTGGAAGGGAAGAAAAAATTACTCACCTTAGTAATCTTGTTTCTTCCAATGGAGTCTTGCTATATTATGACAATTGCAGTTTGTCCCACCATTAGAACTGCTCCGGAGGTGAAAGGGTTAACTACCATTCTGAGAATGGAGTTTAGAGCACAAGCTCGGTTAGAGAAGCTCTGTCTGGATAATTTCAAACTGAAACTGTCAGATCTTTACGAGCAAAAACTCACTAAGGTTCTGTGTGGAAGCTGTAACTACACTAGCCAACTGGCTACCTAAATATTAACACATATTCCTGGTCCCAACACAAAGACTCAAGTCAGGAACCAGAAAATAATAAAATAAGGTAGAATAAAACACCACACCCCAAAACCCCAAAAGGTGAAAACATATAACGGGTATAACCGTGCTCATACTGACTGCCCACCCCATACCCAAGTAGAAGTTCTGAGAGGGGCAGGCTGGGGGGGAGGTCATAATATAGCAAGACTCCATTAGAAGAAACAACATTACTAAGGTGAGTAATTTTTTCTTCAAACAACATGAAGTCTTGCTATATTATGACAATTGCAGAATACACAGCAGTACCTCCATGGAGGAGGGACAGAACCTACTTAGGGAATAGGCTCTGAAGCACGGCTGTGCCAAATCTAGCATCCTTCCTGGCCTGGATATCCAAGGAGTAATGCTTGGTGAAAGTGTGTACCGTTTTCCAGGTAGCTGCTTGACATATCTATAAAATAGGGATGTCTTTGGCAGCAGCTATAGACGCAGCTGTACCTCTGGTAGAGTGAGCCCTCAGGCCTGAAGGGGGAACCTTTCCAGTTTTTGATAGCAAAATTGGATACAAGGGACAATCCACCTGGCAATGGATCTCTTAGTGGCAGGTTTACCTTTTCCAACCTCACCAAAAGTGAGAAAAAGTTGGAGGGATTCGAACCTATGACCCTTGGTACGCTCTATATAGTAACTAAGGGCCCTCTTAACATCTAAATTGTGCAACCTCCTCTCACCAGAGGAGGAATGGTCAGTAAGAAAAAATTACTCACCTTAGTAATGTTGTTTCTTCTAATGGAGTCTTGCTATATTATGACAATTGCAGTTTGTCCCACCATTAGAACTGCTCCGGAGGTGAAAGAGTTAACTCCCATTCTAAGAATGGAACTTGGAGCACGAGCTCGGTTAGAGAAGCTCTGTCTGGGTTATTTCAAACCCAAACTGTCAGATCTTTACGAGCAAAACTCACTAAGGTCTGTGTGGAAGCTGTAACCTACACTAACCAACTGGCTACCTGACTATTAACACATATTCCTGGTCCCAACACAAAGACTCAAGTCAGGGGACCAGAAGTAATAATATAATATAAGCAATAATATAAGATAAAATAAAAACACCACACCCCAAAACCCCAAGAAGGGGTAGAAAACATATAATGGGCATAACTAGCAGCCACACAAGGGGCTGCCCCACTACTACCCAAGTAGAAGTTCTGAGAGGGCAGGCTGGGGAGGTCATGATATAGCAAGACTCCATTAGAAGAAACAACATTACTAAGGTGAGTAATTTTTTCTTCAAACAACATGAAGTCTTGCTATATTATGACAATTGCAGACTACACAGCAGTACCTCCATGGAGGAGGGACAGAACCTACTTAGGGAATAGGCTCTGAAGCACAGCTGTGCCAAACCAAGCATCTCTCCTGGCCTGGACATCCAGGGAGTAATGCTTGGTGAAAGTGTGTACTGCTTTCCAGGTAGCTGCTTGACATATCTCTAAGATAGGGATGTCTCTGGCAGCAGCTAGACGGCTGTACCTCTGGTAGAATGAGCCCTCAGGCCAGAGGGGGGAACTTTCCCCAGTTTCTGATAACAAAATTGGATACAAGAGACAATCCACCTGGCAACTGATCTCTTAGTGGCAGGTCTCCCTTTTCCGACCTCACCATAAGTGAGAAAAAGTTGGAGGGATTCGAACCTGTGACCCTTGGTACGTTCTATATAATAACTTAAGGCCCTCTTAACATCTAAACTGTGCAATCTCCTCTCGCCAGAGGAGGAATATTCAGTGAAAAACACTGGAATGGAGATAGATTGATTAAGATGGAAATCTGAAACCACCTTAGGCAAAAACTTCCTGTTAGTCCTGAGGACTACCTTATCCCTGTGGAAAGAAATAAAGTCAGTTTCTACTGACAAGGCTTGCAACTCACTTATGCGCCTGGCAGAAGTGATAGCCACTAGGAAAACAGTTTTCCAAGTTAAGTACTTAAGCTCTGCAGAAGACAGAGGTTCAAAAGGGGGTTGCATTAACTGGGCAATGCAAACATTAAGGTCCCAGGCAGGGGCCGGATCCCTAAAAGGTGGATTAGTATGAAGTAATCCTTTAAAAAACTTGGAAAATACAGGGTGAGCGGAAAGAGAGGAGGGCTTTCCTGCTGACACAAAAGCAGAGACAGCTGCCAAATGTACTTTCAGGGTAGCTGGTCTCAGGCCCAAAGAATTAAGATGGACCATATAGTCCAAAACAATGGGCAAATCAGCAGATTCCGGGGAAATATGTTTCCCAGAACACCAAATGGAAAACCTTTTCCACTTAGAATTATAAGTAGCCCTAGTGGAAGGCTTCCTAGAAGCCTTTAGATTTCAAGAACACCCTGAGAAAGGTGTAGGTCAGCAATTATAACTCCTCAAGAGCCAGGCCTTGAGGTTGAGGGATTTGAGGTTCGGATACCAAACTCTCCCCTGGGCACAGGTTAACAGGTTGTGATTCCTGGGGAGACACAGGGGAAGATGGACCGCTAGGGACAGAAGAAGTGGGTACCAGGGCTGCCTGGCCCAATCTGGGGCAATCAGAATCACCCTGCAAGGCTGGGATCTGATTTTGACTAGCACCTTGAATAGGAGAGGGAAGGGGGGAAAGGCATAAAGAAACTTCCTTTCCAATCTAGGAGAAAGGCATCCAGGGGGACTGAGCCCAACACTGGGGGCCTGCAACAGAACAGTGGAAGTTGGTGATTGTCTGGGGCTGCAAAAAGATCTATCTGAGGGGTGCCCCATCTGGCAAAAACTATCCCCAGTACTTGAGGATCCAGAGACCATTCGTGATGGCCCTGGGAAATCCTGCTGAGAGCATCTGCTAGGACATTGTCCTTTCCTGGAAGGTGAACTGCTATGAGGGAAGTGTTCAGGGAATAGGCCAGAGACCACAACTTCATTGCCTCGGTGCACAAGGCTGAAGACCGAGTGCCCCCCTGCTTGTTGATGTACCACATTGTTGTGGTGTTGTCTGTTCTGACTTGTACCACTTTGCTCTGAACAGACGCAGAAAACACTTGAAGTGCTAAAAAGACAGCTCTGAGTTCCAGCAAATTGATGTGGAGCAGAGATTCCTGAGGGGACCACATTCCCTGAGTGGAGAGGTCGCCCATGTGGGCTCCCCACCCCAGGAGGGAAGCATCCGTAGTGAGGGTCAAGGAGTGAGACAGAGGAATGAAGGGAACCCCCAGTCTTAAATTGCTCTGATCCTGCCACCACTGGAGGGCCTGGATCAGGGTTCGGTCACTGGGACCAACTTGGAAAGGGGGTCTCTTCTCTGAGACCAAAAGGCTCTCAAGTGAAACTGAATGTCCCTCATCTGAAATCTTGCTCCTTGCACTACAGCTGTGGACGCAGCCATGTACCCCAGGAGCTGCAAAAAGTGTCTTGCTGGTCGAGAGACCTGCAGAGTGAAGGAGGAGGCCAGAGCCACCAAGTTCCTTACCCTCTCTAAGGGTAGGAAGGCTCTGACCTGCTTTGTGTCCAATTCTGCACCTATGAAGGTGAGCACCTGAACTGGTTCCAGAACTGACTTTGGAAGATTGAGCAAGAAGCCCAGGGAGGTGAGCAGCTGCTGGGTAACTTGCAGGTGAGATTTTACCTGTTCTGGGGACTGGCCTACAATGAGCCAGTCATCCAGATAGGGAAAGACAGCAATCCTTTGCCTTCTTAAATGAGCAACTGCTACTGCCAGACATTTTGTGAATACCCTTGGGGCAGAGGTGAGGCTGAAGGGCATTGCTCTGAACTGGTAGTGACCTGAGGGCAGTTCAATCTGAGGTACTTCGGTGGGAGCTTCTGATTAGGACGTGAAAATAGCATCCTTGAGGTCCAGGGAGGCTAGCCAGTCCCCTGGCCTTAGAGAGGTAAAATCATTGCCAGAGTTACCATTCTGAACTTTGGTTTCAAAAGGTGTTTGTTCAGATATCTCAGGTTCAAATGGGCCGCCATTCTCCTGTCTTTTTGGGGTAAGGAAATATCTGGGTACAGACCCTTGCCCTGGTGTAGGGGAGAAACCCTTTCTACAGCTCTGAGAGCCAGGAGGGTTGAGACTTCTGTTTCTAAAGTAAAGGTCTCTAAAGAGTTTGCAGGTGGGAAAGATCTGATTCTCATCTTTGGAACTTTTGAAGCTGAGAACCAGACCCTGGCTACTACTTCCAGGACCCACTTGTCTGAAGTTAGAGACACCCAGTTCTGAACAGTAAGCCAACCTGCCCCTACAGGTAAAGGAGAATCGGCCCTGGGCACCCCATCAGGGTGTCTGTTTGGCAGGTGCTTTAGGCTGAGGGGGGGAGCAGGCCTGCCCACACCCCGTCTGCCTCTCCCTCTGAAGAACCCCCTCTGAACATAAGCAGAGGAGGCCTGGGTTTGTTAAAAAGGCCTGTGAAAAGGCCTACCTCTACCCCTGGGGGCCTGGCTCTGAGGAGTGACTTGCCGCTCCTTAGCCTGAGCACTCTTATAGGTAGTCCTATATTCATCCATTTTCTTCATATAATTCTCTGTCTGTTCCCCAAACAGAGAATTTCCAACCACAGGAAAATCCATAGCCTTAGTCTGGGTATCCTGTGACAAGCTAGTACACCTGAGCCAGGCCAACCTACGAAAAGCTATAGACGTAGCCATGACTCTAGAGGATACATCATTAAAATCCACAGCAGCATGAAACTGCACCTTAGATGCCTCAATGCCATCAGCAGCCACCTGTTCCAGCTCATTAGCAAGCTGGCCAGAGGCCTGTTTGGCCAAAGCCATGACAGTGTCCCATCTAGATTTTGATACCTTGCTACATAAGCCATGTAATTTGCTTGCCTGAGTCCCAAGGACGCTGCCATGTATTGTTTTTTAGCCATGGCATCAATCTTCCTGGAATCCTTGTCAGGAGGATGTGAAGCCAAGGGAATATTAGCTTTATCACAGGCTGCAGCCTGAACCACACC
Organism: Neoceratodus forsteri; assembly: GCA_016271365.2. Classification (NCBI taxonomy): domain Eukaryota; kingdom Metazoa; phylum Chordata; order Ceratodontiformes; family Ceratodontidae; genus Neoceratodus; species Neoceratodus forsteri. The sequence continues at coordinate 636,091,964 of CM057449.1, read as the reverse complement.
AACGTGACTGCATTGCTGTGAAAGGAAATTCTGTTTCAGGACCTGACAGAGTGTACCTCCTGTCCATCTTTTTGTCCACAGGAGGCACAGAATTAGGAGTTTTTAAAATTTTTATTGTTTGTTTCCTAAATGATTTATGCAAGGAATAGACAATCTCCTAGACTCTGGAATATCCATCATTTCTACAAAATCAGGTTCCTCTTGCTCATCCACAGCTTCCTCCAATGGGAGCTGGAGGGTTTCAGCAACTTTTTTGTAAAACATAAAGTGAGAGGGGGACTCAGAAAGCGAAGGGGGAGATTCAAAAAGTCTGTCTGGGGAGATGTCCGGTTCAATGGGCACACCCAGACCGTCCAAGTCACATTCATACTGTTCATAATCATTCTCCCCCTCCTCTGGTTCATAAAACTCTTCAACATCATATTCCTGAACCGGTGGAACCGACTGAACCGACCTTTCACCAGACAGTGGCGGTTCGGACGGAACCGGAGAAAGTGACTGGACAATCTGAATAGCTCTTGCTATCTCTGCAGCAGTTGGAGAAGGAATTTTGGGCTCCACACCTGCTGATTTTCTTGTTTTCTTTACTGGAACTGGCCCCTCCGAGCCAGCTTTACGTTTGTCGAGGAAGTCTCGCCCTAGTCAGAGGGCATTCCCTCCGGTTCGGTTGGCACCGAACCGGGCTGGCCATCCGGGTCAGCGGACTTTTTGGCCTCTCGTTCCCTGAGCCTGCCAACTCTCTTATCCAGGGTGGCTGCAGGAAATTTTACAAATCTGGCAGTCTGAATTGAGGTGGTCAAACCCCAGACAATATACACATGTGGTGTGTGGGTCAGCCTTGGCAAAGACTTCCCCACAGACATCACAGTGTTGAAACCCAGTGGCCGGTTTTTCTTTTGGGTTTCTCAGACATAATGCCAGCCTAACCAAAAACTTGCCCTTTAAACGGCAGTGCCAGGCAAGACACCCTTATCGGTTCCTAACCGTGTCACGGGTCTTGGAAAAAAACGTAATGAAATCCGTTTTTTTGAGAACCGATAAGAACCGGGAACCGCACTCTAAAACCTTAAATTTCAAGTTTTAAACAAGTTGATCGGTTCAAAACCGAACCGATAACATTTACAAGTTCCACACAGAAAATAAACTGTAATTACTTACAATACCACAGACAGAGCTTGAACCGATCGGTTTTATGTTAAATAATAATATTCTCGGTTGATTTGAACCAAGAAAACACTGTTTAAACCGAGAAATGAACCGAGCAGTAGGAGAAATCTCCGAGGCGACTGTTCAGTGAGGCGGAGTAAAGAATCTGACAGTTTGGGTTTGAAATAACCCAGACAGAGCTTCTCTAACCGAGCTCGCGCTCCAAGTTCCATTCTTAGAATGGGAGTTAACTCTTTCACCTCCGGAGCAGTTCTAATGGTGGGACAAACTGCAATTGTCATAATATAGCAAGACTCCATGTTGTTTGAAAGAACACTGGAAGGGAGATAGATTGATTAAGGTGGAAATCTGAAACCACCTTAGGCAAAAACTTCCTGTTAGTCCTGAGGACTCCCTTATCCCTGTGAAAGGAAATAAAGTCAGTCTCCACTGACAAGGCTTGTAACTCACTTATGCGCCTGACAGAAGTGATGGCTACTAGAAAAACAGTTTTCCAAGTCAAATACTTGAGCTCTGCAGAAGACAGAGGCTCAAAGGGGGGTTGCATCAACTGAGCAATGCAAACATTAAGATCCCAGGCAGGGGCCGGGTCCCTGAAAGATGGATTAGTATGAAGTAATCCCTTGAAAAACTTGGAAAATACAGGGTGAGTGGAAAGAGAGGAGGGCTTTCCTGCTGAAATAAAAGCAGAGACAGCTGCCAAATGCACTTTCAGGGTAGCTGGTCTCAGGCCCAAAGAATTAAGATGGACCATATAGTCCAGAACAATGGGCAAATCAGCAGATTCCGGGGAAATATGCTTCCCCGAGCACCAGATGGAAAACCTTTTCCATTTAGAATTATAAGCGGCCCTAGTGGAAGGCTTCCTGGAAGCCTTCAGGATGTCAAGAACACCTTGAGAAAGGTGTAGGTCAGCAAATTCTAACTCCTCAAGAGCCAGGCCTTGAGGTTGAGGGATTTGAGATTCGGATACCAAACCTTCCCCTGGGCACAAGATAACAGATTGTGTCTCCTGGGGAGGCACAGGGGAAGATGGGCTGTTAAGGACAGAAGGAGTGGGTACCAGGGCTGCCTGGCCCAATCTGGAGCAATCAGAATCATCCTGCAAGGCTGGGATCTGATTTTGACTAGCACCTTGAATAGGAGAGGGAAGGGAGGAAAAGCATATAGAAACTTCCCTTTCCAATCTAGAAGAAAGGCATCCAGAGGGACTGAGCCCATCACTGGGGGTCTGCAACAAAACAGTGGAAGTTGGTGATTGTCTGGGGCTGAAAAAAGATCTATCTGAGGGGTGCCCCATCTGGCAAAAACTATCCCCAGTACTTGGAGATCCAGTGACCATTCGTGATGGCCATGGGAAATCCTGCTGAGAGCATCTGCCAGGACATTGTCCTTTCCTGGGAGGTGAACTGCTATGAGGGAAGTGTTCAGGGAATAAGCCAGAGACCATAACTTCATTGCTTCGGTGCACAAGGCCGAAGACCGAGTGTCCCCTTGTTTGTTGATGTACCACATTGTGGTGGTGTTGTCTGTTCTGACTTGTACCACTTTGTTCTGAACAGATGCAGAAAACACTTGAAGTGCTAGAAAGACAGCTCTGAGTTCCAGCAAATTGATGTGTAGCAGAGATTCCTGGGGGACCACACTCCCTGAGTGGAGAGGCGCCATGTGAGCTCCCATCCCAGAAGGGATGCATCCGTAGTGAGGGTCAAGGAATGCGACAGAGGGATGAAGGGACCCCAGTCTTAAATTGCTCTGATCCTGCCACCACTGAAGGGCCTGGATCAGGGTTCGGAGTCACTGGGACCAACTTGAAAGGGGATCTTTTCTCTGAGACCAAAGGCTCTCAAGTGAAACTGAATGTCCCTCATCTGAAATCTTGCTCCTTGCACTACAGCTGTGGAAGCAGCCATGTGCCCTAGGAGCTGTAAGAAGTGCCTTGCTGGTCGAGAGACCTGCAGAGTGAAGGAGGAGGCCAGGGCCACCAGGTTCCTTACCCTCTCTAAGGGTAGGAAGGCACTGGCCTTCTTTGTGTCCAATTCTGCACCTATGAAGGTGAGTACCTGAACAGGTTCCAGAACTGACTTTGGAAGATTGAGCAAGAAGCCCAGAGAGGTGAGCAGCTGCTGGGTAACTTGCAGGTGTGATTTGACTCTTCTGGAGACTGGCCTACAATGAGCCAGTCGTCTAGATAGGGAAAACAGCAACTTTTGCCTTCTTAAATGAGCAACTGCTACTGCCAGACATTTTGTGAATACCCTTGGGGCAGAGGTGAGGTCAAGGGCATTGCTCTGAACTGGTAGTGACCTGAGGGCAGTTCGAATCTGAGGTACTTTCGGTGGGAGCTCTGATGAGAACATGGAAATAGGCATCCTTGAGGTCCAGGGAAGCTAGCCAGTCCCTGGCCTTAGAGAAGGTAAAATCATTGCCAGAGTCACCATTTTGAACTTTGGTTTCAAAAGGTGCTTGTTCAGATATCTTAGGTCTAAAATGGGCCGCCATTCTCCTGTCTGTTTTGGGGTAAGGAAATATCTGGAGTACAGACCCTTGCCCTGGTGTAGGGGGGAAACCCTTTCTACAGCTCTAAGAGCTAGGAGGGTTGAGACTTCTGTTTCAAAGGTAAAAGTCTCTAGAGGGTTTGCAGGTGGAAAAAAATCTGTCTCTCATCTTTGGAAATGTTTTGAAGCTGAGAACCAGACCCTGGCTTACTACTTCCAGGACCCATTTGTCTGATGTTAGAGACTCCCAGTCCTGGGTGAAGTAAGCCAGCCTGCCCCCTACAGGTAGTGGAGAACCGGCCCTGGGCACCCCATCAGGGTGCCTGTTGGCAGGGGCTTTAGTCTGAGGGGTGGAAGCAGACCTACTTGCACCCCAACTGCCTCTGCCTCTAAAGAACCCCCTCTGAGCAGAAGAAGCCTGGGTTTGGTAAAAAGGCCTGTGAAAGGGCCTACCTCTACCCCTGGGGGTCTGCTTCTGAGGAGTGGCTTGCCACTCCTTGGCTTGTGCACTCCTATAAGTTGTTCTGTATTCATCCATTTTCTTCATGTAATTCTCTGTTTGCTCCCCAAACAGAGAATTCCCCACCACAGGAAAATCCATAGCCTTAGACTGGGTATCCTGTGACAAGTTAGTACACCTGAGCCAAGCTAACCTAAGAAAAGCCACAGATGTAGCCATGACTCTAGAGGATACATCATTAGAATCCACAGCAGCATGGAATTGCACCTTGGAAGCCTCAATACCATCAGAAGCCACCTGCTCCAGCTCCTTGGCAAGCTGGCCAGGGGCCTGTTTAGCCAAAGCCATGACAGTGTCCCATCTAGATTTTGGTATCTTGCCACATAAGCCATGTAATTTGCTTGTCTGAGTCCCAGGGACGCTGCCATGTATTGTTTTTAGCCATGGCATCAATCTTCCTGGAGTCCTTGTCAGGAGGATGTGAAGCCAGGGAATGTTAGCTTTATCACAGGTTGCAGCCTGAACTACCCAACATGACTGCATTGCTGTGAAAGAAAGTCTGTATCAGGACCTGACAAAAGTGTACCTCCTGTCCATCTTTTTGTCAACAGGAGGCACAGAATTAGGGGCTTTTAGAATTTTTATTGTTTGCTTCCTAAAAGACTTATGTAAGGGGATAGATAATCTCCTTGACTCTGGGATATCCATCATTTCCACAAAATCAGGTTCCTCTTGCTCATCCACAGCTTCCTCTAATGGGAGCTGGAGGGTTTCAGCAACCTTTTTATAAAACAAAAAATGAGAAGGGGACTCAGAAAGCATAGGGGGAGATTCTAAAGGTCTGTCTGGGGAGATGTCCGGTTCAATGGGCACATCCAGACTCTCAAAGTCACATTCACACTGTTCATAATCCTCCTCCCCCTCCTCTGGTTCATAAAAATCTCCAATATCATATTCTTGAACCGGTGGAACCAACCGAACCGACCTCCTACCAGACAGTGGCGGTTCGGACGGAACCGGAGAAAGTGACTGTACAATTTGTATAGCTTTTGCTATTTCTGCAGCAGTTGGAGAAGGAATTTTGGACTCCATACCTGCTGATTTTTTAGTTTTCTTTGCTGGAACTGGCTCCTCAGAGCCAGCTTTACGTTTGCCCGAGGAAGTCTCGCCCTAGTCAGAGGGCACTCCCTCCGGTTCGGTTGGCACCGAACCGGGCTGGCCATCCGGGTCAGCGGACTTTTTGGCCTCTCGTTCCCTGAGTCTGCCCACTCTCTTATCCAGGGTGGCTGCAGGGAAATTCTTACAAATCTGGCAGTCTGAATTGAGGTGGTCAAACCCCAGACAATAAACACATGAAGTGTGTGGGTCAGCCTTGGCAAAGGCTTCCCCACAGACACTACAGTGTTGAAACCCAGTGGGCCCGGTTTTCCTTTTGGGTTTCTCAGACATGATGCCAGCCTAACCAACAAACTTGCCCTTTTAACGGCAGTGCCAGGCAAGACACCCTTATCAGTTCCCAACCGTGTCACGGGTCGTGGAAAAAACCGTAATGAAATCCGTTTTTTTTAGAACCGATAAGAACCGGGAACCGCACTCTAAAAGCTTTAAAATGCTTAAACTTTAAAGTTTTAACCAACCTGATCGGTTCGAACCGAACCGATAAACATTTACAAGTTCCACACAGAAATAAAAACCTGTCTATTACTTACAATACCACAGACAGAGCTTGAACCGATCGGTTTGCAGTTAAAAATAATAATACTCGCAGTTGAATTTAACCGAGAAAATACTGTTTAAACCGAGTAATGAACCGAGCAGTAGGAGAAATCTCCGGAGCGACTGTTCAGTGAGGCGGAGTAAAGAATCTGACAGTTTCAGTTTGAAATTATCCAGACAGAGCTTCTCTAACCGAGCTCACGCTCTAAACTCCATTCTCAGAATGGTAGTTAACCCTTTCACCTCTGGAGCAGTTCTAATGGTGGGACAAACTGCAATTGTCATAATATAGCAAGACTTCATGTTGTTTGAATAGGCCAGGATAGTATCACCAAATGCTGGGCACTGGATTCACTGAGGAATTCGTGCATCTCCCGTTCGGTATTGTCTCGCCTAACAAATGAGATACGAAGATCCCTCACCATCTTCGAAAGGAATCGCTGATATTCAGTGAAATCAGCATTGGAGGAGAGTTGAGCAGTGGGTTCCTCTCCCTCTGAGGAGGGAGACGAGGATGATGGAGAGCTCGAATGTCCAGAGGACTCCTGCGGCGGTGGGGATAGGTGAAACACCCGCTCATGCATGTATCTAACGTATGAGGGGAAGGCCGCCGCAGAGCCTCTGAACGTCTCCCCGGATAATGGGCCCATAGGACCGACACGGCCTGGGGGGGGGGTGACTGCAGAGGAATGGGAGAGGGGCACCTATGGCGAGGCAACTATCCTCTGCTGAGGCTCTGAAATCTGGAAAATGGGGCCCGAGCTGGCAGGATCCCGGACAACAAACCAGGTCGCAGAACAGAACCCTGGGGATGCGAAGCCTGTAAGAGCCTAGTAGGGGATCCTCCCCTGTAATGATCCTGGGGCTGCATGGGTCCAGAAGGGCACCCCTCAGCAATGCCACCAGAGGGGTCCCTGGGGCTTGAGAGGGAAAGATGGGGCCCAGCGCTACGGCTCATACCGGCCCCCCTTGAGGTGTGGCAGGTGAAGACCGAGGTGCCTCAACCCAGTCTCTCGACCCCCCGGACTCAGAGAACGCCCTCCTCCTCGACCCCAGCGACATCCCCACCCCGAGGAGGTGCAGCAGCACTGGGATCGGCAGCTGCCACAACCCCCTAAGGAGGGAGAGCCCTTCCCTCCGCCTCCACGCCATACACCTCCAGGGACCCCAGACCACCCCCAGCCTGGGAGGCCTCAGGGGAGGACAGCAGAGGCGTCAGAGGAATAGGTGCGGTGGGCTGCCTAGCACCTCATCTCACTGGAGACCCTGACTCTGAAGAGTCAGGGTGCCAGGATGAGTCCACATCTGAATCATACTCCTGCGAGGAGGAAGAGACCAGCTCGATCACAATACTGGCCACCCCGAGGGTCTCCAGTGAAACGGCACTGTGAATGGCGCCGGTGCCAGCGGTGGCGCTGGACGACCCGGACCCCCACGCTGAGACCCGGCCCTGACTCCCCAGCGGCGCCGGCCAGACCCAGTGACACGGGACCCGACTCAGCACCCCATGAAGTACCGATCGTGGCGGCGCCGAGCCAACATGGTACGTAAACAGCGCCACTCGATCACTGACACTGTGAGGGAGCCAGGATCCAAAACGGCACCGGAAGGTGGTGTCGAGGGTCCACCGATGCCGGGCCCAGCAGACCTGGGCCTCGACACTGGGGGAGCCTGCACCTCCGAGGAGGTGACTACCAAGGCAGTGTCCCCACCGTAGCCCCGGGAGGGACCCCAGCATTCCTCCGACACAGCAAAAGAGGCCTCCTCTTCAGCAAGAGAAGATAAGGAGGCCTCCTCCTCTCCAGACCGTATAGGCCTGAGAGGGGACCCGGAGGAAGGGTCTAGAGACCTTACCTGGGAATCCCTGGAGCAGCGCCGTCCCCCAAAAGTCAGCGGAGCCTTGCCAATCTTGAACGCGTGGACTTCCAGGACGCAACGGTCCATCGAGAAACAGGCATCGCATGCATGCATGCATATTATGGCTGAGTCCCAGGCAACGGAGACAAACATCATGACGATCTGTGACGGAAAAATGCCGGCCACAGGAGCACTGACGCATAGGAGCTTGGCCTGCTTTTGACTTGCGTTTTGCCACCGAACCTGACATGATGCGAAACAATTAAGGCAAAAACAAAGCACAGCTCTCAGCGTTGTCGAATAATACAGAAAAAAACAGAACGGTCTTACCAGTGACGACGTTGAGAAAAAGGCAGGATGAGGAGAAGTCTGAATACGGCATCGACGAACGGCAACTAGGACTAGCGTACTGAAAATCCTAACCGCACAGCAGGTGCAGCCTCGATGGTGGGAGAAACAAAACTGAGATGGAGGAGGAGTCTGCGGCACCTAACAGCCGCCCCTTGTGCATGACGCAGCGCATTGCTCTTGTGGGCGGTGTCATTGGAGCCGACTCCAAAAAAAAAATTAATCTCCTGTAGCTGGTGCGCGCCTCCAGCACTACCCACGCAATAATGAATGGTGAAGATTGACAAGGGAAGATCTACTTTGTCCTTGTGAAATACAGTGTGGGGGGGGGGTCTGTGACCAGTGCATGTATTTCAGAAACTCAATGAGCCGAAGTGATAGCAACCAGGAAGGCCATTTTCCAAGTGAGGAACTTCAAGTCACAAGTAGCTAGAGGCTCAAAAGGTTTATGAGTGAGCATGTCTAGCACAAGATTAATGTCCCAGGCTGCGACTGGATGTCTGTTAGGAGGTCTAGTATGCAGAATACCCTTAAGAACCTCTTAACTACTGGTAACTGCAGACCTGTATTTGAGAGGTCTAAAAGGTACTCAAGACTTTATTCGATGGGCAGGAAAAAGGGTTCCAAGACGATTTTGCACACCAGATAGAGAAACGCTTTCATTTGGCTGTGTAGGTTTTTCTAGTGGCTGACTTACATGCAGCCAAAAGAATATCTGAAACTCTATGAGAAAAATTGAACCTATTTATCTCTATCTCTTCAGGAGCCAAGTGTGAAGGTGAAGCGACCTCAGATTGGGATGGACCACGGGACCCTGGGTCAGAAGGTTCATCTGAAGGGGAAGTGTCTTTGGGGAGGTTTCCAACAGACTGTTGAGCAGCGGGAACCATATCTGCCGAGGCCAGAAGGGGACAGTGAGAATAATTTTGCCCCTTCCCCCCGAGACTCCAATTTGAGAAGTACCCTCTGAATTAGGGGAAGAGGAGGAAAGGCGTATAGAAAGTGTCTTGTCCACCGCAGCCTGAACGCATCCTGACAGAAAATGCCAGATCCTGGATTTCTGGAGCAGAAGAGAGGCAGTTTTGCATTGCGTGGGGACGCAAAAAGGTCCAGGTCTGGAGTTCCCCATTATTTGAAGAGTGACTGAACGACGGTTAAGTCGAGAGACCACTCATGAGAATCCGTCTCCATTCTGTTGAGACGGTCTGCCAGCTTGTTTTGTACTCCTGTCAGGTAAACCGCCTGGATTAGAGCTTTGTGTTTCAATGTCAATGTCAATGTCAATTTTATTTAAAAAGACGCCCAATCCCAAAGGCTCTGGGCGCCGCACAAAAACTATACAGTGTGTCATACCATATACATTCCTTAAAATAACATACATAAAATTCAATTTCCAAAAGCCTGCATAAATAAAAAGGTCTTCAGACGGCTCTTAAAAGCCTCTATAGTAGGGGCCTCTCTCACTTCCAACGGCAGCGAGTTCCAGAGAACTGGAGCAGCAACTCCAAACGATCGGTCCCCAGCTGATTTCAATCTCGCTCTCGGGACTTTGAGGAGGCCACTATTAGAGGAGCGAAGATCACGAATAGAGGTGGACAGTACCAGGAGATCAGAAAGGTAACCAGGGCCCTGTCCATGTAGGGTCTTATAGGTGAGAAAACCCACCTTGAACAATACTCTCCACCTGACCGGCAGCCAGTGCAATTCACATGATACCGAGTAATATGACTGAACTTACTTTGTCCAGTCAAAACCGGCAGCAGCATTTTTCACTAGCTGCAGTCTGCGAAGAGAAGTTCCAGAGACCCGAGATAGAGGGCATTACAGTAGTCAAGCCTAGAAGTGACTAAGGCATGTACCAAAGTAGGGAGGTCCAGAGCTGAACAAGGGGCTTAATCCTGGCGTATATTTCTCAGATGAAAAACAGGAACGAACCACAGAGGATATTTGAGCCTCCATGGACAAATTCCTGTCAAAGATCACACCAAGATTACGTGCCCCCATGGGAGGCCATCAATGACACAGCTCCTAGCACAATGCCAGTCACAGAGTCAGAGGCCATCCCATCACGAACTCTGTTCGACTCCAATACTAATACCTCAGTCTTGTTAGGGTTCAGTCGCAGCCAGCTGGAAGACATCCAGTCATTTATCTCAGCCAGACAGATATTTAACACATCCACTGCATTTGATGTTCCTGGGGCAAAGGAAAAGTATAGTTGAGTATCATCAGCATAGCAATGAAAACTCAAACCATACCTCCTAATGATCTCCCCAAGGGGCAGCATGTACACTGCGAACAACATAGGAGCCAATACCGAACCCTGAGGGACTCCACACGGAAGGAGGTGGGATGCAGATGAGAAATTACCCATCACAATCCGCTGCCTCCTGTTAGTAAGAAATGACTCAAACCATTTGATGACAACACGGTGAGTTTACATAACTCCCTCAAAGTGAAAAGCAATACACTATGGTCCACAGTATCAAATGCTGAAGAGAGATCAAGGAGAACAAGAATTGTCTTGTCCCCGACTCTAGCCCTGAGGAGGTCATTTTGCACCCTAACTAATGCAGTTTCAGTGCTATGTCTGGGTCCGATAAGCTGACTGGAAGGGATCGTACAACCTCGTGGGTCCTGAGATGTTCCCCAACTGAAGTGATACCACCTTCTCAACAATCTTTCCCAGAAATGGAAGATTGGAGATAGAATTAATTCCTAATCTCCGGGTCCAGAAAGCTTTCTTTAAAGGGGTCTCACGAGCCTCCTTCAAGGCGTCTGGAAAGACACCCTGACTCAGGAGCACCGGACAATCAGGGCAAACACCGGGCCAACAGTGTCAATGCACCTCATCAAGAAGCGCGTTAGCACGGGATCCAGTTCACCAAAGGTATACCTCAAGTTGGTCACTATCTCAGTGACCTCTCGAACCTCCACTGGCCTAAACTCCCCCCACCCAGAGAGAGTGCTCTTAGAACATGACTGGCGACCACTGACAGCAATGATATTACTGGCTGAGGAGAACTCTCGCCGGATCGCAGACACCCTGTCCGAGAAAAACCGAGCAAATTCCTCACAATCCTCATTCGAGGAAACTCTTCCGGGCTGAAGACAGAGTGGATAGAGAAGTCTATCAACAGTCCGGAAGAGTGAGGCTGGTCAGCTTCTCCCAGCAGTAAATCTCCCGAGACAAAAATATTGTCTTCTTTCGGTTGATTGCCTCCTGATATGCACAATAATGCGCACACAGGACCAGTCTGTCAGCCCCCAGACGGGATTTCCTCCAGCGACGCTCTAATCTCCGACCCAGCCTCTTCATTTCCCTGAGATCGCTATCATACCAAGGCGACCTCAGGTAAGAAGTTCTGGTTGTACACGGACAGGTCTTGAGGGAGTCAATGGCCAGATAGTACCTCATTATAGGCATCTACCCCGCGTCCAACTGCTCCAACGCATGCATCACACACCCTTGATAAATCAACTGCCGAAATAACCCTCAGGGGTAAGATCTTTTAACGGGCGGCAGCGAAATATCTCAGGAGGAAGAATTCACAGCAGGAGCACTAAACATGAACCTCCACGTGCAATGATCAGACCAAGCCACTCGACCAGCATCGAGATTAGCGATCTCAAGTCCCAGTGAGAACACCAGGTCCAATGTGTGGCCATCCTGGTGAGTAGGCCGCCGACAGACTGCACCAGCCCCAAAAGGGACATACTCTGCAGTAACTCGTCAAGCGCACCTTTGACCTCTATCCTCAGCCCAAACATGAAGTCCCCAAGAAACACATCTTGGGGAATTCAATGTTTCTGACCCAACAAACTACGGTGATTCCTGCAGGAACCCCCCATCGGTCCAGGAGGGCGATAGATGAGGAGGATCCTGCAGCCAACACCAGTCCTCCTCGAGCGCACATTCAAATGAATCTGGGGTTCCACGGGTGCAGTGAAGTCAGGCTCGATTTAAAACAAATAGCTACACACGCCTCCCACGGTTTTCTCTGGGGCAGTGCACCACAGTATAACCTGGGGGACTGCGACCCTCAAAAACAGGGCCAGCATCATCCCACCCAGGTCTCTGTAATGCACGCCAGGTCGGCCGATGAAACCAGAGCGGCAATAATGCAAGTCTTGTTTCTGATCGACCTGGGCTGCATAGCACCGTCAGAGATATTAAGGTGATGCAGCCCTACAGGTCACCTGGCCACATGGCCTGGTGGCCCCCCTGGAAATAGGCACCAACCACGCCTGGCTTCTTCTAGGTGCTCTATTTATTCCAGGGCGTCTCCTGGACTTAACCACCTCGATCATCTGAACAACCTGCTCCTGGTCATCACACAGCGTATGCCCAAAGCAATCCCCACCAATCCCCACTTCCCTACAACGTCTGATAATAATATCAGATACAGGGAGGGGGATAAAAGGACACAGCGCATGCAACTGTGAGTTCCCATAAACAATTCTAGGCTCCAAGAGCCGTCTGTCAGAAAACCTACACATGTCTAACTAAATAAACCAAATGACACATACAAAACATGCAGGCAATAACATAAAACTCTATTTCAGCCACCATTCCCACACTCTCATTGCTTCCCTGCATAATGGGTAAGAGCGTGCACCCCCCTGCTTATTGATGATGTACATCACTGCCTTGTTGTCCGTTTAAAGGAGAATGTTCTTGTGACAAAGCATGTTCTTCAAGGCTCGGACTGCATAGAGAACGGCTCTCATTTCCAGGACGTTTATGTGAAGCTGGGACTCATCCTGAGTCCACGTTCCTTGGGTGTGGAAATCCTGGCAGTGGGCTCCCCAACCCATCAGGGACGCTTCCATGGTAATGGAGATCAGATGATCCGGATGGGCAAAGGGATATCCTTCCAGAAGACTGTCCTCTTGTGACCACCAGGCGAGTGACCTCTTCAGAGGTTCTGTCACCTTAATGGGAAAGGACTGAGCGTGAGTGGTTGGGGACCACTGAGTACTGAGCATCCACTGAGAGGTTCTCATGTGGAGACGAGCTAAGGGTACAGTGAACACAGAGGATGCCATGAGGCCCAGCATCTGTTGCACTGGGATAGCTCGAACTGAGCTTTATTCTCTAATGTATCGGGCCATCTGTAAAATATTCCTTCTGTCTCCTGGGAGAAAAGCCTTCGCACAGGAAGTGTCCAGAAGAGTTCCTATGAAGAGGAGCTTCTGGGAGGGCTGCAACTGCGACTTGTTGAGATTTAGCAGAACTCCCATGGACATGAGGAAGTCTGAGGCCCTGGCCATGGCCTCCAGAGTCCCTTGCCTGGAGGGACTTGCTAGGAGCCAGTTGTCCAAATATGGGAACACTTGTATTCTGATTTTCCTGAGATGCACCGCGAGAATTGCACAATGCTTTGTAAAACTCAAGGTGCCAAGGATAGCCCACAGGGCAGGACTCAGAACTGATAGTGTTGACCCAATGCCATGAACCTTAGATATTTGTGGTGCTTTGGGTGTATGAGAATGTGTTGGTAGGCATCCTGCATGTCCAGGGAAGCTAGCCAATCGTGTTGATGAAGCAAAGGTAGCAGGGTACCTAGTGATATCATCTTGAACTTATCCTTGTGCAGGAACTTGTTTAACTTTCTGAGATCCAGAATGGGACGCATGTCACCGGTTTTCTTCGGGACCAGAAAGTAGTGGGATTAGAAACCTGTGTTTCATTGATCCTGCGGAACTACTTCTACTGCCCTGTTGTTCAGAAGGCCTTGTACCTCGGAAGCAAGAAGGTCTGGCTGAAGTGCCGACAGCCTGGGTTGTCGTTTGGGAGGATGATCCAGAGGGGTTTCTGAAAGACTGAGCGAGTACCCTTGGCAGATTATCCAGAGGACCCATTTGTCTGATGTTATAGATTTCCACTGGCTGTAGAACTGAGTCAGACATCCACCCACCGCTGAGGAGGAGTCCTCCTCGGACAGCTAAGGTGGGACCTGGGCCAGAAACTCAGAAGGTGGCACTGGGTGCTTTGGGCCCTTGTGCCTTCTGCTGCACTTTCTTTTGTGGCTGAGGGTTGTGTTTTTTATTAAACCTCCTCTGCCCCAAAAGGACTGACGGTTGTGAAACTGACGCTTGTTCACCCCCACCCCCGGGGGGCAGGTGCAGGTCTAGCCATCTTAACGGCAGACCTAGTCTTCTGTGTGGTCTCCAAAGCTTGTTCCACCTGGGGTCCGAACAGATACATACCGTCAAAAGGTAAAGTCATGACCTGCTGCTGGGTGTCATTCGTGAAACCCGAAGTACACCGCCAAGAGTGGGGGCGGGTGAAGATGCCGGCCGTCGCTGCCCAGAAGGCAGTATCGAAACGTCCATTGCAGCTTTAACCTGCTGGTTATTGGACTTGATACCCCTAGTTATGGTTTGAAGGACTTCTGAGTTGACTTCCAATTTGGGCAGAGCTTCAACCATTTCTTTGAGTGAATGCCAAAGGACATACTCATATTGAGAAAAATAGCCCTGGTAGCTGGCAATGCGCATATCCAGGGTCGAGGCACCAAAGACTCTCTAACCTAAGGTGTCTATCTTACGAGATTCTTTGTTTATAGGCCGGGCTGTACATCCCTGAGAAAGGACAGCCTTATTGTTCTCTGCCAAGACTACAATGGCATCAGCAAAGGCTTGAGAGGCCAATATCGGGCGATCCTTGGGAGGGGCATACTTTCTATCTATGGACTTGGCCACGGAAGGAATGAGAGCCAGATTCTTCCACATCATCTGTGATAGGGTCTCGAAAGAGGGCTGTACCAGAGGAATTAAATCCTAGGGATCTCCGGGACATGAAGATATTGGAGTCATAAAAGCTTCCCAGGATCGACTTCTGTAGTCTGGAGAAAAAGAGTAGAATTTAAATTTTTAAGCAGAGACTTAAAGGAAAGGTCTTCAACCACAGGCTCTGCAGAAGGATTGATTACTGTTCCCAGGGCAGAGTCATCAACATCATCACCCTGTCGAAGATCTGGATCAGGCTCAAAATCATCTCCTGATAGTCCGGGGGTACTGTATGGACAGGAACGGAGTGAAAATCAGGAGGAAGAACAGAAGAGAAAGAATCGGAATCGAGAACCCCTGAGAGCTGGACGACGCTAAACCAAACCTCAGCGTCAACACGGAAAACAGCGCCAAGAATAAGGAGAGAGGCACCATCGGAAACTGCATAGCAGACAGCGCTGACAGAATCTGTAATGCCACGGATGACACCGACAGAGTCTGCGGCACCGTGGACAGTGCCGACAGAGCCCTTGGTGCCGCAGATGGTGCTGACAGAACCCCCAGTACCGCAGACGGCACCGACAGAGCCCTCAGCACCGCGGACAGTGCTGAGTGTGTCACAGGCATCTGAAAACTGTGATTTGAAGTAAAAGTGGGAAAAATGGCAGGAGATAGAGGCATCAGAGTGGACCCCTGTGCCGCAGCCATGTGGGAGGGATAAACACCCGAGCACATAGTTGATGGCACTGAAGAAGGCGTTGTGCGACTAGGAAGGCCCAACCACCCTACCCGTCCCTCCGAAACTGAATGGCCCGAAGGCCCCGGTGTCAGACTGACCAGCTCAGGCAACTGGACCAACCTCCGAGCCCACTGCTCCATAAGAGCAGCCCATTGGTGAAACTGCTCATTCGAAGCACCTCCAATAGGCAGGGAGGAGCTCCGGTGTTGAGGAGGTCGGTCACCAGAAACAGAAACCGGCAACTCCGACAGAGGTGGAGACTGGCACCTGGCCCTAATGACTGACCGTCTATGTGCAGACATACCAGAGGGTGATCTCGAGTGATGCTGTTTCATCTTTGACCTATGTGTCGAAGAAGAACTTCAGGCCAAACGGTGCAGAGAATGGGACTGTTTCCTTTTATGCTTTCGGGGGACCACCCATCTCCCTGAGCACTGGACTGTCTTTGTCAGACCCTCCGGAGGGGTGCAGACTAGACGGACCAGCCTGCCTGACTGAACAGCTTTCATCTGAAGTCTCCCTACTGTCACCTGACCCCGCTCATGGTTGACTCCGTCAAAGGATGGCCGAAGACTTCATTCTTGTATAAGTAGAATTAAATATAATCGGTACTTATCGAGATAAAATAAAAACCAAAAAACTGAAAACTAAGCTGCTAGTTTGAAGTTTGACTCCCGGTGGGCGATCAACGTCATCACTGAAGCGCACTCGATGGCGGAGAAAAAAGGAACTGAGGTGGTTGGAGGGTCAACGCTGAGTTAGTCATTACCGCATAAGCCAGGGCTTGTGGTGCTGCTTCCTCACAGTGCCATCTCAGGCGTCGGCCCTCTTGAAAAAGTTAGTTCCTGCTGGGTCCTAGTGCCTCCGGTGAACTCCCATTAGTGTGAATGAGTGGTGGAGACTTTATGTCCAGGAAGATTCAACAGCTACACGAAAGAGCAAATGCTTAATAAAAATTATTTTTACTAGAATTGTTAAAAAGCAAAGGTGAAAAGTCCCTTGTTTAGCGTACTATCAAATATTGTATTATAAAACGTAAAAAAGTAACTACAAAGACATCAAAATAGAATAAATAAAATAGTCAGTTGTCTACCTATTAGAAAGTCCATGTTATCCCCTCTGTTTTTGCTATTGCTATATTTCTACCTCCTTAAAGTAGCCATGCAATGAACAGTCTTTAAAAATGAAATTTTTAATTTTACCCATGTGTGTGTAATTTAGTGAGTCTTCCGATTGTTGTTAATTGTAATACTATGTCAGTTAAAGCACTTAATAAAATAGTTGTTTGCTGAAACACATTAATTTGTGCAACATAAATCCCACTCTTACATGTTTGTTTTATTCATTTACTTCCCATGATGCATTTGTTTGTGTGCAACGTTGTTTGTCATGCCGTTCATGTGTAGCAGGCAGTAAAATCATAATTCTGTTTGACAGCAGGTACTGTAATATGGACTAGTAAGCCCCCTATCCACTCAACACATTAGTGGTGTTATACCACGAAGCATGGGTAGCATTAATCTTCCGATGCAGACAAGCTGTTCAAAAACCATGCATCTGACCTGTTCATTTTCCCCAACTGCTACCCGACTGTTCTGCTGTTCACACTGCCACCGGACTGTTCCACTGTTCACAGTATGAAACAGTACTGTGGAACAAACTCAATAACAGTTCTAAAAATCAGTTTTTACTCAGTCACCTAACCTCCCGCCTATTCATTCCCCCGACTGTACTAAAAATCTGAGGCGGCATAGAGAGAGAACAAGATTGTAAAGCTGTCACAAAGAAGAAGGCTCATTGTGCACAGAGAACTTGATGGCTTACCAGTTGCATATTGCAGTATAACAAGAGTTTGTTAAATCAAGGTTCCTATCTGGAACCCACCTGGTCTTGTCTACAGTCGTGCACAGATCTGTTACAGTATTACAGTATAACTGCAATGTTTGAGCCAGTTGTGGGCCATGGTGCGGAGTGATGGGCTGAGTAGCTGCTGACACAGGATGGGTTGAGCACTGGCAGACACAGGACTTGCATTAAATGTAAAAAAAAAAAATGCAAAACTATTCTCAGATAGTCTCTTACTCTACATCTTCACCTCCTGTCATCTTCCATTGCTCTACTCCTTTTCCTCCTAGCTTGTTGATGTCAGAAACAGGTGATGCACTGCTGCTTTAAGTACTGTATTACCTGTTTCTGACATTAACAAGCTAGTGGATAAATGGAGTACAGCAGAAGGTGGTTACAGGAGGTGAAGATGTAAAATAAGAGACTTGTGGATAGTTTTGTTTTTTTTACATTTAATGCAAGTCCTGTGTCCGCCACTGCTCAACTCATCCTGTGTCAGCCGCGACTCAGCCCATCACTCCACACTATGGCCCACAATCGGCTAAATGACTCAGACTGCTACCTAGTTTAAATTATATAATTTGATATGACACTTGGAGTGTATTTTCTTTCATGCCCTACTCCTACGTCCTCCCATTAGTGAACTGCTGTGGCTGGCTAGTTTGCGAAGTGAAGCTCAGATGGGAGAGGAGGTCCTGGTATCTGACAGAATGGCAGAGATATGGCAGAGAAAGACAGTGGAGTTTTGCTGCAGCCGGAGTGTGTGCACTGATGAATTCTACCCAGGACCGGTGAACTAAAGAAGTTTGCAAAGGGCTGCGTTGTTCTGTTTGTGGAGAAACTGAATGGTCCGGTTAAATTCTGCTTAGTATGACAATCACCTTTTTGTTTAAAGAAAGCTGTACTTTTATAAACTGAACAGAATGCACTCACTTGACTTGTACAGTATGTCCTGACGAGGGCTGCACAGGTGTCTTATGATGATTTTGGGGACTAGTGAGATATTTGGACTTTGTTACCTCTCTATTTTTTGAAAAGGAAAAAAAGTCTTTTTTTTTTTTTTTTTAACTATGGTATTTCTTCCGGAGCTCCGGAGGCACTCCTGCAATCAGCCGTCACCCCAGTGCCAACCCCCGAAGGACAGACCCCTTCCCTTATGCACCTGCGACTTACCCTTCGTGGCAGAGTGATGCGGAGCGACTTGACCCACCCCAAACAGACCATTGCCAGGGAGGTGCCTTCTCGGGGGTGGCACCGTGAAGACAGCTTTATTCATCTGGGGCTATTTTCCATTTACTCCCTTGTGCATGGAAGTGGGGCGTGCAATGACGCCTGTGGAGAGAGTGCGCACGCTTCTGCATGCGCTCTCTCCAAGCATCAGCCCCATCTCTTCCCCTGAGCTGCAGCGTCAGTGCGTGGCCCTGCAGCAGCCGCTAGGGGCCAGTGGAGCACCGACAACTGAAGTCCCCCTTCCCTGGAGATGGACAGCAGTCCCTCGGACACTCGCTCCTTCTCCTCCCTGCCAACCCCAATGACTCGTGCTCATTCCTGAACATTGGTCGCCGGCGTGGCTTGAGGTAAGGCATCCAGCGCCTCAGCCCTCAACACCACCGGGCCGGCAAAAAGTCTCTTTTAAAAGAAAAAAAAAATAAAGAGAAAGATTAATGTTGTTCAGTGTGTTTGTAGTAAGGCTCTTTCTTTGAATTTTTTCCTTTCTGTAATACTGCAAGGCAGTACCATCTGTCGGCCTGTCAGTACTGAGAATTGTAATAAGAAGGGGAGAAATGCATGACACAGCAGCTGCACAAGTGTTTTAATATTACTTTGAAATGTGTGGGAAAAATACATGATTGTGAAATGCTGAAATGGACGCGAGGTGATTCTGACAAAACTCATTGCATCTGATCATGAAGTTCATGTATTCTAAAACACTGAAACTCATCGTGCCCTCAACCATTACCAGCCTGACACTGTCCTCACTCACTGTGTGGAGACCTAGTTTCAAACCCTACCATTCCATCAGTACAGTAAAGATTTTGTGCTAAACACAGACTAGAGGCAGCGCTACTGCTTTGACTGCGTTACTTTAGCTGACATTTCCTCAGTCATTGCCTGCTATCTCTGTGAATACGCACGGCACCACAACATAAACATCCATCTGCATTATGGGCTAACAAAATTGCATTATGGTTAACATGGAGACTCTTATTACAACCATGATGCAATCAGTTTGCAAATGGCGATTCTGTCAAGGGTCTGTGCTGGTCGGGAGGTGAGTCAAACCTATAAAATATGAAAAAAAAAATAATTACACTTACTCCCAAAAAATTTTTTTTAAAGGAACATCCATAACTTCAATATTCCAAGGTAAATACATAAAAAAAATGTTCATAGCACTGCTGCTTTAAGTCATAGTTTGTTAAACCATTGTTTATTTATTTTTACTTTCTTTTTTTGTCCCCCATTTTCACCTTGCCAGCTGCTGGGACCTCCTTCAACCTGCCCAAGCCTTCTACCTGCCGCATGAAGTCCCCTTCAATGATCTAGCCCAACATCAGCCTTTGCTCGACAACCTTCTGGGTACCCCAACTGTAACCAATGGCTTATCCCCCATGTACAGGACCTCTTGGTTCCCCCAAGCCGGGAGGAACATACTTCACTTGACAGGCAGGGCTCATGGGGTGGAACCAGTTAGGTGTTGGAGGAGTACAGAAGACCCTGCCCTGATGGGGGGGGGGGTGGAGTGGCTTCATCTGCCCAATGCAGCTGGCGGTTTTATTCCCTTACTAGACCCTCTCCTTATCCCACTCCAGGGCATGGTACTGAGAAGTGACTCGGCAAGATGCCCATCAGGGCCGTCGCAAGGGCGTGTGAGCCCTGCCTTACCTTTGGTGCTCCCCTGCTGTACTCACTCTAGGCATGTGATGCCTCCACATCACCTGCCAAGCCAGTGGGTACGTGCTGATGTAAGGCCACCTCAGATGGACCACTTGCTCCTTCCCGCATGACACCCCTCCACCAAGGGGCAGTCGTGCAATGGAAGGTGGTGCCCTCCCTCCCTGAGGTGGGAGACATCCAATGGATGCCTGAACCCCACCTTGCCAGTTGGCACCAGACGTTCTGGGCTTGGGGCACAAACCCAAGGTCATCTGGATGGCAAGTGGTAACTCCACCACTGCGCTATCCAGCCGGCCCGTTAAACCATTATTATCTTAGAAAACTATTTGTGTTCACAGAGTACCTGAGAAGTCTGATTCCTTCAAAGACTTTTATTTTCAAGCAGCAAAACAGTATTGTGCAAGCAAAAAACAAATGCACACAAATACCCACACATATACTCCAATCAGGGTATTACACAGCATACATAGCATAGCACTTTTACACACACACACACACACACACACACACACACACACACACACACTTACTTTAGGGGAACTAGAACTAGAAAAAACATTTAGAAGTCAATAATATGAAAACAGTCATTTCATGGGAAGACAGTGCAGTACAATGTCAATGGGTGTGTTTCACCTTTGCGCACCATTTGTAGCTTTTCATTTATTCTGTCCCTTATTTTCACAAGAATTGGTGGTGTTAAATCAAAGTGCCACCTAACATGGGTCAAAATAACATTGATCAGGTTTCTGGGCAGCCCTTTTTTTCCCATTGTGCCACCATAGTTTAGTTTTTGGCTATTTCCCGAATATGTTGTACGGTACAAGGACACAAAAAAAATCAGTGCTGCAAAGTGTTTGGGTTTGTTTGTGCTTCAGCACTTGAGATCCCTTTCTTTTTTGCTTTTAATGTCTATATCTGGCAAAATGTTCATTGTACTTGGTATGTGACTATGGATTGCTGTCAGGGGAACTGACACAGTTACCCTTTCATCTGCCATTGCCAACAGCCAAGGCAATGAAATATTCTGGGGCTGCCTCTGTGGTCTCAAGCAAGCCACAGTACAGTACATTACAGTACAGCACAGTACAGCACAAAGCAATGAAATGTTCCAGGGATTCCTCTGTGGCCTTGAGCAAGCCACTGTAAGCTACAAGGCAGTGAAATGTCCGGGACTGCCTCTGTGACCATCAGCAAGCCACAGTACATTACAAGGCAGTGAAATGTTCCAGGGCGGCCTCTGTGACCATCAGCAAGCCACAGTACATTACAAGGCAGCGAAATGTTCCAGGGCTGCCTCTGTGCCTTTTAGCAGGCCACAGTGCATTACAAGTCAGTGAAATGTTCCAGGGCTGCCTCTGTGAATATCAGCAAGCCACAGTACATTACAAGTCAGTGAAATGTTCCAGGGCAGCCTCTGCGACCATCAACAAGCCACAGTACATTACAAGCCAGTGAAATGTTCCAGGGCTGCCTCTGTGAATATCAGCAAACCACAGTACATTACAAGTCAGTGAAATGTTCCAGGGCAGCCTCTGTGACTGTCAGCAAGCCACAGTACATTACAAGCCAGTGAAATGTTCCGGGGCTGCCTTTGTGACTGTCAGCAAGCCACAGTACATTACAAGGCAGTGAACTGTTCCAGGGCTGCCTCTGTGGACATCAGCAAGCCACAGTAAGCTACAAGGCAGTGAAATGTCTCAGGGCTGCCTCTGTGACCATCAGCAAGCCACAGTACATTACAAGGCAGTGAAATGTTCCAGGGCTGCCTCGGTGATTATCAGCAAGCCACAGTAAGCTACAAGGCAGTGAAATGTTCCAGGGCTGCCTCTGTGACCATCAGCAAGCCACAGTAAGCTACAAGGCAGTGAAATATTCTGGGGCTGCCTCTGTGACCATCAGCAAGCCACAGTAAGCTACAAGGCAGTGAAATGTTCCAGGGCTGCCTCTGTGGCCATCAGCAAGACACAGTAAGCTACAAGGCAGTGAAATGTTCCAGGGCTGCCTCTGTGGCCATCAGCAAGCCACAGTAAGCTACAAGGCAGTGAAATGTCTCAGGGCTGCCTCTGTGGCCATCAGCAGGTCACAGTACATTACAAGACAGTGAAATGTTCCAGGGCTGCCTCTGTGGCCATCAGCAAGCCACAGTAAGCTACAAGGCAGTGAAATGTCTCAGGGCTGCCTCTGTGACCATCAGCAAGCCACAGTACATTACAAGGCAGTGAAATGTTCCAGGGCTGCCTCTGTGATTATCAGCAAGCCACAGTAAGCTACAAGGCAGTGAAATGTTCCAGGGCTGCCTCTGTGACTGTCAGCAAGCCACAGTAAGCTACAAGGCAGTGAAATGTTCTGGGGCTGCCTCTGTGACCATCAGCAAGCCACAGTAAGCTACAAGGCAGTGAAATGTTCTGGGGATGCCTCTGTGACCGTCAGCAAGCCACAGTGAGCTACAAGGCAGTGAAATGTTCTGGGGCTGCCTCTGTGACCATCAGCAAGCCACAGTAAGCTACAAGGCAGTGAAATGCTCCAGGGCTGCCTCTGTGGCCTTGAGCAAGTCACAGTACACTATAAGGCAGTGAAATATTCCGAGGCTTCCTCTGTGGCCTTAAGTGTCATTAACTAATGTGTATTATTGACTTTTTGCAGTGAGGTTTCCCAAATTGTGGATCAACTGACAATGGAGGGTGATGACAGCAGTGCAGCAGAGGTCTGTCAGAAACTGGCAGAACGGGCGTACTCAGTATCCAGTTCATCAGTAAGGTGAATGTGATGCCCAAACGGATGGAGCTATGGCAGAGCACAGTAAGTGCAGTGCTGTGGCCACTGCATATACATATGTAATTGATTTTTCTGTGCAGTGTATGTCAAAAAAGCAATTTAAAGCCTGTCCATTTCTGTAAGCTTTTCATCTTTTGCTAATGTACTGACCGACTGAGTAAAAATCTATGTGTTGTACCATATGCACCACATGTAATGTACTGTACAGTACCTCAAAAGGGCAAGATACTGACGGCCCTTCCTCCCCCTCCACAACAGTATATGTCCTCTCATTCATGAAGCCAATAAACATAAGCGACTGAAACAGGCCAAGGCATGGATGGAAGAAAGCGAACAATTTGCAAACTTTCTTTTTACTGATGAGAGTACCAAAGCAATGCAATCTTTTTGTCCCATGGCTTTCAAGAAAAAAATATTTCTTGTACTGAAACCACAGCCCAAACACCCCCTGAAAATACATATCTGGGGTGCCATCTTGCACCACAGGCCAGGCTAGATATTACTATTCAGTGGCATCATGAAGGGCAATTTCTTCAGCGAGGAGATAGTGTCCAATACACTGGTGCCCTTTATCGAGCAAGTTTTTGCAAACAGGCATCGACTTTTCCAAGGTTCGACACTGAGCAATTTGCAATTATAATGTCTCTGTTTATGTTGGGGATATTTATTTATTTGAAGAGTTTTACCAAGAAAGACTGTAATAGCTTGCTTTTAGATGCGTCCTGGGGTGAGAGGGAGGAGGGAGTACAGTATGATTAAAATGCAGAGTACAGTACATACAGGTAAACAACGTAAAAGGATATACTGTATAGGTAATATACAGGTAATTACACATATGTACTCAAAAAGTACACATAAGTACACTCGAATGGCAAGTCAGATAATAAACAGGAACTACACATATGTACACAACAGTAGTAAACAGGTAAACTCCCCAAATGCACAGAGAGGTAAATGGAGAGCCAACAGACATTATATGTAGCAGCTGAAGTGAGGAATGGAGTGTAAAAACTGAGTTGAGAGGAGGTGCAGACTGATGTGACAGCAAGGAAGAAAAAATTACTCACCTTAGTAATGTTGTTTCTTCTAATGGAGTCTTGCTGTATTCTGACAAACTGCAGTGAGGTCCAACCTTCGAACTGCCCCAGAGATGAAAGAGTTAACTTTCCATGCCAGGCATGGAACGCTGAGCTCGAGCTCGGTTGAGACTATGTCTGTTGCTGTTTGAACTCAAACCGTCAGATCTTTTCGAGCTAAACTCACTGAGTGTCCTGTGTGGAAGCTGTAAACCTACACTAGCCAATTGGCCACTAAATATAATAAACAGATTTTTTGGTCCCAAAACAAAGACTCAAGTTAGGAAACCCAAAAAATGAAACAAACACCACCTACTCACCCAAAGTAAAGGGGTGATAAATAAAAGGTGGGGCACCTCTTGAGTGTCAACACTGCTACTGCCCACCCACATCCCAAAACAAAGGTTATGAGAGGGGAAGGCAGGGGGGGAGGTCAGAATACAGCAAGACTCCATTAGAAGAAACAACATTACTAAGGTGAGTAATTTTTTCTTCAAACAACATGAAGTCTTGCTGTATTCTGACAAATTGCAGACTACCAAGCAGTACCTCCATGGAGGAGGGACAGAACCTACCTAGGAAATAGGCTCTGAAGCACTGCTGTGCCAAACCGAGCATCACTCCTAGCCTGGATGTCCAGAGAGTAATGCTTGGTAAAAGTGTGAACTGTTTTCCAGGTAGCTGCTTGACATCTCTCTAAGATAGGAATATCCCTGGCAGCAGCCAGGGAAGCAGCTGTACCTCTGGTAGAGTGAGCCCTCAGGCCTTCTAGTTTTTCATAGCAAAACTGAATGCAAGAGACAATCCACCTGGCAATGGGTCTCTTAGTGGCAGGTTTTCCCTTACCAACCTCACCATAAGTGAGGAACAGTTGGAAGGAGTCAAACCTGTGACCCTTGGTACGCTCTATGTACTAGCTAAGGGCCCTTTTCACATCCAAACTGTGCAGCCTCCTCTCACCAGAGGAGGAATGGTCAGTGAAGAAAACAGGAAGAGACATAGACTGGTTAAGGTGGAAGTCTGAAACCACCTTAGGTAAAAACTTCCTGTTAGTCCTAAGGACCACCTCATCTCTACGGAAAGAGACAAAATCAGGCTCCACTGACAGGGCTTGTAACTCGCTTATGCACCTGGCAGAAGTGATGGACACCAAGAAAACAGTTTTCCAAGTCAAGTACTTAAGCTCTGCTAAGGACAAAGGCTCAAAAGGGGGTTGCATAAGCTGAGCAATGCAAACATTAAGGTCCCAAACAGGGGCAGGGTCCCTTAATGGCGGATTGGTATGAAGCAATCCCTTGAAAAACTTAGAGAATACAGGATGAGCTGAAGGAAGAAAACACCTGCTAAAAGGAAAAACAGACAGCTGCCAGATGCACTCTTAGTGTAGCTGGTCTGAGCTAAGCCATTAAGATGAACCATATAGTCAAGGACCGTGGGCAGGCCAGCAGACTCTGGAAAATATGCTTCCCAGAGCACCATATGGAGAATCTTTTCCATTTGGAGTTGTAAGTGCTTCCGGTGGAAGGCTTCCGAGAAACCTTTAGGATATCCATAACACCCTGAGAGAGGTGTAAATCAGCAAACTCTAACTCTTCAAGAGCCAGGCCTCGAGATTGAGAGATTTGAGATTCAGATACCAAACCCTCCCCTGAGCACAGGTTAACAGGTTGTAATTCCTGGGAAGAAACAGGGGAAGGTGGACTGCTAAGCACAACAGGAGAGGGTACCAGGGCTGTCGGGCCAGTCTGGAGCAATCAGAATCACCTTGCAGGGTTGAGACCTGATTTTGACTAACACCTTGAACAGGAGAGGGAAGGGGGAAAGGCATACAGGAACTTCCCTTCCCAATTGAGAACTAGGGCATCCAGGGGGACTGAGCCCAAAACTGGGGGCCTGCAGCAAAAGAGGGGAAGTTGGTGATTGTCTGGGGCTGCAAAAAGATCTATCTGCGGGGTGCCCCATCCGGAGAAGATCACCTTCAAAACCAGCGGATCCAGGGGACCATTCGTGATGGCCCTGAGATATCCTGCTGAGAGCATCTGCCAGGACATTGTCCTTGCCTGGGAGTGTACTGCTGTAAGAGAGGTGTTCAGGGAATAGGGCCAGAGCCATAACTTCATTGCTTCTGTGCACAAGGCCATAGACCGAGTGCCCCCTTGCTTGTTGATATACCACATTGTGGTGGTATTGTCTGTCCTGATCTGAACTACTTTGTTCTGAACAGACTTGGAAAAAGCCTGAAGTGCTAGAAACACTGCTCTGAGTTCTAATAGATTGATGTGAAGCAGAGATTCCTGAGGAGACCACAACCCTTGGGTGGTCAGGTCTCCCAAGTGAGCTCCCCACCCCAAGAGGGAGGCATCTGTAATAAGGATTAGAGAGTGAGACTGAGTGACAAAAGGAACTCCCTGTCTTAGATTGTCCTGATCCTGCCACCACTGCAACACCTGGATCAGGGTTCGAGTCACTGGAATCAGTTTGGTCAGAGGATCCTTTTTCTGAGACCAAAAGTCTCTCAAGTGGAACTGAATGTCCCTCATCTGAAATCTTGCTTCCTGCACCACTGCTGTAGAAGCAGCCATGTGCCCCAGGAGCTGTAGAAAATGCCTTGCTGGTCGAGACACCTGGAGAGTGAATGAAGAGGCCAGTGAAATAAGGGTCCTTGCCCTGTCCAGGGGAAGGAAGGCTCTTGCCTTTACTGTATCTAGCTCTGCGCCTATGAAGGTGAGGCTGTACAGGCTTGGAGAACTGACTTTGAAAGATTCAGAAGGAAACCTAGAGAAGTAAGCAGTTGCTGAGTTATCTGTAGGTGTAACTTGACTTGGTCTGGGGACTGGCCTACTATGAGCCAGTCATCCAGGTATGGGAAGATGGAAATCTTTTCCTTCTTAGGAAGGCAACTACTGCCAGGCATTTTGTGAACACCCTTGGAGCGAGAGGTTGGGCCGAAGGCATTGCTCTGAATTGGTAGTGGCCTGAGGGCAGGTCGAACCTGAGGTATTTTCGATGGGAGTTTCTGATGAGAATATGGAAATAGGCATCCTTGAGGTCCAGGAGACTAGCCAGTCCCCTGGCCTTAGAGAGGGTAGAATTATTCCCAGAGTCACCATTTTGAACTTTGGCTTTAAAAGGTGCTTGTATAATATCTGAGATCCAGGATGGACTGCCATTCTCCTGTCTTTTTGGGGGTGAGGAAGTACCTGGAGTACAATCCTTTCCCTTTGTGTAGGGGTGGAACCCTTTCTATAGCTCTGAGAGCCAAGAGGAAAGAGACCTCTGCCTCTAGGGCAAGTGCCTCTGAAGGATTTGCAGGTGGAAAGGATTTGGTTCTCATCTTTGGAAATTTTTTGAAGCTGAGAACCAGTCCCTGGCTTACTACTTCCAGGACCCATTTGTCTGATGTTAAAGACATCCAGTCCTGGACAAAGTAAGCCAGCCTGCCCCCTATCGGTAGTGGAGAATCGGCCCTGGCCACCCCATCAGGGTGCCTGTTTGGCAGGGGCTTTAGGCTGAGGGGTGGAAACAGACCTGCTTGTACCCAGTCTGCCTCTCCCTCTAAAGAACCCCCTATGAGCATAAGCAGAAGAGGAGGCATGGGCTTGGTAGAAAGGCCTATGAAAAGGCCTGCCCCTGCCCCTGGGATGCTGCCTCTGAGGAGTGGCTTGCCTTTCCTTGGCCTGAGCACTCCTATAGGTGGTCCTGTACTCATCCATTTTCTTCATGTAGTTCTCTGTTTGCTCCCCAAACAGAGAATTACCCACAACAGGAAAATCCATGGCCTTAGTTCTGGGTATCCTGAGACAGGCTGGTACATCTGAGCCAAGCCATCCTACGAAGGGCCACAGATGTAGCCATGACTCTACATGAAACATCATTGGAGTCCACTGCAGCATGGAATTGCACCTTGGATGCCTCAATACCATCCACAGCTACCTGCTCCAGCTCCTTGGCAAGCTGGCCAGGGACCTGTTTAGCTAAAGCCATTACAGTGTCCCATCTAGATTTCTGATATCTTGCTGTATAGGCCATATAATTGTCCTGCCTGAGTCCCAAGGATGCTGCCATGTACTGTTTCTTGGCCATGGCATCAATCCTCCTGGAGTCCTTATCTGGGGGTGTGAAGCCAAGGGTATATTTGCCTTATCACAGGCTGCAGCCTGCACTACTCCAACATGGCTGCGTTGCTGGGTAAGGAACTCCGTATCTGAGCCTGAGAGAGTATACCTCTTGTCCATTCTCTTATCCACAGGAGGTATAGAATTAGGAGTCTTTAAAATTTTCATTGTCTGTTTCCCAAAGGACTTATGAAGGGGAATAGTCAGCCTCCTGGACTCTGGGATATCCATCATTTCAACATAGTCAGGCTCCTCCTGGTCGTCCACAGCTTCCTCCATAGGAAGCTGAAGAGTTTCAGCCACTTTTTTGTAGAACATAAAATGGGAAGGGGACTCTGAAAGCCTAGGAAGAGACACTCCTGAAGGTCTGTCTGGGGAGATGTCCGGGTCAATGGGCACATCCAGACTTTCATAATCACACTCACTTTCCTCATACTCTCCTTCCTCCTCCTCCGGTTCATAAAATTCCTCTAAATCATAATCCGGAACCGGTGGAACTGACCGAACTGAGCGCCTTCCTAATGGTGCCGGTTCAGTCAGAACCGGGGATAGCAATTAAACAATTTTTATCGCTTTGGCTATTTCATCAGTGGTCGGAGAAAGAACTTTTGGATCCGCACCGGCTGATTTATCCCTTCTTGTTCTCTTAACTGGAATCAACTCCTCGGAATCAGTTCTCCTTTTGCCCAAAGAAGTTTTGCCCTGGTCAGAGGGCACTCCTTCTGGTTCAGTTGGAACCGAACCGGGCTGGCCATCTGGGTCAGCGGACTTCTTGGCCTCTCTTTCCCTGAGCCTACCAACTCTTTTTTCCAGGGTAGCTGCAGGAAAATTTTTACAAATCTGGCAGTCTGAATCGAGGCGGTCAAACCCCAGACAATAAACACAGGTGGTGTGGGGATCAGCCTTAGCAAAGACTTCCCCACACACACTACAGTGTTGAAACCCAGTGGGCCCGGTTTTTCTTTTGGGTTTCTCAGACATGGCCAGTCCTAACAAAGACTTACCCTTTTTTCGGCAATCCGCCAGGCAAGACACCCTTATCGGTTCCTGACTGTGTTATGGGTCGTGGAAAAAACCCTAATAAAGTCCAGTTTTTTTTAGAACCGATGAGAACCGGTAACCACACTCTAAAAGCAGAAATAAAGATTTTAAAACAACCTGATCGGTTCAAACCGAACCGATCCCACGTTTACAAGTTCCACACAGAATAATAACAAAAATAAACCTATCTAGTACTCACGAATACCACAGACAGAGACTGAACCGATAGGTTACGGTTTAAATTCGGTCGAAAACCGAGAAAAACAGTACTTTAACTGACAAATTGAACCGAGCAAAGGAGAAATCTCCGGAGCAACTGTTCAGTGAGGCGGAGTAAAGAATCTGACGGTCTGAGTTCAAACAGCAACAGACAGAGTCTCAAGCGAGCTCGAGCTCAGCGTTCCGTGCCTGGCATGGAAAGTTAACTCTTTCATCTCCGGGGTAGTTCGAAGGTTGGACCTCACTGCAATTTGTCAGAATACAGCAAGACTTCATGTTGCTTGAAGGAGAAGTTCAAAGGACTAACGACTTGTGAGCCTTCCAGGTTGAGTCCAATGCACACAGACAAATAGGGGAATCAGTAGCAGTTACAGGAGGGAGTGGTGAGTTCAAACAGGAGGAAGGCAAGAGAGAAGGAGAATGAGGCGGACTGGATGTGTAATGGGAGTGACTTCCAGAGTTTAGGGAAGTGGCAGGAGAATGCAGCTTGACCAGCTGAGGAAGATCTGGGTGGGAGAGCAAGGGAGTGGAAAGAGAAGCTGCGCTGGGCATAGGAGGAGGATGAAGGTGAGGAGACAATAGAGGAAAAGTAGGAAGGGAGAGAGCCAGGCCAGTATTTGGCTGTGAAAGAGGTGCAATGGGCCAGGTGTCTTTCTTCAAGTGAAGGGAAAGAGACGGGGTATAGAGAGCGCAGTGGTGAGTTTGAAACGGAGAGTTCAGTGCAAAGAGGCAGAAGGAGTGGAAGAGTGAATCCAGTCTGGACAGAGTGGAATTAGGAGCCATACTGTAGACTGTAGCAAGTCTCCACAGTCAAATAAAGGAAGAATCATTTTCTGAACAATGGCTCTGCGGGCCTGCAGAGAGATTCAGCCGCGTTGCGGTATATCGCGCTGAGTTTGGGATGAAGTTTTTTGCGAATGGAATCCACATGTTCAGAAAAGTTGAGGTGACTGTCTAGCCAGACCTTGTGGTATTTGAAAGATGGGACAGCTTCAATGGTGAGCCCATCCAGGGTATGGAAGGAGGAGGAGGGAACAGCAATCCTGGCATTGAACAAAAGGTCATGGAGACAGTTTTCTTGGTGTTTACAGCTAACTGATGTGTCCGGAACCAGCATTGAATGTTATCAAAGTTCAGCTGTAGGCTGGGCAGCAAATCAGGGGGAGAGGGGCCAGAGGCAAACAGGACCGTATCATCAGCATTCATATAAATGAATGCTGAGATGCAAGCAGCAGGGATGTCATTTAAGAGTACTGGACCAAGGACGGAGCCATGGGGGGACACCTGTACTGATTAGAAGGGGGAGGAGAAGTATCAGTTCTAACTGATTGAGTCCTGCCTTCAAGATAGGAGCAGAACCAGTTAGCGGCGGGGATGGAGAGCCCTGCTGCAGCAAGCTTGATGAGGGAGGAAACAGTGCCGAGTGCTTTGGTCAGGTAAACAAAGACAGCGAAAGTAATATGGCCCTGATCCATTCCAGAAAGAACTGAGCCAGAGAAGGGAGGCGGCGTGGGATTTACGGAACCCAGACTGGTAAGGGGTGAAGAATGATGTGGAGTCTAGGAAAGGGGAGAGCTGAGATAAAACCAGGTACTCCTGGAGTTTAGCCAGAGTAGGAAGGAGGGATATGGGATAACAGTTGCCTGGGTTAGAGGAATCACCACCTTTAGAGAGAGGTATAACGATAGCATGCTTCCAGGCTGCAGGGACAGAGCCGAATGAGAAAGTGAGGAGGGAGGAGAAAGGGACAGCAATTGCTGGGGCAGAGAGATGAAGGAGTTTAGGGTCTAGGCCATCAGGACTTTTACCCCTGTGGGGGTTGAGGGCTAGGAGAGCCTTGAAAGTGACAGCAAGTGAGATAGGAGAGAAGAAGAAGGAAAGGGATAGAGAAGGGGGGTTAGGGGTGGGAGAATGTGAAGATGTCCTGAATGCTCCATTATCTACCATGACCCCTTCTATTGCTCCCACTGTCCTCCTGAAGGGTTTCAAGATCCTTCATCTAAATATACGTAGTTTGTTGCAAAAAATCGACCTTCTACAAACCATGGTGGCCACTCTAAAACCTGACATACTGATCATCACGGAAACTTGGCTAAAGAGCATGATCCCGGATCTCTCAGTCTCCATTCCTGGCTACTCCCTCTTGAGGCAAGACCGAGCAGGTAGAGGTGCTGGCGTTCCCATGTACGTTCTTACCTCCCTCCAATATTCTATTATTTATTCATCCACTAGCCCAGCGCCCCATGATGCACTGGCTATTCATTTAACTCTGTCCTTCATCCTCCCCATCTTTATAGCTGGTATTTACTGTCGCCCAAATGTTCAGCCCTCTATTGCTCTCGACCTCATAACCTCCACTGAAGACCTTTCTTGCTCTGGTGAACTATACATATTAGGTGACCTAAACTTAAACTGGCTGTCTCCCAAGACATCCAAAATATGTAATTATCTTGGAGCCCTGAACCTCTCGCAATTAATCTCGGAACCCACCCGCCCTAACCATAAGACACAAAATCACTCCCTGATCGACTGGCCTCTTACCACCCACCCCCACAGGGTAATTAGCACTGGAATCCTCCCAGATGCTCTGAGTGACCACAACCCAATATTCAATGGCAAGAAAATCCACAGACCAAAATCTCTGCATAAAACCTTGCAACTTTGCCCCTTCAAATCCCTAGACCTTGAACCTCTTCTGCACAACCTTTCTCTCTCTCTCTCTCTCTCTGACTGATCTCCCTTAGTCTCCTCCCTCTCAGTTGATAAGGCTCTAGCCTACTTCAAAGAAATATTCTTTGCAAATTGGAATGCCTTTGCCCTCTCAAACAAACCGGGGTTAGGGGTAATCACCTACTGTGGATTACTCCAGAACTCTTAGCCTGTCTTAGGGTCAGAGACTGTGCCTAGAAGCGCCACAAATCCACCCAGCTTCCTAACGACCTCGCACACTACCATAAGCTCTGAAACACCTGTACCAGGGCAACAAGGCTAGCCAAATTTTCGATTACTTCAAAAATGCTTTCCTCACTGACACAAATTCCCTTTCCAAGTTCTGGAAGGTGGTTCATGCCCTCTTTACCCCTCAGTCCCACCCCCCTATCCCAGTGCTAAAGGTAAATGGCAATCTTGTAGCCAACTCCCACGCTGTAGCTGCGGAATTTAACTCCTGTTATACCATACCCCTGTGCAACTGAACTGCTGAAGTCCCTCCCTAATTACCCCTTCCCCCTCAAATGTCACGGCTAGCCATCTATCTCCCCCAAAAAAGCTCATTTCCTATTTCCCCACACCCTCCTTCTCATTCTCTTCAGTCTCACCCACCAATACTCTAAATGCCCTCCTTGCCATCAACCCCTACAAGAGGGAGGGCAGGCTGAGGCCAAGAGGGGAAGGTGGGTGGGTTTCAGTAATGAATGATGAAGATACACATGAAGATCAAGAATTACGGTAGGTACATAATTTGCATATCTTCCCTGTGCCAGTCTTCACCATTCATCACTGGTGGGGAGTACCAAGCTCCCCGAAGGGGGTCCAGCACTGCCCAGAGGGACGTGAGTCCCTCAGTCTCCTTTAGGGGAGAACTATGGGAGGAGGAGACCCATACAGGCCAACTAGGCCTGTGACTGATCAGGGCAAGGTGGGGTCTCCTGTGACCTGGGTGACATAAGGCACCCCTGCAGTTCCCGCCTCACCCTGTGGGAGAATAGACGAGTCCCCTGGAAAGTGGAGGCAAGCACCCTACACCAGGCCAAGGGTGACAACCGTGAGAGATGAAGCCACGCAATCTGCCTAATGCAGATCGCAGTCCCCGCTAGCCTGGACGCTACCTCACTGGTATCGTAAGATGCCCTTGCTTGGTGCCTTGCAAGTTCCAGACCCTGTGCGGAGAGGGCAATGGCCTTTCTGGTTGCCTCATAATCAGGCAGCAATGCTAGCGCCTGGCCAAGCATCAACCACAGATGACTACTGTAGGCAATGTGGTGTGCCTGATGGTATGCAATACTCAGCATCATATGTGCCAAGGAGAACACTCTCTGTCCCCAGCAGTCTAACTCCGCAGAGTCCGCATCCTGGGGTCGGTCGTGTACCGGGTGCCTATGCCCGGAAGGGGTGTCCAGCAACCCCCCTCCCAAAGGGGGATGAGGCAAGTCACTTGAAGACCCTTGGGGTACACAATACCTGCAATACCTGCACTGACAGTCTGTTGGGGCTGGCACTGCGGTGGATGGGCACTGCCAGGTATGGAATTATGCCTCCCGGAAAGGTGTGGGCCAGGAAGGGACCATGAAGTGGTCAGAGCTGTATTTGCTGAGGAATACTTGTGTCATCCACTCAGGATTACGTCTTGCTATGTGGAAAAGATGGAGCTCATTGACCAACCTCGCGAGGAAGTGCTGATACTCTGATCAGCATCTGAGGACAAATGGATGGAGGTATCCTCTTCCTCAAAGGAAGAAGTCGAGTCCGAAGAGTCTGAGTCCATCTGCTGTGGGGGAGATAGGTGAAAGACCTGTTCATCCATTGTCCTGACATATCTGGGGAAGATGGCAGCAGTGGCTCTGAACTGCACCCAGGTCAAAAGCCCAGAGGAACCAACATGGCCTGGGAAATAGTGAGGTCTGCAGAGGCAAGGGAGAAATGCACTTCACCTTGTGCAGACTACCTCTGCCAGGCCTAGGGGACCTCGCTGGTGATCCAAGACCTCCCAAAGAGCCAGAGGCCTGAGCAGTGACTGGCCGCTCAACCAACCCGAAGTGGTCAGGACAAAGTCCTGAAGTGGAAACTCCCCTGTAAGGAGACCAGGGCCACATGGATCCAGAATGGCAGACCCCAACCCCACCCAGAGAGGCATTCTTTGAAGGAGATGAGGGAGAGGAGGAGGACTCAGCTCTCTAGCTCCTACCGGAACCCCCGAAGGGTCCCTGAAGAGGGTCATCACACATCGCCTCAACCCTGTCAACTCTGAGGCCAACCTCCTCCTCACTCCCAGCTGACAAGAGGGCCTGCTCTAATTCTGCAGTCCCCCCAAGGAGGGGGACGCAGCAGGAAAAGTCCCTATTACAGCCCCGGTCGCGCAAATGGCACCAGCACCAAGAATGGTAGCCATCCGCACCATCGAAGCCAGAACCACTGTCCCCTCAGACCAATGATTACTATCGACTGCTACATTCCTGGCACCACTAATGGCACAGGAGCCAGTACTGACTGCAACCACCAGAGCCAAGGGAAGGGGAACACAGGAAGGCACAGAGGTACTGGGCATCAGAGAGCCCTCTGACTCCAAGGAGTTGTTCGTCCACCTCCGGAGAGGAGGAGATCTAAAAAAAACCTCCTGACGAGCAACCCCAGAGGTTCTCCTACCCTCAGCACTGCGAACGGCACTGTGGACAGGCCCAGTACCACCTGCGGCGCCGTCTCAATCACCAGAGCCTCAAACGGTGCCGGGATCTGTAACAGTACCGACGGGCAGTGCCAAGGAGCCCCCCTGCTGGGCCCAACAGGTGTGGGCTGCGACACTGCGGGAAACTGCACCTCCGTGGAGGTGACTGCCTGTGCGATGCTCCAGCCCATCTCCCAAGAGGGTCAGACCGGTCCTCCGGCACCGCGGTAGAGGCCTTCTCCCTGGCAACACTAGAGGGGGAGAAGGCCCCCTCCTCACCGGTCCATATAGAATTGGGAGGGGACCCGGAGGAGGGCAAAGGGACCTACCACCTTCCAAAAGTCAGTGGAGCGCAACTGACCTTAAACATGTAGATTTCGAGAACGTGATGGACCATGGAAAAGCAGGTGTTGCAACTGTCCATGTCGCGAGTTGGACCCAGGCAGGAAAGACAATGGTCATGCCGGTCCCTGATGGAAATCTGCCGGCCACATGGACACCAATGCAAAGGAGGCTGGCCCGCCTTTGAAGAGCGCTTATTTTGTACACAGATGAACCTGACATGACTCGTGGTAACAGAAAACCAAATCAGCAAAAGACTCGATGCCGTAAAATAAAAGGGAAAGGTCTTTCTGGTAATGCAGGAAAATGGCGTAGAGTAGAGAACTTTGGTAATTATACATCATCTAAAACGGAGCCGTCGAACTAGGCTGCAAGTCACAGAAGCAGTAGGCCACTGTGGCACAGCAGAGAAAATGCTGCATGAGGTGCTGTTGTCTCGATGGCGGGAGAAGCAGAACTGGGGCAGAGGAGGAGTCAATAACCGTTATTAGCCAACCTGCGAGCGCCACGCAATGTGTTGGCCTCGTAGGTGGTACCGATTCCTCCATCTTGAAGGGAAAAAAAAGCTCCCGCAGGGTGCTGCATCTCCAGCGATCACCCACCAGTGAAGAATGACACATGGAAGATCATGCTTTCCTAAGGTGTCAGCCTTGCAAGACT
Organism: Neoceratodus forsteri; assembly: GCA_016271365.2. Classification (NCBI taxonomy): domain Eukaryota; kingdom Metazoa; phylum Chordata; order Ceratodontiformes; family Ceratodontidae; genus Neoceratodus; species Neoceratodus forsteri. The sequence continues at coordinate 636,056,093 of CM057449.1, read as the reverse complement.
CCTTATTGATAGGTCACGCCTAGGTCTCCTGGGGAAGGACAACCTTATCATTCTCTGCAAGCACCACCTGGGCATCTGCAAAGTGTTGAAACACCAGGAAGGGTCTTTCCTTAGGAGAAGCGTATTTCCTGTTTGTGGACTTAGCCACAGACGGGATAATAGCCGTTTTGGCCAACACCATTACTGACAGGGTTTTAAAGGATGGGGGGATGGGGGCGTGAAGTCTGTAGGAATGTTAGGAACATGAAGGAGCTGAAAGCACAGAAGCTTCCCTGGGTCCACATCAGAGGTCTGAAGAGCCAGGGCAGATCCTACATTCCTAAGGAGGGTCTGGAAGGACAGGTCCTCCACTAAGAACTCAGCTGAGACAGAAGGCTTGTTTTCCAGGTCGTCACCTGAGACATCCCCGGTGTCGTCAGACAGAATTAGACTCATCATTTTCCTCCTCCAGCCCTGAGACATCAGGTACAAATTCTGCTTGACTGAGGACTGGTGCAGGTGAGGGGTACACAGGAGCTACCGGAGCCCGTAACAGTGTCAAAGTCGGCAATGCATGCAGCACTGAATGACCCAGCACCGGAACCAGCACCGAGGTTGGCACAGAATGTGGAACTGAGGTTGACAGCAGTGCAGCACCACGAACTTCTGGTGCCGGAAGCCGCAATCAAGAGGCCGGCGTCAGACGCAGTGCCAAAAGGCTCAACACCATACGTGGTTCAATGACCCCGGACCCATGTCAGACCTAGAGGAAAAGATACCTGTGTCAGCCTCTGCGTGGAAACTTAATGAGTGGGGTAGGCACGTGGAACCAGCTTCAGAGGAGCCAGTACCGGACAGGGAGAAATCTCCGTTGCCGGCACCGAACGCGCATCCTGCCCCAACCATCCAGGCCCTGGCCCAGTGACCCCAAGACCCAGGAACTGAGTCTACCAGCTAGGACAAAGGGACAGACGTTGTGCCCACTGCTCCATAAGAACAGCCCAGTGATGAAATTGCCCACCGGAAACCCCATCAGAGGACAGAGAGGGGCTCCGATGTTGAGAATCCTGGCCACTAAGAAGAGAGACTAACGGGAACCCCAGAGGTGTCACGGTGGTTCTACTGCTCTCCACAACTGAAGACTCCCTAGCAGTCCTACCAGAAGGTGAACTAAGTGGTACTGTCTCTTCTTCTTCCAACTGGAAGAAGAAAAGCTTGAGGCCAAGCGGTGCCAGGTCCCTGACTGAGATTGGGAATGGGCCCGCTTCTTTTTGTGCTTTCAGGAGAACTGTCCTTACTCCGAGCACCGGACTGCCTGTGGTCGGACCTCCCTTCCACAAAGGGTGATGGACCGGACACAGCCCCACTGCCAAAAGAACTTTCCAGCATAATCTCCCTACCATCACTGAAACCGTCCATGGTCGACTCCATCGATGAGAGGCTGAGAGCTGTTTTCTTTCTTCTTCAGAGGTCTTTTTTTTTTTTTTACTAAATAAAAAATTAAAACTAAATAATACTAAAAAAACTAAAATATAAGCTGCTGCCATTTAGACAGAAATTTGACTCGGTGGGGCGAGCAGCGTCGTCACTGAAGCGCGCCGACGAAAAAGGAACTGAGGCGGTTGGCGGGTGCGACACTGAGATAGCCTACGGGTGCGAGCCAGTCTCGCTGTGCCGTGCATGCGCAGTCCTATCTTGGCGCTGGCCCTCCTGAAGATTTTTGACTCCCGCTGGATCCTAGCGCCTCTGGCGTAGTCCCATTAATGTGTGTGAATGAATGGTGAAGACTTTTAGTCCAGGAAGATCATTTATGTGTCATGTTTGGTATATTGTGAAGTTATGTGCTTTTACAAAAAAGGAAAATTACGTACCTATCGTAATTCTTGATCTTCTCTTGTATCTTCACCATTCATTACTTCCTGGGTGTAAGCCGGAGGCGCGCACCCATCACGGGAGCTTTTTTTTTTTTTTTAAAAGTTGCCTAACGGCCCCGCCCTCGAGAGCGACGTCATGCGTCATGCGCGAGGGGCGGCCGTTAGTAGCGACCGACTCCTCCTCCAACTCAGTTCTGTGAGCCGGAGAGGCAAAAGTGAAAGCAGAAAATATAGATAGCGAGGCAAGATAGCCGAGGGATAGCAAAGCAAGGAAGAATGAACTGAAAAGGAATAAGCCGATGGAGGAAGGACAGAGGAGATAAGACATCCTAGCCTAGGGAGTGCAGGGCCTCCTTACCTGGGCGACTCTAGGAGAGAGATGAGTAAGGAAATGAGAAAATAGAAGAAGAAGAAGAGAAGAGAGAGATGGGATGTTGAAGGGACCAGAATACCCATGAGCATAGTTAGCTTGTAGCTGAAGGCTCGACTAAAGGGAAGCAAGAATCCCGGAGATAGAGCTGAAGAGAAGGTTTACCGAACCCGCTAGACAGACTCAGGAGGGCATAGTCCTCATCTTCAACATGCCATTGTTCTTGACACCACCTCGGGCTCCTGGCCGGAAGGCCTTTAACTGGAGGACAGCCGGGAGGGAAGAATAAAACCCCAGCAGCATGAGGCGCTGCTCAGGGGTTTAGAAATGGAAAATGTAAGCCTTTCAGGCGTTCCAAGATAAGCAGGGACTCAGACTGACTGGCTAAGGCCCGCCAAGGCTTAGGCTGGCTAAGATTGGATATGGTCAGCAGAGCTCTACTGTAAAATTGTCCAGGAGGACACTAAAGGGAGAAACCACTTAGCAAAACAGCGAGAAGGATAGCCTACCTTCTCATTTGCCTTCTTGTTTGATTTCTCCTATTCCTTTTTTTTTTTTTTTACAGATAGAAAAAAAATTTTTTTTTTTTTTTTTAACTAGATGCATGACCCAGATACCAAGATGCCTATAGCAGTCGGAGAGAGTTCCTCAGCATTTTTTTTTTTTTTTTAGAGAGAAAGGAACAGACATACGTTCCTCTGCTCTGCAAGGCAAGAATAGAGGGAGGATTAGATTTCAGGCAACTACCTGAACACGGGATTGCAGGATCAAAACTGAATAGCCTGAGCCAGGCCAAACAACCCCAGAGGTATCTTGCCATAAGAATAGCAAGAGATAGTTGTGCAGTCTGATCGCCAATGCAATCCGAGATGGCCCATGAATCTTAGAGTAAATAATTTTTCTGGATTTTAACCCCACCAAGAAGATTTTTTTTTTTTGGAAAATGAAGCAATTTTCCCTATATTTTATATAATGCAGAGAGAGGAAGGAGACGGGAGGTGGAGAAGCCACAGGAAGAGGCCACTGAGGGGATGGTGGGCGGGCGTAAGTAATGAATGGTGAAGATACAAGAGAAGATCAAGAATTACGGTAGGTACGTAATTTTCCTATCTTCCCTTGTCAATCTTCACTATTCATTACTTCCTGGGTGAGTACCAAGCTCCTCTTCCCCAGGAGGGGGAAGAGGCCATACCCTGAGGGAACAAGACCCCCAGCCTTCTGCTGGTGAGAAACAGAAGGAGAAGACCCTGGCTTATTCAGAAAGCCTAAGTGGGAGAAGAGCTAGGAGGTGCCTCCCGAGGACGAGGAGACGGAGGGAGCCCCTGTAAAAGTCTCCTAGCTCTGGCTGAGAAAAGACGGGTCCCCCGGAAGGCGGAGCGCATCACCCTACGCCGGGCCAGGGGTGACAACCTGGAGAGACGAAGCCATGCCGTCCGCCTGATGCAGATCGCTGTCCCCGCAAGCCTGGAAGCCACCTCACTGGCGTCATAAGATGCCCTTGCTTGGTGTCTTGCCAGCTCCAGGCCTACCGGAGAGGGCAACGGCTTGTCTGGTTTGCTCCGGTCAGGCATAGATGCCAGCAGCTGGGACATCATCGACCACAGATGCCGTTTGTAGGCAGCGTGGTGAGCCTGATGTGATGCAATACATGACTTGCACGCGAAGAAGAGAACACTCTTAGCTAGCGGTCGAACTGGAAAGTCCGAATCGGTGGGATGGTCGCCGAGCAGCAGCGCCCAGAAGGAGTATCCAGGTATACCAAACCTGAGGACGGGTTGGGAAGGAACCTAGAGACTCAGAGGGGCACAATACCTACGCTGGCAGTCCGCGGGGCTGGGGAAGAGACGGCAGGGAACTGCCAGGACCGGATAGACGCCTCCTGGAAGGATAGGCCAGGAAGGTACCACCAGATGCTGGGCACTGAATTCACCAAGAATTCACCGTCACCCGCTCGGTATTGTCTCTCCAACGTAGGAAATCAAGATCCTCACCATCCTCGAGAGGAAACGCTGATATTCTGTGAAATCAGCATCGGAGGACAGATGAGAGGGTCCTCTCCCTCAGAGGAGGAGACGAGGATGATGGGGAACTGGAATGTCCAGAGGATTCCTCGGCGGTGGGGAGAATCTGAAAGACCCGCTCATGCATGTAACTAACATTGAGGGAAGGCCGCGCAGAACCCTGAACTGCTCCCAGGATAACGGACCAGAGGACCGACATGGCCTGGGAGCGGGGGTGAAGGCAGAGAGATGGGAGAGGGCACCTCCGAGGAGGCAACTGCTCTCTGAGGGCTCTGGAATCCGGGAAGGGAGCTCTAGTAGGAGGGATCCCGGATATCAAACCAGGCCGCAGAGACGGAACTCTGGGGAGGCGGAACCTGGAAGAGCCCAGGAGAAACTCCCCTGTGGCAGCCTGAGGTTGTAGATCAGAAGGGCAGTCCACAAATGCATCAGAGGACACCCTAGAACCCTGGGGGAGGACGGGGCTCCGCTACGGCTCCTGGCCACCCCTGAGGTGGCCAAAGAAGACCGAGCAGCAGGACGCCTGCCCCTCAACCCCTCGGATTCCGAGAGGGCCCTCCTCCCCGACTGCAACGTTCCCCTAACCCCAGAGGAGGTAACAGCACCCCGGGGGGTAGCTGTCACCGGACCTCCAGAGAGGGGAGCCTCCCCCTCCGTCACCCCCACGTCTGCCCCCCGGGACTCTCGGCCACCCCCAGCCGAGGAACCCTCAGGAGGCGGCCAAGGGGACAGAGGGAGGGCCGCTCGCCGCCTGGTACCCCTAGCCACCGAGGACCCAGATTCCGAAGAATGGGATGCCAGGATGGGTCCACATCTGAGTCACCGTCCTCCGAGGAGGACGAGACCAACAGGACCTCGATGCTGGCCACCCCAGGGGTCCCGAGGCCCCCGGGGCATAAGCCCCGGTACCAAAATCGTGACGCCGCTCTCCCCCAGCGACCGGCAGCATGAAGGCCCAACCCCACCCCAGCGGCCCCGCAGACCCGCACCGCCGGAGGAAGGCCGCACGCCACCGGCGGCGTCGGGAGCAGCGGCACCGCGGCGGCGCCACCAGGCTCATCGGGACACGAGCAGCGCGAGGCCAAAATGGCACCGCCAGCGCGCCGCCCTGATCACCGGCGCGCAACGGCGCCGGGATCCAAAGCGGCGCCAGCTGAGCGCCGCTCAATCACGGCACGCGAGCAGCGCCGGGATCTGAAACGGCGCGGGAACAGCGCCGCGATCACCGCACCGCGAATGGCACGGGATCGAAGCGGCGCCGCGAGGCGACGCTCGAGGGTCCACCCGAGCCGGGCCCAGCAAGGGCCTCGACAGGGGGAGCCTGCACCTCGAGAGGTGACTACCAAGGCGGTGTCAGCGCTGCGACCCGGAGGGGCTACGCTCCCCAACACCGCGGAAGGGCCTCCCCTTGGCAAGAAGGAGGAGGGACCCTCCTCCTCGGAACCGTATAGGCCGCGGGAGGGACCCGGGAAAGCCTAAGGATCTCGCCGAGATTCCCGCGCGACGCCGTCCCCAAAGTCGGCGGGCCTTGCCAGGCTATGCTGCGCGGACTCGAGGACGCCGACGGTCCATCGAAAACAAGCGTCACACGAATCCATATTATGGTTGGGTCCCAGGCAGCGAAGACAGGCGTCATGCGGTCCAAGACGGAGAAATGCGGCCGCAGGAGCACCGACGCATAGGGGCACGGCCGCCTTAGAAGAACGCTGGCCCAGAACCGGACATAACGCAAAATAAACAAGATTAAACACAGTCGGAAATACACCGCTGCCGTACAAGGAAAAGAAAGGAACAGTCTTACCGTGAGGCGTCGAGTGTAGAAAAGGAGTCGGATGCGCGCACCGGTTAGCTACCGGAACAGGTGCTGCCTCGACGGCGGAGAAACAGAACTGAGTTGGAGGAGGGGAGTCGTACATTAACGGCCGCCTCGCGTATGAGCCGCTTTCCTCAGGGCAGGGTCATGAAGCAACTTTAAAAAAAAAGCTCGTGACGGCAAGCGCCGTCCGCTTACACCCAGGAAGTAATGAATGGTGAAGATTGACAAGGGAAGATTACGTAAATAAAAAGTAAAAAAAAAATAAATAAAAGCATTTTTAATTTGCAGAATTTGACTTCTGTGTGTGCGACCAGTTTGCATAACCTGACTGAAGTACTTATTGGTGAAGGCAACAACTGTCTTATTGGTCCCCAAGGGGTGGTTCCATCTGATATAGGGAGGTGGGTAGGTACTTCATCACAGGGTATGGTACTGCACACAACATCGGGCCCACTTTTTCTCTCGGGATGGAGGCACCATGCTACTACTTATTAGTTCTGTGACAAACCCCCCTACTTCAGGAGAAGGAACAAACCCATGCCCTCAACTAGGTGGGCCCCGTATAGTCACCAAGCAGGGGGTGCGAAACCAGATACAGCGACCTGGGAGTCACAACTGAATCTAATGAGACAAACTTTTTTTTCTATATTCTTTTTATCAGTTTTTTCATACTTTTTCTCCCCAATACTGGGACTCCAGCACACGGCAACACATGCGCCCCATGGCGCCGGTATTGGCCCCTTCCACCCCACCACTGGCGATTGCCAGGGCTCCCATATGGCTTAGTGCTACCACCCATCCACCAGGAAGCAGCCAAGAGCCAGGGAACCCCACATCCCTCCCACGGAAAGGAGAGCCACCTCACAGCGGTTCAATCCAGGGATTTGTGATGAATAGTGAAGATACACAGAAAGATAAGGAATTATAGTACGTACGTAATTTTCATATATTATCTGTGTCAGTCTTCACCATTCATCACATTTGGGTGAGTACTGAGCCCCTGAAGGGGGCCCTAGACCCTAAAGGACAAAGTCCTTTAGCTCTCAGTGGGGGAAAACACCAAGAGGGAGAACCTTTACAGGCCTGGTGAGGCCCGAGACTGGGGAGAGTTAGATGAGGACCACCCGGAGGGGGTAGGAGGTTGCCCTGACAGACACCACCTCACCTTATAGGAGAAAAGATGGGTTCTCTCCAGTACATGGAGGAAATCACCCTACACCGGGCCAAGGGTGACAACCGGGAAAGACGCAGGCATGCCGTCCGCCTAGTGCGGATCGCTGTCCCTACGACCCTGGAAGCTACCTCGTTGGCGTCGTAAGATGCCCTTGCTTGGTGCCTTGCTAGCTCCAGGCCACGTGCAGAGAGTGCAATGGCTTGTCTGGTTACCTCCAAATTAGGCAAAGAGGCTAGGAGTTGACCTAGCCTGGACCACAGAAACCAATCATAGGTAGCATAGTGTGCCTGACGTGCAGAAATTGAAAGAAGCAACCATGACGAGTAGAAAGTCCTCCCCCCCCAGAAGTCAAAATCCATGGAATCTGCATCTCAGGGCCAGTCATGGTGGAGGGCACAAAGCCCATCAAGAGTGTCCAGCTGGTCAGTCCTGACTGAGGATGAGGCAAACTACCTGGAGACTCCGGGGGGGGCACAATACCTCTGGCGCAGATCCTTAGAGGGTGGGATGCCAGAAAAGGGTCTTTGCCAGAAACACTACAATGCCTCCTGGAAGGGAGAAGGCCAGGGGGGCACCATAAGGGTGTCCGCACTGAAATTGCCTAGGAAGGCGCATGTCGAATGCTCCGGATTGTGCTAAGTGGGTGGGGTGAGATGCAGGTCCTCCATCATCCTCACGAGGAAACGATGATACTCCGTGAGATCAACAGCAGGGAAGAGGAGGATGAGGAAGTGGAGGACCTCGGAGATTCAGTGGCTGGCTACTCAGGGAGAGGTTGGAACACCTGCCTGTCCATGGCCCTGACATATGAAGGGAAATGAGCAGCCACAGCCCTGAATTGCTCCCAGGACAGAGGTCCACTAGGGCCAAGAATGCCTGGGAGAGCAGGAGAAGATGACAGAGGAGTGGGGGCAAAGCTGACAACAGGAATCGACTGTCCTCTGTCTGGGCAAGAGAGCGCACCTGGAGCCCCAAGGGAAGAGGGAGCTCTGGAAAACTCCAGAGCCGACAGCCGATCAACCATGCTGGAACTGCCTAGGCAGTGCCCTGAAGATTCCTCCCCCCCCCCGAGGTGACTGGGACCATGGAATTCCAAAAGGACAGTTCCTTCTCTCTAAAGAACAGGGCCCTCTCGAGGAGCCAGAGAAGGAAAGGTGCAGGTCCATGCTACGACTCCTTCCTGAACCCGGGTGGGTCCCAGAAAAGGGCCAGCACATGGCACCCCTGACCCTTCGACTCCTCGGAGTCCGAAAGAGCCCTCCTCCTCGCAAACACCAGCCTAGGCAGCTGACAACTCTGGTCAGTCCCTGAGGGGACTATCCAGGGAGTAGCACCCTCCCCTCCAGTGGATGCTCCGATCGGACCCAAAGTTGGGCAATCCAGGCACACCACCTGAGGGGGTACCACAACTGAGGGGGCAGAAAACCCTCCAAGCCCAGGCTGCAGAGCAATAGTGGCCTGCACCACTGCCTGCTGGTCAGCACCCCAACCCTGGACATCAGAGCAACTGCCCACCCCTCAGAGGGGGGCTGGCTCTGGTCAGCCGAGGAAACTGTCAGGGTGTCCACGTGGGCTGCCAACTCCAAAGAGTCGGACAGCCTGTCCAAATCAGACTCCAACTTCATCTCCAAGGAGGTAGAGACTGAAGTCTGATGCCACACAGTACGCGGATGCTCGCTGCAGTCCTGACCGAAGGGGGTACCAGTCCTGATGTCTGCACTAGAGCTGGCGTCAAAGTCTCCAACTGCACAGTGAATGGTGCCCGAAGAAGACATGGTGCCGAGGGCTGTAGCAGAAGTGGAGTCGATGTCTGCCACAGCACCGTCCCGACCCACGGCAAGGGATGGCGCTGACGACAGCACCGACAGCTCCCTTGGCGCCGCGAGCAGCACTTAGGTTAACACCCCCAAGGTGCCGTGTCCTTGCTCAGCACTGCAAGTGACACCAGAGCCAGACACGGCATCGTCCCCAGCCTCAGCACTACGAACGGTGCCGGAGAACCTCCCACGGCACAGACAGCACCACTGGCACCATGAACAGCATCAACAGTGCCAAGCGATGGACCGGTGCCGACCACTGCGCCATTGGGGCCAACGGTGCTGAGGCCCAGCACAGCACTGACAGACGGCATCGAGGATGGTGCCGACCTTGGCTTCTCAGACCAAGGAAATGACACCGGGGGAGCCTTCGCCACGAGGGGGTGATTGCCAGTACGGTGCTTCCCTTCCGTCCTATGGGGGGATGGACTGGGCCTCCTGCACCGTGGAAGGGGCTTCTGCAATGGCGAGGCTACTAGGAACAGAAGCCCCCAGCTCCACGGTCCGTATAGCACCGGAAGGGGACCCGGAGGAAAGGCTGAGAGACCACAGCTTGCCCCGACGAGTGCGTGCCCATCCCTCGAAAGTCAGCGGAGCTCATCCAACTTTCCATGTGCATTGCTCAATTACATGACGGTCCATGGAGAAGCAGGCATCGCACAAATCCATGTCATGAAGCGGGCCAAGACACACAGCCGCACAGGCACCGTTGCATAGGGGCCACCCTGCTTTTAATGATTTCTGGCCCCCCTGAGACATGATCCACACAAAACAAGCTATACAAAAGACTTGACGTTGCTGACAAATAAAGAAAAGGAACAGTCTTACCACAGCAGTGTCAAAAGACGGAACCGGCAGGAAATCAGACAGCGTCAAAGGACCTTTCGGCACTGACACGATACTAGGCCTCTTGTGCAGGAGCTCCACATGAGCTGCAACCTCTACAGTGGGAGACAAAGAACTGGTGGGAGGGCAGGGTTGCGACACTTAATAGCCAACCTGCAAAGCGCCACGCATGATGTATCGACCTCGGCGAAAGGCGCCAATGGTCATTAAAGCTCCGCCCATCAAAAAAAAGCTCCTGCAGGGTCGTGACCTCCAGCCACATTACCCAAAGGTGATGAATGGTGACGATTGACACAGATAAGATTTGAGGGTTCTGAAGGTTGAAAAACAAATGTATGAATTTAAACGTTACTGTTTGCTGTACTGTTATAGAAAAAAAGGATACTGCACATGTGCTTAATTTTTTTAATATACAGGCTAATGTTAGAGAATTACTAGAAAGTTTTGGAAACCTATTTTTGTAAGCTTCCCCCTTAAAGAGGGTGGTGTACGTGACAGGGTTCAATAGGACCCTGTCCCAGTTGTTATGGAGAGTTTGAATGCAGGGATCTGTTCTGTTCTTTCCTTTCCTGTCTCTTGTCTGTCTGGTTGTGCAACCAAATTTTTCTGTGAGACCTAGGATTTTGATCACCCCGACAGTCTCGCAATTGTTTGCCTCTCACTGCCTCTCAGTCTTCCCTTGCTGTTTCTGTCTTTTCCTCTCTTGCATATCTGCTGGTATAAAAATATATGCAGATCATTATGTGGAACTGTAACTGATATTGGGATCCCTTTGTTTAGAAATTATATAGTGTTACTGTTGAAATGTACATAATTATAGTTTTAGATGATTGCAAAAAGCTACTGGGAACTCAAGGGATTAACCTGAGAGCAATTGTTAAACCTTTTACAGAGCTGTGGAGAATGGGCCTCAGTTCTAGGACATTGGGTTCTTTCTGCACTGGCCTGAAATTTACAAGAACATTTTAGAAACACAAACAGGATGCTTGTTAAGGAGGTGGGTTGCAAAGACTTGTAAGAGACAGCTGAAATGTTTTGACACACAGAAATTGAAGGAAAACTAAGATAGATCTTCTTTGTTTATTTGGCCTTTGTAAATAGTTACACTGATCAAGTTTATTTTTTTATGTTACTGCTAGTACTAATAAACACTTTTTGCGAATTCTACAACTGCTCCTGGTTTTTCCTATGCCTCCTGACCTGTGCTTCGACAACAAGCTGGTCGGGTTCCTCGGGGAGTAAGTGGCAAAAGGTGGCTGTTGGTTTGGAGAAATAGCTATCCCCCTTGAGGATATGAATCATGGAGCATCCCAGTGACCTGCATAAAGAATACTGGAGGTCAAAACAGCTGAACATAGGAGTCACCGGAAATATCTACAGTCTGTAGTTTCATTTATCCTTTTTTCTTAAAAAAAAAAATATATATTTAGAAGGAAGCAGTTAATGAATGAATGAAGGAATATTTAGAGAGGTACATAGCTCCGAGTAGTGATAGAGAGATGGAGCGAGAGAGAGAGAGCATAAAGACCTGATATTGGGTGTGCCAGAAAGAAAAAACAAAACAAAAACAAGAGAGTCTTTACATACAGGTATAAAGGCAGCTTGAAATGATGAAGAGCTACAGCTTGTTCTCCCATAAAGGCACAGACAGCAAGACAGAAGAGCAAGCTTCCAACTGCTCAGCTGCACTACACAAAATGTCCCTTGCTGTAACGAACAAGTTGCTATAACAAATGGTCACTGTGGCCCACAATTTGTTCATTATAGTGAGGGATTACTGTATAAAGCCCAGCACTGCCCCATCCCGAGTGGATTTGCTGATCAGGTACTTCAGAAATGCCCCATGTAGGGAGTCAAAGATGGTACTGCTCCTTGCTGAGGCTGCAGCTGGAAGACTTCAATCCTCATCTGGCAAACTTACACCTCCCCACTAGCAGTACCTCCCCCTTATTTGCCATCCTAATGATGGCTTCCCTTAGTGGCTTATTAAACTCCTCTCCCTCTGCTGGAGTTTTGCATACTACCTCAGTAGTCCCAGCTCCCATCTCCAGGAGGACTCACAACACCTCAAGCCCTTCCCTTTTTATTGGGCTCCCCTGTATCTCCATAGCCTTGATTCCCTCCCTCACATATAATACAACTCCTCCTCCTCCTTCCCTCCCTATCCCTCCTGCTGCACTTGGAACCCTAAAAAATGATGAAGTACCTCATTTGTTGACCATGTGGGTGCGCAATACTGCCTGAGGAGGTCTCAGAGGATAGCCAGATTATAGAGGGGTGCCTCCATGCTACCCTAGATGCCTCCTCCTCCATGGAGCTGGGCCAAGAAGGAACAACTACAGTGTCAACAACATTAGTAATTCCAAGAAATCCCAATGGCTAGGCTGTTGGATTGCAGTTTATATGGGCTTCAAGCTCAAGTGCCAGAATTATCTCCACCACGAAGAGCTGGTTCACGGGGTACTCAGCAGCAGAAGGGAGGTGGACAGATGATTCATTATCATCACTGCAGTGTGTTGATGGAGGCAAGGCACTGCCTCTGGGTAGAGTCGGTACCAGAGAGAAGGGCCTGGACTGGGCCCTGTCTGACTACCTATACCATCATCTGAGGCACCAACCCATATCCACTGTTGTTCCCACATTAGAGACCCCTCAGAGCTATTAACAAGGGCATCCTTACTAGAAATCGATGAGGCCCCTTTTGAAAAGGCTGGGACTCTAGGTCTCTGGGGCCATGTTCTGGGCTGTGGAACTGCATGGGGGCTTCAGTCGAGAGGAGGGCGTAGCGAGTCATCCAAAGGATGTCCTCTAACATCTGAGCAGTAACCCCATTAGCCCCCATGGGGGGAAGGAACTCCCCAGCTGAGGAGAGCAGAGCCATACTGGTCCCACAGGGTGACCCAGGTCCTCACCATTGGCAACGACGTAAAACAGCTACAGCAAAAACTCCAGCTCAGGGCTGGCATCCGACCCAGAGTCAGGGCCACCACTGGCAACAGGTTCAGGACAGACGACAGCCTTAGAGACAGGGTCATCCACATCACCACTGTTGTCACTGCCCTCAACACCATGCTCCATGACAACTTTGATGTTGTGCTTGAAGTCATCATCACCCTCCTGAGTTTCACAGGTGACACCAGAGTAGGAGATGATTTCTGAGACAACATCATCATCAGAACCTCATTTGGATCCAGTTGTAGAATTGGCATGATTGACATTGCTGCCTCTGTCACCGTGTCCGGAGCTGTCATCTTCCTCAGTGTCTCTAGCGACAACATGGCTAATGTCAATATCCAGACTGTCAACAGCTGCAGACAACAGCCTCGGTGCTGGTCCCGCTACGGACGGCACAAACAGTGTCAGGAAGGGGTCCACCATTGTCCCCGGTGCATCTCATTGCATCATCATCATCACGAACTGTGACAGCAGCATGGGTGACGCCAGAGGATGACATCATGGTATTCCCCAGTGTAGACCTAGCATATCACTGTGGCCTCACTACCAGGGATGTCTGCTGCTCAGAGTAGGCAGACTGTGAAGGGTTCAAAGTCAGCCATCCAGAAGCAGTTGACAGTCCAGCAGATTCATCCACCAGAGTCTCCAGTGCCTCAGCATGGAGAGGTTGAGGAGAACTCCATACTCCCACGGAACCAAAGGTCCCAGGAAGAGGCTCAGGGAAAAGGCCTAAAGACCTGGTCTTGGACATGTGAGTGCTGTATCCTGTCTGCTTGTGTGTGGGACTGCATGTGCCAGACTCACTTTACTGCTACTGACTGACTTTGTATACATGATAGCATCAGTCTGTTCCCTAAGCAACCTCCTCTGTATTTTGCAGCTACTGCTATTTATGACCCCCTAGTCTCTGATAGGCCCCCTTCTGCTTGGCCTGCCCCAGATCCATCACTCTGACATCCCCTAGGTCTTACCTTCACCTCCTGTTTATTCCCTCAGGGGTGGTGGAGATTCCTCAAATCTCTAACACAGAATGGATCTGGTGCACTTGGAGGTGGTGTCTGACTGGCCAGGTGCAGGGCCCGTGTGTGTGTGTGTGGGATGGAGCAGCATCCTGCCGACTGGGGTATTTACACTTTTTTGTGTCCTGTGACTCCCTAGGGCATCAGTGACAAAGAAGTACAAGCACACGCGCATATAAGCGTGCATGGTACAGCACCAGCTGATGCCCTCCCACCCACAAGCTGCTCCCGACTGCACAGCCACCTGTTGTCACCCAGGTAGTAGTATAGCAGTAGAGCCAGCTGCCATCCCTTCCTGGCGAATGAGACTGTTCCCCTTGGAACTCAATGCTGCTCTGCCAGGCCAGCATTGATGACTGAGGCTCGTTCCCAAACCTTGGTCACTGGCATCACGAGTAGTAGTGCAACCGCTGCGCCAACGGGCTGGCTCCCCTGTATTTTGAACAGTCCCTAAAACATGACACCGAGCAGTGCTGGGACTATTTGGTTTTCTGACTTAGGCTACCACTGCCAAAACACTTGTCCAAAGAGGAGTGGTGGTCAGACACAACCTCACTGCCAGAGCAACTTGCCTGTTCCGGTGTCCTATTTGCCATAACGGTTGTTGAATGTCGAACATGGTAAGGCTGAGAGGAAACTTTTTCACAAAAAAATACCATTAAACTGTGGAAAACAATAAATAGAGAATAATGGATGGGGAAGGGTTTGATATGAGAATTTAATGCACACCGAGGTTGGCAGGATCACTACATAAACCCTGAGGCAAGCCCAGGTTTATCAAAGTTATCCACAATGAGGTGTGCACAAATTTCATATGAAACACACCCTTCCCATCTTTTATTTTTTATAACAACAGACCAGCAATTTTTCTCCAGCAGTTTGTGAGACTTTGGCCCTGCCCACATATAGAATGTTGGCCAATGAGCCAGCAGCATAGTTTGACTGGCATGGCTCATGAATGTCATAACAACCAGCTGGTTGTCATGGAAAATATCAACCTGGTCAGTACATTGAGAGAAATTGCTGACCAGTTATTATAAACTAGTTGGACACACGTGTGTTAATGTGACAGACTAGAGTAGAATGCTATTTGAACCCAAACTGTAAGTTGGGTTTCCCAATGAGGAACACAAGAAACGTCGGTGGGGGGGGGGGGGACTGAGGCAGTTGAGGCCAGTGCCAAGGTATACTCCGGGGAATGCAGATGCTGCATGTGTGTGGGTACCTGTACTTGCACCACTACCCTCAAAGAAACAAGCATTTGTCAATGCCAAACGTTCGATTGCAAGTATTTGCAGTGGTATTTGGCAGTTGGACATGGCTTAAAAAAAATCAGTGACAAATAAGTACAAGCATTTGTCAATGCCGAATGTTGCTTGCTTCTATGTGCTGTTTAGGTATCTGGAAGTCATTGGAGTGCAAATATTGAAAAATCGCGAACTTACGAGCGTGCGTAGGAACTGCGCAACGCACGCTTGTAAAACAGTCATTTTAGGAATTTTTTCACCAAATTTTCAACATAGCCATTTTAAGAGCTCTGCTCATGAACAGTGTCACTGTGATTTTCTTAATGTGTCCCATACATTGATTTCGCACACCGACTGCGCCATTATGGGCTACATGGGCGGAAACACGTTTTGGGCAGGATGTGAAAAATGACAGCTGTACTGCTTATAAGGAGGTGTGGTAAATGGCAATGTTGAAAATCTGGAATGAAAATATTGAAAATTCGCGAACTGACGAACGTGTATAGGAACTGCGTAACGCACACTCATAAAACAGTCATTTTTAGGAATTTTTTCACCACATTTTCAACACAGCCATTTTAAGACCTCTGCTCATGAACAGTGTCACTGTGATTTTCTTAATGTGTCCCATACATTGAGTTCGCACACAGACTGAGCCATTGTGCGCTACATGGGCAGAAACACGTTTTGGGCAGGATGTGAAAAATGACAGCTGTACTGCTCATGAGGAGGTGTGGTAAAATGGTGTTGAAAATCTGGAGTGAAAATATTGAAAATTCGCAAGCGTACGAGCATGCGTAGGAACTGCGTAACGCACGCCGTAAAACAGTCATTTTTAGGAATTTTTTCAGCAAATTTTCAAAATAGCCATTTTAAGACCTCTGCTAATGAACAGTGTCACTGTGATTTTCTTAATGTGTCCCATACATTGATTTAGCACACCGACTGCACCATTGTGCGCTACATGGGCGGAAACACATTTTGGGCAGGATGTGAAAAATGACAGCTGTACTGCTTATAAGGAGGTGTGGTAAAATGGCAATGTTGAAAATCTGGAGTGAAAATATTGAAAATTTGCGAACTACGAACCTGTGAGGAACTGCATAATGCATGCTTCGTAAAACAGTCATTTTGGAATTTTGCACCAAATTTTCAACATGGGTTTTGGGACCCCTTCTCATGAGTGATGTCACTGTCATGGCGTTATTCGGGCCCGAAGGGTGATTTTCTTGCAGTGACTGCAAATCCTATCAGACTGAATAGGCCATGACAGTGACATCATTCATGAAGGGGTCCCAAAACCCATGTTGAAAATTTGGTGCAAAAATTCCAAAAAATGCCTGAGATATGCAATAAAGTTGAAAACCCGCTATCTAGCCCCTTATACAGCTTACCGGCATTTCCTCAGTTCACGGTCGGCTTTGAAGAGTTCAGACGTGTTCCCGGTCCACCGATGATCATCGCGCCGAGCTCAAGGGTAAGTATGGTGTGGGGGTGTGGGGAGGCAGGGTGCACAGTGGGTGTGTGCGGGTTGTGGGAGGGGCTGGGAGAAGCGCCGTGGGACCGTTTTCAATATACAGGTTTGCAAAAAAAAAACGGCGTGGGACGTTTGCCACGCTGGGGTGGGCTCCCAGCATGGCAGAAGGATGGCTAGGGGCCGTGGAGCCGGCGGGATTCAGCACCCGATCGACAGCTGCCCGGGGCGTTTGCCATGCTGGGGTGGGCTCCCAGCGTGGCAGAAAGATACTGGGGCTGTGGAGCCGGACGAGTTGGGCACCCGTTGGCAGACAACGGGACATTGCCACGCTGGGGTGGGCTCCCAGAGTGGCAGCAAAGATTGGGGGTGGGGGCGGTGACACGGTGCAGTGACAGCGGTGGTTTCTTTGAGAGAAGATCACCGTTGTAATACACAGCACCGCGTCCGATTGGTGCAGGACTGCCACGCCTGCTCAATGGAGCAGGGGATTGCAGGGGAGGGGCACATCTCCAAAGTGTCCCATTCTCCCAAGACGTTCCTTGCGCAAGCGCGCAAGCAAACGTAAAAATTACTCACCTTAGTAATTATATTTCTTCTAATGGAGTCTTGCTGTATTCTGACAATTGCAGTGATTCCCAAACTTTGAACTGCCCCGGAGAACTAAGGGTTAACTTTCCATGCTGGGCATGGAATGCTGAGCTCGAGCTCGGTTGAATTCTCCGTCTGGAGTGTTTTGAACCTAAACCGTCAGATTCTTACGAGCCCAACTAAACTAAATATTCTATGTGGAAATTGTAAAAATTCTACTAGCCAACTGGCTGAAAAGTTTTGGATTCCCAAGGAAGACTCAAGTCAGAAAACCCAAAAACTAAACCCAATGTACTTAAAAAAAAATAACAATAAAAAATAAGCACCCAAACAAAGGGAGGAGGTGTCCTCAAATACACCCCGGGGTGCAACACTGCACCTGCCCACACACTTCCCAAAAACAGGTTCTGAGAGGGGAGGCAGGGAGAGAGGTCAGAATACAGCAAGACTCGATGCTGTATTCTGACAATTGCAGACTACCAAGTAGTACCTCCAAGGAGGAGGGACAGAACCTACTTTGGGAATAGGCTCTGAAGCACTGCTGTGCCAAACCGAGCATCACTCCTAGCCTGGATATCCAGAGAGCAATGCTTAGTAAAGGTATGGACTGTTTTCCAGGTGGCTGCTTGAAAAATTTCTAGGAGAGGAATATCTCTGGCTGCAGCCTTTTGTGGAATGAGCCCTCAGGCCTGAGGGTGGAGTTTTCCCAGTTTTTCATAGCAGAACTGTATACAAGACATAATCCACCTGGCAATAGATCTTTTGGTGGCAGGTTTGCGCTTTCCCACTTCTCCAAAAGTGAGGAACAACAGGAGGGAGTCAAACCTGTGACCCATGGTACGCTCTATGTAGTAACTAAGGGCTCTTTTGACATCTAAACTGTGTAGCCTCCTCTCTCCTGAGGAAGAATACTCAGTGAAGAAAGCAGGGAGAGACAGACTGGTTTAAATGGAAATCTGAAACCACTTTGGGCAAGAACCTTCTATTTGTTCTAAGGACCACTTTATCCCAATGAAAGGAGATAAAATCAGGTTGCACTGACAGGACTTGCAATTCACTGATACGCCTGACAGAGGTAATGGCTACCAAGAACACAGTTTTCCAAGTCAAGTATTTAAGCTCTGCTGAAGACATATGCTCAAAGGGGGGTTGCATAAGCTGAGCAATGCAAACATTCAAATCGCAGGCAGGGGCAAGGTCTCTAAAGGGGGGTATTGGTGTGAAACAATCCTTTAAAAAATTTACAGAACACAGGATGGGAAGATAGTGAAGAAGGCTTCCCCACAGACAAAAATGCAGAAACAGCTGACAAATGTACCTTGAGAGTAGCTGGTCTGAGGCCCAGGCTATTAAGATGGACCATATAATCCAGAACCGTAGGCAATTCAGTAGTATCTGGAGAAATATTCTTCCTAGAACACCAAATGCTGAAACTTTTCTATTTGAAGTTTTAAGTCTTTCTGGTGGAGGGCTTTCGAGAAGCCTTGAGGATGTCCAGAAGCCCTTGCGAAAGATGCAGATCTGCAAACTCTAACTCTTCAAGAGACATGCCTTCAGATTGAGGGACTAAAGACTGGGGTACCAAATCCTCCCCTGAAAGGATGTTAACAGGTTGTAATTCCTGGGAAGAGATAGGGGGAGATGGACTGCCAGGGACAGCAACATAGGGTACCAGGGTTGTCTGGCCCAATCTGGAGCAACCAGAATCACCTTGCAAGGTTGAGACCTAATTTTGACTAAAACTTTGAACAGGAGTGGGAAAGGGGGAAAGGCATACAGAAACTTCTCTTCCCAATTCAGAATCAGGGCATCCAGGGGTACTGAGCCCAAGACTGGAGGTCTGCAACAAACGAGAGGAAGCTGGTGATTGTCTGGAGCTGCAAAGAGATCTATCTCTGGAGTGCCCCACCTTGAAAAAATCACTTTCAACACCTGAGGGTCCAGGGACCATTCGTGATGGCTCTGTGAAATCCTGCTCAGTGCATCTGCTAGCACATTGTCCTTGCCTGGAAGGTGAACTGCTACAAGAGAGGCTTGCAGGAATAAGCCATGGACCACAACTTCATGGCTTCAGTGCACAAGGCCGTGGACCAAGTGCCTCCCTGCTTGTTGATGTACCACATGGTGGTAGTGTTGTCTGTTCTGACTTGAACCACCTTGTTCTGAACTGACTGTGGGAATGCTTTTAGAGCTAGGAAAAACTGCCCTGAGCTCTAGAAGACTCTAGAAGGGATTCTTGGGGGGACCACAGGCCCTGGGCAGTGAGGGACCCCAGGTGGGCTCCCCAGCCCAGAAGAGAAGCATCTGTGGTAAGGACCACTGAACAAGGCTGAGCAACAAAAGGACTGCCTTGCCTTAAATTGTCCTGATCCTGCCACCACTGGAGGGCCTGGATCAAGGTCGGAGTCACTGGAATCAGTTTAGTAAGGGAGTCCTTTCTCTGAGACCAGTAAGCTCTCAGGTGGAACTGAATATCCCTCATCTGGAATCTTGACCCTTGGACCACTGCTGCTGAAGCTGCCATGTGGCCCAAGAGCTGGAGGAAATGCCTTGTTGGTCGAGATACCTGAAGACTGAAGGAAGAAGCTAGTTCCATAAGAGCCCTTGCCCTTTCTAGAGGAAGAAAGGCTCTTGCTCTGAGTGTGTCTAGTTCCACCCCTATAAAGGTAAGGAGCTGGACTGGTTCAAGAACTGACTTGGGAAGGTTGAGAAGAAATCCTAGGGAAGTGAGCACTTGCTGGGTCACTTGCAGGTGAGACTTGACTTGGTCTGGAGACTGACCCACTAATAGCCAATCGTCCAGATAAGGAAATTTGGAAATATTTTGCCTTCTTAGAAAGGCAACTACTACTGCCAGGCACTTTGTGAAAACCCTTGGAGCTGAGGTTAGGCCAAAGGGCATTGCTCTGAACTGATAGTGGCCTGAGGGCAACTCGAACCTGAGATACTTTCTGTGGGAGCACCTGATGGGAATGTAAAAATAGGCATCTTTGAGGTCCAGGGAGGCTAGCAAGTCCCCTGGCCTTAGAAAGGAAGGATTATTCTCAGAGTTATCATCTTGAACTTTGCTTTTAAAAGATGTTTGTTCAGATATCTAAGGTCTAGGATGGGTCGCCACTTCCCTGTCTTTTTGGGGGTCAGGAAGTACCTGGAGTACAGTCCTTTGCCCCAGTGTAGGGTAGGTACTCTCTCTATAGCTCTTAAACCTAGGAGAGAAGAAACCTCTGCCTCTAGGGCAAGGGTTTCCGAAAAATTTGCAGGTGGAAAAGATCTGGCTCTCATCTTTGGAAATTTTTTGAAGCTGAGAACCAGTCCCTGGCTTACTACTTCCAGGACCCACTTGTCTGATGTAATAGACATCCAGTCCTGGAAGAAGTAAGCCAGCCTGCCCCCTACTGGAATAGGAGAGTCGATCCGGGCAGACCCATCAGGGTGTCTGCTTGGCAGGGGCTTTAGGCTGAGGGGTGCATGCAGGCCTGCTCATCCCCCTTCTACCTCTCCCTCTGAAGAACCCCCTCTGCGAAAATGAAGAAGAGGAGGCCTGTGCTTGGTAAAAAAGGCCTTTGAAAAGGCCTGCCCCTGCCCCTAGAATGCTGCCTTTGAGGAGTTGCCTGCCTTTCCTTGGCCAGAGCACTCCTGTAAGTGGTCCTGTACTCATCCATTTTCTTCATGTAATTCTCTGTCTGCTCCCCAAACAGAGAATTACCCACTACAGGAAAATCCATAGCCTTAGCCTGGGTGCCCTGCGAGAGGCTAGTACATCTGAGCCAAGCCATCCTCCGAAGAGCCACAGATGTAGCCATGACACTTGATGAGACATCATTAGAGTCCACAGCAGCATGAAATTGCACTTTAGATGCCTCAATCCCATCTGCAGTCACCGCCTCCAGCTCCTTGGCTAGCTGTGGGGAGCCCTGTTTAGCCAGTGCCAGTACAGTGTCCCACCTGGACTTCTGGTATCTGGCTGTATAGGCCATGTAATTCGCCTGCCTGAGTCCCAGAGAAGATGCCATGTACTGCTTCTTTGCCATGGCATCGATCTTCCTGGAGTCCTTGTCAGGGGTGTGTGAAGCCAAGGTAATATTTGCCTTGTCACAGGCAGCAGCCTGCACTACCCCAACATGGCTGTATTGCTGATATAAGAACTCTGTGTCTGAGCCTGAGAGTGTATACCTCTTGTCCATCCTTTTATCCACAGGATGTATAGTGTTAGGAGACTAAGATTTTTTGTGTCTGTTTCCCAAAAGATTTATGGAGGGGAAGAAAAATTACTCACCTTAGTAATGTTGTTTTCTTCTAATGGAGTCTTGCTATATTATAGACATTAGCAGTTTGTTCCAGCTCTAGAACTGCCCCGAGTGAAATGGTTAAAACCATTCCAAAATAGAATTTTGGCAGCAACTCTATCTGTGTCATTTCAAACTTGAACTGTCAGATCTTTACGAGCCAAACTCACTAAGGTCTGTGTGGAAGCTGTAACCTACACTAGCCAAATGGCTACCTAAATAATAACAACCATTGATGGTCCCAACACCCAAGACTCAAGTCAGGGGACCAGAAATACTAACACCATTCTAATAATATGAAAATGGAACATAAGTATAATAAAACACACACACGTGTACACATACACACCCCCAAAGTCCCAAAGGGGACAAAATGCTAACAGGACATAAGTAGTGCCCACACTAAGTTGCCCGCACCCCACCAAGTAGAGGTTCTGAGAGGGGCAGGTTGGGGGGAAGGTCTATAATATAGCAAGACTCCATTAGAAGAAACAACATTACTAAGGTGAGTCATTTTTTCTTCAAACAACATGAAGTCTTGCTATATTATAAACATTAACAGAATACACAGCAGTACCTCCATGGAGAGAGGCAGAACCTACTTAGGAATAGGCTCTGAAGAACAGCTGTGCCAAACTGAGCATCTCTCCTAGCCTGGACATCCAGGGAGTAATGCTTGGTAAAAGTGTGTACCATTTTCCAAGTAGCAGCCTGGCAAATCTCTAATAAAGGGATATCTCTGGCGGCAGCTAGGCGGCTAACTGCCCTGGTAGAATGAGCCCTCAAACCGGGGGCTCTGCCCACTCTCCGATAACAAAATTGGATACAAGAGACAATCCACCTGGCTATTGATCTCTTAGTGGCAGGTTTGCCTTTCCCAACTTCACCATAGGTAAGGAAAAGTTGGAGGATTCGAACCTGTGACCTTTAGTAACTCTATATAATAGCTAAGAACTCTCTTAACATCAGGCTGTGCAA
Source organism: Neoceratodus forsteri (assembly GCA_016271365.2). Classification (NCBI taxonomy): domain Eukaryota; kingdom Metazoa; phylum Chordata; order Ceratodontiformes; family Ceratodontidae; genus Neoceratodus; species Neoceratodus forsteri. The sequence continues at coordinate 636,033,646 of CM057449.1, read as the reverse complement.
CCTCCTCTCACCCGAAGAGGAGTGATCAGTAAAAATACTGGAAGGAGATAGATTGATTAAGATGGAAATCTGAAACCACCTTAGGCAAAACTTCCTATTAGTCCTAAGGACTACCTTATCCCTGTGGAAAGAAATAAAGTCAGTCTCCACTGACAAGGCTTACCAATTCACTTATGCGTCTGGCAGAAGTGATAGCCACTAGAAAACAGTTTTCCAAGTTAGGTACTGAAGCTCTGCAGAAGACAGAGGTTCAAAGGGGTTGCATTAACTGGGCAATGCAAACATTAAGGTCCCAAGCAGGGCCGGTTCCAAAGGGAGGATTAGTATGGAGTAACCCTTAAAAACTTGGAAAACACAGGATGAGAGGAAAGAGGATGACTTTCCTGCTGACACAAAAGCAGACACAGCTGCCAAATGAACTCTCAGGGTAGCTGGTCTGAGAAGCAAGGAATTAAGATGTACCATGTAATCTAACAAAATGGGCAATTCAGCAGATTCTGGGAAATATTTTCCCAGCACACCAAATGGAAAACCTTTTCCATTTAGAACTATAAGTAGCCCTAGTGGAAGGCTTTCTGGAAGCCTTTGGGATCTCAAGAACACCCTGAGAGGGTGTAAATCAGCAAACTCTAACTCCTCAAGAGCCAGGCCTTGAGGTTGAGGATTTGAGGTCCGGATCCAAACCCTTCCCTGGGCACAAGTCAACAGATTGTGATTCCTGGGAGGCACAGGGAAGATGGACTGTCAGAGACAGAAGGAGTGGGTACAGGGCTGCCTGGCCCAATCCAGGGCAATCAGAATCACCCTGCCAGGCTGAGATCTGATTTTGACTAGTACTTTGAATAGGAGAGGAAAGGGGGGGGAAGCACAGAGGAACTTCCTCCCAATCAGAAGAAGGGCATCCAGGAACTGAGCCCAGCACTGGAGGCCTGCAACAGAACAGAGAAGTTTGTGATTGTCTGGGGCTGCAAAAGATCTATCTGAGGATGCCCCACCTGGCAAAAACTATCCCCAGCACTTGAGGATCCAGGGACCATTCGTGATGGCCCTGGGAAATCCTACTGAGGGCATCCGCTAGGACATTGTCCTTCCCTGGAAGATGAACTGCTATGAGGGAAGTGTTCAGGAATAGGCCAGAGACCACAACTTCATTGCCTCGTGCACAAGGCCAAGACCGAGTGCCCCTGCTTGTTGATGTACCACATTGTTGTGGTGTTGTCTGTTCTGACTTGTATCACCTTGTCGTGGACAGATGCAGAAAAAGCTTGAAGAGCTAAAAAGACAGCTCTGAGTTCCAGCAAACTGATGTGGAGCAGAGATTCCTGGGGACCAAACTCCCTGAGTGGAAAGGTGCCCATGTGGGCTCCCCAACCCAGAAGGGAAGCATCTGTAGTGAGAGTCAAGTCGTGAGAAGGGGAAATGAAGGGACCCCGCTCTTAAGTGCTCTGATCCTGCCACCACTGGAAGCTAGGATCAAGGTTCAGTCACTGGGACCAACTTGGAAAGGGGTCTCTGCTCTGAGACAAAAGGTTCTCAAGTGAAACTGAATGTCTCTCATCTGAAATCTGGCTCCCTGCGCAACAGCTGTGGATGCAGCCATGTGCCCAGGAGCTGCAGAAAGTGTCTTGCTGGTCAAGAGACCTGCAGAGTGAAGGAAGAGGCCAGAGCCACTAAATTCCTTACCCTTTCTGGGGAAGAAAGGCTCTGCTAGCTTTGTGTCAATTCTGCCCTATAAAGGTGAGTACCTGGACTGGTTCCAGAACCGACTTTGGTAGGTTTAGCAGAAAACCAGGAGGTGAGAAGCTGCTGGGTGACCTGCAGGTGAGATTTTACCTGTTCTGGGGACTGGCCTACAATGAGCCAGTCGTCTAGATGAGGAAAAACAGCAATCCTCTGCCTCCTTAAGTGGGCCACTGCCACTGCTAGACACTTTGTGAATACCCTTGGAGCAGAGGTAAGGCCGAAGGGCATTGCTCTGAACTGGTAATGACCTGAGGCAGTTCGAATCTGAGTACTTCGATGGGATCTTCTGATTAGGACATGGAAATAAGGCATCCTTGAGGTCCAGGGAGGCTAGCCAGTCCCTGGCCTTGGGAAAATAAAATCATTGCCAGAGTTACCATTTTGAACTTTGGTTTCAAAGATGCTTGTTCAGATATCTGAGATCTAAAATGGGCGCCATTCTCCTGTCTTTTGGGGTAAGGAAGTATCTGGAATACAGACCCTGCCCTGATGCAGGGAGGAACCCTTTCTACTGCTCTGAGAGCTAACAGGGATGAGACCTCTGTTTCCAGAGCGAGGGTCTCTGAAGCACTTGCAGGTAGAAAAGTCTGCTTCTCAACTTGGGAAACTTTTGAAGCTGAGAACCAGACCCTGGCTTACTACTTCAGAACCCACTTGTCTGAGGTTAAAGAAGCCAATTCTGACTGAAGTAAGCCAGCCTGCCCCCACTGGTACAGGAGAATCGGCCCTGGGCACCCCATCAGGGTGCCTGTTCTTGGAGCTTTAGGCTGGGGGTGGGAGCAGGTCTGCCCACCCCTCGTCTGCCCTGCCTCTGAAGAAGCCCCTCTGAGCAAAGGCAGAGAGGCCTGAGTCTGGTAGAAAGGCCTGTGAAAGGCCTACCCCCTACCCTGGGAGCATGCCTTTGAGGAGTGGTTTGCCGCTCCTTAGCCTGGGCACTCTTGTAAGTAGTCCATATTCATCCATCTTCTTCATGTAATTCTCTGTCTGCTCTCCAAACAGAGAATTTCCCACCACAGGAAAATCCATAGCCTTAGTCTGGGTATCCTGAGACAAACTAGTACACCTGAGCCAGGCCAACCTACAAAGCTACAGATGTGACCATGACCCTAGAGGAAACATCATTAACATCCACAGCAGCATGAAACTGAACCTTAGAGCTTCAATGCCATCAGCAGCCACCTGTTCTAGTTCACTAGCCAGCTGGCCATGGGCCTGCTTGGCCAATTGCATAACAGTATCCCATCTAGATTTCTGATACCTAGCTACATAAGCCATATAATTTGCTTGCCTGAGTCCCAGAGAGGCTGCCATATGTAACCCCCCTGCGAATGGGGGTTCCCAAAAGACTTCCAGGAGCTTGCTTGAATGCTCCAAGCCTGAATGGTGTTTGGCATTTAAGCCATTTATCAGTGAGTGTTTTTAGAACCCCTGGTACTGTCTCTTAAGAGCTGTCTGCTTGCAGACATAATTAGTTTGTATGGGGGACTGTGTGTTTCTTTGATTGAGTACCACTCAAGCTGCTGCCAATTCACTTCATTTTTGCAGTCACTAGGAGTGCAAAGGGAACCTATTTGAAAGATGTAACTGTTTGCCAGAAATAATTTAGAGTAATAATGAAAATACAGTTTGTCTAACCTGCTTTCTTTGCAGTCAGAACTGTGTTTGCCTACTTCCCCATTCTAGTTTTGAACTGCTGAACTGGACCAATCAGTGTGGGGTAAGCTAGCTCTAAAATGGTGCCTTGGACGAATCAGAACTTGGACTCATAATCTGAGCCAGCCACAAGAGGATTGTATAGACAGTGACTCTGGGAGATGTAGTTTAGACTTCAGCGCCTTTTTGGACCAACAGCAGCAGTCTATTGTGAGTGACAGCCAATCCAGTCAAGAACTGGGAGGAACTCAAAGGAAGTGCCCGGTTTTGTCGGTTGGAGTTTCAGTTGAGCTTTGGCAGTGAAGAAGGCAGGAACCCTGTGTTTTTCAGTGTGCAGTTTTAGTCAAAAAAGCGTGTATGAGCCCAGAGTTCCGGTCTGCAGCTTGTGTAACTGCTTGTTAGGACTGAATCCGTCCTGTGAAAAGAATCAAAGGATCTCTGAAGAGTAGAAACCAGGCTCACCCTGTAGAAGACTGGAGAAATTGTTGAATTACACTCGGTCTGTCAGGAACTGAATCTGCTGTGTGTTCTCCCGGTATTGTGCAGTAATTGCGATCGGGATACAGATGCAGCCTGCCTGGTATAGTGCTTCTTTTATATAAATGTGTGAAGAGGTTTGTGTACCTCAAGTGAGCCCTGCTGACATTGAAGGACCCTATCTTATTTGGAGGTCGTGAGTACTAATTCAGAGGTCGCTCCCTGTTGAATTGCCACATTAAATCCAAATGGAATTACTGTACTGCTGACTGTTTAATTCTCCTTTTCTCTGTGTAAAGGGCCCTACCAACTGCCACAGTTTGGACTAGCCACTAGGGCTTGGGTACCCAGGGACAGTAACTGATAAGGATAGGCCTGTGCACAGAGCCATAAATGAATTATTAGAGTGATAAGCTAATTAACCTGATTTCCCCTGTCCTTGTTATATCCCCTAAATAAATCAGAGCTGCTTGTTTCAGCAAGTTATACTGCCTGAGGTATTTGTCTATGTTAAAAGTACTGTACTGTGATTGTTGCACTGTATCTCATTTACATAGGAGGTCCCAGTGCCGGAACCAGACCTGGGGGTAAGTGTATACTGTGAAGGTAATTCTGATATATTGTGTGGGCCACTAGTGGGAAGAGGGTTGCAGTGTCCCAGAGGGCTGTGACACAAGTTAGTTTAACTATTGCAAACCCTGACCTCTGGGTGGAGGCACCGCCATTGGATCCAGGCCCCTCAACCTGTTAGTGGCAAATCAGGCAGGGTAGTAGCCCTGGGATAGCGCCATCTAGGGGTTACACATATACTGTTTTTTGCCATGGCATCAATCTTCCTGGAATCCTTGTCAGGAGGATGTGAAGCCAAGGAATATTAGCTTTATCTCAGGCAGCAGCCTGAACTACTAACATGACTGCATTGCTGAGAAAGGAATTCTGTATCAGGGCCTGACAATGTATACCTTCTGTCCATCTTTTATCTACAGGAGGCACAGAATTAGGAGCTTTTAAAATTTTAATTGTTTGTTTCCTAAAGACTTATGTAAAGGAATAGACAATCTCCTAGACTCTGGAATATCCATCATTTCTACAAAATCAGGCTCCTCTTGCTCATCCACAGCCTCTTCTAAAGGAAGCTGGAGGGTTTCAGCAACTTTTTATAAAACATAAAATGAGATGGGGACTCAGACAGCATAGGAGATTCTAAAGGTCTGTCTGGGAGATGTCCGGTTCAATGGGCACCAGGACCTTCCCAGCCACATTCATACTGTTCATAATCCTCCTCCCCTCCTCTGGTTCATAAAATTCCTCAATATCATAATCCTGAACCACTGGGACGGATGAACTGACCTTTACCAGATAGTGGTGGTTGGGACGGACCCTGAGACAGTGACTGGACAATTTGTATGCTTTTGCTATCTCTGCAGCAGTTGGAGAAGAATTTTGGACTCCAGACCTGCTGATTTTCTTGTTTTCTTTACTGGAATTGGTTCCTCAGAACCAGCTTTTCTTTGCCGAGGAAGTCTGGCCCTGGTCAGAGGGCACTCCCTCTGGTTCGGTTGGCACCCGAACCAGGCTGCCATCGGGTCAGCGGACTTTTGGCCTCTTGTTCCCTGAGCCTGCCCAATCTTTTTCCAGGGTGGCTGCAGGAAATTCTTACATACCTGGCAGTCTGACTGGAGGTGGTCAAACCCCAGACAATAAACACATGTGGTGTGTGGGTCAGCCTTGGCAAAGACTTCCCACAAACATCACAGTGTTGAAACCCAGTGGGCCGGTTTTTCTTTTGGGTTTCTCAGACATAATGCCAGCCTAACCAAAAACTTGCCTTTTAACGGCAGTGCCAGGCAAGACACCCTTATCGGTTCCTAACACGTGTCACTGGTATTGGAAAAACATAATAAATCCGTTTTTAGAACCGATAAGAACAGGAACCGCACTCTAAAATAGTAACTTTTAGTTTTAAATGAGTTTTAAACCCACTGATCGGTTCAAAACCGAACCGATAACTTACAAGTTCCACACAGACAAAACCTTCATTTACTTACGGTTACCACAGATGAAGCTTGAACGAGCGGTTTTGCGGTTAAAATAAAACTATTCTCGGTTAAATCCAACCGAGAAAACACTTTTTAAACTGAGAAGTGAACCGAGCAGAAGGAGAAATCTCCGGAGCGACTGTTCACTGAGGCGAAGTAAAGAATCTGACAGTTCAAGTTTGAAATGACACAGACAGAGCTGCTCTCGTGCCAAAATTCTATTTTGGAATGGTTTTAACCATTTCACTCCGGGGCAGTTCTAGAGCTGGAACAAACTGCTAATGACTATAATATAGCAAGACTTCATGTTGTTTGAACAGACAGTCTCCTGGACTCTGGGATATCCATCATCTCTACATAATCAGGCTCTTCTTGATCTTCCACAGCCTCCTCCATAGGAAGCTGGAGGGTTTCAGCCACTTTACTGTAAAATATAAAATGGGAAGGGGACTCAGAAAGCCTAGGAGGGGAAACACCTGATGGTCTGTCTGGGGAGATGTCCGGGTCCACAGGCACATCCAGACCTTCACTTACATCATAATCCTCAAATGCCCCTTCCTCTTCAAACTCCGGTTCATAAAATTCTTCAAGAGTATACTCTTGAACTGGGGGAACCAACCAAACAGAACCCATGCCAGAAGGAGCCGGATCGGTCGGAACCGGACGGAGCGATTCCACAATTTGAATCGTCCTGGCTATCTCTTCAGCGATCGGAACATGAACCTCTGGATCCGAACCGGTCAATTTATCTTTGCGCTTTCTTTTGGCCGGAACCGATCCCTCGGAATCGGCTCTCCTTTTGCCCAAAGAAGTATCGCCCTGGTCAGCGGGCACTTCTTCTGGTTTGGTCGAAACCGAGCTGGGCTGGCCATCCGGGTCAGCGGACTTCTCGGCCTCCTTTTCCCTCAGTCTACCTAATCTCTTCTTGAGGGTAGATTTGGGAAAATGTTTAAATATTTGGTAGTATGAATTGAGGTGGTCAAACCCCAGACAATAAACACAGGTGGTATGGGGATCGGCCTTGGCAAAGACCTCCCCACACTCACTGCAGTGTTGAAACCCAGTGGGCCATTTTTTTTCTTGGGTTTCTCAGACATGGCCAACCTAACCAAACTTACCCTTTTTTCTGCAACCGCCAGGCAAGACTCCCTTATCGGTTCCGAACCATGTCACGGGTATTGGAAAAAGACGGTTAAAATACGTTTTTTTAAGAACCGGTAACCACACACTAAATATAGCAAAAATCACAATCAAATGGCCGGTTCAGCCGAACCGACCGCGCTTTTACAAGTTCCAAACAGAAAAGTATAACAATTCCTATCTAGCACTCACGGCACCACAGACAGAGACTGAACCGACTACGCGGATACTTTTTTTCGGTTTAAACCGACGAAAAACTGAAAACTTTAACCGATTTCGAACTGAGCTGAAGGAGAAATCTCCGGAGCGACTGTTCAGTAAGGCAGAGTAAAGAATTTGACGGTTTAGGTTCAAAACACTCCAGACAGAGACTTCAACCGAGCTCGAGCTCAGCGTTCCATGCCCTGCATGGAAAGTTAACCCTTAGTTCTCCGGGGCAGTTCAAAGGTTGGGAATCACTGCAATTGTCAGAATGCAGCAAGACTTCATGTTGTTTGAATGTACCTGCTCCCATGGGGTTCTATTGCCTCAGGCTCCAAGACCAAAAAAATGAGACGTTATGGAGATGACTGATTCTTGGAAGATGATTATAGTCTGATAAGAAGCATGTCACTCTATGTGAGCAAACAGTCATAAATTAACTTCTTCATTCAATGGGATTTATACAAGTAACCCATAAACCACCAACATGACCCATTCCTTTGAGCAATAGGCCTTGAATCATCTGTCAAAAAATAAAAGGTCACCTGTAATGAAGGCTCATTAGTAGCTATTACACTTCATGATTTTCTGAGCTGTGAATGCCAAGTAGATACAAATGCAATTACTGATGTTCTAATGAAAAAAAGCAGCAGAAAGTAATGCTTTACAACATTTGTTCCACTGGAAAGGACATATGTATCAACTGAATATGCATTAATCTGCAAAGGACAAAGTGGTCCCTTCCAAGTTAGTATTACAATCTGCTGGCAGACTAGTGTGGAAAAACACAGACTGCAGCCACCAGTGCTGCACACAGCCTGTTGGTTAAGCACACATTCCCAGTTTTACAAGGTCCTAACTATGAAAAGTATGATTAATGGGTGAGGGAGAGGGGGAAGAGGGGGACAACCCATCAGTACAGTAGGTCAGTGGGGTTAGGCAGTATACCATGGGCAGACATGATGGACCCTCTGTCTCCTTCTGCAATCAAATTCTACGTTTCTATGTTTTTAAAAGGAATATGGGCAAACCAATTCCTATTCTGCACCGTATAACACATGTACTTTATAAAAGAGGTGGCTCAAGAGTGGAAAATAAAATAAATACAAAAATGAAAATTACGTACCTATCGTAATTCTTGATCTTCTCTTGTATCGTCACCATTCATTACTGCTTGGGTAGTGCCACTCCCGCTAAGGAGAGATTTTTTTGAAGTCGGCTCCAGCGGTGCACGCCATCAAGAGCGACACGCTGTGTCATGCGCGAGGGGCGGCCGTTAGGTGCCACGGATTCCTCCTCCATGTCAATTCTGGTACCCGGACAGGCGAAACAAAGGGTAAACGAAAAAAGGGGAGAGCGAGGCAAGAGAGCCGAGGGACAGAAAAAGGAAAGGATATAAACTGAAGAAGGAATAAGCTAGTAGAGGACAGATAGAAGAGGGAGAATACCTACCCTAAGGAACCGCAGGGCCTCCCATCTGGGGCGGCTCTAAGGGAGGAACACATAAAGAGAAAAGGAAGAAGAAGAAGAAAGAGAAGAAAGAAGAGATGTTGAGAGGGGAGAACACTGCCCATAGATATATTGGTTGAGAGGGTTATAAGCTCAGAACCAAAACCAAGGGAGCAAGAATCCCTCCTAATAGGAGGGAGAAAGGGTTCAACTGAACCACTTGTATAGATTGGACACAAAGGGCAGATTCTCTATATTCTCATCATCCCAACCCCCTACACGCTAGCTGAGAGCTTACAGACCGCCTGGACAGAAATCTGTTCCGGAAGGAGAACGCCCAACTATTGAGGGGGAGGAGCCCCTCAGCACCTTGTTAAGTGCTAACACCGAAGTATGGGGGTAGGGGTTAGGCCCTACAAAAGGCAGCTTTGTATGAAGGATAGAGTGGGAACTCAATCGGACTCCCTGAAGGCAAGGCAAGAGCAGGAGTTCAAGGTTAAGAAGTACAGAAGCACCAACCAGAAGAAGCTGACAATTAAATAATACCCGCCAGGGGAAACCTTAATTTTGAGGCTGAGCCAAGAGGGATGGTCTCTTCAGCTGTGAACCTAAGAACGTGGCTAAGGAGCCCAGAGGTCACCCCTAGGGGCAGTCAGAAAGAGTTCCCTCAGGATAGGAGAAAAAGTCCTACTCGTTCCCCTTTAACTTGAGGAAAAAAATATCCATCCAAGAAGAACGGAAACCAGATTTTTTTTTTTTTTTTTGGCATAAAGGTCAAAGGAAAGGAGAGGAACGAGAAGGGAGGGGGAGACGCCGCAGTAGGAGGCCACTGAGGGGAAGGTGGGTGGATATCAGTAATGAATGGTGAAGATACAAGAGAAGATCAAGAATTACGGTAGGTACGTAATTTTCATATCTTCCCTTGTTAATCTTCACCATTAATTGCTGCTTGGGTGAATACTAGGCTCACCCCCCCCCAAGGGGGGGGGATAAAGAAACCATGAGGGAGCAAGACCCCCAGCCTCCTGTTGGTGGGAAACAGAAGGGGAAGACCCAGGGCTAATCAAGTGAGAAGCCTATGGTGGAGGAGAGTTAGGAGGTGTCCCCAGAGGATGGGGAGACAGAGGAAGCCCCTGCAGAAGTCTCCTAGCTCTGGTGGAGGAAAAGAGACGGGTCCCCAGGAAAGCGGAGCAAATCACCCTACACCGGGCCAGGGGTGACAACCTTGACAGACGAAGCCATGCCGTCCGTCTAATACAGATCGCTGTCCCTGCAAGCCTGGAAGCTACCTCATTGGCGTCATAAGATGCCATTGCTTGGTGTCTTGCCAGCTCCAGGCCTATAGCAGAGAGGGCAATAGCCTGTCTGGTTTGCTCCATATCAGGCACTGATGCTAAGATTTGGGAAAGCATCGACCACAAATGCCTACTGTATGCAGCATGGTGAGCCTTATGTGATGCTATTAATAACATCGCACGAGAGGAAGAGGAAGAGAAATACAGGTTACTCACCTGTAACAGGAGCTCTAAGAATGGTATATGTTGTTCATCCACACTTTCTAGCAGGTATCCTTGCCGCTTTAAATCTTGCCCGAAGGTCTTCAAGCTGGCTCCTCCCACCCACCCTGGTGATAAAACTCTTGGCTCCGCCCCATGACGCCAGATCTGGCCTGCTGGAAGCTCAGGTTGTGCGTCGAAGCTGGGGAGGTCGAGTGGGTCGTGTGGATGAGCAACATATATCATTCCTAGAACTCCAGTTACAGGTGAGTAACCTGTATGTCTAGGGACATGGAACTGTTGTTCATCCACACTTTCTGGCAGACTCCTAGCAGTTCTCCGGGAGGAGGGAGGCAAGGCGCACACCCCCTACTTAGGAAATAGAGACTGGAGAACCGAGGCCCCAAAACCAGCATCCCAGCGTGACTCAAGGTCGATGTGGTAGTGGGTTATAAAGGTATGTGCCGACTTCCAGATAGCAGCCCTGCAGATATCCTGGATAGGGACGTCCCTGGAAGCAGCTACCGATGCAGCGGTATGGCGGGTAGAATGAGCTCTTATCCC